>CM048747.1:269512990-270741740 GCA_026315105.1 Locusta migratoria
TAATTGGATGAACAGATAATTTCTAAATATCATATTGTGTTATGTCACACAACAAACCGAGTAATACGTCCACACACGTAAAAACAGAACAACAACGCCTATACAAACACACAAAATTTCAGGTGAAAATGGCTCGAAGTTCTACCAAGTCATTCTCACCTGAAATAGGTGCAAATAGATGAGTATCAATCACCTATATTCTGAATAAAATTACTTGCTAGTTGACACGCGTGGGAACTGCTTCCCCCAATCACAGCGCTCAATGTAACTTCTGAAAGTTTGCCAGTACCAGATTATCGCAACAAATAGTCAGTTCACTTCCATTTCCTTGACCGGCACTCTTCTTTGCTGCTTTGATCCAGATTCTTAAACCGTCCCTTTTATTTCACTTATCAGCAGATACGATAACTACACCGAAACAAATACATGTATAACATACGTTTCATCAGACCTGATAATTACATCATAAACAGTACACGTATAACATTCAAAGTATATACGTTTCATAGACAACACTAACCAAACACTATAGGATTCGGACCCTTTCGCTCAAGATGCGTTGAAGCGTCACG
The DNA here is from genome assembly GCA_026315105.1 of Locusta migratoria. Lineage (NCBI taxonomy): Eukaryota > Metazoa > Arthropoda > Insecta > Orthoptera > Acrididae > Locusta > Locusta migratoria. The sequence continues at coordinate 269,513,563 of CM048747.1, forward strand.
TATACATTTACTCAAGTCACAAAGACCGGCTCACATTACATGACCTTCGTGCGATTTACGTGAAGCCGAACGTTTTGAGAGCTGGAATTTTTCTTTAAGAGTAACCAGCTGGAAACACAAGAGTATTATTTAACAGTGTTGTGGTGTAGCAGTATGCCTATTTTTGTAAATCCTCGTACTGTAGTTCTTAGGTTATAACCTCCTCAACCATTCTCATGAACCACAGACATCGCTGACGTTGGGTGGCTTGCGTGCCTCAACGATACAGATAGCCGTACCGTAGGTGCAACCACGGTGGAGGAGTATCTATGGAGAGACCAGACAAGCGTGTGGTTACTGCCGAGGGGCAGCAGCCTTTTCAGTAGTTTCAGGGACAACAGTCTGGATGATTGACTAAGCTGACCTTGTGACATCAGCTAACATGGCTTTGCCATGCAGTTACTGCGACAGCTGAAAGCAAGGGCAAACAACAGCCGTTACTTTTCCCGAGGACATTTAGCTCTACTGTATGAATATATGATGATGGCATCCTCTCGGGTAAAATATTCTGGAGATAAAATAGTCCCCCATTCGGATCTCCGGGCGGGGAGTACTAAAGAGGATGTTGTCATAAAGACGATACTGGCATTCTACGGATCGGAGAGTGGAAAGTTAGATACCTTAATCGGTTAGGAGGTTAGAAAATTTAAAAAGAGAAATGGATAGGTTGAATTTAGACATGGTAGGGATTAGTGAAGTTCGGTGGAAAGAGAAACAGATTTCTGGTCAGGTGAATACAGGATTATGAATACAAAATCAGTTAGAAGTATTACAGGAGTAGGTCTATAATGAATAAGAAAATAGGAATGCGAGTAAACTACTATGAGCAGTGCAGTGACCGCATTATCGTAGTCAAGATAGATACGACGCCAACACCGACCACAGTAGTACAGGTTTATATGCCAACTAGCTCTGCCGATGATGAGGAGATCGAAGAAATGTATGAGGAGCCAAAGGAAATTATTCAGACAATTAAGGGAGAGGAAAACTTAATTGTTATGGGAAACTGGGAAGGGAAGATAGTAGGTGAATATGGTCTGGGCAAAAGGTATGAAAGAGGAAGCCGCCTAGTATAATTTTGTACGGAACATAATTTAGTTATAACAAACACATGGTTTAAGAATCACGAAAGAAGGTTGTATACGTGGAACAGATCTGGAGACACCGGGAGATTTTATAATGGTAAGACACAGATTTCGGAACCAGGTTTTAAACTGTAAGGCATACACAGGGGCAGATATAGACTCTGACCATATCTTATTGGTCATGAATTGTAGGCTTAAACTGAAAAAAACTGCAGAATGGTAGGGAAATAAGGAGATAGGATCTGGATAAACTGAAGGAACCTGAAGTTCTTGAAAATTTCAGAGGGAGCTTTAGGCAAAAATTGACGGGGGGAAATAAAACAGTAGATGAGGAATGGGTAACATTGAGAGATGAAATACTGAAGGCAGCAGAGTACAAAACAGGTAAGAAGGTAAGACCCACAAAAAACCTTGGATATCACAGGAAATACTAAATTTAATCGATGGAAGGAGAAAACATAAAAATGCAGTAAATGAAACAGGCAAAATGGAGTACAGACTACTAAAAAATGAGGTAGGAAGTGCAAAATGGCTAAGCAGGAATGGCTAAAAAGCAAATGTAAGAATATAGAAGAATGTATCAATAGGGGAAAAATAGATACAGCTCATAGGAAAATAAAAATTTGCTGTACTACGGCATACTTAAAGCATAGTATACACAAAAATTTCAAATTACGATATCTTTCCTTTTTTCGATCCGATTTTGATTAAACTAAGCTTATGTTACTCTCCAAACTATACTCAATTTACCCGTGTAGTACTTTTGGAGATTACCCTCAACAAATAGACATACACGGTGACTTTTAAGCAAATGATTAAATAATGATATCTTTATTGTCTGTAATCCGATTTTAATTATTGAAGCCTTTATGTAACCGCACGATGTTCTGAAGTTACATGTGAAAACCCCATGAAAATTTGTCAAGTAGTTTTGGAGATACACGTTTTCAAAGAGACAGACAGACATACGGTCGCAGATAAAAAAATTGAAATTACGATATTTTTTTCTGTGATCTGAATTTTATTAAACGACGTCTATATATTGTCCATTTACGCTCAACCCCAAGCAAATTCGTGAAGTAGTTTTGAAGATAAGAGATTTTTAATAGTTGAAAAAAAAAAAAAAAAAAACAGACACAACGCTTACTGAAAACACTTAAAATTACATTATTTTTCGTGATCCGGTTTTCGTAAAATTGTGCCTATAGGCTGACCCAAACTTTTCTTATGTGAAAACCGCACGAAGATTCGTACAGTAGTTTTGAAGATTGAAGGGAACAGCGACAGGGCTACACCCACAATTTATTATTAGTATAGATAAAAGCACTGCAGTTGTCAGTCATTAAGAGTTTAGGAATATCCCATTTTATAAAATAATCTCTAGTGAGACAATGTATTACACTAGCAGTGTTTGCCCTCTTCAGAGTATACAATCGTACGTGTTTGGACCATCATTCCATAACAACAAACACATACGTGAAACCTCCTAAGTTTCGAGGAAGGGGACCAAAGAAATCCAACAAAAGGAGATCCAATAACCCGCGAGGAACTATGAATATAGTTTATATCGCTTAGGATTAATACCAACCTTAACCTTCTGGCAAATTTCACAATATGTTATAACACCTTTAACATTACGGGACATATTTCTGAAATAATAATATTTCATAAGATGTTTAATGCATTTGTGTATCCTGAAATGTCCATAGCCTTCATGAATATAAATAACTAAATCGTTAATGACAGATTCGGGAACACAAATTTTCCATGTCAAATGTTCTGCATGTGTTTTTCAGTATAGTAACTCGAAACAATAGAACCAATTACCTCGTGTATGAACCACCTCTTGGCCATTTACAAGGTTGTGTATAATCTTACTGAACTGAGGATCGGTTTTCTGCCATGTTTTTATGGTTCTCACTATATTCTTAACCCTTTTCTCGTTTTCTTGAGTAATAAGGAACTAAATATGGTAATTAGTACCAGGTTCTTCTACAATAAAGATGTTATTCATACCGACAGGAAACCTCGACAAAGCGTCTGAAACTACGTTCTGAGACCCTTTAATATATCTCACTTCATATTGAAATTCTTGTAAGCATAATACCCATCGTAATAATCTACGATGTAGCAATCGACAATTATTTAAGAATACTAGACTTGACTTGATGGTCGGTATACACAATAGTTTTCCTTCCGGTTAACATTCCTCTAAACCTCTGGAATCCCCAGACAACCACAAGAGCCTCTGTCTTAGTTACAAAATAATTTCTCTCGTGTTTATTTAGAGTCCTACTAGCAAATGCAATTGGTTTGTATCAACTATTTTCATCATTTAACTCTCCTTGGAAGATTACACAGGATAAACCATAATCAGAAGCATCGGTACACATACAAAAATCCTGGCTAAAATCTGGATGATATAACATATTAGCTGATATCAAAGTATCATTTAACCTGTTGAATATTTGCTCCTCTTCTTTTCCACAAGTCCATACTGACTTTTGCTTCAATAAATCGAGTAATTTAGGGTATACTATGTCTTGGCCTGGCAAAAACCTCCTTAGAAAACCTATCATACCTAAAAATAATTTTCACAGTTTTTTATTCCGGGGAATCGGACATTTGGCGATATGCGTTCTGGATCTGGTCTTATAACTCCAAAATGTTTCAAATGTTTGTTAAGCTTATGGGACTTAACTACGGGGTCATCAGTCCCTAAACTTACAAACTACTTATGAACTACTTACGAACTAGGACGGCACAAATATCCATGCCCGAGGGGGGATTCGAACCCCCGACCGTAGTGGCCGTGCTGCCTCAGTCACCTCGGCCACCGCGGCCGGCTCTTATAACTTCACTATTGACTATATGTCTAAGAAATGTCACCCCTTCTTTTCCAAAATAGGATTTAGATAATTTTAAAATAATACCTTTTATCAATTAACCACTTAAATAATTCTCTTAAAATAGCAAGATGTTCCTCCCAAGTCTTGGTCACTACTAGTATATCGTCAACATATACCATTAATTTCTGTAACAACTGTTGACTTAAAGCGGAGTCCAATGCCCTAATAAAAGTAGCCACCGATATATTAAGTCCAAAAGGTAGCACCTTAAACTGATAGGACTTCGCTTCAAAAAGAAATGCAGTATATTCTCTGGAATCAGGATGTAACATGACTTGGTGGTAACCATCTGTTAAGTTCATAGTACTCATGTAACATGAGCCTGCAAGCTTTAAAAGTACTTCTTCCATGGGCAATGGTCTATCTCTTTCCATCTCAATAATTTGTTTAGTTCTCTTGCACGTAAAACTAAACGAGCTCCATCTGTAGCCTTTTTGACCACCCATAATGGACTGTTAAAGGCACTACATGATCTTTCTATAACATCCTGCTCTATCATTTTATTTATCTCTCTAGTAGTAGCTTCCTAAAGTTCTACTGGGATGGGATATGGCTTCTTAATGAACGGTTTCGGATTTTTTAATTTTAAACTTACAAATATAATCTTTGACACAACCAGGTTTATCCAAAAAAATAGTTTAAATTCTAATAACAAAGACAAAGACTCTAACTTCTCTTGTTGTGACAGGAAAACTGTTAGAATAACATTTGTCCTTTATTTCAATTTCGATATTATCCTTAATGTTACACTGATATATCCCATATTCAAAATCACAATACTGCCATAAATCAGGAGAACGTACATATTTAATCTGTAGAGATTCATAACAGTCGTCTAGAATTTGCTAGTCATACAATTTCACTTCAACAATATGATCGTCAGTATGAACTGTTAGCATAGAATTCTTTATGTTTGTACAGCCAGTCAATACGTAGAATTAAGGCTACATTTAATTTATCAACAATAAGGAAAGAAGGCGAAAAGATTATTACAAAAGTTAAATAAACCTCCTCAGTGATGTTTTGGCTTTTCTTACCTGTAACACCTACAACTCTTACCCACTTACCGGTAATATTGGGCAATTCCAATACTTCCTCGTACCTTTAAATAATTATTTAGAAAGAATAGTGACTTCACTACCTGAATCAATTATAATATCCACTTCAGTATCCTTAACATAACCTTCAATGACGGGTTTATAGTTCTTATCCTTTTTTATATAATTGTCTTCCCGAAGCAAATTGTGTTGCCAACTATCGTCACTCTGGTGACGCAATGAAAAATTACAAATTGGTCGTATAGAAGATTGTTCTGCTGTCCGCTTTAGTTGACCCGCACTAAGGGACGGTTCTAGTTTTCCGAATTTTCTATTATAATATCACCTATAATACGGCTATCATCAGTTATTTGCTTCTTAACCGCATCACCATGTTGCTTACGTATCTTCCGTACTTTAGAATTTCTCTCCTGGCCCATGACAGTCTCTTTATCTCTGTATTGTCTTTTAAAATGACAAAAACGGCACTGATTATTATTATTATTATATTTATGGGACTGAGATTGGTTATTATTATTATTACGCGGATTATTTTCTCTGTTGAGCCTTAGTTTCTCATCTTCTCGTTCTTTATTTAAATTATCGAGCTGTTCTAAATAATTCAATAATTCTCGAGGCCGTGACCATTCACGTTCTATCATTTTTTTCCTTTACATAATACGGCAATCTACTAATTAAAATCCGTATCAAATGCAAGTTTACACGGTTTAAGTGCTATTCAAAATATTTCCTGAAATCTCCCCACTGCCTAGAATAATAAGGTGGGTCTAGCAACTCTAACGTTAAACGCTGCTGTTCACCTTTCGACCAATACATTTCTTAAATTGATCTACAAAATCGTCCCAATTTTTACATTAGTTTTTATGTAAAATGACCCAATGGTAGCATACGCTTCCAAATGTCAAAGTACAAACTGTATTCTTTTGTTATCGTTCCATTTAGGAGGAAACGTATTTTCAAAAGCTTTCAAGAAAATCATCGGATGAAGATCGCCTCCAGGTTTAAAGTTTGGAAATTTATTATCTGCCTTAGATCCTGTTGTTAAATTTAATTCTTCCCACCATTCTTAGGGAGGTATTACAAGACTTGATTTTGCTTGCGATATCGACGTCGTATTGTCTTTTTTGGTATTTGAAATTTTCTCCGTACCGACATTGTTAGCCTCTAAATTTCCTGTTGGCAGCCCTGATACCAGGAATGCGTTCTTGTTTATCGATCTCTGTGGGCGCTGTGGTTAGCAGAGTGACATGTCGCCGGCCGCGGTGGCCGAGGGGACTGAGACGCTTCAGTCACGGTCTGCACGGCCACTACGGTCGGGGGTTCGAATCCCCCCTCGGGCATGAATATTTGTGCCGTCCTTAGTGTATGGTAAGTAGTTTGTAAGTTTAGGGAATGATGACCCCGTAGTTAAGTCCCATAGACTTTACAAACATTAGAACATTTAAAAATATCCACGTGTGAACTGCCGGTGTATAGTGCCCGTTGGACACTATAGACCGGCAGTACACCCGTGAATATTTTGATTATCAAATACGCCGGGAGAAACTGAAGAATCACATTTGAACATTTAGTCACGTGTCAAGAGCACGCGCCGAGAAGGCGAAAAGGGGAACAAACGAGAGCGCACGGTGAGACGGGAAGTTACGCGCCAGGAGGTCTGGCTGAACGGCAGTGAGTGACGTGATAAAGTTGCTGCGACGTATAGGGGCTCCATACTAGGTTCGTTCCAGCAGCTGCCAGACGGCAACTTTCAAGCGCTTTTTGCACTGTTTCTGGCTGCAGGCGAAGGCGGGTTTAAAGGACACCAAACAGCCACACTCCAAGTAGCCAGAAGCGGGAGAAGGCGCTGCTGGAACCTACTGGTAATGGTGTGTACGTCGTACGTGCCGCAGCGTGCAGTCCGACTACCACCGAACAGGAGGGCGCCGCGGTCGCCCAACGGCCTGTTGGTGTTGTCGCGTCGTGTGGCTGATATTGGGCCGGTAACGCACTAGGCAGCCAGGCTGCGGCAGCCAATGAAACAATGGTGGTATACGACAGGCCGCGCACTGGGCAGCCAGGAATTGGTGGCTGCGGCAGCCATCAAAACGCGGCCGACTGCACGGCAGTGGCAGCCAGCTGGCTGCGGGCAACCAGTAGCGAACAGCGAGCCTCGCAGTGAACGCGTGTGGCTGCCGGCAATCTCCGCGCACTTGACCAAGCAGCCACACCTTGTTTCCAAGTTGCCATGACGTTCGACACAGAGAAATTTATTCATGACATTCAAAGACGAAGAGAAATCTGGCATGTGTCTTGTGAGCAGTATAGTGATCGTGATGTGAAGAGAAGGGGGTGGGAGGAAATCACAAATATAATGTGTGAGGAGAACATGTCTGAAAATGAAAAGAATGAATTCGGTAAGTTATTTATTTACATAGAAAAAAGAATTAACTTACGTAAATTTTGAATTGCCATATTACCCCCTGCCCAATTATTTTTCAAATATTATTAAGAAAGAATTATCGTATTTGTTTCCGACTCACCTGAGAGTAATCAACAGTTTCTCTTCCGGTATTATACAAGCTCGTATACGAGTATCAGTACCCGTAATTGAATTTCTTATATTTTCTAGAAGTTTATCAAGAGATTCGACTGACATCCTTGTATAGTTAAAAAAGCGATCTGTGTAGTATCGAAGATCCTTGAAGTAATTTTTAAATAAATAAACCCTTCGAGTGCCGCTCCGCAAGCAGAGGATGAATCCAATATCTGTTTTTTGCTTTGCGTTCCCTTTGAGACAACAGGTGGACGATTATCGCACCTTCCACGTCCATGTCGCTCGACCGATTGGGCACAGCTGGCCGTCAGCTGGCTGCCAAAGCTGGCTGCCACCAACTGGCTGCTCAATATTTTGGCTGCCGCAGCCTGGTTGCCTAGTGCGTTACCGTCCTTGGGCGAGTCCCTCTCTCCTAGAGGCGTGAGCGCTGGGCTGCATTTCGGGTGGTTCGGAGTATCCGCAGCTATTAGAATTAACGGTGAGCCAACTCTATAATAGTCACTAACGCCTGCTGCCGGAATACATTTGAACGTTTGAGGCTCGCCTTACCGTCTCTCCTGATTCAGGTGGAACTCGATGTTGTGGTACCGACATGCGAACATTATTTTGATAGAGGTATACACTGTGAGGCCTACCTCGTATAATATTAGTTGTTAATTGAGGATCGATGTGGTTTGGTTTTTAAATGTGCTGAATGTTTTTCAAATCACTGTTTTAAAATTTCCCTGCTTGTTTAAACGTGTAGTTTCGTTTGTTTTTGTCCACCAACGGAGTGTTGATGTTTGGTTGTTGTTCTCCACCTGTTTGTAACAGTAGTTTGTGTTACAGAGTCACTAATTTGGTTGTGACAAGGCGAGTTAAATAAACGCGTATTATGCAACCTCAATTGTATGCGATCTGCCGGTGAAGACGGTTGCTGTTGTGTTGAAATATCTTGGTAATGGTGTCACTATATAAAAAAGGTTTTTATTTAACTCCATTGTAAATATTGTCTATACATTACAATAAATATTATACGGATTTTTTATTTTCAGTTTATTTGTTTATTTTTAATTTTCTTTTAAGTTTTATCTAAAAATCCATCTATAGTGTAGAAGGAGTTGCCAATCAGAAGTTCCTTTAATTTTTAAAAAATACTAGTTGGCTATCTGCCAAACTTTTGATGCTACTTGGTAAGTGACCGAAGACTTTTGTGACAGCATAATTCACCCTTTTCTGAGCCAAAGTTAGATTTAACCTTGAATAGTGAATATCACCCTTTCTCCTAGTATTCTAGTTATGCACACTGCTATTACTTTTAATTTGGGTTGGATTGTTAATAACAAATTTCATGAGAATATATAATATATATTGTGAAGCTACAGTGAAGATCCCTAGATCCTTATATAAATGTCTGCCGGATGATCTTGGGTAGGCTCCAGCAATTATTCTGATTACACGCTTTTGTGCAATGAATACATTTTTTACTCAATGTTGAATTGCCCTAGAATATGATCCCATATGAAAGCAGAGAATGAAAATAGGCATAGTAAGCAACTTATTGAGATGTATATCACCAAATTTTGCAAAGACCCTGATAGCATAAGAAGCTGGACTCAAACGTTTCAGAAGATCTTCAATGTGTTTCTTCCAATTCAATCCCTCGTCAATGCCAACACCTAAAAATTTTGAATATTATACCTGAGCTACAGATTTACGTTCGAAGTTTAAATTTATTAACGGTGTCATGCCATTTACTGTATGAAACTGTAAATACTTGGTTTTATCAAAGTTTAATGAGAGTCCATTTGTAGAGGAGCACTTAATAATTTTCTGGCAGATAGCATTTACAATTTCATCGGTTAATGCCTGTTTGACAGGCGTGATAGCTATACTTGTATCATCAGCAAAAAGAACTGGCTTAATATCTTCATGAATGTAGAATGGCAAGTCATTATATATATTAAAGACAGCAGAGGACCCAAGACAGAAACTTGTGGTACCCCATTTTTGATAACTCCCCAGTTAGAGGAATTGTTTCTTCTATATCATGTGAACTGCTTATTTCAACTTTCTACACTCTTCCAGTTAAATATGATTTAAACCATTTGTGCACTGTCCCACTCATACCATAATACTTAAGCTTATCTAGAAGAATACCATGATTTACACAATCAAAAGCCTTGGAGAGATCACAAACAATCCCAACTGGTGATGTCCACTTATTCAAATTTCATTTATATTTTAAAAACACTTGTTGATATATCTAAAGGCAGGGGACTAGTAAATGCATGTCAAAAGAAAAATTAAATAAACCAAAACTCCCAGACCGCAGTTTATTTCTTGTTTAAAAATTAGGTACTATTTAAATGTATAATCTGTCATTATGCAGTGGCATATCCACGGGGGGAGGGCTGTCGAGCTGCAGCCCTAGCATAACTGTAGACTGGGATACCACCCGTCTGCTTTGACCAATGACGTCATCAAGATGTCGGAAATCCAGTATATGGAATATCTTAATACTCCTGTATTTTAGATACAAATAATCAGTAGTTATTATAGATAACAGAAGGTACTATCGATCACAGATCTTAGCCCAAAAATTCACGCCTTCTGCGCTCAAATACGGAAAAAAAAAAATTCTCCGTTAACCTACACCTAACCATCAGAGAGAAGCTACAGATCACTTTTTTAACACAAAATATTAATCTGTTTTGTTTATAAACAAACTATCATCTTTAACTCAACCACCACATATTCACTCACGCCTTCTACAAACACGTACGCACCTCAAAACTATCGCGCTGCGATTACATCATGGGTCAAAGTTGATGGGCGGTATCCCTGTCTACAGGTGAGCCGCAGCCCCTCCCCCTCTCCCCCCGCCTCCCAGACCGAGCTAAAGCCTCCCCTAGAGACACACACACACAGAGAGAGAGAGAGAGAGAGAGAGAGAGAGAGAGAGAGAGAGAGAGAGGGAGGGAGGGAGGGAGGGAGGGAGGGAGGGGGGAGGGATCAATCATCACAATATGAGAAAAGTTGCAGTCCCCACTTTCTTTTTTTTTTCCTAGAAATCACGTCAGCACAGTGATGGACCACAGCCCCCACCGGACCACTATCCTGCATACGCCAATGGATTTATGTAATGAAAATTTTGGAAGGTTCGAATAAAACTTGGGAATGAATGTATCCTCTAGTGGCTTCCACCCCAGCAGCATTTGTGATCTGCTAATAAAGTAACCTAGCTAAAACACTGTTTTCTTCTTCTTCTTTCGTTTCGGTCATCTTTGGACCAAGTTAATTCAAATCAGCTTCCTTTCTTCCGTTCTTCCTCCTCTTCCAGTATTCTTTCATCTGTCCACGATGATTTCGTTCTCGGTCTAGTTCTGTCCTCAAATCCTGCAAATGCCTGAATTTTTTTTATTTAAAAATCACCCTGTTGTGTATTTCTTGATTGCGTATTCCCATTTCTTCCAGATCCCTTTGTACTTCTTGGATCCAGCGTATTTTGCTTTTCTTGTACAACAAGAATTGTGAAATTTGCTGTGTTAACCTCCCTTGGTCCATTCTGCAAATGTGTCCAAAGAACTCGCACCTTCTTTTCTTAATGATATTGGATATTTTTTCTATTTTGGAATAGAGTTCCTGGTTGGATCGATTTATAAACTGACCGTCTTCTGTTCTTCGAGGTCCTAATATTCTCCTGAGAATCTTCCGTTCCGCCAGTTCTAGTCTCTTGATGACTCAAATTCTTATTAGGTTGAGTGTTTCTGCTGTATATAAAGCTTCAGGGCGGATCACTGTCTGGTAATGTTTCAGTTTTGCATTGATAGAAATATTCTTCTTATTATAGACGTTCATTGTCAGTTTATATGCTAAATTAATTTTGCTTATTCGTGCTTCCATTGCATTCTTTTCTGTCAGTCCAGTGTCTATCCATTCTCCTAGGTATTTGAATATTTCCATCTTATCATCTTTTCATCTGATGATTGCCATCCATCCAGGAGCTTCCGTGACGTTTGTCACATATTTTGACTTCTCGATAGAGATCTGGAGGCCTGTTTCAGCTGCTTGTCTCTGTAGTTCTTTGGTTCGGTTCACTGCCTCTTCTAATGATTTGGACAGTAGGAGAATATTATCTGCGAAGACAGTCTACTCTTATTCCATTTTTCTTGCACCCCAGTCGTATCCCTCCCACTCCTTTCATTCCTTGTCGCCACTCCCTGATCACCTTGTCGAGTACACACTTGAAGAGCATGGGGGATAGTCCATCTCCCTGTCTCACTCCGGTATTAATCTTGAAGGACTCCGACAGTTATCCTCTGAACTTGACATTGGTTGTTGTATTGTTTAGGGTCTGTCTCACTAGTTCACTGGATTTTCTATCTAATTTCATCTCCTGTAAGATTTGGAACAGTGTTTGCCTGTCTACTGAATCATATGTTATTTTAAAGCCTACGAATGTAAGCACGAATTTCTTGCACCTCTGTTTTCGTTTTCTTCTTTCGTTTCCGCCATCTTTGGACCACGTTAATTAACATCAGCTTCCTTTGATCCGTTTTTCCTGCTCTGCGAAGACAGTCTACTCTTATTCCTTTTTTCTTGCACCCTAGTCGTATCCCGCCCACTCCTTTCATTCCTTGTCGCCACTCCCTGATCACCTTGTCCAGTACACAGTTGAAGAGCATATGGGATAGTCCATCTCCGTTCAAATTCAAATGTTTGTTAAGCTTATGGGACTTAACTACGGGGTCATCAGTCCCTAAACTTACAAACTACTTACAACTAAAGACGGCACAAATATCCATGCCTGAGGGGGGATTCGAACCCCCGACCGTAGTGGCCGTGCGGACCGTGACTGGAGCGCCTCAATCCCCTCGACCACCGCGGCCGGCTCCATCTCCGTCTTACTCCGGTATTAATCTTGAAGGAGTCCGACAGTTATCCTCTGAACATGACTTTGGATGTTGTATTGATTAGGGTCTGTCTCATTAGTTCATCTAATTTCATCTCCTTTAAGATTTAGAACAGTGTTTGCCTGTCTACTGAATCATATGCTTTTTTAAAGTCTACGAATGTAAGCACGAATTTCTTGCACCTCTGTTTTCTTTTTCTTCTTTCGTTTCGGCCATCTTTGGACCACGTTAATTAACATCAGCTTCCTTTCATCCGTTTTTCCTGCTCTGCGAAGACAGTCTACTCTTATTCCTTTTTTCTTGCACCCCAGTCGTATCCCGTCCACTCCTTTCAAATGTTCAAATGTTTTTAGAACTTATGGGACTTAACTACGGGGTCATCAGTCCCTAAGCTGACAAACTACTTAGTGGCCGTGCAGACCGTGACTGGAGCGCCTCGGTCCCCTCGGCCGCTGCGGACGGCCCCACTCCTTTCATTGCTTGTCGCCACTCCCTGATCACCTTGTCGAGTACACAGTTGAAGAGCATAGGGGAGTCAGCACGGCCACTACGGTCGGGGGTTCGAATCCCCCCTCGGGCATGGATATTTGTGCCGTCCTAGTTCGTAAGAAGTTCATAAGTAGTTTGTAAGTTTAGGGACTGATGACCCCGTAGTTAAGTCCCATAAGCTTCACAAACATTTGAACATTTTGAGCATAGGGGATAGTCCATCTCCCTGTCTCACTCCGGTATTAATCTTGAAGGACTCCGACAGTTATCCTCTGAACTTGACTTTGGATGTTGTATTGTTTAGGGTCTGTCTAGTTCACTGGATTTTCTATCTAATTTCATCTCCTTTAAGGTATGGAACAGTGTTTGCCTGTCTAACTGAATCATATGCTTTTTTAAAGTCTACGAATGTAAGCACGAATTTCCTGCACCTCTGTTTTTGATATGCCATTATCATTTTATGATTCGAAATTTGTTCTGCACATGTTCTACCCTTTCTGAAGCCTCCTTGTTTTACGTTTCAGGGGCGCCGGGGGAGGGGTTCAAAATGGCCGTCTCACTGACTGAATGAGCGAGTCACCCCTTGTCGCACGCTCGCAGCACCTAGCGAGGTGCTGCCTCGATGGAGTGTATAACGAGCCCCCTCTGCCCGCTGTTCCCGCAGCGGCCACGCAAGTTGGTTCCTCTGGGGTGCGGTAGCTCCCGGCGGCCTCTGCAGAGTTGCCGGGACGTTTTCGATACGTCGACCGACTGGGCTGCTCGCGCGCGCGGCCGCTCCTTGATTTATTTACCCAGTTTGGCTTGTAACCGACTTGTTGGCAAAGTTGGCCCATAACTCGGCCCCGCGGGGCCCGTTACTGCCGGCCAAAAACTGCAATATGAATATAGAGCAGCAGGCCGGGCCCAGCCGCCATCCGTCTTGCGCCTCGCAAATACCGTGCCTTACGTTCGCTGCGGCCCTTCTTCGCCAATACGAGTTCGCTGTCGCATGAGAGAAGCCTCACTTACGAGAGGTCGTAACAGAAGTCATCGTTACCACCATACAACTTGCCTGATAGAAATTTAATTTAAATGTCTCTTCTCTTTGTTTTTTCCTTTAATTGTGTTTTCACACCAGCGATTTCACCAGTAGGCTGGCAGCAGCTCCAGAGGCTGCTCTTCAGCCGAGAGAATAAAATACTTTGATGAGATGAAAAATTAAAATACATGACAGGCGATAAAACAACGGAGGAACAATGACATATACATGGTGACAATGCGAGGTACAAACAGTTGACAGGTGAACAAAAACCAGATGTAGTCAGTTTAAAATGAAGAGCCACGGTGACCTAAAAAGAACATGTTGGACGACAAGAACACAGGACGGCGTGTTCACGGAGACACTAATTAAAATACACGGTGCGACTCTTGTCTGGTTGCGGTGGACGCAGTTAAAAAACACACACTTAACTGTAGCACAACACACAACACTCGACTTTGCACTTGTAAAACTGTCGGTCCAGGGCCCCGAGAAAAGGGGGGGGGAGCAAAGCGTGGGGGAGAGAGAGAAAAAAAGAAAAAAAAAAACGGCGGGTAAAAGGGGGGGCGGCAGGGAGGAGCCGTAGGGACTCCAGGGCAGGGAGAGGGATAGCCAAGCGGGGGAGCGGAAGGGGAGGGGGGAGAGGGGGCACTTTATCTATGGGTGGGGGACCAGAGCTGATAGGACGGGTATATGTCGGAACGGAGGACGTCATCAGGAAGGGAGAGGCGGCGGAAATTACCCTGGGAGAGGACATGGAGGGTGTGGATATGAAGGGAAGGGGGTATAATGCGGTAGAGGCGTGGCAGAGGCCCAGGGTTGGTAAGGATGGGGTGGACCAGGGGGTTGCGGGAGTCTATTTTACGGGTGGTATAGAGGATACGGATATGCTGGAGATATTCAAGGAGGTGGGGAAACGGTATCAGGTCATACAGGATCCTGTCTCTTCTCATGAAATAAGAGTTCATCAAGAGGGGGGAAAATAGTCACTGGTCGAGAGCAAGTCTTTATATACGATGTTAAAACTGTCTACAGGGTGACCAAAAACGGGCTCCCTGATTTCAAAACTAAATATCTCGAAAACAAAGATCGATAGAGGAATGCAGTAAACGGTATGTTTATTGTGAAAGCTGTAAGAAGTTTATACAGCAGTTTGAAATAATAGTTACAAGAGCTGCTAACAGATGGCGCTGTACAGGTCATATCAGCATACATAAGTGAAATAATCGTATGAAAACACTCTTTGCAAACAATCACATCACAATGTTTTCAAAATGTTCACCATTGGCACTACAGAGATGGCGCAAACGAAGAATGAAATTCGCCATCACATTTCGTGTAAGAGGCAGGTGCTGTGCGCTGCGCACAATCTGTTCCCACACCTGTACACATCCACCAACTGCGGCCAGTGATGGTACGCCTTCATTAGTGGATGTGTAATTCCCAGTTTATGGTACGCTTTCACTGGCCGTGTCAGTCATTGTACACATGCACTAGGGAAGGTATACCTTCCCTAAGGATCCACATCCACTTTAACATCTCTACCTGATTCAAATTTTTTTATATAACTTAAAATTACTTATTGTTGGGCCTGGTGGTCTTGGGGAAAAGCGCTCGACTGGAAACCGAAGGTTCGAAACCCGGTCGGACCGCGGATTTTTTCAGTCTGCACTTTAACCCATCCTTCACCTCTCAACTATTTGAGAAGTCGCCAGAAAAGACACGTAGTTCGGATTCCACGTTAAGCTGTAGGTCCCCTTTTCCCGGTTGGATAACTGGAGTTGGCTAGGGACACGCAAGTCGCCGAAGTGGCCTCCAGACAAAAGAGCCACACGAAACAAAAAAACATTACTTATTGATTTCATGGCACATCACAATTTTTGTCTTTAAGGGAAATAAAGGTTGTTCAGAAAAGGGCTTCCTGATTTCATAATTAAATATCTCGAAAACAAAGATCGATAGAGGAATGCAGTAAACGGTATGTTTACTGTGAAAGCTGTAAGAAGTTTATACAGCAGTTTGAAATAATAGTTACAAGAGCTGCTAACAGATGGCGCTGTACGCTATACAGCTCATATCAGCATACATAAGTGAAATAATCGTATGAAAACACTCTTTGCAAACAATCACATCACAATGTTTTCAAAATGTTCACCATTGGCACTACAGAGGTGGCGCAAACGAAGAATGAAATTCGCCATCACATTTCGTAGTGTCTCAACCGAAGTGGATTCGCATGCTACAGAGATAGCCGATTCAAGCTCGTCCAGCGTGGCGGGATGCTTCGGGTAGACCATGTCTTTCACTGTACCCCACAAAAAAAGGTCACTGGGAGTCAAATCCGGCGAATATGGCAGCCAATCCATGCCTGCACCAGTAAATTTGGGATATTCGAAAGCAATGACTCGATTCCCGAAGTATTCCTCAAGAAAGCGAAACACTTGTTCGGTCCGATGTGGTCGAGCTCCATCTTGCATAAACCATTCAGTACCTGGTCGATCCTCTAACGCTTGCTTTGTGGCGACAAATTGTTCCAAAGTTGCAACGTAACGTGCACCAGTGACCGTTTTTCGAATGAAAAAAGGGCCAATAATGCCTCTGCTGCATACTGCAGTCCACACAGTAACTTTAGGAAAATACAGGGATTTCGCTTCACACCAATATGGCTTTTCGGAAACCCAAAATCGCCAGTTCTGTTTATTCACGTATGTATTCAGGTGGAAGTGTGCTTCATCTGTAAACCAAATACAGCCAACATCAAATCCTTCACTATCAATCATTGTGAGCATCTGATTAGCAATGGCAACCCTTTGTTGCACAGCTCGTAGGGGTATGGCCTGGTGCGTTTGAATTTTGAATGGAAACTGTGAAGGCTCTTTCTCAGTATTTTTTGCGTGCTGGAACGCTTCAAACCAGTCTCAGATGCAATTCTACGGACGGATGACATTGGATTTTGCTGAATAATCCCAGAAACTGTGGCGACATTTTCAGGCGTAACTGCGGTCAAAATGCCCCATTAGATCATCAGTTACGCTGTTGGTTGAAATTTTGCGAAGTGCGTACGAATGGTTTTCGCGTCAGGTCCTTTTGGAACATTAAATCGAGCTTGAAAACTTCGCCTTGTTGCCGTAGGACTCTCTTCTCTAGCACCAGAAAAACGCGTTGTTCAATGGAGTACATGGTTTTAATCTCTTCCTTCAGTACGCTAACGTCCTTTCACGTTTCAATAGTGGAACTTATCGCTGTGGGCTTCGGATTACTATTTATACTAAGCATTACGTATGGCGGTTACAGCGACATCTGTTAACAGCTTTTGTAACTATTGTTTCAACTGCTGTATAAACTCCTTACAGCTTTCACAATAAACATACCGTTTACTGCATTGCTCTATCGATCTTTGTTTTCGAGATATTTAATTTTGAAATCAGGGAGTCCTTTTCTGGACACCCTGTAGTTGGAAAGTTTAACAGTCTCTCAGCACAGTCTTCCAGCCTGCTTTACAGTCACTCCTATTTCTAGGGATGCATGCACTTATGGTCCTGTTTGCACTCGGTAACGCATTTGCCCATTCAGACTGGCGAAACAAAGTTCTTTTATTTGTTACATACTTTAGATCTCGAAGTATATAATGTCCCACGCACTTTCAGCAAACATGTCGCACATTCTTGATGTCAGAAGCTCAAATGCTGTGAAGATGGTTTAAGGGCTCTAACTAAGATTTTCTTCATAAAACCCGGGATGCCAGTGGATTTTAAATTTATTCTTCCAACATTTACACACGCTGAGCGAAATCCAAAAATGTAAGCGACATATTGAACGATACTCGCTTCACAATATATAATACTGCCACGATAATAAATATACTAGTTTTATAATGCTCCGTAATGAGACAAGGTGTTACATGTTAACAGTTTGAACATCGGCACTGGACTTTGCTCGGCTAGGCGTGGCTGCTAGTTGCGGCCTGTCGTTTTTGACGCCAAACAAACCTTCTAGATTCGTCGCTAGTATTCTGTTCTCCTGATCTTACACCTCTGGACTTCTTTCTGTGGGGTACGTTAAAGGAGAATGCGTACCGTGATGTGCCTACAACCCCAGAGGATATGAAACAACGTATTGTGGCAGCCTGCGGCGGCATTACACCAGATGTATTGCGGCGTGTACGACATTCATTACGCCATAGATTGCATTTGTGTGCAGCAAATGATGGCCACCACTTTGAACATCTATTGGCCTGACATGTCGGGACACTCTGTATTCCACTCCGTAATTGAAAACGGAAACCACGTGTGTACGTGTACCTCACCCCTCATGGTAATGTACATGTGCGTCACTGAAAAAGATCAATAAAGGTGTTAGCATGTGGACGTAATGTGCTGTTCTAGGCTCTTCTGTCCCTAAGGTACATCACCGTTCCCTTTGGATCCCTACTTAATTCGGTGCTCTCCGATACACACGATCGAACAGCGGAGGAGTGGTACTCAAGCGTCAGCTTTAGGTTACAATATCTCCGGATGTAATTAACATTTTACAATGCAACAGACGGCACTGATTACGTATTTGTTTATATGTTCAGATGTGCTAACAAAACTAACAGGGTTCCATTAAAAAACGTAGGTTTGTGTTAAAAAACATACTTCCGTAAATTTTTTTTATGGTTTGTATTAACCAATTACACTAGCCCCTCTCCTCACGTTCGGTCTGTGAAATCGGCTCGTCAGTATTTGATGTGGTTTACGAAATATATCCAGCGGTAATGTTAGGTGACTCACCCTGTATATTTTCTTCGGTAAACTCGTATTCTGTTCGCTGAACGACAGTTCAGCAGTTAAAGTTGCACTGCGGTATTGTGTCTGAAGAACAGCGCCTCGTCAGGATGTGCGAATTAATACGAAATGCCGCGCAGTTCTTCCAAGATTTATAGCCAGCCGGCTAATTTGGGTTCGCCCGCGGGTGCCGGCTCTCGGCAATTATTTCAATCTCATTAATTGCGGCCATTTTGCTGGAAGCAGCGGTGGGGCGCTCGATCCCGTCACTTCGCCGGCTGGCAACCTCGCTCCTAATTAAGTTCTGTGGGCGCAAATAGGAGCACCAGACCACACCCTGACCCTTACTGTGTTCTAAGTATCCCGCCTTTCCTCCCCGTCCCCCTCCCATACAAATACCTCGAGCACACCTCTCCTGACACGTTCATTGCATTTAGGTTGTGATTACGTAGTTAGAATAGTCATAGACTTCCACACCTTGCTTTTAAGGTGGGATGTAATGGATTTTGGTCCCAAAAATCGATATTCCAAACATATTATTTTCTTAATCTACACAGTTTAGTCAAAGTTGTGTGTGAATTTTATCGCGATAGCAGCTTTAGAAATGCCTTTAAATTGTTAAACTCCTTAACTTTCCATTGGCAGCAGCTCCCACCTTTCCCGCCATTTGGGAAGCTGCTTGCTTCAGCGGAATTGTTGTCAGTGTCAAGGCTATTCTCTTTCAATATGTTTGGCTGTCATCTATACCTCTGCCTGAAAATTTTCTTGCATGTGGTGTATCTACGTTTTGAGAATATTAACACATATTATTCGGTGGAAGGTTGAAATCGCAAAACTTTACGTGAAAGTTAATATTTATGCATAATGGGTGGTGGAAAAACTGTGTTTAGAAAACGGAGGTTTATGGGAATCGGTTTACCAACAACAAAGTGGAAGCAGCCCCAAATGAAGAACATGAGCTCTCAGGTTCAGCATCGAAAATTGCGATAGGAGAAATGCACAGTGGCGTGAGTGATGATATGGGTGTCACTGGATTCAAGCTTGTTGAATTCTCTGTGAGGCTATAAAGTCTTCATATTCAGGTTTCTTGCAAAACCTAATTTATTCAGTACATATCTTCATGGAAAGACACAAAATGCAAATAAAAGCCTCAATAATTCGGATTAGATGCTCAAAAAGGACATTCTGTGGACTTGAAGTACTCTAAATAGGTGTATATGATGCAATTTTATGTTTAAACAACGGAAATAATGGCTGAATTGAAGTGCTGAAGAGTGTTGGTATACACCCTGGTGTGTTTACGACAAAAGAATTTTACACCATCGACGACAGCAAGGCCAAGAAAGCTGACAGATCACACTCTTACCTGCAAATACAGGCCAGGCAGATTCGAAGAGCAGGGAAGAGAAAGCTGGAGAATGCAGAGTATCAGTATGGAGGATTTTAAACTGAGGTAAACTTATAACATGTGAAAGTAGGGAAAGAAAATGTTTGGACCACATTTCCTCGGTTTTACATTTTTTACGTAATCAGAAGCATTTTTCTCAAAAAGTATATGCTATGAAATTTTCGGTATGTGTTCGCAATGTGTTGGTGTCTCCCTGGAACTAAAAAATACGAGATCCTACAATTACATTCTGAGTTTTAGATGATTTTATGTAGGAAAACGTGAATTTTTGATGTGCAGATTTAAAAACTTTGTTAATGATAAAGTTTGTACAATAAATTAATAACTGCAGTTCAGTGGTCTTATAACCATCTCAGGACACTACAATACATTTTTCAAATTAATTGCATGATTAGAATTTGAATTATGGCTTTTTTATAAAACAGACAATAAAAAAAAGATTTTCGGGAAAAATATTTTCCCTGCATATTTTATTATATTTTTCTCTAAAAATACAGCTCTTTTGCCAACAAGGGCAAAATTTTAGATTTCTAAATTAATGAAGATGGCTATCATGATTAAAAAAAATGTTTACATTTGCCATTACATCCCCCCTTAAACTCTCCTAAGAGTATTCGAAGAAGCTGGTTGAGAAGAAAGAAGTTGAGTCTTCATTAATAATCATTTGAAAGTGTAGGGTTATCAATTATGACAAAATTTTAGCTGCGGATGATTCCCCACCCCATGTGCATCAGGAGGGTCACATACAATGCGTGTCTGAGAGGTGCAGAGATCAACATTCATTGAGATGTATGTATTACAGTTAATATAGTAGTCACCTTCGAAATCCAAGAAATATTCAAACAAATCACTAACTTGCCCCATGAACGCACATCCGGTATTGCACTACAGACTACTAACGAAGGTACGAGCTTATGGAATAGGTACCCAAATATGTGAGTGGCTTGAAGACTACTTAAGTAATAGAACCCAGTATGTTGTCCTCGATGGTGAGTGTTCAACAAAGACTAGGGTACCGAGAACCCAGTACGTTGTCCTCGATGGTGAGTGTTCAACAAAGACTAGGGTACCGTCAACGGTGCCCCAGGGAAGTGTGATAGGACCGCTATTGTTTTCTATCTATATAAATGATGTGACCGACAGAGTGAGTTGCGGCTGTTTGCTGATGATGCTGTGGTGTACAAGTGGGTGTCGTCATTGAATGATTGCCGGCCGCGGTGGCCGAGGGGACTGAGGCGCTTCAGTCACGGTCTGCACGGCCACGACGGTCGGGCGTTCGAATCTCCCCTCGGGCATGGATATTTGTGCCGTCCTTAGTGTTAGCTACTTCAAAAGTAGTTTGTAAGTTTAGGGACTGAGGACCCCGTAGTTAAGTCCCATAAGCTATACAAACATTTGAACATTGAATGATTGTAGTAGGATGCAGGATGAACTGGACCAAATTTGGTGTGATGAATGGCAACTAGCACTAAATGTAGAAAAATGTAAGATGATGCAGATGTTTAGGAGAAACAATCCCGTAATGTTCGAATACAGCATTAGTACTGTGCTGTATCACAGTCTCATCAATTAAATATCAAGGTGTAACGCTGCACAGCGATGTGAAATGGAAATGTTCAAATGTTTGTATAACTTATGGGACTTAACTACGGGGTCATCAGTCCCTAAACTTACAAACTACTTATGAACGAGCTAACACTAAGGACGGCACAAATATCCATGCCCGAGAGGGGATTCGAGGCCCCGACCGTAGTGGCCGCGCAGACCGTGACTGACGCGCCGCAGTCTCCTCGGCCGGCTGTGAAATGGAACTAGCATATAAGGACAGTCGTCGGGATGGCGAATGATCGATTTCGCTTTATTGGGAGAATTTTGGGAAGGTGTGGTTTGTCTGTAAAGGATATCGCATATAAGACGCTTGTACGACCCCGTCTTGGGTATTGGGGAATCCCCTGCAAATCAGTTTAAAGGAGAACATAGAGACAGTTCAGACGCGGGCGGCTAGGTTTGTAACAGGTAGATTCGATCATTGCGCAAGTGTTACTGAACTTCTTCGGGAACTCAGACGTTCTTTTCGAGAAGCACTGTTGAATAAATTCAGAGGGCTGAGTTTGAGGGGGACTGCAAAACGATTCCACTGCTGCCAACCTACATTTCGCGTAAAGACCACAAGTATAAGATCAGAGAGATTGGGGATAGTACGAATGAATACTAGTATTCGTCTTTCCCTCGTTCTGTATGCGAGTGGAATAGGAAAGCAAGTAACTAGAAATGGTACTGAGTATTTTCCGCCAAGCAAGTTTGGGAAAATGTATGCAGATGAAGATAATGGTTTAAATCCAACTCCGGCCATCCAGATTTAGGCTTTCTATGATTTTCCAGGAAAATGTCAGAATGGTTCCTTTGAAAGGACACAGCCGGTTTCCTTGTCTATCCACATCCAAACAATCAGACTGTGACCTTCCCCTCTGATAACTATGTTGCCAAGCCGCGCGGGAACTGCTGTGCGTCCTGGGACGACATGTTGCAGATCGCACATTCGATTGCGTCGGAAATTCGAGTCCTCCCTCGGGAATGGATATGTGTGTTGTTTTTAAACTTAAGTTAGCATAAGTATTGTTAGTCTAGGGACTGATAAGAAGAGTAGATTGTTGCCTTATAATTACAAAAATTTTAACATTTCAACAACGAATGACCAAGAAATGTAAGATTTGTCAGCATTAACATACTCACCCACCTTAGTACTGTTAGATAAACATCGATTTGAACAGCAGAAACGGTGTACTCTATTGTGAAGATCGTTTTCAACATCAGAAAAATTATACTTAATACGCATGACATTTGAAAAGAGGTATATAATATACATCACTGATGATGGTTTTGAAAATCGAATACGGTGTGCTATAAAACATTTTAAAAGCATTTCATGGTATTTACAAGACTGGATTTAACACGTATACATACTTGGCTATGTCACTACTCTGAAAGCAGATGCAACTCTAAATTAATATCGCCCACTTTCCGAGTACAATGTATTCGAAGGAGGGCCTACCGATGTGAGATAACTGTCATATTAGGTTTCATCACCAGTATGATCTGCATCCCAGACCACTTAAGGATTCAAATGACTCTCACTTATCCTAGTTGGCTTGTGATGAAAGCTTATTTTAACAAAATTAATGATGGGCGCATAACGACCTTGTTGGCCAAAGCACAGCGACAGATGGAGAAGTGAAATTAGCAGTCCGCAGATGCTGTATAGGTTTTACGAACAGGGCGTACTGAAAGCGTTGCCACCATGGGAGGAAAGTCGAACCTTGGAGGCTAAAATATGTAAGTTCATTTCTGATTCTTTTCTTTATTTTTCTTACCTATTAAACTTTTTGTAATTACATTATTGTGCCAGAATGAAACTTTCACTCTGCAGCGGAGTGTGCACTGTTATGAAACTTCCTGGCAGATTAAAATTGTGTGTCGGAACCGGGACTCGAACCTGGGACCTTTGCCTTTCGCGGGCAAGCGCTCTACCGACTGAGCTATCCCGATAGGAAGTTTCATATCAGTGCACACTCTGCTGCAGAGTGAATGTTTTATGCTGGAAACATCCATCAGGCTGTGGCTAACCCATTTCTCCACCATATCCTTTCTTCCACGAGTGCTAGTCATGTAAAGTTCGCAGGAGAGCTTCTGTGAAGAGGAGTAGCTCACAACTGGCTAACCTCTTACTTTAATAACTGACAACAGAAGGTAATTCTCCGCCATGTTGAAAATGGCTATGACGTACAAAGGGGCACTGTTAAGTGTAGGGTGCCCCAGGGGTCTCTATTACACAGCGTTATAAGAGTAACAAAGACGCCAGGAAATACGTAGTGACTGCAGACAGAAAGTTCAACTAAAAGTAGTGCTGTTGTTAAGTACAAACATGAAAGGGACAAAGAGGTTCTTGCAAGTATAGGACGGGAGCTCAGTCTGTACAGTATTTAACATGTATACTCGCCTCTTTGAAAAATATAATGGAAAATGTATGGTCATACAAAGGTTACAATGTGCTAAAACGATTATCGAGAACTCTGGCTACAGTACGAACCTGTAGATAGAAGAGGAAAAAATGGAGGTAATTAAATGATGGAAATAATGCTTTGAGCGCTTCTTTATCTTTGACACTAAAAGAAAACCAATCTACTGCACGATATTTGCTATGAATATACTGAAAAGAAATTACAAGGACCAAAACAAGAAAAAATTATATTCCACACGTTTCGTGAAATATATACTTTAAGAACCACGAGCACTTGACCAGTAGGTGACATATTCACAGTATCGAAGATGAATGCGTGCTTTCAGATTTTAACACTAGGACCAGGGATTTCGATCTACCTAGAAGAACCAACCCGTCATTTTGACGGGTACAGTTTTATTTGCCGTTTTTAAAAAAGTATACACATTTTGACATAAGTAAATTTATTTCAGACCAGTTACACAGTTTACCAGGATGCAACTTTACTTTTTTTCTGTAGAATTACATGGTACAATGAACATTTTATACCTAAAAATTAATCAGAGCCTTTTCTAACAAAATGTGAATTGGAAAACTTTTCGTAAAAAAAGAAAACCATGTGTTTTAATACAAATATCTTAGAAGCACAATGTATTCTAGAGAAAACATTTATAAAGCTGCTTTTACTCATTCAGAGCCACCTGCTGCGTCGTAACACCTCACACAGGTGTATTCAGCATTGCTTAAACACGGTCCGCATACAAACTTGCCACGCTTTATACGTAAATGCTCACTTCTGATCGTGCCTCTACACACCCCAATATGACAAGTCTTCCTCATGTTGTGATACTGTATTAGAAAGAGTATTTTGTACCCTTGTGGCCTTATATACTGAAGCCAACTCTTCTACCAATTTGTATATAAACTGACATCTGCTTACTTTTTCTCCTGTTACTTCCTTAAAGAGTACCCAACCATTTATAGCTGCTAAGTCCAAGATATTGGGGAAAAAAATACATGGGCCACCTGTGGCATCCATACTTCACAGTGTAAAGCCGAGCCATTAGGTCGTTTACATCAACGCCATACTTCGTGTTACTGTAGTAGGACACAGTTGTTCACGTTTTTACGTCACTAGCTACTCCCAACGGCAGGATTTCCTTCCATCTGAATTTTTCCTTTCACTCCGCCACGAGCGCCTCTAGGTAAGCGCACACAGTTGTTTGACGTACCTGAATATACAGTAATAGAATAATTCAGATGCAACAAACACAATGAATTTCAAATTATATAACAGCAAAATAAATGCAATTATAATTCTTATCTGTTGCGATAAAACATAAAATACTAATACATAGGCTATAGAAACGTACCTTCTATAGATAAAGTAACATTGGTTTGCAACTTCTCGGCCTGCTCTTATCCGGTAGTTGCTGGGAGGGATATATTCCTTACCGTAAATAGCGCTAGCATCGTCGACTTCTCGTAATTCACCAGCTTCACAAACATCATGACGATCTTCTCCTTCCGATTCACAATCTTACAGTGACATCAAGTATTTTACAATATCTTCATCAGACAAACCTCGTCTTTGAACCGCCATTATGAAACAACTAAAATATGGACAACACAAACTGCGCCACTTGAGCAGCAAAACAATGAGTCTGCAGAAGACAATAATCAATGCAGGGTGGCAAACAACAATAGCTTTGGACATGTGCGAAAGCTATTGTTCACATTTCAGTACCCGTCAAAACGACGGAGTTTGGTCCTTGTAGTAGCAGTTCTTTGGGACACTTTTCAGAATCGGCCTACTGAGTAAAATCTTTGCAGATGTTCTATCTGACAAATATTTATGAAAAGTCATAGAAGATGGGACCAGAAGAAGAATCCATTTAGGAGAACTAAGTCTACAGAAGTAGAGTACCCGTAACAGTGACGGGTTCGGTACTTCTAGTGTTAAGATACTGATTTTAGAGCCAATTTTAGCAGATATTTTGTTGCTGTTTCGATTCAAAAATATGGAAAACAAAGTGCTTACAGTAGAGAATATTTTAAGGCCACATTAACTGTATGTTTTGTCATTTTATTGTCACATAAATAGTTTCAACATACTTAGATAGTTTCAAATATGATAGAATTCATTAATGTAAATTTGTTATTGTTTTCATAATAACGATGCTTCTCACTTGCGGATGTTAGAGTAACCAAATCTAATAAGTAAGTTCCTATCAAATTTAAGACAATTAACGTCATTTGCCAAATACGTAATAACTATTATGCTATTTTCACTCTGCAGCATAGTGTGCGCTAATATAAATCCTTTTGGAAGTTTAAAACTGTGGGCCGTTCAAGGATACGAACCCGGGAACTTCTCCATTCATGGGCAGAGGTGCCGGGATCGAATCACGGTCCAGCAAATAGTTTTAATATGCCAGTAAGTTTCACATCATAATCAGCTCAAAACAAATATTAGTTCTTCAGTTTCATGGCACCCATAAGATCCCCCAATTTAATGTTCGAAATTACATGCATATTGCGTCAACGCGTCTTTTTCATCAGTCTGATTCACATATTGATGCCGTGACCTAGCATCGGTGCAGTGTGAATCAGAATTATCACAAAGACGTCTTGATGTCATAATCCCTTTATTAGAATATTAAATTATGGATTAAAATTAGTTTTTACATACTTATATTTATCAAATAATTTTCATTACTTTACATTTAATAGGAACTTATTTGTCTATATATATATATATATATATATATATATATATATATATATATATATATATATATATATGTAAATGAATTGCTGTTCGTTAGTCTCGCTAAAACTAGAGAGCGACTGAACCGATTTGGTTCATTTTAGTCTTGAAATATTCGTCTAAGTCCAGGGAAGGTTTAAACGGTGATAAAATATTGAAATCAATACCGTTCGTCCAATTGCGATAAAAAGTCGTCCGCAAAGTAGGAAAATTTAGGAAAAACCGAAAGCGATTTTTTATGAATAAAAATTACTTTCCACATCGTTGTAAGAGCATCACTTGAGTACTGTTTGACAGGACAAGGTTTGTCTGAAAAATCTACCAGAAAATTGGAAAATTTGAGAAAAATTGAAAGTGCGTTTTTCAACGTGTTTTTGATTGACTTCAGCACTACAACTGACTATAACTGACGGAGAGGGTAATTCTTTTGTTGTTTTGTTCATTATGGTCTTGGGAAATTTTTCAGTGAAAGAAAAAAAATTAGGGACGCTTACAAAGGAAAGTCGAAAAACGTTCTTATGAAATAAAAATTTGGAAAAGTATCCCCGAAAAGTGGAACATTCAGAAAAAATAGAAAGAGATTTTTCTATAAAATATCAGTACCGTTCATTTGATTACGATAAAGTTTTTCCATATTTTATCACCGTTTGAACTTTCCCTGAACTTCCAAGAATAAGACATGAACATTATCCTGGACATGTGTGCGTGATTTGACCACTTCTTCCGGCCACTATCGGGCCGATACTTTGACTATCTGATGATGCTTTTGTAAAACTACTGGATTTAAATTACTATGGTTTATTTTAAAACGTAAGTGATTCGAAGTTCACTGGGTCATCTAGTTGATAACATATTTTCATTATTTACTTAACACATTTCATGTCTAAATACATCCAAACTAGGTATGTGACAATAAAACATAACAAAACATAGTGACTGTGGTTTGAATACCATAAGATGTCAAAATTTTTCCCTAAATAAATTTCCAGTCAAACTTCTACAGGACAAATACGTAGACAAACAAAACAGAATAGTTTCACAGTGTGAAAGATAAAGAAGTGCTCAAAGCGTCTTTTGATGACATTTCCGGACATCTACATAAATACTCCACTAATCACATTTAAGTGCATGGCGGAGGTTTAGTCGAATCTCTTTTATGATATTTCTCTACAGTTACGTTCTCTAATAGCGCGCGAGAAAAAGGACATCTGTATCTTTCCGTTTTCGATCTGATTTTTGTTATTTCATTATTATTAATTCATAAAATGCAGCAACCAGTTGCATGTAATAATTTATTTGCGACGACCGGTTTCGGGTGCTTGAGTGCCCTTCTGCTGGTCTATTTTAGTATTGTAGCTTAAGAGATGCACATGCTATATACTGGCAGGAGGTCCGAAGAGCACTCAAGCGACCGAAACCGCGTGCAACTGGTTGCTTCATTTTATTAATTAAAACCTGAACATTTGCTGTCTTGGATAAAATACTTATTTCATTATGATGATGATGTCTCCCTATGTAGGTGGGTGCTAAAGATATACGTTCGCTTTCGGAAGAGAAAGTTGATGACAGAAATTTCGCAAATAAATCTCGATGCAACGAATAACGCTTTCTTTTAAAGATTTCCGCCCCACTCGTGCATCATTTCTGACACTTTTTCCACATATTGCGATAATACAAAACTAACTTACCTTCTCTGAACTTTCTCAATATTATCCATCAGTTCCACTTGGGGGGGGGGGATCCCCCAATGAGCAGCAATACTCCAAAATAGGACGGGCAAGTGTAATGAACTCCTGCATGTTCTATATTTTCTATTAGTTCTTTCCAGTGTATGATGTTCGTAATTATAATTCCTAGGTACTTAGTTGAATTTACAGCCTTTAGATTTGATTTATTTATTGTCTAAATGAATGAAATGGGTTCGTTATCAAAATATTATGTACTCATTCGCCTCTACAAGTCTTCGAAGTTTGTAAAGGGAGTATCAGAACACCCTGTATGACAACTGACTAGCATCACTTCTATATGATTAGTAGTTTCATGGAAGCAGTATTAATACAATCTAGTTTTACAGGTACTTGAAAATTTACACATTTCCTTCAGTTAAAAGGCCTTTTGTTTAGGACTATTCAACATTACATTGTGCTATGATTTCATTTTATACCTAGTATTATCATATTTTAAATAACTTTGTGTTGTAATGTTCTTCCTTCTACTACGCACAGCTTAGTTGTTTTCCACAAGAATAATGTGAAAATAAAGCAGATGATCTGTGACCGGTTCCCTTACAATGAGTGACGTTGAGCTAAGTGGGGTTTTATGTACATATTTTATAAAAGCTGCACACTGTGACATAAATGTGAGGTAGAAAGAAGCAATTATTAATATGGATCCAGACAAAAACTATTACAGCGGAAAATACAAAACAATTATCAATTATCTGTTAATATTTATTCAACACAGTGGTATTAAAATACAAATAACAGACAAAATAAAGATAATACGAAATTATAAATCAATGACAATGCATAATAACCATTATTTTAATGTATATAAATTACTGTATAAAAAGTCATTTAAATATTATCGAATTTGCAGTAGCTACTAAAATTAGTAATTGAAGGTAGTCTCACATTTCACTTCCTCAATCACAACTAAAATCAGAGAAATGAATAAACATGTTAGCACAAAAAGGAATAAAGTGATTACAGCGTATAGTAATCTGTCTTTGTGAACCGCAATAGACACGCAATCGTCAGAATCAAAATAAGAAAAACCTTTTTGTCTTTTAAAAAAGCAATGTGAGATACATCTATTGAAATACACTGTATTTAGCAATTGCGGAGGTCTTACGAAAACATCATTTTATAGACAGTACAATTACAATACGTAGCTGGAAAAAAATCTCTTTATTAGTAGTAAAAGTATACCTTCGACCTGCAGCAATAAAGAATATATGCAACCAGGTGATTGCAGATTCTTTGGGCTACTTTCAGCTGAGCTTACAAGAGGAACTAACGGTCTCGGAAATTCTGTTCGAGATGAGACTTTGCATCTTAGTAGTATACGTCAAAGGTGTCCACTCATTAAAGTTTTAAGGCGCACTATCCAGAAAAATTCTAAGAAATAGGGCTCTAGAGTATGAAGCGCAACTCATATATAGAGCTACGTTATATACTAGCCAAACTCTAAAAATGGAAAGTCCAGGTTGAAACTAACAATACAGTAATAGGAGAGTTTACAACTCACCGCAAAGACGTGACGACGAGCTGCGACAGGTACATACAGACACTCACATACAACACTTTCAGCTATCGCTCATGGCCTTCTTCAGAAACAGGATCATCCACACAATCATACAGTCACACAACCATCATATCCGGTACCGCACCTCAAATGAGTTGGTACCTGTGTGATTGTGTGGATGTTCCTATTTCTGAAGAAAGCCATGGCCGATAGCTGAAAGTGTTGTATGTGTGTGTCTTTTTATGTGCCTGTCGCAGCCCGTCGTCACGTCTTTGCGGTGAGTTGCAAACTGTCCTATTACTGTATTGTTATATACTAGTCATTTAGTTGTTGTTGTTGTTCACAGGAGACTAAAATACAAGGTCATAAGTCCCCTGTTCCAAGCAATGATGTGACAGTTGACGAAATGAAAACACAGAGAGAAGGAATGTTTTAGTTTCAGTTTTTTATAAGTTTTAAAAGATATGCCTTCGATAATGACGAAACGCCAAAACGCGTCAATAAATTGAAATTTGCGGTCAAGACTCTAAAGTTTCTTTCAACTGAATTGCCCTATTTTATACCGTCAAATAATAAATAAAAGAAGAAAAAAAAAAAAAAAAAACCTTGAAGGTAGTCTCCAAGGTGGATCGTCCACATAAAGGGCGAACAAGGTACCACTGTCAAGCTAATTGACCGTGCTGGGGCATCGTTTCCTCTTACGAGTCATACACGTTCTACGCTTAAAACTTTAGAGCCTTTTTTCTTAGAATTTTCTGGATAGTGCGGTTTAGGACTTCTATGAGTAGACAACCTTGAGGTATACTACTATCCTCCGAAGATCCAAACCGAATTAACTAAGAAAAAATTGTGATTCTTCAGTTTCTCCCGGCGTATTTGATGATCAAAATATCCACTAGTGTACTGCCGGTCTGCAGTGCCCAACGGGTACGATATTTCGACGATCATACATGTCGCCATCATCAGGTGAACTGACGGACTGAGCTCCTGGAAACGCGCCGGCACGGAGATCCGCACTCTACGGCGGATCGAAGGGAACTGGGTTCTAGCCCGGTAGCGGGCGATTTAAATACCCTCGACCCGCGGAGCGACCCTCCGCGGTCGGCGCCCCGCGCCGCGGCAGCGCAGTGGAACCGATTGCGCCGGCGTCTGAGATGACGTCGGTGTGAGGGCTCTGTCCGCCGTGGTCGTCACTTCGTTACGTTTGCTAGATTTTCTCTTAATTAACCCAATCGCTGGTTCCCAAGCTTTGCTAAGATTATAGCCACAGTCACGGTTTATGAGGTCGTTACTTGTGCGAATTTCAATGGCCTCTGGATGGCGACTGGATAGTGGAGAACAACTAAGCAGCTCTCTTAGATTGTTTGCAGATGACGCCGTCATTTACCGTCTAGTAAAATCATCTGAAGATCAAAACCAACTGCAGAATGACCTCATAAACCGTGACTGTGGCTATAATCTTAGCAAAGCTTGGGGACCAGCGATTGGGTTAATTAAGAGTAAATCCAGCAAACGTAACGAAATGACGACCACGGCGGACAGAGCCCTCACATTGACGTCATCTCAGACGCCGTCGCAATCGGTTCCACTGCGCGAACGCGGCGCGGATGTGAACCACGGAGGGGTCGCTCCGCGGGCCGAGGGTATTTAAATCGCCCGCTACCGGAGTGCGGATCTCCGTGCCGGCGCGTTTCCAGGAGCTCATTCCGTCAGTTCACCTGGTGATGGCGACATGTTTGATGGCCGAAAGATTGTGCCCCCCCCCTTTTTTTTTAATAAATAGGTCTCCTTCCTCCCCTTCAATCCATCCTTACGCTCGCCAAATTTTGCCTTCTCGGCCCGGCTTCTCCGCCTTTAAAATAATTTATTTCCTCTATATAAAATAATATCGTAGCTCTCTACAAAAGAAGGTGCATAATATTTTTCCGTCAGTGAAGTCACTGCATAGAAACTGACATTAACAAAGGAAACTTAACATTTCTTCGGGAAAGAAACTTGGAAAGGTTGTCCCGCAATACCTCTTAAGTCACTGATTTAATGTGTGTTCTTTTTATTTTCTCCATACTTCAACCTCAGCATATCGACAGCACTCAAGGCTCGTCTTCTCGATATGTGCTTTATTATGTTTCCCCAAGCAGTATGCCTGGTCTCAATTTCCTGGTTACCCATTTTCATCGTGCGTTCTCTCTGTGTGTCGTCTCTTAGACCCGAGTGCGCCAGTCACCGAAGGTCGCGCATGTCCTGGTGATTTGCGGGGATATGCCCGTTGGGCACTGCACACCGGCAGTACACTCGTGGATATTTTAATTATCAAATACGCCGGGAGAAACTGAAGAATCACAAGTTTTTCTTAGTTTTCTCAAAACAGTGGTGTGTGGACTTTCTTCCTTCTTCCAACCAGCGATCAAATTATAGGAACCACAAATTTCGTGGCATAGTCCAATGGCCAGTAATACTTTCAGATTAAGGGGCAGCAGTGTATGTTGTCCTTTTCAGTCGGCGCATTCGATTGCAGCTATCATCTCGTGAAACTGTTCCTCGTACGAGGCGCACCAGGGCAGGTAGTACCTCGGGTCGTCCAGACCCTTCCCTGTCTCCCGAGACAAGCGAGACATAGTCGAGGTGTAGACGTCGTGGAAGTACCTGCCGTCGAAGTAGGCGTCCGGCAGGCAGCCGGGCAGGGCGAGGCCGCAGGCGGCGGCCGCGTCCAGCACGTGCAGCGCAGTCCGCACGAACAGCGTCGCCAGCCAGACTGCGCGCTCCTCGACCCGCCGCGGGGCCTCGCCCGCCAGGAAGCCGGCGGATGCGTCGCCGACGGCCACGGCGACTGCCGCCAGCACCGCCGCCTCCTCCCTGCTCAGCAGCGGCGGGTGGCGGCCGCGGCGGCGGCGCAGGTAGCTGAGCGCCGCGGTGGGCACCACCAGCCGCGCCGCCGACAGCGATCGCAGTGCCGACGCGCGCGCCCGCGGTGTCGTCACCCACGCGAACAGCCGCCACCGCTGCTCTTCCACAGCCGCGTCCTGTTTAAGTTCTGTGTGTATCATATTCGGGATTCAACATTATGTTGTGAAACTTATCAACTGTCTAAATTTGTCATCTCGTAAAATCGGGTGTACTGCCGGTGGTCCGCGTCTTCCCAACACGATATTTCGACGTCGTAACTCGGCGTCTTCATCAGGTGTTCCCTGAGACTGGTTGGAGACCCGGTCCACATCTTCATGACATGCAGTCGTGGTGAACGTAGTATTTACCGAAGGGGCATTGACTACTAAAGCTGTGTGTTGCGTAGAAAGGAACTGCAGGGTTGGATGTATGTCATCTTTATTTGTGGTGTATCTGTATTGCCTTCAATGTGAGGGGTCATCGGAGTGCCCTACCTGAGGTTACCTAAACAGGAGGGCTACGGGCTTTTTATATTTGTCCCTTTTGTCACTTGGGACTCCGAGATTCCTGATGAGGTCATTGACAGAAGCTGAGGCTTTCTCGTACATCTTCCTGGCTGCAGCTTGGAGGCGGTCAATCACTTGAGGTTCGTTAGCTGCCTCATGGAGATATCGTGAGGGGAAGTGAGGATGTACATGGTAGACTCTTCTTAAGGCCTTATTCTGCAATTGTTGCAGGCGATGCATGTGGCGGGCAGTGGCATTGCCCCATGCTGCATCACCATAGTCCCTCACAGGGCGGACGTACATGCGGTAGAGGAGCAGTCCGTTTTCCTCAGACAATGCAGAGCGTTGATTCAGTAGGGGGTATAGTGCCCCAAGTCGTTGGTCAACCTTACGGTGTACCGCGGTGATCTGTTTTTGCCAGATGAGTTTTTTTTTTTTTTTTTTTTTTTTTTTTTTTTTTTTTTTTTTTTTTTTTTTGTCTGTTGCAGCGGCCGAAGTACTACCACCTTTGGCGGCTGGACTTCCAGGGTGAAAGGTAAGAATATTCTTTTATCTTTATTGTTCTCATTGCAGGGGGTTAGGGCTCACAAGGGTCCTTTATGTCCTGCATTCCCGATATCACATTTAACTGTCAAGTATCGATGTTGCCAGTCCTCTTGTAACTGAAATGTAAGCTCCATATTGATGCATAGTGTTCTAAAGTCCACTGATGGTCCTGGATGGTGACTGGTAGATTCTATTTCTGCCGTTTTTCGGCAGCGATCATGTCCAATATATACTGCCATTGAATGTTCGTCAAGACTGGATAGGTGTTGATGTATAGTGTGTCGATTTTGTGATAGTACTTAAAAATCGGTTTCAAGAGCCGTGGGTCCATAGGCCTGTGTGGCGCAGTGGGTTTGATGGCCGCTGAATAGTAAGATATGGGCGATTGCTCAAACTTGAATTTATCCGCTTCTTGTGCTGCACGTTCCATAAATTGTGGTAGGTCTTTTGTGCTTTTCACCAAGGAGTGCATCTTCTCGTATTCAATTAGCTCTTCGCTCTTGTGAGTTGATACCGATCCCGTGGATGGTGACGAATCTTGAGTCTGTGTTCGCAGTGCTGGCTCAGCTGTGTGAACCGCCATGTCCTCTTGTGTACAGACGTCCATCACTTCCTCGGGGTCGTCCGTTTGAGTGGTTGCTTGCGACAGAGTACGTCATGGTTTCGGCTTCTTTAAAGAGAGAACTTCCTCTCGGAGTTGCTGCACTTCGGTTCGTAGCGTCGCTAGTTCCTTCCTAACGGCGGCACGCTCCTCCTCCATCGCCGATAAAATCGCAGCGATGGTGTGCTCCGAATGTTGTGCCGTAGCCTGCTCATGTGCTGGCGGGCTCGCAGGTCGAGCCTTGGTCCTCGCCGATCCCCTGGCTGTAGTGGAGGTTGTCAGGACTCTTGTTCCTGCCTGCTCATCTTCCCACCGTATGACGTAAGGGCAGCGGCGGTGGTTCGCAGCGTGTGCGCCGCCGCAGTTCACACATTTGTGTGGAGCCCCCTTTGGTGCCGTGCAGTCGCGTGTATCGTGCGACCCTGCGCATTTTAAACACGCGGCTGCGTTGTTACATTCCAGTGCTGCTTGGCCAAACTTTTGGCAACGGTAGCACTGCAGTGGTAGTTGTCGCGTCTTCTTGTGGGGCACAATGCTGGTCAACAAGAGCAAGTGCTCTAGTATCGCAGCGATGTGCCCCGTCGCAGCAACTAGTGTCCTTCCTCGTTCGCGGCGTACCATGGCACGTGTCTGGGCGCGAGCGCGAGCGAGCGAGGCTGCGTGCGGGACGGCCTCTCGGCGAAAACTGCCATGTTGGCGAGCTGACCTCGTCCCATATTTATGCCTGGGCGGTGTGTGGTGCTCCCTATGGCGTCCGCGCCCGCTGCGTCCGTTTCTGTCGGTGGTATCAGTCTCTAGGCGCTTCCCCTTCGGTCCGCGCCCGTTGCGGCTCTCTTCTGAGGTAGCGGACGTCCCAAGGCGTTCCCTATTGGGTCCGCGCCCGATAGGCGCGATCCTAGCACTATCATGGCTCTGTTGAACCTCCTTATGCTGTCCGCGACCGCGGCGAGGTTCTCTCGTGGCCGAGCCATTGTCCTGGCCTTCTGAACCCGGTATGCGCCTGTGAGGTGCGCTTCCTGTGGTATATCCTGCTTCTCGGTTGATATCAGCTTGGACGTCTGTAGTTCATTACTGGAGGATGGAACTTTCTTCCGTTGTTTCTGTAGTAGTTCCAAAGCAGGATTCCACGCAGCACTAAGCTGATATCCTGCTTCTCGGTTGATATCAGCTTAGTGCTGCGTGGAATCCTGCTTTGGAACTACTACAGAAACAACGGAAGAAAGTTCCATCCTCCAGTAATAAACTACAGACGTCCAAGGGCGTAAGTAACGGAAAAGAACGACATACGCGATACCAGGCAGCAGCAAGCTCCTTGGAGGATGGCCATCATAATATGCAGCTCCACAGGAATCGCACCTCACAGGCGCATACCGGGTTCAGAAGGTCAGGACATTGGCTCGACCACGAGAGAAACTCGCCGCAGTCGCGGACAGCATAAGGAGGTTCAACAGAGCCATGATAGTGCTAGGATCGCGCCTATCGGGCGCGGACCCAATAGGGAACGCCTTGGGACGTCCGCTACCTCAGAAGAGAGCCGCAACGGGCGCGGACCGAAGAGGAAGCGCCTAGAGACTGATACCACCGACAGAAACGGACGCAGCGGGCGCGGACGGCATAGGAAGCACCACACACCGCCCAGGCATAAATATGGGACGAGGTCAGCTCGCCAACCAGTCTCAGGGAAGACCTGATGAAGACGCCGAGTTACGACGTCGAAATATCGTGTTGGGAAGACGCGGACCACCGGTAGTACACCCGATTTTACGAGATGACAACAAATCGCCGGGAAAGTCTTAGAA
This sequence comes from Locusta migratoria, assembly GCA_026315105.1. NCBI lineage: Eukaryota > Metazoa > Arthropoda > Insecta > Orthoptera > Acrididae > Locusta > Locusta migratoria. The sequence continues at coordinate 269,550,114 of CM048747.1, forward strand.
ATTATATTGTCTAAATTTGCTTTATATGTAAGGTCCGCCTTGAGCAAACAAATTTTTTTTTTCCATACATGTTTCGCTGGCGTTGCAGCATCATCAGTGGGGTGTTTTAATTCGTATTGTCTGTCAAATTAACAATGGAAGGATTGTTACTTTTGTACATTAACAGTGAAAACTACAGATAATTGTGAGACTACTATACATCGTTTCTTATTTTTATAGGTATGCTAGGCCTACCTTAATAGCACATGTAGTTATGTTTGTGGTTCTTCCACTCACAAAACGTCACTGATATTTTTGACAGTTTGTCATCTGCAAACCAAAACGTGTGTATTTAATGTGGTGAATAGTTAGCTTGTTAATATCGGGATTTTTATGGAAATACAGGACGTAGTTTTTGTGTTTTGGTTTGATTTTATTGTAGCTACTGCTTCTATAAAAAATGTCTAAGTGTTTATAGCAAGTTTTTGTCACTTACTTTGGTGGATATGCGCTGTTTTCCGTGTTGTGGACAGGCACTGTGTCACTGTCACTCAATGTTTATGTTATGAAAACAAGTTGGTGGGCAGTTGAATTCCGGGAGTAGTGTTAGTAACAGCTGACTGTGGTGGGGGCGGGAGTTTTGAATCATGTTGTTTTCATTTTAGTGTGTGTATGTGTGTGTGTGTGTGTGTGTGTGTTTATGGGTTTTCTGTAAGTTCTTTGAGGGCAGAGAATATGGTTCGGTTGCAAAGGGCTGTGTATTCATTTATTACTTCTTTTCTTTCTATTATGGCTTTCTGTATATGGTAGTTCTCTTCGATTGTTAATTTTTGTGGGAGGCTTTTGCAGTGTTTCAGAATCTTCAGATCAGTATTTATGTCAGTTGGTTTGTGGTTCATGTTTATGAGGTGTTCTGCAAATGTGGAATGACTATTGCTTTTTAGTGTTCTTCTGTGTTTTGTGTATCTGGTATTGAAATTTCTGCAAGTCTGTCCAATGTAAACAGAGTTACAATCCGGGCATGTCGGCTGGTAGATGCCAGAAGCGTTATGTTTGTATGTGTTGGTGTTGGTTGTCTTTAGTTTTCTTTGTATTGAGTTATCTGTTCTGTATGCTACTTTCAAACCCTGTTTTTTGAGAATGTTTCCTATTCTGTGTGTTGCATTGTTGTCATATGTGAGAGTGTGCCATTTATTTGTTGTTTTGTTTGATTTTTGTTCCTGGTATGGGTGTTTTGTGTATGAGAGTCGAGTGGGTTTATATTTTGTGTGCTTGTGTTGCGTTTCTGGTCTGTTTGTTTTTCTGTGTTAGTTGTTATCAACTGTCTCTACAGGGTGTTGCAAAAAGTTACGGCCAAACTTTCAGGAAACATTCCTCACACACAAAGAAAGAAAATATGTTACGTGGACATGTGTCCGGTTGTTGGCTTGCAAATGTCCCCATCTATTGACTTAGGGATCGAGACGCGGCTGCACGATCCGTTACAGCCATGCGAATAAGATGCCTGTCATCTCGACTGCTAGTGATACTAGGTCGTTGGGATCCAGCACGGCGTTCCGTATTGCCCTCCTGAACACACCGATTCCATATTCTGCTAACAGTCATTGAATCGTGACCAACGCGAGCAGCAATGTCGCGATACGATAAACCGCAATCGCGGTAGGCTACAATCCGATCTTTATCAAAGTCGGGAATGTGAAGGTACGCATTTCTCCTCCTTACACGAGGCATCACAACAACGTTTCACCAGGCAACGCCGGTCAGCTGCTGTTTGTTTATGAGAAACCGGCTGGAAACTTTCCTCGTATCAGCACGTTGTAGGTGTCGCCACCGGCGCCAACATTGTGTGAATGCTCTCAAAAGCTAATCATTTGCATATCACAGCATCTTCTTCCTGACGGTTAAATTTCGAGTCTGTAGCACGTCATCTTCGTGGTGTAGCAATTTTAATGGCCAGGAGTGTAATATCAACGACCATGGCATCATGGAACGAAATATTTCGCTTAACAGCTAACATAGAAGTAGGAAAGTTAGTAGGGAGGAAGCCGACGCAATAAAGTATGTATCATGGCATACCAAATATAAAGTAGTTAACTATATGTAGCTTAAGAAGGTCTATGAACAGATAACTGGCCGTAATTAATAGTAAAATATGTGTGTGGGAATGACAGATCTGTTTTCATATAAGTAAAGCAGATTTATAGACATAGTTGTTGTAGAAGGGTAATTAGGGTAAAATTTTATTATCCGTGTCGCGGCACGGTTCGAGTGCTGAGATGTTGGCAGCGGCCGTAGCGGGACAATAGTAGCACAGTCGATAACAGCTGTTTTCCCTTCACAGTAAATAATACTGATTGTAAACGCCACCGCTGCTCTTCCACAGCTGCGTCCTGTTTAGAGTTATTACAGCATTCTGTGTGTAGCATATTCGGGATTCAGCATTATGTTGTGAAACTTATCAACTGTCTCTGCTACCCTTTTCGCCTGTCGGCGCGTGCTCTTGACAAGTGACTACAGGTTCGTTCCAGCAGTTGCCAAATTGCTTGACACGCATGCGCAACGCTGAAATTGTGTTCCAGCAACGCCTTCTCTTGCTTCTGGCTACTTGGAATGTGGCTGTTTGGTGTTCCAGCAGTTGCGGCAAGCAGCCAGACGCTACCCGGAAAAATATTTCTGGCGCGGTCAAGCTGCCAATTTGCGCATGCGCAGAAAGGTCTAAGTTAGAGTAGGGGAGGGGGTAGCCATCACGTGATAGGTGTGTGTTTGTGGCGTGGTATCTCTCGTTTACATTTCTTCGTTATTAGGAAGAAAAGTATTTAAATTATTCCTTTAAACTCACTTACGCCTGCAGCCAGAAACAGTGCAAAAAGCGTTGCAGCAGTACAAGTATCAAACAAGGGTTTTTACGTCATAGGAGCTGCGCATGCGCAGTAGCACCTGTTTCTTAGCGCTTGAAAGTAGCCTTCTGGCAGCTGCTGGAACGAACCTCCTGCCAACCACAGCACGATCGGTCCAAAGCTTATCTAGATAGCTATCCCTCACTAAATCAGAGACGTTACGGCTCAACCCCCACTCTGACCTAGTCACCCACACACACACTCACTCCAATGCACACACACCCACCCACCCACACACACACACACACACACACACACACACACACACACAGGGTGTTACAAAAAGGTACGGCCAAACTTTCAGGAAACATTCCTCACACACAAAGAAAGAAAATACGTTATGTGGACATGTGTCCGGAAACGCTTAATTTCCATGTTGGAGCTCATTTTATTACTCCTCTTCACATCACATTAATCATGGAATGGAAACACACAGCAACAGAACGTACCAGCGTGACTTCACTTTGTTTACAGGAAATGTTCAAAATGTCCTCCGTTAGCGAGGATACATGCATCCACCCTCCGTCGCATGGAATCCCTGATGCGCTGATACAGCCCTTGAGAATAGCGTATTGTATCACAGCCGTCTACAATACGAGCACGAAGAATCTCTACATTTGGTACCGGGGTTGCGTAGACAAGAGCTTTCAAATGCCCCCATAAATGAAAGTCAAGAGGGTTGAGGTCAGAAGAGCGTGGAGGCCATGGAGTTGGTCCGCCGCTACCAATCCATCGGTCACCGAATTTGTTGTTCAGAAGCGTACGAACACGTCGACTGAAATGTGCAGGAACTCCATTGTGAATGAACCACATGTTGTCTCGTACTTGTAAAGGCACATGTTCTAGCAGCACAGGTAGAGTATCCCGTATGAAATCGGGGCACCTTCGTTCTGGAAATCTGTCTCGATACAAACGTACCGCGCCACGGCTATTGCCCCGTGCTAATCCATACATCAAATTGGCATCTGCCAATTCCACATTTGTAAACACTGCACTGACTGCAAAACCATGTTCGTGATGAACACTAACCAGTTGATGCTACCTACTGATTTGCTTGATGCTAGTACTGTAGAGCAATGAGTCGCATGTCAACACAAGCACTGAAGTCAACATTAACATCCGTCAATTGGGCCAACTGGCGGTGAATCGAGGAAGTTCAGTACATACTAACGAAACTACTGGGTATTTTGACAATTGTCTGCAGGAATTATTTCAAATTACATTTAAAGAGAATTACTAAAATGAGCTCTAACATGGAAATTAAGCATTTCCGGACATATGTCCACATAACATATTTTCTTTCTTTGTGTGTGAGGAATGTTTCCTGAAAGTTTGGCCGTACCTTTTTGTAACACCCTGTATAAGACGCCCTCCTCCCAACAACTACCATCTACCTCCTCCCATTAGTCGTTGCTATTGTTGTTGTTGTTGTTGTTGTTGTAGAAGCTTACTTAGGGTTTATTTTGCAGACGGAGAGGTTAGATTCGGAAGACAAAGTTCCTCACTGCTGATGTTGATGCGTACCAGTGTGCGTTTGTACCGCCCTACAGTACGCACGAGGTGCTGTAGTTGCTGTCCAAAGCTTTATGGAAAGCATAGAGTTCTGACTAACCTGTTGTCTTCTGTAGTTGTGTCCCCAGCGCAGAAGGCGGCAGACAGGTCTTTGGTTCTTCTTCAGCATTCGAGTGAGGCTAAAATAAGTTCGGAAAGATGGAAGTACCAGAAGTGACTCGCGAGATATTCATTTGTCAGGGATGCCATTTATTTCGTTGAGACGACCTATGCTGCCCGTAGTTCATAGTGAGACCTGGAGTGCTAACATTACTGCTAAATTTTTCTCATGACCGGCGCGTATAGCAGTTAGCTCGAGACTGAATCAGCGGCGCGTTGGGAGAGGGCACCTGACGCTCTATTTTGCGCCAAAACATGGCCGTCGCGCGCCTTCTGCAAAATCGCTCTTCTCTTGTTACAGTAAGAGAAGACACCTTAAACTTCTTAAACTGTCAAAACCTAGCCAGTCCTTGAGAGATAATTATAACAAATTCTCTGCTCTGAATAATTAATAGTTAGTAAATAATAAGTGAAACTAATATAAAAAGAAATCACGTGACATGAAATACAGTAGGCAATGCGAGGAGAGAACCAGTAACATAGGCGGGCTTTCCCACGGGAACCAGCACCTACTGTGCCATATGCTACTGCGCCCCACCCCACATTCTAACACATGCTGCACTTCTGTCTTACTTCCGCGTTTAAGACACATACAATGTTAGCAAAGAAACGGCCAGCGGCCAGAAATATGAAGTGGCCATAGGCCAGGAATATCACAGATTGGTTTGATGCAGCTCTCCACGCTACCCTGTCCTGTGCAAGTCTCTTCATTTGAGAACACCTTTGCCAACCTACCCCCTTCTGAATCTGCTTACTGTATTCGTCTCTCGGTCTCTCTCTATGATTTTTACCCCCACACACCTTCCTTCTAATGCTAAGCTGACGATTCCTTGATGTCTCAAAATGTGTCCAACCGACAAATCCCTTCTCTTAGTCAGAATATGCCAGAGGCTCTTCGGTTAAGCACCTCCTCATTAGTTACGTGATCTATCAATCTTATTTGCATCATTCGCCTGTAGCACCACATTTCAGAAACTTCTCTCATCTTTTTGTCTGAACTCCTTATCGTCCACGTTTCACTCCCATACAATGCTACACTCCAGACAAATGTTTTCGCAAAGGGCTTCCTAACATTTAAATTAATATTGGATGTTAACAAATTTCGCTTCTTGAAACGCTTTTCTTCCCACAGCCATTCTGCTTTTTATATCTTCTTTACATCGGCCATCAGAAGTTATCTTGCTACCCAAATAAAAAAAATAAATAAAAAAAATCACATCTAATACTTTTATTGTCTCATTGCCTAATCTAATTCCTTGAGCATCGCCTGATTTTCTGACATTCTATTTCATTACCCTCGTTTTACTCTTGTTAAAGTTCATGTTACATCTTCCTTTCAAAACACTGTCCATTCCATTCAATTGCTCGTCCAGATCCTTTGAAGTCTCCGACAAAATTACTATGTCATCGGCAAACCGAGAAGTTTTTATTTCTTCTCTTTGGACTTCAATTCCCTCTCCAAATTTCTCCTTGTATTCCTTCACTGCTTGCTCAATGTACAGAGTGAACAGCATCACAACATATATAAAAATTGAGGTGTTTGTGCCTATATTCCACTCTGCAGCCAAAACTGCACATAGCAAACGAATAGACTTTGTATGTGGTAGAATGTATCAGTCTCCCATTGTGCACTATGGTGGTAGAGGGTTGATAACGATAAAGAGGTAGAAGATATGGAGTTGAAAGTTAACGACTTTTATAAAATTCTGCGTGTGGGTGTCAATATTTTGCTCTTCGGCAAAAACTACACAATGGAGAAGAACGATCTCTGTGTTGTTCTAGTAAAAAGTTTCCCGTTGTTCACCATAGCAGTTCCGGTCGATAGCTATAAGAGTGTGGAAGATATAGTCGTAAAAAGTCGTCAGTTTACATAAATTTCGGACTGAAGACTAGCGATGAATTTTGACACGCTAATAGCAAATAGGTTATATACATCGAAACGTGATGCAAATTCTTCAGTTATTCTGCAACAAGCGTACGAATAAAGATAAATAAGTGCATATTGCAGTTTGAAAAGTGAAACTACCAACAAAGACGCCAAGGCCTAAGAAAGAAATTTCGCGTTCTCGATCCGTTTCTAAAAGACAGAAAACGACGCTGAAAAGTGAATCTACGGACGGTAGATTTGTAGACCTTGTTTGTCTTATGCTGTAGGAATGAGGGGTGAAATGGGGGATGAATAGGTTCTTGAAAATACGTTGCTATTAAGGCAACTTTGAAACAAGAAATACAAAACTTCGGATTTATAATTTTTGACTGTAATTTAAAAAACACGTGTTTCGATATATTTGGATAGTGAAATATGGGGAAAATCTTTTAAGGTTGCTACTAAGACTATTTTGATGCTAGGAATGCGAAAATTTGGATTTGGAATCGTGGTTAGAATTGAAGAATAATGTGTTTCGGGATGTTTTGAATTCTGCCATCAGTGATGCAATAGGAGGTCGCAAGTTGTATATATGTATAGTGTGTTTCACTAAGTGTGTTTGCCTCTCTAACTTATAAAATAATAGGTGACGGGAAATTTTAATGCGGTAGGTCGACACAGTAAATGTTACACTTTTTGCGGAGCTATGAACATAGTTTATTGTATCATTTTCCAAAGAGTTACAGCACGAACATATAAGTTTTTTAATGGAACAATAGTTTTTCTATTGTGCATTGGATTCGTTGAAACCAGCTGCGTCCAAATCAATTCCTATCACTGTTAGTTTGGGGGCTACAACCCTTCAAAGTTTCAGGGGCAGATACTACAAACGCTGCGCATAATGCAATTCACCTTCTTAGTGTGGTGCGGCCGAGTTGTAACGTCGCCGGTGTTACGGAGCGAGAAGCTTCCTCGATGCGCTGTTAGACTACCGACTGTCGCCGCACACGGCCTTATATCTATTATTTTATAAGTTACAGAGGCAAACACACTTAGTGAAACACCATGTATCAAAAAGGATGGCGGGAACTAACACGGTTTAATGTGCACAATAAATGTTTGTAAATCTATCGGACCAAACTGCGTGGTCATCAGTCCGTAGCTTACAAACTGCTTAAACCTAGGTAAACTAACCTAAGGACAACACACACACCCATGCCCGAGGGAGGACTCGAACCTCCACGGCGAGCAACCGCGCGCTCCGCAGCGAGACGCTTTAGACCGCTCGGCTACTCCACCGCGGCTGTGCACAATAATAGAAGCAAAAATGTCTCAGTAAACTTGGGTTCGCAAACAAGCCGATTGCCAGATAATTATGAATGTATGGTTCCAAGCCGACACTGACGTCATTGTAAACATCGTCCTAGTTGGTACATATTAATCTGAAATTTATTCTTTACTGTTAGGTTTTATATCGCATTTATTTCACATTTCACGTATGGGTTACCTGTCAAAGTGGTGTTCGAAGTGTCTTCGTTGCATCTGGATGCAATACTGTGCTCGTCTCTGCAATGAATTTCGAATTCTTTCGAAAACCTCTGGATCATTTCGGAATTCTTGATAAGCGTGTACAAAACTGCTCTCCAGTTCTTCAACCGTGTTAATGGGTATGCTGTACACTTTGCTTTTAAGGTGATCCCAGACACAAAAATGCAAAGGGTTTCATAAGGTGATCTTTGGAGGCAAAGTTACAGGTCCACCTTGACGTATCCATGTTTGGCCGTGATTTGTTTGGTTGGATTTTGAAAGGGAATAAACCACAAAGGTTATCAGTCCCTTGTTCGAATCAAAGAGATTTCAGTTAAGGTCACTAAAATGTTGAATAAAGCAATGCGTTAAACTTGATCAAACATAGGATTTAACACGTCAAAAAAAGAGTAAATAAATAAATGTAGCAAACAAAAAACGAAAAAAGGAGAGCCAGATTTAAACAGACTACCAAAGTGTCTTGGCTGGGCGATCATAAAAATAAAAGTAGAACATCCATCCACTCTGTTACACGTAAAATCCACCTACCTAAAAGTGTTAGTCAAGTGAAGAACATACATTATATGGAATGATACAAACCACTCTCACGAATAAAAGTTGAAACGGGATCAACCATAGAAGCATTGTCAGCTAAAACAAGGTTCAAGGTGTCAGGGAAATTAAATGTCGGTTTTTGGCGGCTTACTTGGGGCAATCCAGTAAGCTGAGGGCGACTTTTAAATGTGCACCACAGCATCACTGAGGAGGATCCTCGCGACGGAGACGGTGACCGTTGTTACGAGGTATGGCCAATATGGAGCCGACAATGGACAACCGACTTTAACGACAAGCCCTCAGTGGGGACTTCCATGCGGCGGTAGAAAGATTGATAACACGGAGCTTGTTCGGTTCAGTCTAATCATCCCTTCAGAACTCCAAAACCCAATGACCTTGCGGTGTAACTGAGATCTGAGGTCCGTTTCTGGGAGGCCAATATCCAGGGGCCGTGAAGTGGTGTCCTGCTTGGTCAACTGAGGCGATGTGTTCATTTCCTGATATACTGATGTGGCCTGGTATCCAAACAAAAATGACAGGACAACGGTGAAGACTGCGATTTGAATTGACTGCACTACAAGATGTATAGGAAAACTTTGGTATAGAGCTAGCAAGCCACTCAGAATATCATTAATCTTTGGCTATATCTGCGCGTTAGATACCATCTCACAGCAGCAGCAAAATGTGCCAGAGATTCATCATGCATGTACCACATACTCTGAAGTTGCTGAATGGGAACATCCTCAATCAGTCCAGAAAAGATAGCGAAGTCTAAATTTCAGATTAATCTGTACTACCTAGATTTATGTTTACAATGTCAGTGGCGGCTTCAAACCAGCTGGCAGCTAGCTGCTCGCTGCTGGCACCTGGCAGCTCACTGCTCGCCGTGTATTCTGCTGCAGCAGTTACATTACAGCTGAGTGCACAACTGCAGTGGCGTGAAGCGTGAAACATGTTTGTCCACATCGTCTGACGACAGTGACAGTGTTATTGGAAAGGAGAAGGAAGAGGATGTATGGAGTGAATCCTTTGAATACTGAACGTCCTCACTACGGATACTTTCACAAGTGCTACCAACAGCTCAAAACCTATCCAGATCGCTTTTTCAGACATAAAAATCATCTGCTTCAGATCTTAACTATTTGTTGCCTGTACTGAAACTACCTCTAACAAACAATATTATGCGCGATGGGCACGAGAGATCCACGCGTGCAACAGTCAGATGCCGCTTTGCTTGAGTGACCTACAAGCAACCAATCACAGTGCAAGTTTCAGGCCGGGCGGCGATGGTCGCAGCGCGAAACGTGTTTAATATCATCGCCTGGCGAGGATCGTAGCGAGCAGCGAGTAGCAAGCTGCGATGGTGCACACTAACTGGGCCGGTAAGATTCTGTGGGTTTGATTCATCACAGCCGTGCCGTTTCGGCGAGCAGAGAGCAGCGAGGTGGCAGCATAAACGCACCCTTATCGTGTACTTTCAAACATCTACATTTGCGCCATCCTTTTTGATAGACCACGTTAAAGAGCTTCTCTCATAGCACTGTCATTTTGTTGGGATTTAGGTCTAGGTATCCTATTTCTACTGAGATTGGTACAAACCCTTGAAGACATTACCTGCTGTTGCCACAAGGCACGAAGTCCAGGGTGTGGCACGTCTGGAGGCAGCGGAGCCGCTGGAACTGTCTCCTCTGGTATATCGCAGATGCCTGTGGGCACGAGCTCTGCCACCTCGGCCGATTCCGGACTCTCTCTCAGCAGAACTCCGTACAGCCTGGCCCTCATCGGCCGGAGCACCAACCCGGTAGGCGGCGTCTCCCTGCGCTGTACCGCGAGGTCCTCCAGGACTTCGCCGATACGGAAGCGCCTCCGCTTCATAACGGCGTATACCACGGCAGGCATTTTGCACGTGACGTGCCTCTCCTCTGCCAACCGCAGCGCTTCACTCCATGCGTCACCGCCAGTGGGCTCTTCTGTAGTCACGATCGCGTGCTTGTAGCTTTCTATGCTCGCCCTTACTTCATCCTCAAAGTAATTCGCTTCAGAGCCGAAGGCGTAGGCGCACAGAGCTTTGACATTTTCTGGCGGCCCTTCCCTGACGAACCTGGCGACGTTCTCGATGATGTTGCCCAGACTGTAGCGCGATTTGAGCCGCTTGTGTAGCGAACTGAGTTGCCATCTGGCGATGACGTCGTTGCCGATGAAGGTGGCAGCGACTGGCAAGTCTTCGCGTCTGAGTTCCAGCTTCGAGGCTATAGAGGCGGGATCGTAGCGTCGCGCCTCCAACGTGTCCGGATCCAGGTGTTGGAAAGTGATGAGGCACGGAACGCCATCGTGCGCCAGCAGGTCAGTGTCGTTGGACATGACGCCGAGACAGCGATTGCTAGCAGCGTACTCTGCCAGCTCCCAATCGCAGTCACCGGTTGCAACGTGCATCTCGCAACCCAGGTCGGTCCCAAAAATTACCCTTGCGCTTGGAACTACTGCTTCTGGTACCAAAAATAAATATTTTTTGTTAATTTTCGATAGTGGTTGTGCACGAAAATCCGCAAACAGTTGCGATATCTCCTTCAGTTTATCTATTTTTCGCTCTAACCACTTGTCCGTCTTTTCTTCCACTGGAAGGCCATCGAAAAAGAAAACCAGCCGGATCCCACTGTCACGGAACTTTTGCACAAAAGTTCTGCACGCCTCCCGGAATTGCTTGTACTGACCGCCGCAGATGTTGTCCGCATCGCCGTAGAGGTGCCTCGCACAACAGGCCCCATCAACAGCGATGACGGGCTCCACTTGGTTTGCGCGTTTCCATTCGTCTGCGATGTCCTTGATGTTTACTACGTCGTACCAGTGTCTTTCATTAACGAATGTCTGAAGTCCCCGGATACCCATTGCATTCCTTTCGTCCTGGTGCTGAATCTGCGATGAGTTTTAAGTCGCAAATGCCTGTAGAAAAACAGATTTTAAAATGAGAGAGCGTAGAGGCTACAAAAAGTTATAAACAATTATTTCTTAAATTAGCGTATGGCTACATCACAAGATATTACAAGTATATATAAGGTATGTAAAACTACAAACTAATATTCAGTCCCCAGTGGAAGCTATCAGTTTTGGATCATTTGGTGGACACTGCTTTTGAGCGCCACAGTCATCTTCCTTTTGTAAAGGTCGCTGTACCTAACAATGTTGGTTCTTATGCGGGAAAGAACCAACCCGTGCTTACGTGGAGGTTCAAAGCTAGGTAGCTTAGTTGCTATGCATGGCATCTTCAGTTTTTCCACTGTTGTATTAATCGGCCATGCTTATCTCCAGTAGTTACCAGTATTAGCACTTTGAAAGGGTGGAAGGTGAGTATAAAGAGCGAAGCCTTCCTTTAATGATGCTTCGGGTATCTTGATGTACAGAGAGCTGTAGCCTTTTGTACTCGTAGACCAGTGCAATTTTCCGCCGCAAAGATGGAGGTGGTATGTGGCTAATTGTGGTGTGGTGGAGCAATGTGTCAAGTTTTGTGTGCGTGCTCTTCAACCAAGCTGGTTAGCAATATTCTACAACGGGGTAAACCAGTCCTCAGGCTGAAGTGCAGATCGTTGATGCAGAAGACCCTCCATCTTTGGGAACCTCAGCAGATGGGACTGACAGAAAACATTGAGAAGGTTCAGAGAAGGGCAGCTCGTTTTGTTTTATAACGTTACAGGGGAGAAAGCGTCACGAAAATCTTGCACGATTTGAAGTGGAAACCATTAAAAGAACGACGTTATTCGTTTCGGTGAGATCTATTTGCGAAATTTCAATCACCGACTTTTACTTCTGAATGTGAAAATATTTTGCTAGCAGCCACCTACATAGGGACACATGACCATCCCAATAAAATAAGAGGAATCAGATAAAAAACGGAACGATTTAGGCGTTCTTTCTTTCCGCATGCTATTAGAGAATGGAACGGCAGAGGAAGGTTATGAAAGTGGTTAATGAACCCTCTGCCAGGCACTTAAATGTGATTTACAGAGTATCTATATAGATGGACGATGTAGGATCCCCAAGATGTACAACAGAGTTTTTGAAGGATATTGGTGCACACACAAGTTCACATGTTTGTAAACCTATTGGACCAAACTGCTATGGTTATCAGCCCTAGACTTACAAACTAAAAACTTAACTTACACTAAGGACAATACACCCATGCCCGAGCTTACTATGCCTATTTTCATTCACTGTTTTCATATGGGATCATATTCCAGGGCAATTCAACATCGAGTAAAAAAGTATATATTGCACAAAAGCCTGTAATCAGAATAATTGATGGAGCTCACCCAAGATCATCGTGGAGACATTTATTTAGGGATCTAGCGATCTTCACTGTATCTTCACAATATATATATATATATATATATATATATATATATATATATATATATATATTCACCCATGAAATTTGTTATTAACAATCCGACCCAATTTAAAAGTAATAGCAGTGTGCATAGCTACAACGCTAGGAGAAAAGGTGATATTCACTATTCAAGGTTAAATCTAACTTTGGCACAAAAAGGGGTGAATTATGCTGTCACAAAATACTTTGGTCACTTACCAAGTAGCATCAAAAGTCTGACTTAAAAAAAATAAAAAATAAATTGTAATTTAAAAAATCCTTAAAATATTGATTGTCATGTATAGACAACATGTACTAAACTGACACTTTCCACATCATTACGAAATGTGGTATATATGTTTTGTGTCCCGACTTCGTCGCCGCTTTTGTGTCCCAGCCTCGTCGTAGGTGTCGGTGGCGGGGAGCAGCCAGAAACTATAAACACTCGAGTAAATTAGAAAGTTATATATATTGCACAGAATGTAACAATACTTAACTTTTACAGAGTACGGCAGAATGTTGATACATAGTTGTTAGAGGCCTGCCTAGTGCCTGTACAATAGCAAAGTCTTCACTGGTGCCTATCTGAGTACGAAGGTCCTAACTCGTTGCTATCTCCGTCCGAAGTCCGAAGTCCTTCAGTGGTGGCCACGAGCGGCGTTGTCCCAGAGGGCGCTCGTGGCTGTCGTCGTGAGAACGCCGCGCCGTGCGTGCCTGGCGGCGCGCGGCGAAAGTAAGTGGCGCGCACTTTGTACTTGTGCGACACCACACCCCTCCCCCCCAAACCGCCGCGCCGTCGTGGCGTAGGGCTGAGGGCCACGGCGACGGCACTGGGAGGAGGGCCTGGGCGGGGGCGTTACTGGTGGGACGGGCGTCGTAGCTGAGGCCGGGATCGAGACGCCGTCCGCGCCCCGGCATCCGCCTTGAGATCCTCCAGGGAACCCGCCGAAACCTGGGGAAGGGCGCCCACCCCCGCCCAGAGGGAGCAGGTCTTCTTCTGAGGTGCGTGGCCCAAGCTGGGGGGGCCCGCACGGTCCCGGAGTCCCTCTCGGTGACGCTGTCATCTGCGGCGGCGACAGCGGCGGCGACGACTGCATCGGAGGTGCGTCGACCTCCATGGGGACGATCTCGTAGTCCGGGGACGAACGATGTGGCTGTGCTCCCTGGCGGTGAACTGGGTCTGGAATCAAGAAACCGGAGACAGGATCGCGCGGTCTGTGCAGGCGCAATTGGTTTGCGTGGCGCCGCAGCTCCGACCCTGTGGAAGAACGTACAACATACATATGGCGCCCAAGCACGCGTTGAATGGTGCCCGGCAACCATGTCTTCTTGTTTCCAGCAAACACCCTGTACAGCACCGGCGTGGAAACCTGAAAACGCGTAGCGCCATACGAACCGACTCGGTGCGTGGGAGGCTGCAGCAGGTGAAGGAGAGTGCGGTGACGGCGGCCGTGTAGCAGCTCGGCAGGAGACGGGCCGTCACGTGGCATGCACCGATACGTAGACAGGAAAATTTGAAGAGCTTGCTGCCTGGAGTGCTGACCTTTCATCTTCTCCATGTGAGACTTGAATGTTCGAACGAAACGCTCTGCTTCACCGTTGGACTGAGGGTGAAAAGGTGCGGTGGTGATATGCTGAATGCCATTCACACGACAAAACTGTTGAAATTCCGCACTAACAAACTGAGGTCCATTGTCACTGACGATAGTTTCAGGCAAACCTTCGATGCAAAACACTGATGTTAAGGCACTGATTGTACTAGACGCTGTCGTTGAGTTCATGGCAATCACAAAAGGAAACTTGCTGAAAGCGTCTACAACAATTAACCAGCGCGTATTCCAGAATGGTCCGGCAAAGTCAATATGTAAACGTTGCCATGGTCCCTTGGGGCGTGGCCAGTCTGAGAAACGTTGCGGAGGAGCCGCCTGATGCTCCGCACAAACTGTACACTGTGATGTCATGCTCTCTATCTGAGCGTCCATACCAACCCAGGTACAATGACGTCTGGCCAGTTGCTTTGTCCTAACAATGCCCCAATGTCCTTGATGCAGGAGGCGTAACACTTCTCGTTGCAGGGAACGAGGAACAATCACTCTTTCTTGGTCGTTGTCGGTATGCAACAACAGTACACCCTGACTTAAAGATAATGCATGACGTTGTGCAAAATAACGTCGAACCAGAGGCCGATCAATGTCTTTGGCTCTGGCAGGCCACCCTGAGCGAACAAAACGTGCTACCACACTTAGGTCTGCATCCGCAGCTGTTTCCTGTGCAACCCGACGAGAGTTCAAAGGAAAGTCTGCGACAGCGGAAGCATCTCTGGAGTCTATCTGACAACATGCCATTTCTGAAGAATCAAATGATACATCCTGGCCAACCGGAAGTCGGGAAAGTGTGTCCGCGTTGGCATGTTTAGTGGTAGGTCGGTACAAAATCTCATACTGATAATTTGACAATATCAAGGACCATCTCTGAAGCTTTTGTGCCGTACGTGGCGGAATCGGCTTTGTGGGTGAGAACAACGACGTGAGAGGCTTGTGGTCTGTCAACAAATAGAATTTTCTGCCATAGAGATAATGATGAAACTTTGTGACGCCGTAAATGATTGCTAAGGCCTCCTTTTCTATCTGACTGTAATTCTGTTGCGTCGGCGTCAGTAGCTTGGATGCAAAGGCAATAGGACGATCGTGACATCCAATACGATGTGAGATTACAGCGCCTACACCGTACGATGAGGCGTCAACTGCTAACACTACAGGCTTCTGGGGGTCAAAGGGAATCAAACATGCATCACTGAGTAGTGCAGACTTTAATTTGTCAAAGGCAACCTGACAATCTTTAGACCATACAAAAGGAACATTCTTCCTACGTAAGTGATGCAGTGGAGCTGCAATCTGAGAGGCATTGGGAATAAACCTGAAATAATAGTTAAGCTTTCCCATCACTGCTTGCAATTCATGCACATTCTTAGGAGGAGGCAAGTCTTTGATTGCTCGAAGATGTGACTGTAAGGGATGAATTCCTTGGGCATTAATCACATGGCCTAGGTACTCTATTTCAGTTTGAAAAAACGAACACTTTGCTTTATTGCAACGTAGACCTGCTGCAGTCAACACTTTGAAAAGGCACTCCAGGTTTGCTAAATGTTCTTCAACTGTACGTCCGGATACCACAATATCATCTAAATAGTTCGAACAACACGGTACAGAAACTGTCAGCTGTTCCAAAAAACGCTGAAAAATAGCGGGAGCGGAAGAACTGCCAAAGGGTAGACGTTGAAATTGAAAAAGGCCCATGTGAGTATTAATGACGAAAAAATTTTTTGACTCGTCATCAAGTGGAATCTGTAAGTATGCCTCTGCTAAATCAATCTTGGAAAAGAAGCGAGACTGTCCTAATTTGTCCATTAGTTCGTCAGGTCTGGGCAGGGGATAAGTGTCTACAATTGTTTGACTGTTGACAGTTGATTTGAAGTCCGCACAGAGACGAAGTTTTCCTGACGGCTTGGGTATAATTACTATAGGCGAGGCCCACTGACTCGCAGAAACAGGAGAAATCACCCCACTATCTTGCCAACGTTTAAGTTCTTCGGCAACTGAATCACGCAATGCGATAGGCACTGGTCTAGCTTTACGAAATTTTGGAACTGCAGATTACATGTGCCACGAAGTCTTTTGCACAACCTAGTTCCGGCGAAAACAAGTCACTATATTTGTCACATAAAGCATTGATTTTGTCCTTAGGCACTACTGACGAAATTTGAAGCACATCTCTTTGAATTGATAACCCAAACAAATCAAATGCATCTAGTCCAAAAATGTTCTGTGTCGATTTGGCCTGAAGAACTACAAAAGCAACTGTTTTTGTTACACCTTGAAAAGAGGCGGGCAGGCTACATGTTCCTAGCACGGGAATATTTTCACCTGTATAAGCTGTTAACACTTGCTGAGACGGCGACAATTTTGGCGAACCCAGAAGTTCATAAGTGTCTTTATTCATTAAAGTAACAGCGGAACCAGTGTCGAGCTGAAATTGCACAGTCTTATTGTCAATGGAAAGATTCACAAAAAGTTTTTGCTTTCGGCGCTCGACAGGTGCGCGAATGTGGGCAACGTCTGCTACGGTTTGTTTATTGCGCTTGCGCGGGTTGCGTGCGGTAGGAAGCGGCGCATACTCGGCACACAGCGGATTAACCACACTGGCACTAGATGACACTACCGCCGGATCGGCGTCCGCGCAATGCGAGGCTACTGCACTAAAATTACTTTGAGTAGCAACACCAATTCTACTGTCACTAGCTACACAGTACTGGGCACTATTACAATTAGAAGTTGCAGAAGGCACTATTTTCACTACAGGAATGCACTGTTCATAATCATTTTGCTTGTCCCGAACCCTTTTCCGTTGCACTGTTCTACGCGCTCGTCGGCGCTTGCTACGTGGTGCACTATATAGTTTTGCCATAGGCGCAGAACTACTGTCATGCAATTGAGATCCAAGGAAAGCACTGTTCAATTCCGCAGCCCGTATAACATTTACTGTATGCACTGCTCTCGCACTTTGCGAAGCACTGTTTCTAACGTTACTGTTCGTTGAGTTTTTAATTTGCATACACACAGACTGTACATGTCCTGATTTGCTACATTGATAACAGGTTGCGTTGCGACTAGGGCAATGAGCACGCTTGTGGCGAGACACACACTGGGGGCAAGACTTACGAACATTTTTCTGAAATGAGCGTTGGCGCCCGTTATGCAAATTACTGTGTCTAACATTACGGGGCGACCTTTGCGTCGCACTTTTACACTGGCTACTGTTCACTGTCTGTTCAGCACGGCCTGTAGAATTTAAAGAATCACAAGTGCTATACTGAGAATTACGGCTAGGAAAGCGTCCGTTGCGGCGCACTGAATTTACACTGTGGCTTTGCATTTCTACATCTGCTAAGTCAAAAGTATCATGCGCTTCTATAAGCTGCAGTACACTGTCTAATGAGGGGTCAGACTGTTTCAGAATTGCTGCTCTAATTCTGGGGTCCTGAATATTCTGCGTAATCGCATCCCTCAACATCACGTCACTATACGAAAGTCCACAAGAGCAAGTAAATTTACATTGGCGGGTTAAGCCCTTCAATTCCGTAATCCACTCTTGGTGTGACTGCTGCGGTAATTTTTTAAGTCTGAAAAATCGGTATCGTGCAGCGGCTACAAGAACTTTTCTCTCATAATGAGCATTTAGTGCATCTACAATTTGTTCAAAGTCTACATCACGAGGAGATGCGTGCGGGAATAGTTTTTGCAGTAACACGAAAGTTTTGGGGCCCACCACAGACAATAAAAGATGCTTAACAGTCTGACCTGTAAGTTGATGAGCCGCTACGAGTTCTTGAAACTGCGCCAGATAATCACTCCATTCTTCCTCACGTTCGTTGTATTGGCGAAACGTAGGAAGTGTTGCGGCGGCAGGTGTGGGCTGCTGATGCGACGGCTGTTGTTGAGTTGTCGTCAAGTGCGCCACTGCCTGGAGAAGCTGGGTAATTTGCGCCGTCTGTAACTGAATAATTTCCATTAAGTTTGGGTTCGGGGTAGTGGCCATGCTGACCGATTAGGCGCCGCGTATACAAGTAACTTATAACAAAACACAAATGCAATATGAAAGAGGACTCGCTCTGCAACAAAAAAGTCCACAAAACACGTAACAAAATATGTTCCCCCAAAAATCTTATAATAAGGGTGGGTGGGCGGGAGCAATTTTTGCGTGCTCCGACTGCTGCTGTCTGGCTGCTGCAAGCGGGCTGGTCCAAGGTTCTATCACTCCTCGTCGCCACTTTTGTGTCCCGACTTCGTCGCCGCTTTTGTGTCCCAGCCTCGTCGTAGGTGTCGGTGGCGGGGAGCAGCCAGAAACTATAAACACTCGAGTAAATTAGAAAGTTATATATATTGCACAGAATGTAACAATACTTAACTTTTACAGAGTACGGCAGAATGTTGATACATAGTTGTTAGAGGCCTGCCTAGTGCCTGTACAATAGCAAAGTCTTCACTGGTGCCTATCTGAGTACGAAGGTCCTAACTCGTTGCTATCTCCGTCCGAAGTCCGAAGTCCTTCAGTGGTGGCCACGAGCGGCGTTGTCCCAGAGGGCGCTCGTGGCTGTCGTCGTGAGAACGCCGCGCCGTGCGTGCCTGGCGGCGCGCGGCGAAAGTAAGTGGCGCGCACTTTGTACTTGTGCGACACCACAATATGATCTATGGAACAAGTATTAATCTAATCTGATCTAACCCAGTCCGTAGCATGATGCCTTAGACCAAACGGTCATTGTTACGAGTTTTAAAGTTATGTTTAACTTAGCATTCTATCCCCTAGATATTTTGGGCTTGTGCTATGTCTCCGTACTCTTCTTCCAAAATCCACTGTGAGTTCTTTGTTGGCCAGTTTGTCACTTAGATGGAACGCTGAAATCTGTGTCTTAGTGGCACATGACTGCAACCTCTATTTTTGTAAATATTTAACAATTCTGATAAGTCAGTCTACAATATGGTCTAGGTAGCTTCTAGATTTTTATGTCTTGTTGCGAGTGGTCAAACTTTGAGATTTTTCAGGCATATCTGATATATTCGGTGAACGGGTGATTGCAAAGACGGATTCTTGTGGCAGACCATTGTTTAACTTTATTTGTGAGCTAATCTTGCTGCCCATAATTAATTGGAAGCAGCGGCTGCTGACCATTTCATTCATGAGATGCCTAAGTTTTAGGCTTGGGATGACTTAAGAGTTTCAGCATAACGCCTTGCCTCCAGACCATATCATATGCAGACAACAAATCAGTGAGTACGGTTGATGTCTCCTCTTTATTCTGGAAACCTGTTTTATGAAGGTTGTTAGAGGCTGAATTGGTCTGTGTAACTGCGTTACGGTCTGAATTCTGCCTGTTGAATTGGTATGCTTTTGAAGATCTTATGACATATTCTGTTGTACACCATTCTTTCCAGTAACTTATACAGATGGACAAATAATTTAGTGAAAGTAGATATAAACTGACAGTAAATATCATGGGATAGATAGTGACAGACAACGCCGGTGTTTATTTGTGTATCACAATCCCCCTGTTCCAGCTGCAGTTTGTGTAACATGCTATGTCGTCGTGATTTTATTCCGTTGGAATAGTGTACTGTGGATGGTGCCCGATGGATGGAAAGTTTCGTTTCGGTAGTGGTGCAGAAATTCGTCTTCACGCCTTGAACCGTGTCCAGGGTATATCATAAATGGCTGAATGTGGGTGTCACATTCCACAACAGACCAAAAACCAGCCGTCCAAACACCTTCGAGAACCGTGGTCGGCGACATCTCAAAAGGAACGACAATAGTGACAGAAAGCCAACAATGCAAGGAATCATGGCTCAACATAACACATGGGTTCTATTGGGTATGGGAGCCTGCGCCGAAAACGGATCGTGGAGTCTTTCCAGGTGCGTCGTTGGAAGACTTCAAAATATACCTTACGAAAAAAAAAAAAAAAAAAATAAAAAAAAAAAAAATAAAAAAATAAAATTAAAATTTGTTTCATGTGGAAGGTTTTATAATCTGAAAAATTATATACAAAACCCATTCTAAATGTGAAACCAATGTTGTTAATAGCGTACTCAGGGTGCTAAGTGATCTGTACAGTCGTATCTCTCGTTCGTAATTGCGATATAGCGACGCAGCATCCTCTTCCACTTGTGAAAAGTATCTCATGAGCAGTGTTGCCAGATGGTAGAGAAAGAAATCCTACAGTCTCACAAATATGTACCTACGTTTTCCCTACTTTCTCCCTGTTGTTGTTGTTGTGGTCTTCAGTCTGGAGACTGGTTTGATGCAGCTCCCCACAATACCCTATCCTGAGCAAGCCTCTTCAACTCCACATAAGAACGGCAACCTACATCTGTCTGAATCTGCTTACTGTATCAATCTCTTGGTCTTCCTCTGTGGTTTTTACCCCACACACTTCCCTCCAACGCTAAATTCACAATTCCTTGATGTCTAAGAATGTGCCCTACCAATCTATCCATTCTTTTAGTCAAGGTATGCCAGAAATTCCTTTTCTCCCCAATTCTGTTCCTCCTTATTAGTTACGCAATCCACCCACCTAATCTTCAGCATTCTTCTGTAACACCACATTTCAAAAGCCTCAATCCTCTTCCTGTCCGCGCTGTTTATCGTCCATTTTTCACTCCCATACAAGGCAACACTGCATACAAATGCCTTCAGAAATGACTTCCTTAGACTTAAATCAATATTCGATGTTAACAAATTTCTCTTTTTCAAGAACTCTTTTCTACCCATTGCCATTCTGCATTTTATATCCTCTGTACTGCGACCATCATTTGTTATTTTACTGTCCAAGTAACAAAACTCATCTACCTCCTTTATTGCTTCGTTACCTAATCTAATTCCTTCAGCATCACCTGATTTTCTTAGACTGCACTCCATTACCCTAGTTTTGCTCTTGTTATTGTTCATCTTATATGCACCTTTCAGCATACTGTCCATTCCGTTCAATTGCTCCTCCAGGTCCTTTGCTGTCTCTGACAGAATTACTTTGTCGTCAGCAAAACGCAATGTTTTTAATTCTTCCCCCTGAACTTTAATTCCTTCACCAAATTTCTCCTTGCTTTCCTTTATAGCTTGCTCAATGTACAAATTGAATAACATTGGAGAAAGGCTACAACCCTGTCTTACTCCCTTTCCAATCACTGCATCCCTTTCATGCCCTTCAACTCTGACAACCGCTGTCTTGTTTTTGTACAAGTTGTAAATAACCTTACGCTCCCCATATTTTACTCCTGCTTGCTTCAGAACTTGAAAGAGTTTATTCCAAACTCATTCTCCATTCTACCGATATACATTGAAATTATCATATTTCGCATCAATTTTAATGTGTCTTAAACTAAGTTTTCAAATTAATATCGTTTACTATGAACAGAAAACAACAATGCCGTCTAAAATATCATTGGCTACTTCAAACTTTGCCACAATTGCTCGGCTACATTCCCGCGCTAACAACTGTTCTTTTGCCAGCATTACCCGCTAGGCATGTGTCGGCGATTGTAAAATTTTACCGAAGTACCTACGCGTTGGGGACTTTTGGATGAAAATTCCCTACATGATATTAATGCTTAAAAGTACCTACGTGTAGGAAAAATTCCCTAAGTCTGGCAACACTGCTCATGAGTGACATTCCAATGATTTATTATTCCTCTGACGGCGAGATCGTACCTTATTTGCTTGTTACTCAGTGTGTGTACTTGTAATTATAGTACAGGTTATTATACCATGGAATCGAACCTTCCCAATGATGATCAATTTTCTGATGTTGACCAAGTACTGACGTGAATAACTTCACAAAATAAAAACAGTTCTTCAACAGAGTAAACGATAAGACTTATTTTTTGTACCATTACGATCACGTTTATAGATACGGCATTACATGCATCTTACATTGGCTGGACTAAGATGTTACAGCTATCAACCAAAGAGCATATATGTAAAGATACTGTACCTAAATTTGAATTTATATCTTTCGTAGGCCTATAAATCAATGCTATTGAAAATTAATTCGATAAATCATACAGAATTTTCTATTTTCAGTATAATTCTATAAATTCCAATGAAACCATGTTTTTATTTTGTACTTATTTCACTATGGGCATGCTGAATTAGACTGCGTCGTTCTGTATAGAGTGGAGAGGGAGAGTTTAAAGTGCTTACAACTGTAGCACTGAAGAAATTTATGGTAACCACAGTTACTTAGTTATTCGAGCATGCATTTTCTAGTATGCTGAAAAAATATTAGATGGCGAGCGATTTATGCGTAAAACTGCACTTTTCAATTCAGATATAGAAATAACATTAACACCAAGACACAAACATGAGTGAGTTTACAAAACTTTTTACCTCAGAAAATTTAGTCCCCCCCCCCTTTTTTTATACATTTCCCTCCATCAGTTTCAAACGCCTAATATAGCGGATGATCAAAAAGTCAATATAAATTTGAAAACTTAATACATCACGGAATAATGTAGATAGAGAGGTAAAAATTGACACACATGCTTGGAAAGACATGGGGTTTTATTAGAGAAAAAAGTGCAAAAAACGTCCGACAGATGGCGCGTGATTCTGGTTTTGTAACTGCTGCCGTGAAGGGTGAGGGGTACGCCGATATGTTACAGAATCGCATCATCCCCAGCCTGACTGATAAACATCTGCTCAAACGTACGATTTTTATGCAGGATGGCGCTCTACCCCATATTGCTAGATGCGTGAAAGATCTCATGTGAGCGTCGTTAGGTGATGATCGTGCACTCAGCCTCAGACAAATATATACAGACGGGAAACCTCCGTAAGGGCTCGGTCCTACGCTCGGGGGTGCGGGGAGGGAGGGTTTCCAGCAGTTCCGTAAGATGTCCCATGATGGCGCTGCGGTCAGAAGCAGCTCTTTAAACTGGCCAGAGCAGGCGGCAGGTAGCAGCTCTCCCCACCACCACCTCCCCTCAAACGCCAGCAAGCTGGACACAGCCATGGCCTTGTGGCAGGTGGCACAAGCTCTCCCCTCAGCCTCCCCTCCACGCTACCCTCTGACGTGCGAGAGGCACCCTAAGCCAGGAAACGGCCTGACACCTGCTAGCATCTTATGGAACTACATAGGACAGTGGTTTAGGGGTGGCTGCTCCTCTGTATATGTTACTCTGTGATTCAGCCACCACTTTCGTCCTGCTTGGCCTCCCAGGTCCCCAGATGTCAGTCTGTGGGATTACTGACTTTGGTGTTACCAGAAGTCGCAACTGTATCATGATCGACCAACATCTCTAGGGATGCTGGAAGACAACATCCGACGCCAATGCCTCACCATAACTCCGGACATGCTTTACAGTGCTGTTCACAAAATTATTTCACGACTACAGCTATGCATGAGGCTTGATGGTGAACATATTGAGCATTTCCTGTAAAGAACATCATCTTTGTTTTGTCTTAATTTGTTATGCTACTTATTGCTTTTCTGATCAGATGAAACGCCATCTTTCGAACATTTTTGAACTTTTTTAATTTTATTTCTATTTATTTTGTTCTAATGAAACTCCATGTCATTCCGAACATGAGTGTCAATTTTTACCTCTCTATCTACATTATTCCGTGATTTATTGAGTTTTCAAATTTATACTGACTTTTTGATCACCCGGTACAGTGGGTCACAAAAGGTTTCTTACAATGATTTTGGGTCTCACTAAAAAAAAAGATTGGGAACCACTGGTCTAACGAATCACAATTTGAATAGCACCTGCCGACGGCAGACACAGTGTATGGCGCAGGTCAAATGAATCGATGGATCCGGCCTGCCTATATGTTGTGGACGCTGTTATGGTCCAGGGTGCTTTTTTCTGTTACCGGATGGGTCCCCTAGTTGTTCTGGAAGGGAATGTGGTAGTGCACCCTATGTGAGCTGGTCAGGTACCATATCCGCCCATGTCTGCCTTCTAACATCCTGACGGCCCTGCAGTGTTTCGAGACGATTAAACGCCGCACGTCGCTCTCATCCCGGCCGGGATTGGTTCCAGGAACATGCAGGGGGGGTCAGAAGGCCGAGATGACCAATCCAAAGCTCAGATTTGAACTCCGTCGATCGTATCTGGAATGTCATGGAAGGCAGGTCCGTCAAGTGGGTCCTGCACCCGCAAATAGACCAGGAACAGCTTCAGCGATGCAAACTACTTGGTGTCCGTTGTGGTACCAGGAACCTGTAGACTCATTTGCACAGCGTCTGACTGGAGTCTGCAGGGCCATACGACATTAGCTGCCTATCCCATGATATGTGCTAAGTCAGTGTGTGTACACTCCTACACATCAACCGATCGCTATACTACCAAGACGTGTGCTGTGGGCTTAAATAGGAAAATGAATTCACTTGGAGTGTAACCGCAGAAAATCAGGTACCCGAAATAGGAGCAACGCCATACCGATAATGGGGACAGGGTTTCGCAGATACTATAGAATATTATCAATAAACAGCATTGGGCGATGGTGACAGATACTTCCCCGCAATCTAGACACATGTCATGAACATGAGAGTATATCTCCGCAGTATAGTACTGATGTCATGGAGGAACTTAGCGGAATACATTTTGATTTTTATAGAGGAGATTATTGTTTCCAGAATGAAACTTTCACTCTACAGTGAAATGTGCGCTGATACGAAAAGTCCTGCAGATCGTGCCGGAACCGGGACTCAAACCTGAGTCCTTTGCCTTTCGCGGGCAAGCGCTCTACCATTGAGCTATCCCGACACGACTCACAGTCCGTCCTCACAACTTGCAAGGTTCGTAGGAGAACGTCTGTGAATTTTACTTCTGTAAAGTTGTGAGGACGGGCCGTGGATCGTGTCGGGATAGCTCAGTGGTGGGGCGCTTGCCCGCGAAAGGCAAAGAACTCAGGCTCGAGTCCCGGTTCCGGCACACAGTTTTAATCTACCAGGAAGTTTCAAGATTTTTGTTCTTTTAAGACGTCATAATATGTGAGAATATAATATGTTCCATAGTTCTCCAACTCATTGATGTGTCGACAACAAATCCAACATACTGATGAAAGGAATTAAGTTTGTTACTCACAACTTTTCCGCTGTTCCTGCACGACAACTAACACGGTACATTCGGTGTCTCACGGATAACGAAATAATATTAATTACATTGGGAACTTAACGTGTAATCAATAATTATTATTACACCACTTTTAGCTGCCTTTAATGGTAGAGTGCCAGACTACAAATCCAAAGGTCGCGTGTTCGATCCCCGCCATGACCTAGGATTTTTATCTGTCACTTTCCACTTCTTTCACCTCTGGCAGTATTGCTCATGTGAAAAAATACCGAGTAGCACTCTGGTTCGGAATCCACGGTAAACTGTAGGTCCCGTTATAACTGGCTGGGTAAGCCAGTTCGAAGGTCGGAGGAAGGCAACGGCGTAGCACCTTCAAACAGGACCATGTCTAGTAAAGCAATGTGGTGTTCAACCAATCTTCGGATGGTTGACTGCTTTACCTTTTTAGTAGTAATTATACATATTGGTCAGCCTTATACATTGGACAGGAAAATCAAGTACCAGTATAACATAACGATTCTTATTATTTATTTACTTATTGCATTTAGTTGTATACACTTATTTCGAAACATGTTTGTGGGTCTTGGTATGGACATCAGTTAAACAGAAATGCAATCGGCAGTATACGAGCTGGAGAGAGTTCTGCAATTAAGTGCTGAGCAACTCGAAAATTTCGTATTATAAACAACACTACATAAAGCTACTTTTCCAGCTGCATGTGATGCTTTTCATGCTCCTGACAGTTTTCTTTCGAATAGGGAAGATGCACGTTGCTCAACACCGAACTGCATAACTGTATCATTTATCCAATGCACATTTGTGCATTTGTGTTTAACTGATTTCTATATCAAGACCCAAAAACATACGTCAAAACAGGTATATACAGCTAAATGGAATAAGTATATGAGTAAATAAAATATCCATAAAAAATGAGGTATTTGTACCTATATTTCACTCTATAGCCAAAACTACACATCGATAACGAATAGTGTTTGTATGTGGTAGCAGCTATCAGTCTTCCATTATACACTATGGTAGTAGAGGGTTCAAAACGATAATGGGGTGGAAGATATGGGAGTGGAAATTTACCGACTTACAAATAAAATTCTACCTGCGGATGCCAATATTTTGCTCTTCAGCAAAAACTGCAAAATAGAGACTAACGATAGCTCTGTGTTCTTGAAGTAGAAAGCCTCCCGTTGTACATCACAGCACTTCCGTGTCGATAGCTATAAGAGGGTGGAATATATAGTGGTTGAAAGTCGTCAGCTTATATAAAATTCGGACTGAAGACCAGCGATGAATTTTGACACTATAATAGCAAGTAGGTTATATACAGCGAAACGTGATGCGCATTATTCAATCGTTTTTCTGCAACAAGCGTACGAATAAAGAAAAATAAAAAAATTTCAAATGTTTTTTAAGCTTAAGGGATTTAACTGCGGGGTCATCAGTCCCTAAACTTACAAGCAACTTACGAACTACCTTATACTAAAGACGACACAAACATCCATGCCGCGGTGGAGTAGCCGAGCGGTCTAAAGCGTCTCGCTGCGGAGCGCGCGGTTGCTCGCCGTGGAGGTTCGAGTCCTCCCTGGGACTGATGACCACGCAGTTTGGTCCGATAGAAAAAAAAAATCCATGCCCGACGGGGGATTCGAACACCAGACCGTAGCGGCCGTGCAGACTGTGACTGGCGCGGCGCAGACCACTCGGCCACTGCGGCCTGCAAGGACAAAAAAGTACCTATTGCAGTTTGAAAAGTAAAACTACCAAGAAAAATGCGAAAGCCTAAAAAAGAAATTTCGCGTTCTCGATACGTTTCTAGAAGATAAAAAAACTACGCTGAAAAGTGAACCTTCAGAAGAATCTTGAAATTTGTAGACGTTGTTTATCTTACACTGTAGGCATCCGCGATTTTTCGATATTCCCATCCCTAAAGGAGTGAAATAGAGAATGAACGGGTTTTTGAAACTACGTTGCTATTAAGGCAATTTTAAGCAAGAAATACAAAACTTCGATTTAGAATTTTGACTGGAATTTAAAAAAACAGGTGTTTCGATATTTTTGGAAATTCAACCATTAAGCGGGTGAAATAAGGGAAAATTTTGTAAGGGTGCTATTATTTTTATGGTAGAAATGCTAAAATTTGGATTTGAAACCATGGTTAGAATTTTAAAAAGTGTGTTTCTGGATTTTTGAATTCTGCCATCAGTGGAGCAATAGGGGGTAGCAAGTTGTATTAAAATTTATTTTTAGAAGTAGAAATAACCAATGCAGATCATTCAATCTATGCGTGCGAAGCAGCGGGAATTAAGCTAGTCATTATTAATAACAATAGAAACTACAGCTTGGTTGTTAAGATATAAAATATTTGTTTAACATACAGGATATCGATTTAGTTCATTGAATGAACACCGCTGTGTCGCTACGTGGTGTCCGTTGCGGGGTCGCTCTCGATCGGTCGGACGATCTCTTGTGATCCCGATGCGATACGATTTCGGTTTCAATATACTCGTATTATTTTTGTTAGGTATATTTTAGTGTTTCCTTGGCTGACACCGACTCCAAAAATAGCAATAATTGTAACTACATTATATTATCGTAATGACTTGATTGGCTTTTAAGTAGTCTAATATTTTTCATTTCCTTTTACTTAGGAGAACTCTAAAAAAATTATGATTATTCATTAAGTAAAACTTCCGGACTAAGTTGCCGTGGTCCATCAATAAAACTTCTTACTCGCGACGTTTCGTCGCCTACTACGGGCAACATCTTCAAGGGTGAGTCGACGACTGCCTACTGGGCGCTGGAGGTCCTGCTTATATAGAGGGCATAGATGGCGCCACCACTTGTCACGCGCTGCCGACTATGAAGCTATCTTTGACCAACGTCATCTCCCTCGATTACAGGTAATCAGTGATCTCTATACAAACTGGATGTATAACTCTGGTGTCTGAGCATAGAACTGCAGCGTGCCGGCACATTCATATGTTTTGCACACGATTTCGCATCGTCCGCCATGTTTAAATTTGGCAAACGAGTTTCTATCAGTTATTATGTGACAAACAATTGCTTGCTTACCTCTTCATTTAGAATTTAATTCAATATTCGATGTAGTAGGCTGATATGGGAATGGAATCGAAACATATTTTATTCTATTTTTCTTGTAATGCTTCATAGCAGCCATGTTTGAATTTGGCAAGAAACTAAATATGAATATTTATGGCTGGCACGCTAAGAAAGCTTAAGTTCAACATCCAGATAGTATAGAGATCAATGCAGGTAATCGATTGTCATATCTTTGGTTCAAAGTCGACCGCCAAATCTTATCTAATTTCAAACCTTCTTCTTTCCTGTTAAAATTATCGTGGTGTTTCTGTATTTCTATAGCTTCTCTGTACATGCGTCTATAATAATGCGAGGTCCTGGCTAGCACGCTCGTTTCACAATTTTTTTTTCATGGTCACCACGTGTAATTTGAACAGGAAAGAAGAAGGTTTGAAATTAGATAAGATTTGGCGGTTGACTTTGAACCAAAGATATGACAAACGATTACCTGTAATCGAGAGAGATGACGTTGGTCAAAGATAGCTTCATAGTCGGCAGCACGTGGCAAGTGGTGGCGCCATCTATGCCCTCTGTATAAGCAGGAGCTCCAGCGCCGAGTAGGCGGTCGTCGACTCACCCATGAAGATATTGCCCGCAGTAGGCAACGAAACGTCGGGAGTAAGACGTTTTATTGGTGGACCACGGCAACTTAGCCCGGAAGTTTTACTTAATAAAGACGCCGGCCGTGAAAGCCTACATTCTATGATTATGATTTTTGTTTGTTATTCATATGTTATGTGTTGAGTTAGATTCAAAGTGGGTAGGTACATACCAATCTTTATTGCGTGGTTAACACATAGATCGTACCTACATATTGATGAGTAGAAAAAATAAGTTGTGTATTAAGATGTTGAAAAATACGCAATTATTATTATTACTAGCTTAAACCCGCGGCTCCGCTCGCGTGTTGGTTGATTATGATAGATAATACGCGAAACTTCAAATCGATTTTTTTAAAGATGTATCGAAAGAAATTTCTTTTTTATTGCTTTACTTATTTATTCTTATATTTCCTTATTCATATGCTTATCCTTACAGGCGAAAGAGCTGAAGAGATTGTAGAACGCATAGACCAAAGATATGGTCTGTGGCATCACGTTTCGCTGTATGTACCTTCCTTCCTATAGAGTCGCAAACGTCATCGCTGGCCTTCAGTCCGAATTTTTTTATAATTTGACGACTTTCAACCACCATATCTTCCACCCCCTTATAGCTACCGGCATGGAACTGCTACGGTGTACAACAGAAAACTTCGGAAACAATTACACACAGACCATTCGTTTGCGTTCTGTAGTTTTCGCTGCAGAACGAAATATTAACACACACAAACGTAGAATTTTATATACACCGATAACTTTCCATCGCAATATACTCCACCCTTTTATCATTATCAACCCTCAAGCAACAATGTAACCAATAAAACCATTTTCAAAGAGTAAAAATAATTTTGAAAGAGTAATTATTGTTCCGCATTTCGCGTTATATTCTTCAAATTACTAAATATCTATCAGATCGTTATAAAACAGTGCCTAAAACATTCCTCAGGTATAAATTAGTAACTGTACAAATATTTAAGTCTCTGCGTCTTGTCATTCGGACGTGATAAGCGTACACCGAACAGAATTCACATTTATAGATATAGATTTCCTTATCCGTATGCTTATCCTTGCAGAGAAAGAGCTGAAGACATTGTAGCACGCGTAGACCAAAGATGTGGTCTGTAGCATCACGTTTCGCTGTAGGCTATGTAACATCCTTGCTATAGAGTCGCAAACCTCATCGCTGGCCTTCAGTCCGAATTTTTTTATAATTTGCGACATTCAACCACCCATATCTTCCACCCCCTTATAGCTATCGGAACCACCATATCTTCCACCCCCTTATAGATATCGGCATGGAACTTCTATGGTGTACAACGGGAGACTTCGGACAACAATTAAACACAGACCATTCGTTTTCGTTTTGTAGTTTTCGCTGCAGAGCGAAATATTAACATACACATACGTAGAATTTTATATACACCGATAACTTTCCATCGCAATATACTCCACCCTTTTATCATTATTAGCTGTACAAATTTTTAGCTCGTTATGACTTTTGGTTCAGACGTGATAAACGTACACCGAACAGACATTCACATTTATAGATATAGATTATTGACTTTTTAGTGCATATTCATTTGTTTTGGAATAGTTTTCTTTCTTGGAGTCATTTGTTGGTTAAAATTTAAGTTTATTTTATGATTTTTAGTGAATGTGAAGTACTCTAAGTAGTATTTCTGAATATGGGTAGACTTACTAAACGTGCTGCTTATATGAGATAACGCCGTTTAAATGAAACAAACGAAGTCGAGGAGGAATGCCTATCTCAAAGGAAATCTGCATCGAGGATAATTTCAGAAGAGACTTGCGAATAACGCAAAAATAACCTTCCGAAAATACGGATTTACATGAAAAAAGATTTTAAACAGGGAAAATATCGAAAAACGTAGTGACCGTCTCGGCTTGTTTAACGATCTAATGAGACGGAGGAGCAGCGTGTTCACCGACTCAGCGTGAAACACGATCGTCTATCTAATGAGATGGAGGAACAACGACTCGGTTTGATTCCGGATAGCCTGTAAAAGATTCGACCGAGTATCGTTAATTTGCTCCTAAGAATTTAACAATTCCGTTACTTTGTCATGGATCCCATAATCAGAACCTAACCAAACTCTCATGAAACTGCCCTTGCAGTACATCCTTTACAAAAAAAAAAAAAAAAAAAACAAAAAAAAAAAAAAAACAAAAAAAAAACAAAAAAAAAATCATCAAAATCGGTTGGCGTGATATTTTATTATTCATCCGTTTGTCACGCACATACTTAATGCAAAGACTTAACATGGTTTTCTTATGGATGCCACTGTCACAACTGGAGCAAACTGAAATGGAACCACACGGAAAGCACCAGATTTCAAATAAAAAAATCAATCATCAAAATCGGTTCACACAGTCTAATTGAGGACCACCTCCTCTTTTTGGAAACTGTTTAAAAATGAAGTCGTACCTCTCAAGCTAGAGAGAGTTCTATGTTCTACATCTACATCAACATTGATACTGTGCCAATAAAATTGAAGTGCATGGAAGAGAGTTCATCGAACCACTTTTATGATATTTCTCTGCAGTTCCATTTTCTAAAAGCTCGCGGGAAAAAGGAACTTCTAAATCTTTCTGTCTTCGATCTGATTTCTATTACTTTACTGTGATTATTATGTTTCCCTATGTAGGTGGGTGCTAACAATGTATGTGCGCATTCGGAAGAGAAAGCTGGTGAAAGAAATTTCATAAATAGATTTCGCTACAACAAATAACCCCTTTCTTTTAATGATTTCCATCCCAACTCGTGCATCATTTCCGTGACAATCTCTCCGCTATATCTCGATAGTAGGAAAAGAGCTGCCTTTCTCAGAACTTTCTCTAAATCGTCAGTCAGTCCCACCTGGTGTGGATCCCACAATGCGCAGCAATACTCCAAAAGAGGACCCACTTAGTGTAGGTTCTGTGCTCATTGTTTTTACAGACAGTGAACACCCATAACAGGGAACGAGAATATTCAGTGTCCTCATAAAATAATTATGCGTTTTTTTAAATTAAATAACAAAAAAGGTACAACCAAAATATTCATTTTATTAAAATCCCCACGGAAAACAGTTTAACTATATCCCAAATGAACGACACAAAATTCCAGACTGACACCACGGAACCGCCGGAATTGACGTCTGTCTGCATACTGGCATAAAACGTGGCTGGTATAGCATGTGTGAATTGGTGCGTCGCCGGCGTGACGTACATCAAGATACTGCGACGGGGCGTAACATGCTTTTCACTCTTTCTGAAGGAAAAATGTTTCGTGCTCGTTTAGGGGATTACACTGTATGATTCCCGCATTAGTGCTTGTTCCGTCCACATGCGCCTTAATACGGTTTCAAATAAACGAAAAGTACATCCTAATTATATACACATTAATGGTCAAATAGGGCGAGATGAGGAAAAAAAAAAAATTCACCACACAGGTATCGTTTAAAATAAGTTTATTTTCTTCTCGTCACACTGCACGTTTTTAAGATTATACAAATGTTTTTCATATGACTCGAGCCCCCAAGCAACTACGCTCTTTTCCCCTCCAGCGAAAGCCAACATTAACAAATAAATAAACAAATAAAAAATAAATGGGCACTTCGGCCGCGAAAACTGTAAAACGTTTTAATAAATCGCGGCGACGAGCAACGGCGCTCCGCAGTCCACACGACCCTGCCCTGCGCGAACTGACTTCCGTTTTTCCAGTCCCGCGGAAAAACCCCTACGTTATGAAGTTCCCCAAGTTCACTGTTCCCTAGTGCACCTGTATATAGACGGCCATGCGCATCAATTTCTGCTGTAGCGGCAGCTCCCGACGCCATTTTTCTTTCTAGCTGGGATAGCGTGATCATGTGAAAGGCGGCGTTTTTCATCTACATCTACATAGATACTCTGCAAATCACATTCAAGTGCCTGGCAGAGGGTTCATTAACCACTTTCATAACTTTTCTCTACCGTTCCATTCTCTAATAGCGCGCGGGAAGAAAGAACACCTAAATCGTTCCGTTTTCGATCTGATTTCTCTTATTTTATTGGGATGGTCGTGTCTCAAAAAAATGTTCAAATGTTTGTATAGCTTATGGGACTTAACTACGGGGTTATCAGTCCCTAAACTTACAAACTACTTACGAACTAGGACGACACAAATATCCATGCCGAGGGGGGATTCGAACCCCCGACCGTAGTGGCCGTGCAGACCGTGACTGTAGCGCCTCAGTCCCCTCGGCCACCGCGGCCGGAGGTCGTATCTCCCTAAGTAGGTGGGTGCAAGCAAAATATTTTCACATTCAGAACTAAAAGTCGGCGATTGAAACTTCGCAAACAGATCACGCCGCAATGAATAACGTCTTTCTTTTAATGATTTCCACCCCAATTCGTGCAACATTTCCGTGACGCTTCCCCCCCCCCCCCCCCGTACCGTGATAGAACAAAACGAGCTGCCCTTCTCTGAACCTTCTCAATGTCTTCCGTCAGTCCCATCTGGTGAGGGTCCCACAAGGGGCAACAGTACTCCAGGAGAGGACGCACAAGTGTGATGTAGGCAGTCTCTTTGGTGGAGCTGGTGCATCTTCGAAGCGTTCTGCCGATGAAACGTAACCTTTGGTTCGCCTTCCCCACAATATTTTCTATGTGTTCTCTCCAGTCAAAGTTATTCGTAATCGTAACTCCTAGGTATTTGGTAGAATCTACGACCTTAAGATTTGACTGATTTATCGCGTAATTGAAGTTCAGCGGATTTCTTTTAGTGGTCATGTGTATTACTTCACACTTTTCTTTATTTAGTGTCAATTGCCAATTTTCGCACCATGCAGAAATTTTGTCTAAATTGCTTTGCAGTTGCTTTTGATCGTCTGTTGACTTCACCAACCGATAAACGACAGCATCATCCGCGAACAATGTTCAGCTGTTATTGCTTTCAAATGTAGCTTGCTTCTTTTCTAATACACATACCAAAAAGGAAATATATATTTGGATCATAAATTAATCATTGTAATATGGTTTGACAAATCGTTAAATATGTTTTCTGGTATTTGCCCACCTGGATGTGTATTGTGAGCAACTCTTTCGCATTCGACAGCTCACTTTTATGGGATACCACCTGCACTACCAAAGCTGAGCTAACATGCAAGAAGCTCCAGAATACACACCCAGGTCGCTAGTTGTTGTTGTTGTTGGGGGTTTTTAAAGGGGGGGCTAAACGACTGGGTTATCAGTCCCCCGTTCCTTTCGAGGAGTGCACTAAGGATGGTTTTCCGTTGGAAAGACGAGCACTACGTAGCTCATTCCGCAAAATGATGAGGTGACAAGAGGTGCTAAGATGGCAACATAAAAAGGGAAAAACGATAAAAGTCGACGCTCAAATAAGAAATGTTGTTAAAATAGCTCAACAGAAGATTGAGGCTGGCTGATCACTAGGATAAAAATGGATGAGCCAGCCATTCTGCACGTACTAAAACTGCCAAGTAAAAAGATTAGCGAGACAAAAGTAACAACATATTAAAACTGCTTGATGGTGGCCGCCTGAAAGATCGAGTTTCAGGTGTCACCATTAAATCATGTGATAAAATCCAGCTGCGCGAATAAAATGTAAAACACGGTTAACCATGAGGGCATCGTCGGATAAAATAGAAGAAAGCGCAGAAGGAAGCATAAAAGACTGCCGCAATGCAGCTAAAAGCGGACAGTCCGACAAGATGTGGGCCACCGTGAGCAGCGCGCCACAACGGCAGCCTGGTGGGTCCTCACGTCGCAACAGGTAGCCGTGCGTTAGCCATGTATGGCCTATACGCAGGCGACACAGGACAATCGAGTCTCTTCGAGAAGGCAAGAAGGAGGTCTTCCAAGCGGCAGTTGACTGTTTAACTGCATGGAGCTTATTTGGCGTTGTCAACGTGGACCATTCACCGTCCCAGGCCATGGAGATTTTCTGGTGTAGAACCAATCGGATATCCCTTTCTGGGGTACCGATCTCCAGGCGCTGGCAGTCGATTGCCTGCTTGGCCAGCCGATCAGCACGTTCGTTCCCCTGAATGCCAATGTGGCCTGGGGTCCAGATGAAGGCCACAGATCGGCCGGACTTGCCGAGATTGAAAACGGAGTCCTGGATGGACCGCACCAGGTGGTGTTTGGGAAAACACTGGTCAAGGGCTCGTAAGCCGCTCAGGGAGTCACTGCATACGACGTACGACTTCCTGGGGCATGTACGGAGATGGTCGAGGGCTCTGAGTATTGCGACCAACTCTGCCGTAAAGACTGTGCAGCCATGTGGGAGCGAGCGTTGTTCACAGTGGTCGCCATGAACGTAGGCATAACCCACTCTGCCATCTACCTGGGAGCCATCAGTATATATCACGTCTGCATCACCGAACGCGCAAAGTGTGTCCTGAAACTGGTGACGAAGTATGTGTGATGGAACCGTTGCCTTGGGGTCGCAGGACAATTGTAGGTTGAGCTGTAGGCGAGGGATGGACCAAGGAGGGATATACGAGTGGCAGGAGAATGCGATAGGGAGAGGGAGAGCCTCGAGGGAGGAAAGGAGACCACGAACGCGGACTGCAATCGGATGACCCGATCTGGGTCGACGCTGTGGACAGGGTAGGGCAGTATTCGGAAACAAAAGCCTGCGATTGGGATGATGCGGTGTAGTGTGAACATGGGCAACATAAGAAGCCAACAGCTGTTGCCGGCGGTACCGCAAAGGCGGGATGCCAGCTTCGGCTAGGAGGCTTAGAACAGGGCTAGTACGGAAAGCCCCTGTTGCTAAACGTACACCACCATGAAGGATCGGATCCAAGATCTGTAAGGCGGAAGGTGCTGCAGAGTCATACACCTGGCTTCCATAATCCAGGCGTGACTGGATTAGAGCCTTGTAGAGGTGAAGGAGAGTTTGACGGCTAGCTCCCCAGGTAGTGTGGCTGAGACAACGCAAGATATTTAGAGACCTCCAGCACTTCTGCTTCAACTGACGAAGGTGCGGCCCCCAAGTCAGTCGGTTGTCAAACAGCATGCCGAGAAACCGGTGTGTTTCTTCAACACGAAGCTGTTTATCAGCTAGATAGAGTTCTGGATCGGGGTGAACAGCCCGACGACGACAGAAGTGTACAACCCGGGTTTTGGGAGAGGAGAAGGTGAAGCCATGGGCTGAGGCCCATGACTGTGCCTTGCGAATGGCTCCTTGCAGACGCCGTTCGGCGACAACAATGCTAGAAGAGCTGTAATATATGCAAAAGTCATCGGCAAATAAGGAACAGCTAACCGATGACCCAACAGCCGCTGCTAGACCGTTAATCGCAACTAAAAAGAGTGGTACACTGAGAACGGAGCCTTGTGGGACACCGTTCTCTTGGACTCGGGAAGAGCTGAGGGCGGTACCAACTCTAACCCTGAATGTGCGGAGTGAAAGAAAATTCTGGATAAAAATGGGGAGTGAACCCCGGAAGCCCCAGTCATATAATGTCGCAAGAATGTGGTGGCGCCAGGTAGCGTCATATGCCTTCCGGAGGTAAAAAAAGACCGCAACTAGGTGCTCGCGCCTAGAGAAGGCTGTTCGAATGGCAGACTCCAGTGACACTAGATTGTCAATACTGGAGCGACCCTGACGGAAACCCCCTTGTTGCGGGGCCAGGAGAGATCGATCTTCGAGTACCCACAGAAGCCGGCGACTCACCATGCGTTCAAGCAGCTTACACAGTACATTTGTTAAGCTGATGGGACGGTAACTATCAACCGCCAGCGGATCTCCACCTGGTTTCAGCACAGGGACAATGATACTATCCCTCCACTGGGATGGAAAAACACCCACTGCCCAAACACTATTAAACAGGGACAGCAGTTTGGTTTGGAAATCCGCCGACAGGTGACGAATGAACTGGCTGTGTATGCGGTCTGGCCCTGGGGTGGTGTCAGGGCATGCATTGAGAGCAGTTTGGAACTCCCACTCTGTAAACGGGTCATTGTACGGTTCCCGGCGACGTGTAGCGAAAGATAACCGAGTCCGCTCTACCCGCTGCTTGAGGAAACGGAAGGATGCAGTATAGTTCACCGTCGCAGAGCATCGTGCATAATGGTCTGCCAAGCACTCGGCTATTATGGACGGGTCACTGCAAAGGGTGCCCTCGATATTCAGAGATGGGACTCCTGCCGATGGCCGATACCCGAAAAGACGCCGTACTTGAGACCAGACGCAGGAAGGGGAGGCGCGAGAACCGATGGAGGCGACATACCTCTCCCAACAGTCCTGCTTGCTTTGTCGAATGAGTCGTCGGGCTCGGGCTCGTAGTCTTTTAAAGGCAATTAAATTTTCTAATGTGGGACGGCGCCGGTGGCGTTGCAGCGCTCTTCGACGGTCTCGGATGGCCTCAGCAATTTCCAACGTCCACCAGGGCACAGACTTGCGCCGAGGGGAACCAGCAGTAGTCGGAACATTAGCCTCGGCAGCAGAAACTATGGCAGTAGTGATCAGGTGAACCGCCATATCCGTGTCTGCTGGTAGTGGAGTAGGGACCACAGCAGTCGAGGCGTAACCCTGCCAATCAGCTCGACGGAGACACCAACGGAGTGGCCCGGCTGCAGGGTGAAAATCCAAGTGCGACAGAATGACAGGGAAGTGGTCGCTACCGCAAAGATCGTCGTGGACGCTCCAGCTAAGATGTGGCAAAAGGCTTGGGCTGCAGATGGATAGATCTATGGAAGAATATGTGCCATGTGCGATGCTGAAGTGCGTAGGAGCACCAGTATTCAGAAGGCACACATCCTGCCGCGCCAGCAAAGCTTCAACTTCCCTACCACGCGCCGAGGTCTGAGAACCACCCCACAAAGGGTGGTGGGCGTTGAAGTCCCCCAGAAGAAGGAAGGGTGGGGGAAGTTGGGCGACCAAGGCAGCAAGGTCAGTGGAAGAAACTGCCTCATCTGGGGGCAGGTAAAGAGAGCATACCGTGATGTCTTGTAGCGCTCTGATCCTGACAGCCACTGCCTCTAGGCTAGTATGAAGAGCCACGGGAGCACTGGGGACAGTAGCAAGGACGTACACGCAAACACCTCCAGAGACCCTGTCATAGTCCACACGGTTTTTAAAATAACCCCGATAGCCACGAAGGGCAGGGGTCCGTTGGGCAGGAATCCATGTTTCCTGCAGAACGACGCAAAATGCTGCGTAGCGACAAAGTAATTGTCGCAGCTCAGCAATATGGTGGAAAAGACCGCCACAATTACATTGGAGGATGGAATTTGCAACGAGCTGATGAGCCATAGTCTGAAAGCAAGGCAGCTTATTCCACAGGAGTATCCGCTGCTAACTGCTCAGAATCTGCTGGATCAAGAACCATAGGTTCCGGCGAGTTGAGAATGGCGAGATCCTTGGGCGATGCAAGGATCTCCAACTCGTCGTCAGAAGCAGATGATGTAAGATGGCGTGGCTTTAGAGCCACAGAAGAATCCTTTTTCTTAGGTTTCTTTTTCTTATCCTCTCGCTGTCCTTTTGGTTTTACGGACTGAGAGGGCTTCTCAGAGGATGTGGCAGGGCTCGAGTTAGAGTGTAGAGCCCTTTGACCAGGGGCGTGCGAGTCCGACAGCCGTTGGTTGGGACCCTCCGTGGCACTCTGAGAGGCCTCAGAAGGGAGCGTCCCAAGGGACCCCTTCCGAGCGAGAGGAGCCGGAGGAAGGTGTTGCTTCTCCGGCTGAGTAATGGGGACTGGTGTCCCCGATGGGGGATGTGCTCCCCCAGGAGGTGTATTGGGGGCAGCACATGGTGGAGAACCCCCAACCATCGAGGGGGCGGATGGAGCTTTACGGCCCTGAGGGCCCACAGAAGTTGTTAAAGACATGGGGACCGCCGACACCGAGGGAAAAGGCGACGACGTGACAGTCGCAAATGACGTCTTCAGTGATACAGGGTGCAGTCGCTCAAACTTCTTTTTGGCCTCATTGTACGACAGTTTATCCATGGTCTTGTATTCCATAATTTTTCTTTCCTTATGGAGCACCGTGCAGTTAGGTGAGCAAGGGGGATGGTGCTGTCCGCAGTTCACACAAATAGGTGGAGGAGCACAAGGAGCGTCCGGATGGAATGGATGCCCACATTCTCTACAGGTGGAGCTGGAATTGCACCTGGAGGACATGTGCCCAAATTTCCAGCATTTGAAGCACCGCATCGGAGGAGGAATATAAGGTTTTACATCGCACCGGTAGACCATAATCTTGACCTTTTCGGGCAAAGAATCGCCCTCAAAGGCCAGGATGAAGGCACCGGTGGCTACCTTGTTGTCCTTAGGTCCCCTATAGATGCGCCTGACGAAGTGGACACCTCGTCGTTCAAGGTTGGCGCGGAGCTCATCATCCGACTGCAGGAGGAGATCACGGTGGAAAACAATCCCCTGAACCATGTTTAAACTCTTGTGAGGAGTGAAAATAACAGGAATATCGCCCAGCTTATCACAGGCCAGAAGTGCCCGTGACTGTGCTGGGGATGCCGCTTCAATGAGGACTGCACCACTTCTCATTTTAGACAGACCTGAGACTTCGCCATACTTGTCTTCTAGATTATCCACAAAGAAGAGTGGCTTCGTATTGCTAAAAGTTTCCCCATCAGTACTGGCACAGACAAGAAATTTAGGGGAGTAGGACTCAACCCTGTCTTTCGCCCGTCGTTCCTCCCATGGTGTAGCTAGGGATGGGAACGATTGGGGATCATATTGTGAGGCATTGAATGTACTTCTACCACGCTTTGAGACGCCGTTTTCGCGGCCGGCGTCGCTAGTTTTTTACGGCGTATTTTTCAGAATTCATATAAAATACTTTTTCAGTGCACAAGATATATCACCATGATAAACTAGGATGCAGTAAAACATTTATAATACGAGATTTTAATTTCTCATTTAACAATTTACTTAAGGTTTTCAGCACCTTAGATTGAACCATAGTTTGAACTTTGTAGATCCGAAAGATCATTCCGTACACACTCAGAACGTAGAGAGAATGTGGCGGGATGTCAGAGGTTCCATCCCGCGATATGGCAGAAAGGACGACCATTTCTCTGAGTATATGTTCCGTTGCGCAAATCCCTCGAAAGAAATATCGCATCACT
Source organism: Locusta migratoria (assembly GCA_026315105.1). Classification (NCBI taxonomy): domain Eukaryota; kingdom Metazoa; phylum Arthropoda; class Insecta; order Orthoptera; family Acrididae; genus Locusta; species Locusta migratoria. Next base: position 269,590,404 of record CM048747.1, read on the forward strand.
TTTTCGTTCAGATTGGTAAACTTTACCCTCCAGGAGGAACTATAATGCAGTACTACTTTAAAATTACCTAAATCCCATTTAGTAAAAGAACAGGTGAAATTGTTTGGACATATAATAAACAGTGAAGGTGTAAGACCAGACCCAGAGAGCATTGAGGCTATCATCAAATGACTGAATCCGAAAATCGAAAGAAACTAAAGTCATTCTTATGGATGATAGGATATCTAGGGAAATTTTCTCCAGGCAAGGATATAGTAAATCCTACTCGATCTACTGAAGCAAAATTCAGTATGAACTTGGGGAAAAGAAAAGGAGCAAATATTCGATAGGCTAAAAGATACAAGCTAACCTGTTATATCATCCAGACTTTAGCCCCAGCATTTTTATAAGTCTACTGATGCTTCTGATTCTGGTTTATCTTGTGTAATATTCTAAGGAGAGTAAACAAATGAAAATAGTTCATACAGACCAATTGCATTCGCTAGTAGGACTCTAAATAAACACGAGAGAATATTTTGTAACTGAAAACGATGCTCGTGCCGTTGTCTGGCGGTTTCAGAGGTTTACAGGAAAGTAAGCTGCAAGAAAATATTTGACGATTACTCCACTGTAGATTATTTCGATGGGTATTATGATTACAGGAATTTCAGTACGAGGTTAGGTAGCTATATTAAAGGGTTCCAGAATATAGTTTCGGAAACATCCTGTTGGTATGGATAACATCTATATTACAGTAGAGTCTGGTACTAATTATCATGTTTATTTCCTTATTACTCTAGAAAATGAGAAAAATTTTAAGAATATAGTTCAATAATGATATTTTTTAAGCTTATGGGACTTAACTGCGGGATCATCAGTCCCTAAGCTTACAAACTACTTATAAACTAACTTACACGAGGATTCGAACCACCGACGGGAACCGCCTCGCGCAACGGAGCATAGCGCCTCAATGCGCTCGGCCACTCAGCTGCGGCAAGAATACAGTAAAAGCTATTAAAGCAGATCAGAAAACCGATCCTCAATTTAGTGAAATTATACAGAAAAATGGACAGGAAATTATTAATATGCGAGGTAATGGTTATATTTTTATGATTTACAATACTGGAAAACACAAGCGGAACATCTGGACTGGAAAATTTGTGTTCCTGGAACGGTCATTTACGATCTAGTTATATTCACGAAAGTTAAGGGCATTTCGGTGTACACAAATGTATTAAAATCACATGAATATTATTATTTTAAAAATAAGCCCCATATTGTCAATGCTGATACTTTTGTGAAATATGCCAGAAGATTAAAGTTGGTAGCGATATAGGTTATATTTGATAATTCCTCGAGGGTTTAGGGACTGATGCCCCTGTAGTTAAGTCCCATAAGTTGTACAAACATTTGAACATTTCATTATTTTATAAACAGGGGTATTCCTAAGCGTTTAATGACTGATAATGGTAGTGCATTTATTAGTAGTAAGTTTAAGGAAATGGTGAACCAATATAACATAAAATATTTTAATATCCAAGGTCCACCCACAAAGTAACCTAGTAGGGAGGGTCATGAAAGAACTAGGACGATTATGCCGAACATATAGTTCGTCTAGGCATACCAAGTGAGCTAGACTAACGCCTGAAAAGTTTTTAAATGAACTCCCACATTTAACAACCGGTTTATCTCCTACTGAAATTTTAGGTAAACGTATTATAGGGGAATCTTTACTGAAAGTTTTGCCTTGGCCGTCAGTAAATGAAACATAACGAAGTTTAGGAAATGATTGTCAAAGAAGCTGAAATAAGAGTTAATCTTTATAATCAGGATGCTATATCCAGTACATGTTGTGCGGCTTGAACCTGCGACCACGTGGAACAACAAAGACTGATGATGTAATTGCCCTAAAATAGAAGAGGTCGAAACGCGTCTCGATGAAATAAAGAGCTCGCAGCAGGAAGACGGCGGTTTTATTTTCATAAAATTCGATACTTGTTGCGGAAGTTGCTCACACAAACAAACCTGTTAGTTTCCTAATATTCCGAAATACGAACTTGGAAGATTATATGAGTGTAGAGAATATTGTGCAACAGATATGATGTAAGAATTATTGCTGCGTGAAAACTAGCCCTACAGGCAGAAACATTCTGTAGATGCAGGTGAAATATACTGTTAGTGGGAGAGAAGGCGATGCACATAGGGTGAAGCAGGAGATGCACTAACGTAAGACTGTAATGAATACACATTCTGGCAGAGTCTGGAACTGATGCTAGCAGGCCTGTGCTAAGATCATTTCCCAAATATATAACTTCTTAGTATATATTAATGACTTACCATTCTACATTCATGAAGATGCTAAGTTAGTACTATTTGCTGATGATACAAGTATAGCTATCACACCTGACAAACAGGAATTAACTGATGAAATTGTAAATGATATCTTTCAGAAAGTTATTAAGTGGTTCTCTACAAATGGACTCTCATTAAACTTTGATAAAACCCAGTATACACAGTTTCATACAGTAAATGGCATCACACCGTTAATAAATGGAGACTTTTAACATAAATCTGTAGCTAAGGTAAAATATTCAAAATGTTTAAGTATTTGCATTGACGAGGAACTGAATTGGAAGAAACATATTGAAGATCTCCTGAAACTTTTGAGTTTAGTTACTTATACTATCAGACTCATTGCAAAATTTGGTGATACACATCTCAGTAAATTAGCTTACTACGCCTGTTTTCATTCACTGCTTTAATATGGGATCATATTCTGGGGCAATTCAACAACGAGTAAAAAAGTGTTCATTTCACAAAAACATGTATCAGAATAATTGCTGGCGCCCACCCAAGAGCATCCTGCAGACATTTATTTAGGGATCTTCACTGTAGCTTCACAATATATATATTCACTCATGAAATATGTTATTAACAATCCACCCCAATTAAAAAGTAATAGCAGTGTGCATAGCTACAACACTAGGAGAAAGGATGATATTCACTATTCAAGGTTATATCTAACTTTGGTACAGAAAGGGGTGAATTATGCTGCCACAGAAGTCTTTGGTCACTTACCAAGTAGCATCAAAAGTCTGACAGATAGCCAACTAATATTTAAAAATAAATTAAAGGAATTTCTGAATGGCAACTCCTTATGAAATCTAGATGAATTTTTAGATAAAAGTAATAAAAATCCTTAAAATATTGATTGTCAAGTGCAGGTAACATTTTCTAAACTTACACGTTCCACATCATTACGAAATGTGGTATATATGATTCATGGATCAAGTATTAATCTAATCTAATCTAAAACGGGAATGACCTGCGCGTTTTCCCTGTCGATAGGTACACCCAGGTCCTATTCAGACGGGATACGAAAATCTCGTCTCCAGCTACCTGACAACCAGGAGACTGCACGACTCGAGTAGCCCATGACATTCACACAGGCATGACAAGACTCCAGTAGTGCCAACTCCCTTGCAGTGGTAAAATTAGATCAATGTCATTGCCTGAGGGTGGCGAAAGCGCTCTTTCTTGTGAACCCTGCCGCCTGTAGTACAATATCTAGTGAACACTACTGTCAGTACATGCTGATAGGCCTGAAAATTTGTGGCTGTGAATTTTAACCCTTTATGATCTGACGGAACTTCAAAGTCCCACTTCATAAAAATGAGCGTAGAACATTCTTCGTCATTTCAAAAGTCGTGGAAATGTTGTGCGCCACTTATTCTTGCTTTGGTACATTGTTAATGCATCACAGTTCTTTCATTAATGCAATATTTGTGACGCAAAAGAAATTTGAATTTCAGCACGTAGAGCTTGGGATATTTATTTGTATGCGGATGATTCTTCAGTTTGTATTTTGTGCATTTCCTCTGGGAAAGTGATCTTCATAATTTTTTTCCTGATACTCGGTAAGTCAATTTATGATGATGATTGGTTAAGAGCGGAATATATTATAAATCCTGAGAATAAATTTGTAAATATAATTTGGTACTTGTAAGTCTCTTCAGGCCTAGATAACGTCAACTAATTCTGTTTTTCTTTGTACTAAACACTTTTCCCAACAACTAATATACCAAGGATAAATTTCGAAATATCAAAGTGAAAAGATAAAAATTCTGGCCATGAAGGATTAGTAGCTGGCACAATATTTGTAATATTTAGAACGAAAAAAGTGAGGCACATGCATTAGATAACTGAGATACGAATAGTTGACCAAAGTTATTTACGATCTTGTTGTACGACAAATAATATGAACTGTTATGCAGTTTTTCTAAGCAACATTTCATACTATTATCTATTCCATGAATCCCACGTTTTTCGTTTTAAATTTTACAAGTATTGTCGAAGCTATTTATAAATTCAAAGCGCAAATATTAGGTCATTCTATTAGGAATGGGATTGGGTTAAATTATTTTATACTTTTTAGTTCGTTTTAAAACCATATTTTGTTTTTCAAAAGAATTATTTTCTAGTTTTTGGGCTAGTGAGTGTGAAATTTTTAAATCGATTTCAAACATTATGATGAGATTACAGAAGCCATGTGGTAACTTTCAGGTTAATTTCGGTATTATTCTGTGAAGCAATCAATATATGGCCTCCTCCTACGCATATCTCATGAAAATACCGTGAAGGTGTAGACTAGCAAGAGTCAAGCTTATATTCGTGATAGGAACAGGGAAATATAGAAATAATAGTGCTACAAAAAGTGCTCCCCGCCGATCGCACACCAAATAAGAAACCGATTCAACATGTTCTGAGCTATGTTTAATGTTTCAGCTCTGGAACTCACCAGAAACCCAGCATACATCGTTTCCTATAACGAATTTCAAATTAAACTATTTTCTTCGCGCGTTGCGCAATCAAACGGTACGTACGCAACAAAGAAGAATGGAAGACTCTGCGTTTTTTTTTTTTTTTTTTTTTTTTTTGTGGTTTTAGGGCTCACAACTTCTTTGGTCACTAGCGCCCAGACAAGAACTTAGATTCACTAGATCTCAAAAAATTTGGTGACTGTCAGAAAATCAAGAAAAGGCTAAAAACGAAAGATAAAAGACAATTAAAAGGGTTAAATATCCTTCGATAAGCTGGCCAATTTGATAAAACGCAAAACTCGAGCCGCTGCTCGTGTGTCATCAGCTAAAATTTCCTCCAGAGTAGACGGAAAGTGAAGGGCTACACGGAGATGATTAAAATTAACGCAAGTCAGTAAAACATGTCGCACTGTCAGCAGTGCACCACAGGAGCACAGCGGTGCAGGGTCAGCGGATAGCAAGTGACGGTGGCTGAAATGGCAGTGACCGATCCGCAACCGGGCCAGGATGACCTCCTCCCGCCGAGAGGAGCCTGAGGAGGTCCCCCAAGCGGTCTGGATCGGTTTGACAGTTCGCAATTTATTGTTGTACAGTGAAAGCCACGCACTGTGCCATGACGACACGATACTCCGGCGAAGAGCCCGTTGAACATCCGGTCCGGTGGGACGCAAAAGGTAGCCATGCGAGGCAAAAGAGCTGCTGCCTTGGCTGCTATGTCGGCGGCCTCATTCCCGGGCACACCCACATGGCCAGGGACCCATAGGAAAGAAACGTGACAGATGTCATCTGCTAGCAACTGGAGGGAGCGTTGGATCCGATACACGAGAGGATGGTTCGAGAAATGGTCCTTAAGACTCTGCAGGGCACTGAGGGAGTCAGAACATATGGCATAGAAAGGTTGGCGGTGGCGGCAGGTATACAAAACGGCCTGGTGGAGGGCAAAAAGCTCAGCCGTGAAGTTCGAGCACCGGTCAGGGAGCTTGTATTGGAAACGGTTGTCCCCGACGACGAAGGCAGATCCGACACCGGCAGTGCTCTTGGAAATAAATATGGCATTATCGAACCGCGAACGGAGTTCGACAAGCCTCGAGCGGTATACCAAATCCGGAGTGCTCTCCTTGGGGAGCGAACTAAGTTCAATTTGTGTGTGAACCTGGGCCTGATGCCACGGTGGCAATGGGCTTTCGCTCAACCGAAAGGTGGAAGGAAGTGTAAAATCGAGCCGCTGTAGCAGGCGGCGAAACCGAACTCCAGGTGGAAGCAAGGCAATCGCAGACAACTGATATTGGCGATCAAGTGAGTCGCGACCAGCATGTCGGTTCGCGTGGTATCTGACTTGCTGCGACTGTACCACACCGCTACTCAGGTATCCCAGTCTGAATGACTCCATTTAACTACATCTGCTGGTCGTGAAGAATCTCAGTCGCTCGGAGACTTGAGTATTCCCGCGTGAATAGGGCCGCATTTGCTGGAAGAGGGGGAAAATTCTGCCGGCCGCGGTGGCCGAGGGGGCTGCGGCGCGCCAGTCACGGTCTGCACGGCCACTACGGTTGGGGGTTCGAATCCCCCCTCGGGGCATGAATATTTGTGCCGACCTTAGTATTAGCTAGTTCATAAGTAGTTTGTAAGTTTAGGGAATGATGACCCAGTAGTTAAGTCCCATAAGGTCTACAAACATTTGAACATTTTTTTTATTCTTTTATTTATTTATTTTTTATTATTATTATTTTTTTTATTTTTTTTATTTTTTTTTTTAAAGTTCTTTCGTATAGTTCCTCAAAAATATTGATATTAACACTGTGGGGTGAGGCCCCACCCCCTCCCCAAAGGCAAAAAAGGGAGCCACGGCCGGGGCGAGCGCTACGAAAGCATAACATTATTAAAAATGGAGCGACTTAATAAAGACAAATTTTAGCACTTACGACGAACTGTCTGTTGGAAACCTAGTATTTCCAGTGTACTCTTTCATTCGTGTCATAGATCATTAGCCTGAATGAAAACTCAGTAAATAAGTTTCATTCCGACAGTTCGAATTCGTAGCGTACGAGTACAGTAACCGCGTGAAAACTTCGCCAATCTTGGCACGATGGCTTCATTGTGGAATTTTTTGTTTTACGGCTGTTTACGAATGCACGCATGTTTAAGATATGAAAGCACGTGCAAATTGCGGACCTTGAGGAATCTGTACCATTAGGGTGACCATATTTTCAGATCCAAAACGCAGGATCTCCCAGTTACGCAACATATCTCGAGTCTATTGAAGCACAAGATACCACCCGTGGTCTTTTACTTCATGGGTCAAAGCCGGCGGGTGGTATCCCATGCTTCAATTATGACAGTGGGTCAATTGAAGCGTGGTACACCACCCGTCGGCTTCGACTCCAGGAACAACATTATTTATTTACTTGATGGTCTGCACAAAAAAACTAAGCAAGTCATTCTATGTTGTTCAGATTTCTAAGAATATTACACCTTGGCAAATCATATGAGGCCGCCATGTTAGGAAGTAAAATTTTAGCTAGCACTATAATTTAAATAAAAACACTAATCAATTGAAACATTGAGTGTTTGCAACTGGCTTTGTCTGAAATATGTATTTTCCATTTTGCTGACATCATGGGTCAATGCCAACTGAGAGTATCCTGTGCTTCAATTATGCTCATAATTTTACCATATTTAACTCAGCTGTTATATTTGATTTTTTAAAGTGATTAACGGAACATGCAACAAGTATAATAGTTATCCGCTCAAGGTCTTGTCACTCTACATAAGGTAAAACAAATGATAATGATTGAATAAAACCTGAGGTTAAATTTTACTTCCCGCTCCAGCAGACTCACGTGATACAGTATCATATTTACACCATACGAGACGTACGCACCACCTTATTGTTGGCAGTGCCGAGAGAGGAAATAATACACATGCATTTCCCTTTTCACGACCCCCTCTCCTCACCAAGTCTTCACTACTTTTAACAATCCCTCCAACAATGACGTAATCGGCAGGGTTGCCAGGTGTGGCGATTTTTCACATTCTTGGCTACCGTTTTCTTAGAAAAGTGGCCATTTCAGTTTTCTGGCGACTAGCGATTAAATTTGGCTAGTAAAATATTTAGTTTACTACCTAATGGTTAGTTTGTTTTACTTCAAATAAAACGGATGTAAAGCAATAAAATCGGTAGAATGCTGCGGAAATGTAATCAACCTACAGAAGTTAGCACAAATGTCTGCAGGTATCTTTGATCTGTGGAAGTGACTCACAGTTGCAAAGAATTTTAATTTGCAGGCTCTTCAAAGACATAAACTACCTCGAGGAACCTACAACAGTTCAAGATCAGCCATTAAACGATGACTGCAGAAATATACTACAACCCCCATATGTATGGCTCATGTAGAGATCTCGAGGATAAGATTATATTAAATGCAGCATGCACAGACGTATTTAAACAGTAATTTTTTCCCCGCTCCATACGTCAACTCTACAGCACTTCACAGCGGTTAACAGTGGTTTGCAGAGTATAAATATCGCTGTAGAAAACACGATATTACTCTATCGTTTTCTTTACTGATTTTCCATTGTCAGATGACGCATTATTACGAAATCAGAGCTCTAACGGAGAAATTAAGGTGTTCTTTCTTCACGCGCGCTATTCGAGAATGGAATGGGAGATAAATAGTATAAAGGTACTTAAATGTGGTTTGCAGAGTATCCCATGTAGATGTAGCTGTAGATGTACGAATTTAATCGATCTCACCTCAAAGTATGAAATGCTTGGTGCATTATTATTAATTACACTGCACCTCACCTCAAAACGTTGTAATGATTTTGTGTTGCTAAAGAAATGTTTGAAGCATTCAATAACATCTGTTGAAGAAGAAATGTTTGAAACATTCAATAACATCTGTACGTATCAGTTTTGAAAAAGATGAAAGTGATTGCTAATCAAAACTATGCATTAGAACATCCCTTGAGTAAATTTGGTAGACAGATTCTTGAACAGTTTTATGTTATAATTTAAATTAATAAATATGAAAGTTAACTGTGTTTAAATTCAGTTTCCACAATATCTCCAGCGCCTCTCTATTACATTTACAGTATGACTATATTGACTGGCTTCATAGATCAGTTGGTTGGTGGTGTGTCTGGGTTCAACCACTGGCTGTATTCAGATAAATGTTTCAGTGAAGAACGAGGTTCCTTGGAATGTCCAGTCTGGTGTCTGTGATGCTGTTTACTGAGTGAACAGCTTACTCCCAGAATTTAGGGATTATAATTGTAGAATCACACGACATAATTACCACAGCACAGTATAGTAAACTGAGAAAATTCCGATATTTGGCTAAACTTTGACATTTAATTGTTAAAAAGACGGCGAAATTTTGGCTACTATTTTTTTAATTTTGCGACACAGCAATGGAAAATCCTGGCAATCCTGGTAATCAGTCGCATTTTCAGTTGGTTGCTATTGGATGGGGGTGCGTGAAATAGGCAGTAGGGCGGCACGAGAAAGAAAAGTATGGGAACCCATGCTCTAGATTCTAGAATATTACAGACAGGAAGTAACGTGCCGGAACGGTATTCTAAAGCTTCCCATGGATTTTTAAGCTCACTTGAACGTATTGATATCAAGGACCTCACAAACGGCTTTTAATCAAATTGCGTGGTTATGGTATATCGCCCCAAATTTGCGATTGGATAGGGGATTTCCTGTCAGAGAGGACACAGTTCGTAGTAATCGACGGTAAGGCATCGACTAAAACAAAGGTGATATCGGGCGTTCCACAGGTAGTGTTATTGGTCCTCTGCTGTTCCTTATTTACATAAACGATTTAGGGGAAAACCCAAGTAGCTCTCTTAGGTTGTTTGCAGATGACGCCGTCATTTACCGTCTAGTACAATCATCTGAAGATCAAAACCAACTGCGGAACGATTGAATAAGGTATCACTATGGTGTAAAAATTGGCAATTGACAGCAAATAATGAGAAGTGTGAAGTCGTCCACATGAGTACGAAAAGAAATACGTTAAACTTTGTTTACAAGATAAGTGAGTCAAAAGTGAAGGCCGTAAACTCCACAAAATACCTAGGAATTACTATTATTTCAGATTTAAATTGGAAAGAACACGTAGATAATGTCGTCGGAAAGGCGAACCAAAGACTCCGTTTTATTGGCAGAACCCTTAAAACATGCAACAGAACTACAAAAGAAACTGCATACACTATGCTTGTCCGTTCATTTTTGGAGTATTGCTGCCCAGTGTGGGATCTTTATCGGGTGGGCTTGATGGAGGACATCGAAAGAGTCCAAAGAAGGGCAGCTCGTTTCGTATTGTCACGATACAGGGGAGACAGCTTTACGGAAATGATACAGGATCTGTGATGGGAATCATTACAACGTCGCTTATCGCTGCGGCGTGGGCTACTTACGAAACTCCAATCGCCAACATTCTCCTCCGAATGCGAAAATATATTGTTAACTCCCACTTACATAGGCAGAAATGATCATCAGAATAAAATACGAGAAATCAGAGCTCGAACAGAGAGATTCAGGAGTTTCTTTTTCCCGCGCGTTATTCGAGAATGGAAAGGGAGAGAAATAGTATAACGGTGGTTCGATGAACCCTCTACCAGGCACTTAAATGTGATTTGCAGAGTGTCCCTTGAAGAAGTAGATGTAGACCTATGAGGTACGGCGGTTCATACTTTTGTGTGTGGGCAGTTGAGATAAACGTCGCCCCTCCGCTCGTCTATAAAAACTTATACCTACAGAAAAAACACTGCAGATATTTTCTAGATGTAATTAAATTCTTAAGGTATTATTCATTTACTAAATTGCAATTAAATACAAAAAATAGTTTCACAGTGCAAAACCAGTGCCGGCCGTCGCGTGGGTCAAAAGAATGTCTTTAATATTTTACGTGGATGAGGAAGTCAGTCGTAATAATTTCTTTATTGGCGCAGATCTAGATTTCAGTCACTGTGAGAACATTTTCTGTGCTTGAAACGTAGTTTAAAACTTACTCATGTTAAAGATTATGTTCACACTTAACTTCAAACATGAAAACCGAAAAACTTTGTACGTCTTAAACTTTTTTCAACTTCTGAAAATGTTCACACAGTGACGTAAATCTAGATTTGCGTCAATAAAGAAATATTTGCGACTGTCTACTGTTCCTCATCCACATATTATAAACAGTTCCTGAGCACGGTAATTCAACGCGGAATCTAATTTGGGTTAACATTTCATCTTAATGTAATTAACGGTAAATGTCGCCGCAGCAAGGAGGCAAACGAGCGACATTACTGAGTAGATCTTTCAACTATATTTTGAACTGACGTAAGAAACAGTTTATTAGTATAGCACATTTCAACAATCTAATAAGCAAGTGAAAAAAAGTACGCAAACTAAGGACTTAGTCATCTTCTCCATAGAAACTTTTTTGAATTTTACGTAACTTTCATAGACCTCTTAGCTTCCCCATTTTTTCTTCGCAGAGCTTGTAAATATACGTCTCCATCAGTTATCAGTACCTCATCATCATTTTTTTTTAAACTTACGTTCACTTTTGTAGGATAACTTAAAGCAGATTTTACAATGATTAAAAAAAAAACCGCGGTATCATTCTGGAAACGACCTTTGAATTAATTACTCCTTTTGTTGAAAACAGTAAATTATTGATTTTTGCAAACTTCTCGAGGCTTTTACTCACTGCGAATGTTTTCACTGGATGCAACTACTGTAGCCACACCAAGCGCGGGTCCTGTTATCCACTGTAACAATAACTAGCCACTGCGCCGGCACTTGGGGAAAGTGATAGTGGCGACCGACGTCATTCCAAGAAAAGAGGCGTGGGGCGAGATACGTATATGTGTGTGTGTACCGACCGTATACCCAAGATAAGCTGAGCTTCTTTCCGAAGCTATAATGGGCACGCACTGTTGAACTTATCTACTGCCTTTTCTTTACGACTGTCAGCAGCATGAGATATCTACAGTGTAACCAAGATAACATGAGTTCCTGTTCTGTAGATATCGCTCTTTTTTTCACGATTGACAGCAGCTGAAACACAAACGTCATACGCATGAAAAAATACATACTTGATGCGATTATGTATCGAGCTGAGCTACGGAGCAAAGTGACACTTCTATGGAGACAGACCGTTCTTTGTATTAAATCTTACGGTGTTCTTGTTCTGGTCACAGTAATTATGTTTAACTAACCTCAATTTCAGACAGTATGTTTCATCACAAGTTTTCAGTAATCGAAACATGATTCATAAGACAGGGTGGAGTACATCTCATCTGATCATGATGCCTTTCCACTACTAAGCGATAGTACAACGGTTGAACGTAAGATCAATACCTAACACAGACACAGTATTTTACGTATGGGTTCGTTGGGGGCGATCTGGAATACGTTTATAATGATTTTCAGGCAAAATCGCTATTTATTTAGACCGATGGCCCGTTTCGATGCATCTGCGGTTCATCTTCTGAACTAGAAAAGTACACAGGCCTATTAATTTTTTTCAAGATAATGATGGAGTTTATGGACTTTCCTAGATCAGAAGATGAAACCCAGATGCATCGAAATTCATGTAAATAAAAAGCGATTTTGGCTGAAAACCATTATAGACACAAACTTATTTTTTTTTAAATTTCATTCCACTCCTTATAGGAGTGGCGGACCCATTGTCGAACGTATAAGTTCTTTTAAGCCATGGAACGAAACTACTTTGTGCTGTGATGACACTTTTTATTTCAAATCTTATAGGGAAATTTTCTTAACTTAGTCTTCATATTCGTGGGAGGTTAACCGCTTTTGATTATTACAGAGGAAAAACCTCCCTGAAAAAACCTCAGTTCGGGTTTGATGCTATTGTTTAGTCAGTTTCCTCTTCTTGTTCTATTAAATATTGATATAGATCTTGATAACCTAGAAGTAATTTCACGCTATTAATTTCTGGATATACCTTTTCTAACGCCTGCGCTATCGCTCTCGGCGGGTAAGGATATTTATGCCTAGGAAAGTTGAGTGTGATTGGAGCTTGTAACAGCAGTTCTGTTGTCTTTGAACAGTTCAATAATCTAGTTGCATCATAATCGGTTATCACTTTGATAAGCCTTTCCTATAAAGGCTCAATTTGAGCTTTTTCATAAAGTTGATCTCTGCTGGCGCTTGGATTAAGTCTTGCTGCGATTCTTAGTATTCTCCTCTCTCTAGTAAAGATCTTCAGAGAAAATTTGTGCAGCATATTCTAATGTTGCTCTTATGCAGCTACTATAGTTGTAGAGCAGTGCTGGTGGCCCTCTAATTTGGCCCTTTATCATTTTAGCAGTCCAGTTCTCTTTCTTGCCTTGGCAGTTAAATCTGTAATTGCGTGTTTGTTAAGATGAAATCAAAAATAATACCGAGGTATTTAGAGGTATGTCTTGGTGCAATTTCTTTTCCCCGTAAGTAGAGGTCTGCGCGAATAAGAAAAGTGTTATCCATACAATATCCGCAAGGCTCATATCCGCAACCGTATCCGCATCCTCCGCACTTTATCCACATCTGCAAGTTCGTTATCCGCATCCACATATATTAAAGTTTTGAATGTGTAATAGTAATAGATAGCAGTATTTAAAACCATGGTATGTAATGATACAATTATTGTCAGAGTGTCATTTCTGCGACAACGTAACTACTTTTGACTTCTCGAATCACGGCAACTGTTCTAGACCTACTCCAAAACAGGGTTTTCCGAACAGGAAAACATTGGCGCTTCGGACACACACAGTAGCGCTTCGGAGCCCGTGTGGTCGGAGACTAAGTCAGCTGTTTAATACAGGCATCTTTTTAAATTTTAGTGGTTAAAACTGATCTGCATATAAGAGAATTTACTGTGTTTAGATTAAAATATATATATATAACATTGTCTACCTTCCTAAATATGTTACTTTCACTGTACATCGTATTTGATTATGAAAGTTTCTATAAAATGCTATTGTCGATCTTTATTACTTCATTTATCTAATGCATAAACATGAATCCAGAATGAAACTTCACTCTGCAGCGGAGTGTCGCTGATATGAAACTTCCTGGCAGAGTGAAGTTTCATTCTGGAAACATCCCTTAGGCTGTGGCTAAGCCATGTCTCCACCATATCCTTTCTTCCAGGAGTGCTAGTCTTGCGTGCTTGCAGGAGAGCTTCTGTGAAGTTTGGAAAGTAGGAGGCGAGGTACTGGCGGAAGTAAAGTTGTGAGGCGGCATCGTGAGTCGTGTCGGGATAGCACAGTCGGTAGTGCGCTTGCCCGCGAAAGGCAAAGGTCCCAGGTTCGAGTCCCGGTTCCGGCACACAATTTTAATCTGCCAGGAAGTTTCATAAACATGAATGTCTGTGTGTTTGTTCGTATTTTAAGCGCGGCTGTACCGTTCATTCGGTTGCGATGAAACCTTGCCAACATATTGCTTGCACTTTCGCGACGGTTATTGACATAATTAAAAGACTGTAAGACACATAGTTCAGGATATATGCCCCCACATCAATAAGAAAGAAGTGACGTCTCGAGAAACCCAGATCCACAGGCAACTTCGAACGGTAAAATCTCTTTACTGACAAGATTGCCAAGTTTTTCGGTCGCTGTTGTCTTCAAATTTGTCGGAACTTCAAGAGCTTTTGTATCTGTCTTGGTATTTAAGTAATTATGCTACTTTGTGGTGTCTCACACTAATGTTTCAGCAAATATGAAGTTCCACTTTTGTGTCCAGTGTAAGAATATACTATATGTGATCTTTTCCTTGGCATCAAATACGTATCCAATTTTTTTTCCAAATTAACGATTTCAATTTGTTTTCCTTCACTGATGTGAAATCACCTCTTTTCACTTTACACGATATAGTACCCAATGATGTCGTGTTCATTTTAAGAAAGGTCACTGTATTCACTATGACATACGTTTTCACACGGTCGCCACAAAGCGCTAACTGAAAGCAGCGGAAATGTGGCATGGCACCTCTGGTGGGAAGTGCTCCGGTTTGCCAACCAGAAAGCACTTGACAGACCGCAGATAAGACACGGTCTCGTAAACGGAATAGGTTCAGGTTCCTCGGGTACAGCTACGTCCGCTGTGGCACAGACAAATATATACAGACGGGAAACCTCCGTAAGGGCCCGGTCCTACGGTCAGGGGTTGCGGGGCGGGGGTTTTGAAGCAGTTCCGTAAGATGTCCCATGATGGCGCTGCGGTCAGAAGCAGCCCTTTAAACTGGCCAGAGCAGGCGGCAGGTAGCGGCTGCCCCCATCACCACGGTACACCGGATACAGCCGTGGCCTCGTGGCAGGGGGCACGAGCTCTCCCCTCAGCCTCCCCTCCACGCTACCCTCAGAAGCGCCTCTAGTGTCGTCTACCGGTACTAAGGGAACCGCCTGACACCTGCTAGCATCTTACGGAACTACGAGGGGAGCATAGGACAGTGGTTTAGAGGGGGCTGCTTCTCTGTATATGTTACTCTGTGGCTATGGCCAGGGAATGACAACAGACTTCCGATCTATCTGGTCCCTGCAAGGATTCCAAGAACGTCCACAGACTTGGAAGTTTTCAGCTAAAATTTCGACAGACGTACTGGACAGATACCTCGCTCTTTATCCGTATATAACATGCGGGTATCCGCATCGCTCACAATTTTATCCGCAAACAAAGAAATACTGCGAATATCCGCGGATATATCTGAGGATATCCGCAACCGCTCAGACCTCTACCCATAAAGTAATACGTATATCTTCCGTATTTTGTTTCTTATAATATTTCGTCAAAAGGGTTCATCGAACCACCTGTATACGTCTCATCTACCATACCATTCCTGAATTGCGAGTGGGAAGAAAGAACACATGAATCTCTCTGTTCGTGGTCTGATTTCTCGTATTTTATTCTGATGCTCATTTCTACCTATGTAGGTGGGAGTCAACAATGTATCTTTGTATTCGGAAGAGAATCGAGTTTCGTAAGTAGACCGCGCCGCAGCGACAAATGCCGTTGTTGTAATGATTCCCAACCAAGATCCTGTATCATTTCCGTGACGCTGTCTCCCCTGTATTGTGACAAAACGGGCCGTCTCTCTTTGGACTTTTTTGTTGTTTTCCGTCAAACCCACTTTATCTTTTAAGTGTTTGCGAATAACACGCAGTCTCTGGTTCGCATTTCCTACGACATTATCTACGTCTTTTTTCCAGTTTAAGTCTGATGTAATAGTAATTCCTAGGTATTTAGTGTACTTCACGGCTTTCACATTTGATTGATTTATCTTGTAAATAAAGTTTAACGGATTTCTTTCCGTACTCATGTGGACGACTTCCCACTTCTCATTATTTAGAATTAATTGTCAATTTTTACATCATACTGATATCTTCTTTAGATCGTTCTGCAGTTGGTTTTGATCTTCAGATGACTTTACTAGACGATAAAATAATGACGGCGTCATCTGCAAACAACCTAAGAGAGCTGCTCAGATTTTCTCCCAGATCGTTTACAGGATGGAGGCGATCTTCGAAAGTAAAACGCCAAGATCGCTACATGATTAAACAATTTACAGACGACCGGTTTCTATGGACTGTGCCACCATCATCGTATAAAATTCAACAACATGACCACATTGCATAATTTTGTACGACCCACATGATGGCGGCATAGCTAATGGAAACCGGTCATCAGTAAATCATAATGTTATCCATTCTTGAATCAAAGCGTGCGCCAATTGCTGCAGCGAAGTTGGAACTGCAAATCTGGTTCTCCCTCTCTACTCTAAAACCCCCGTATCGGTTCAGTTATCAACGTAACGATTTTGTTGTCAAGGGGAGATACATTACTTGATAACTTTCTGATACTGTGCAAAGCCTGCATAATCAATTTTTCCAGTGTGATTTTGTGGGTGCATTATATTGGAATATGACAGTGCTTGTTAGCAATACGTTAGCCATAGAAAGCAGGCTGTTGTCGAGGGTGGTGAGATATTGACTCACATGCGACCAGTGAGGGTACCTAATGACAGAAACAGTTGAACAACACGATATGAAGCCCAAAAAATTCAAATGTTTGTAGAACTTATGGGACTTAACTACAAGGTCATCAGTCCCTAAGCTTACAAACTACTTATGAAATAGCTAAGACTAAGGACGTCACAAATATCCATGTCCGGGGGGGGGGGATTCGAACCCCCGACCGTAGTGGCCGTGCAGACCGTGAGTGGAGCGCCTCAGTCCCCTCGGCCACCGCGGCCGGCTGAAGCCCAAATAATGACGGATACAAGGAGGTTAGAATGAGGAGAGACGCCCTTAACGCCACAGAAGTGAAGCCATTGTCGCCATATTGCGGTGCCAATAAAATTTGTGGTTATAGTCGAGCCGAAATACGATGATCCCCGGTGCTTGCGCCAATCGGCTTAGAGCAGATGACCATTGGAGTAAGTCAAACGCGAACGCTGCTATGCGCATGCGCGCGTCTGGCTGTGCTGGGCACTATTGCCAGTTCTGTCAGACAACGGCGACCGTTATCTATACTACCCAGCAGCGAACTAACTATTTGGCAACATGGTTGCAATCCGTTTCTCCAAGTGGCGCAGTCTACCAGCCCAGTAGGCGGAGCCAGGAATCATCATATTTCGGCCCGACTATAGTATTTATTTGCATTCTGAGTTATAAACGTCACCTGCATTATCTATCGATGTACAAGGAGAACAAAAAAGCCATTTGCTATTTTGCACAGATTTTTTTGGACAAATTAACACTTGGTATTCGTTTCGGTATTCTTCCCTCAGTGAGTTCTAATTTTTATTTTTACGAGATATTTTTGAAATTTGAAATTTCAAAGACCTGGTGGTATAGAATTTTAGTATGAATATTTAATGACATGGGACCCTTAGAAAGAATTTCTGTGTATTTAACACAAAAAATCGTCTCTTAAGTACTGAATATACAAAAATGATGTAGTTTGGATCTGTCATTGTTGCAAAAACCTTTTTCTACATTGCCTGTGAACTAACACAGCTGGCAGTTACAGTTCTTGTAAGGCACTTAAGAATTATCCCGATATGTAGTTCATGCTTATCGAATGAGATTTTGCGTTAATAAATCACAGTTCAGCTATCTGGAAAGTGTGTATTTGTCCACAAAAGTACAGAATATCAAGTATATACTCAGAAATGAGTCATTATTTAAACGTATGAAACTTAACAGGGCAAGAACCACACATTGCTTGAATCTAAAAACATATTTCCTTGGCTCTGCAAGATAGCGGAATGGCTTAAATCGACAATTAAAAATGTCTGTAAATGTAGCGGATCAAACTATCCAATCGCAAATTAAATAAATAAAATGTTTGTAAATCTATCGGACCAAACTGCGTGGTCATCAGTCCGTAGCTTACACACTACTTAAACCTAGGTAAACTAACCTAAGGACAAACACACACACCCATGACCCAGGGAGGACTCGAACCACCGACGGCGAGCAACCACGCGCTCCGCAGCGAGGCGCCTTAGACTGCTCGGCTACTCCAGCGCGGCGACAATTAACCTTTGCATAGTAGCGCCGTCTAACCTTATTTTAACCTCCTTGGACGGAACATCCACCATACCGCTTACTTCAGGCAGGCATGCAGTATCGTAAGCTTCTTTTGGGATTTTGGATATATAAAACCGATTGTTTTGTAGGAAGCAGTGAAACGATGATTTCTTAGGCCATACTACAGACTACAGGCCATTAAATGCCCAGATTTTATGACTCTGGCACCACTTCCTTGCTTTTCGTTGGCGTCCGTTAATAACTTCTAAGTTTTGCAGACGCTTTTCCCGTGGTAGTTTTATGCCGTCTGGTCACAATTGTTTCTTAAAGCTTGTCGGTCGTTGTCAGTTAACTGCGGGTTTCATCCACTACTCATCTTTGCCACAGATGTTACCTTGTTCAGCGTACGTTGTCATTACCGAGGATTCTCTCCTATTTACAGATACTCCTGCTGATAACCTTTACGAGATCATGCATTTTGCCGATCATTTGTGTTGAACATTGCAGGACAAACCGTATAATACATGGTGGTCGGAAATTCCAATTACAAACTTCTAGGACTTGTAGAGGGTAGTGAGTACATAACATTTTGAATAGGAACCCATGTCCGGAAACGTATCGTTTCCGTTCTAAGACATCTTCAATTCAGATGTGTAGCTCGTCAATGTCTGCTTAGGGACAGAGAAACGTCTCAGAGTTCCCTGTCCTGGAATGCAACAAAGCATACTTAGTCTTCCCGCGACACGTATTGGATCCGTTCTTGGAAAATGTGTCATTGAATGTCCGTCAAGAAGTGTGGTTTCAGCATGATGGTGCATCACCTCACTTTTCACTGGCTGTCCGGAGACATCTCAACAGACGATTTGGTGAAAGGTGGATAGTCCGTGGTGGTCCAACTGCGTGGACGCCACGATCGCCAGATTTAACCCGTATGGACTACTTCTTGTAGGGTCGTATGAAGAGCCTAATTTATGTGACACCTGTAGAGACAGAGGAAGATCTGCTGGCACGAGTTCTGGCCGCTGCACAAGACATTGAAGAGACACCAGGTGGGATGGAGAGTGTGCCAGAACATGCTTCGGAGGTACAATGTGTGTAACGACGTTGGTGGTCGCCACATCGAGCCGCTGTTGTAATGCATCAGTGCGTTGCGGCTGGTGCCGTAGATGCTGGGTTCTTATTATTGTCGACCAAGGAAAACCATAAGGTGTAAATTGTAATGAAAATGCGTAAGAAGTAACGGAACAATTCAGTATTCTTTTCAAATTGATTACAACAATTGTACTGGGTCACGCGTAATTACATTCGTCAAGTAGGAGTGGATAAGATAATCATCTGAATTGAAACCGTCGTGGAACGGAAACAACATGCTTCCTAACACGGGTTCCTATGCAAAATGTTATGTACTCACTACCTTCTACAAGTCCTAGAAGTTTTAAGGAGAATTTCCGACCACCCTGTTTACTGCAGGGTGACGCCCAAGATTTCGCAAGTCAACTGAGGTTACCAGTCGCGCCTGAGTGTTAACACACTGCACATTGCCACAGTGCCACATTGCAACTAGGTGTAGTATACTGGATGGTGTTCATATTCTTTTATCCACCTCCTAAAGTTTTCTTTTATTCCTCTATCACTTACACGGAGGTGCGGCTCGGTAGCACAGTGGTAGAGTTCCAGACCAAAAAAGCCCAAGGATGTGGGTTCGATCCCCGCCAGGTCCTAGGATTTTTATCTGTCACTTTCCACATCTTTCCCCTGGCAGTGTTGCTGATATGAAAAATATCGAGTAGCACCATGCTCCGGAACCCAATAAGTGGCTGGGTAAGTTAGTTAGAAGGTCGGAGGAAGGCAACGGCATACCATCTTCAAACAGGACCATGGCTAGTAAAGCACTGTGGTGTTCAAACCAATCTACGGATTGCTGACTACTTTTTACCTCTTATACAGTGTGTCTCACGAATGAAGCCCGCGATTTGTAATCCACCTAGATACAAGAAGTACTGAGACATATTGCTAACAAGAATGGTTATGAGCCATCCTTAGTTGATGACTTATACAGTAAAGTTAAAAAGAATAGCAATAAAGACAAAACACCATATCACATTAATTATAAAAATGTACCAATAAACTATAATAGCAGAGTATCTAATCAAATGTTCAAATGTTTGTAAATCTATCGGACCAAACTGCGTGGTCATCAGTCCGTAGCTTACAAACTACTTAAACCTAGGTAAACTAACCTAAGGACAAACACACACACCCATGCCCCAGGGAGGACTCGAACCTCCACGGCGAGCAACCGCGCGCTCCGCAGCGAGGAGCTTTAGACCGCTCGGCTACTCCACCGCGGCAGTATCTAATAGCGAGAAACTTACGAAAAAGTAATATCATGGTGGCTTTTAACACTATGTTACATTTTAAACTCTGCCACAATGCTGGTGCACGAGAGAGTGTTGTTGTTGTGGTCTTCAGTCCGGAGACTGGTTTGATGCAAGCCTCTTCAACTCAACATAAGAACGGCAACCTACATCTGACTGAATCTGCTTACTGTATCCATCTCTTGGTCTTCCTCCGCGGTTTTTACCCCAAACACTTCCTTGCAATGCTAGATTCACAATTCCTTGATGTCTAAGAATGTGTCCTACCAATCGATCCCTTCTTTTAGTCAAGGTATGCCAGAAATTTCTTTTCCCCCCAATTCTGTTCAGTACCTCCTCATTAGTTACGCGACCCACCCACCTAAATCTTCAGCATTCTTCTAGCACCACATTTCAAAAGCCTCTATTCTCTTCCTGTCCACACTGTTTATCGTCCATGTTTCACTGCCATACAAGGCAACACGCCATACAAATGCCTTCAGAAAGGACTTGCTTAGGCTTAAATCAATATTCGATGTTAACAAATTTCTCTTTTTCAAGAACTCTTTTCTACCCATTGCCATTCTGCATTTTATGTCCTCTGTACTGCGACCATCATTTGTTATTTTACTGCCTAAGTAACAAACCTCATCTACCTCACGAGAGAATAGATGCAGCAAATCACGTTTAAATTATAAGTTACACTGTGGAGGATGCGATGGCTTTTGCATAGCACTAACAGGTAGTTCCTTTTTACGAGATGCAGGGAACACACAGGTAATCACAATACGACGACATTTGGCGAACGTATATCATCCAAGCGTACAGTCAATGATATGAATCACAGCATGAAATTTTGCACCGGGCAGAAAAAAGTAAAAAACTGAATATATTTGAAAATATACACAAATTTAAAAGTTGGAAACAATGAATCCATTCTGAACGACCAATCAGAATCAGGAGATCACAACTTTTTCAATACTTTTGAAGATCTATTATGAGAGAAAATCCTTAAACCCCTGTAAATACCACAATTGTTATAGTAATATTGTGTTATTCCTAATGTCCATGGAAGTAATTATATTGCCCCCCTAATATCTGTTTGAGTATAACAAACAGTAAACACTATCTTGATTCATTTAGTGAAAAACGGTATCAAATTAGTCTATGTAAATGATAGGTATATATATGCCTAAATTAGGCAAATAAGACCTTCTGTTAAAAAAAATGTATGCAGATGTTAATGTTAGGTAACAAATATTGTATATCGATTAATATCTGCAGTCGAGGCATCTGAAGATGGCAGCTAGAGTGCTTTGGTATCATTTTCACTGACGGATCTTCTTACATGATACATTTTTTCCCTTATCAAGAGTTGTCTCTGCTGCATCAGTCATAAGGGATAATTAGGACACTACAATACCATAACATACCATTGCATTATTCAGTTTTGAGAGTATTCTAGCCTATGTTGGTCAACAGAACTATTTCACATTATTGTTTTCGAATATGCCGGGCTTACTGAAAGAAGGAATATACCGTAACAGTTGGAAAAAAAGGGTATAAAAATTATTATGTGCAAGTATTTGTGGTCATTTTCGTAATATTTTCATTGCTCAATTACAAACTGTTTCAGCCACGATCTGTATCGATATAGTGCGAATTAAAATCAACAAACGTCTTTCCACACCTGCACCTACTAGGCTTTAGTAACTTCATGGTTTTTTTTTTTTTTTTTTGTCATTATAAAACGATTTTTAGAAGTAAATCTTCTTGGGTAAAGCCTTTTTACCTGTTTACTTCAAAAAATGTTCAAATGTTTGTAGAACTTATGGGACTTAACTACGGGGTCATCAGTCCCTAAGCTTACAAACTACTTACGAACTACCTAAGACTAAGGACGGCACAAATATCCATGCCCGAGGGGGATTTGAACCCCCGACCGTAGTGGCCGTGCAGACCGTGACTGGAGCGCCTCAGTCCCCTCGGCCACCGCAGCCGGCCTGTTTACTTCCTTCCATCTTTGAAACATGTAAGCTTATCTCCAGTCATTGATGTTTATACAATCGGTCCGTAAACTTTTAAATACACGTAACACTGTGTTGTTGTTGTGGTCTTCAATCAGCAGATTGGTTTGATGCAGCTCTCCGCGTACCCTGTGCTGTGCAAGCCTCTTCATCTGAGGAAACAAACGGCAACCTACATCCTTTTAAATCTGCGTACTGTATTCGTCCCTCGGTCTCACTCTACGATTTTTACCACCACACACTTCATTCTAATGCTAAGTTAACGATTCCTTGATGTCTTAGAATGTTTCCCACCAGCCTATACCTTCTCTTAGTCAAGATACGCCGAAAACACCATTTCTCCCCAGTTCCGCTGAGCATCTCCTCAATAGTTACGTGATCTTCTCATCGAATATTCATCATTTATCTGTAGCACCACATTTCGAAAGCTTATATCTTTTTGTCTGAACTTCTTATCGTCCACGTTTCACTGCCATATAATGCTACACTCCAGACAAATGCTTTCAGAAAGGACTTCCTAACATTTAAATTAA
Organism: Locusta migratoria; assembly: GCA_026315105.1. NCBI lineage: Eukaryota > Metazoa > Arthropoda > Insecta > Orthoptera > Acrididae > Locusta > Locusta migratoria. The sequence goes on from CM048747.1 coordinate 269,613,658, forward strand.
TATTGGATGTTAACAAATTTCGCTTCTTCAGAAACACTTTTCTTGCCATAGCCATTCTGCAATTTATATCTTCTTTACTTCTCCCATCAGAAGTTATCTCGCTACCCATATAACAAAACTCATCTACTACTTTTATTGTCACATTACCTAATTTCTTCAGCATAGCTTGATTTCCTGTTACCCTAGTTTTACTCTTGTTAATGTTCATCTTGAACCTTCCTTTCAGGACCATGCATTCCGTTTAATTGCTCTTCCTTTGCTGTCTCTGACAGTATTACTATCTCGTCATCAAGCCGCGATGTTTTTATTCCCTCTCCCTGGACTTTAATTTCCTCTCGAAATTTGTCCTTGCAGCTTGCTCAACGTGCAGATTGAACAAGATTGGGGAAAGGCTACAATCCTGTCTTACTCCGTTCCCAACCACTGCGTCTCTTTCATGCCCTTCGACTCTAATAATTGCTGTCTGGCTTTTGTACAAGTTGAATATAACTCTTCGTTCCCTATATTTTACAGCAGCTATCTTCAGAAATTGAAACAATGTATTCCATTCAACACTGTCAAAAGCTTTCTCCAGTTACACAAATGCTAAAAACATAGTTTCCCCTTACATTAACCTATCTTCTAAGATAAATCGTAATGTGAGTATTCTCTCACGTGTTTCTCCATTTCTCCTAAATTTAAATTATCTTCCTCAACGTCGGACTCCACCAGTTTTTCCATTCTTCTGTAAATAATTAGTGTTAGTATTTTGCAACCATGACTTGTTAAACTGATAGTTCTGTAATTTTCACATTCGTCTGCACTTGCTTTCTTCGGAATTGGAGTCACTATATTTCTCTTGACGTCTGAGGGTATTTCACGTGTCTCATACATCTTGCATACCAGGTTGAACAATTTCTTCATGACTGATTCTCCTAACGCTAGGATGGCAGTTCAGAGGGAACATCTGCTCCAGGGGCCTTGTTCCTACTCAAATCTTTTAGTGCTCTGTCAAATTCCTCTCGCAGTATCGTATCTATAATCTTCTTCTGTGATATTCATAAATAAATATCTATTAAACATAAAATGTTCAAATGTTTATAAAGCTTATGGGACTTAACTGCGGGGTCATCAGTCGCTAAACTTACAAACTACTTAAGAACTAGGTTATACTAAAGACGGTACAAACATCCATAACATCCATGCCCGAGGGGGGATTCGAACCCCCGACGGGGAACGGCCTCGCGCATCGTAGCATAGCGCCTGAATGCGCTCAGCCACTCCGCCGCGGCCAATTAAACACGCTGAGGATTGTATAAGCAAAGTATGGGTTGTGCTTAATTACAGTCACTGATAAAATACACACACATCGATTTTTTATAGATACAGAACACAAATTCCACCAGTGAGAAGCCGGGCGGGTCACCAGTGAATTATACTTTCCTTCAAGTTTGTCAACGTGTTTCAAATAGTAACTACATGCTACCGCCAATTACGGCAATCATTCATTGGAAATAAATGAAAATAATAATAAAAAAACTGAAACATTCTCAGTGCGTCACAAACTTATATACAATACTAGCTAAAAACCCGGCGTTGCCCGGGTATTTATTTATTTATTCGAGCCTTGAGTTAGCACTTTTCTTATCTACTCTCTGTCTGTCCATCTCCTTTTTTCTAAAAACATGTTACATTTGTCAGAGATTATAAAAGAAATCACACGTTAAAATGCACTCGTTACGAAAAATCCAATCACGAAGTTCAACAATAATGATTGTAATATCACAGATCGATCACTTGATGTAACAACAAATTGATTTTTTTAAAGAAATGTATTAAAAGAAATTTCTTTTTTACTGCTTTATTTATTTATTCTTACATTTTCTTATTCGTATGCTTATCCGTACAGAGAAAGAGATGAAGACATTGTAGTACGCATAGACCAAAGATATGGTCCGTGGCATCACGTTTCGCTGTATGTAACCTTCTTCCTATAGAGTCACAAACGTCATCGCTGGCCTTCAGTCCGAATTTTTTTTATAATTTGACGACTTTCAACCATCATATCTTCCACCCCCTTATAGCTATCGGCATGGAACTGCTAAGGTGTACAACGGGAGACTTCGGACAATTACACATAGACCATTCGTTTGCGTTCTGTAGTTTTCGCTGCAGAGCGAAATATTAATACACGTAGAATTTTATATACACCGATAACTTTCCATCGCAATATGCTCCACCCTTTTATCATTATTAAACCTCAAGCAACAATGCAACCAATAAAACCATTTTCAAAGAGTAAATATAATTTTCAAAGAGTAATTATTGTCCGCATTTCGCGTTATATTATTGAAATTACTAAATATCTATCAGGTCGCTATAAAATCGTGCCTAAAACGTTCCTGAGGTATAAATTAGTAACTGTACAAATATTTAAGTCTCTGCGTCTTATCTTTCGGACGTGATAAGCGTACACTGAACAGACATTTACATTATATATATATATATATATATATATATATATATATATATATATATATATATATATATATATATATAAAACCGTGCCTAAAGCCTTCCCCGTGTAGACATTAGTAACTGTACAAATTTTTAGCTCTTTATGTCTTGTGGTTCAGACGTGATAAACGTACACCGAACATTCACATTTATAGATATAGATTTTAGTAGGTTGTAGAAGTAACTGCTTACAGGTTTCACCTGGCCATATGTAAAACGATTACAACATGTGTAGTGTACGAGTACATTTATTGTTAAAATCATAGATTAATTTTAGGTATAAATGAAAAAAAGAAAACTGTTGCTCGCTATGACGAAAATTTAAATTCCTGCAACGATTCACGATGGTTTCAAGGCAAAAGATGGCAGAAATGTGGACCGGCGTAGCCTATAAGATCTACGTTCTGTGTACCACTCACTTTTAGTCGACTTCTGAGCAGGGCATGCTGGGAGGGGAACCTTGCAATCGGCCCATAGCAAATTAGCTGCTGAGCTTTTCAAAGAAACGGATAAAGGCTCAATGCATCGAAAAAGTGACACTAACAGTTGGTAGCAAGTCTCTAGAAGCGCAACATTCAATCTCTTCGTGTATGTTAGTAAACATTACATACAAAGCACACACGTATGAACGCTGTATTTCTAACGGATACTTACCGTTGCGGCACACAACGCTGTTACGTAGCTTCTAAGGTTGTCAACGACCATAAACTTTCGGAACGCCACGAAGTCAGCCGAATCACAGATGACAGAGGGAGTTGCGATAAAACGCAAATGACTACGTAAAGGAATCAGTACGAAGAAATCGAGCGGTCGCTGACGAGGCTTCCGCGATAACCTTCAGCACACTGCACGCGAGCGCAGTGCGCATGCGCAGATAACGTCACGGCTACACGCTGTGCCTTAGACAGCTAGTTTCTTAAGTATCAAGTTTTTACTTCCGTAGGCTGAAGAGTGCCTGCGAGTGCTTCCAGCCCGCCCTGTATTAGGGAAAGAAACGGAAAAAATAGATAAATAAAAGTTGAGAGAGAGAGAGAGAGAATATTAGCTGAAAAAGTGAAGTGTGCGTCTGCCATATTGCTACATCTTGGAGAAGCATTCATGTTGTAGTTCCATTTAAAACAAGAAGAAAATGATCTGTTTTGTTTGATGCACATCATGTTGGATTGGAGCCCAGTATAGGAAGACTAACACCAACCTTTTATGTGTCGGTAGCCGACAAGCGACGGCTGCCATTGGTCAGTTGAGTGCGGATAACGCATGTCGGTCATTTTGAGCGTTAGGGGAAGGTTTCAAGTAACTAGCCTTTTATTTAGTATTTAGAGGTTTCGGAAATATATAAACACTTCGTGTTTAAAATCAAATGTTTGTAAATCTATAGGACTAAACTACTCTGGTTATCAATCCCTAGGCTTACAAACTACTTAAACTTATGCCCGAGGGAGGACTCGATCCTCCGACGGCGAGCAGCGGCGCGCCCCGCAAGTAGACACCTTATTACGATCGGCCAATCCACCGTGGCTACTTTGCCTGTCAAGAGCTTAGCATAACATATTACACTTTTCTATGGTGAAGAATGCCTCAGTGTTGTGCTGTAAATTGTTATACGAAGCGAGTCCGAGGTAGCAAGTTTTTCCGCATTCCGCAGGGGGGAAGAAATGCAAAAAGACGCGAATTATGGCTACATCGCATTGGAAGAAAAGATAAAGTTCCTTCCGTTTACTAGTGTACGTCAATTAGTCGAGTCATGAATTGCCACACAAAAGGTGCAGAGTTCAAACCCACATTGGAGCAGTTTTTTTGGGCGGGGGTGGTGTGTTTGTTACTATTAGTACGGTCTTCACATTATGTGTTGTTATATCCACAGTAGCTACACTGGTTTATTTTCGGTCGTCATTTTAGCTGAATTTTATCCTGATGAGTTCAAGACAAGCCGCAAAGTCGGTGTTAAGAAACTCAAATGTAACGCGGTACCTATTATATTTAGGAAGAACAGTCTTTGTATTACCTAGCAGGCAAGAAATATTTGCCTTGTGAGGCGTAACGAAGATCACGTTGAGAGAAACAACAATATGAATGTTAAGGCGTACGTAGACTGACTGACCTCACAGGTATTCAACCGGAGTGTGTACACCGAGAGTTATTTCACATAATTCAGATGACAGGAAAGGTGTTCAGTGTGAAAGAGGAACTGGTCCTGGAATCTTACGGTATCGCTGGAAGCACAGGGGGGACTTGCACACAAATCAATCAAGGAACTTGTTCAAAATATTACGTCTTGTTACAGTGATGTGGTAAAGGTTGTACATGGATTTTTGACAGCTAGAATATATACTCTTCTGACGAAATACATCCGGCATGCAGAGAACGACACCACAAGAAAATGTGGTAGTAGAAATATTGGTATGAGAAATGAAATAAAGGCATTTTAAGAAACAGTTACCAATCAGATAAATTACCTTTCAATTTTTGTAGCTAAATGAAATTAATTTGATATTTATTTTCTCTTAATACCATGTATGTAGCAAACAAGTATTAACCCTTTATAGGTTTGTGGTCGATATTTTAACCACACGATATAAGGTTCAAAATCTCTGCTAAATGAAGCCTGTCATAGACCCTAACGCATTCAGTTACTGCGCGGGGATGATATTTGGCTAAGAAAGCGACCACAACATTGTTTTATCAACAGATGGCAGCACTTGTTGTTTGTGGTTGTGGTTGATCAAGTAACCGCAAAGCGACGTAAGTGTTCGATGAAGGGCTTATGTCGTAATTTTGCTGGTAAGTCTTTACATTTTCAAAATGAAGTCCATTTATTATGTTTTTATGTTCTAATATAGATATGTTGAGGGTAATTTGCCTCCAAAAGAACCATGTCTAGTTCAAATCCTACTGAAATGCTCATTTTTGTTTCGTGGATGCCAGGAGTGGTAGATAACCTCAATTTTTCTCGGGTTTACGTAATATTTCGCTTCTAAACAAATACTTCTGGACAGGTTATGTTATGTTATTCTGTTACCTGAGTAATTAATTGACAATTGTATCAAACAGTTTCTGAAATTTAGTATTTCGCTTAGATGTTATAGGCAGTTCTGAAGAAGCTGCTTCTTACGTTTAAGGAAGGTCAACGATTTGTGAGCAGTGAGCTGTATATAGAACGGGAAGCAAAAGTACTAGTTTTCTATGCAGTGATTACGTCTAATTTTGTTGGTAAGTCTTTAAACTTACAAAATTAATATTAATTAGCAAGTCAAAATTTCAGAAAAGAGCTACAGGATTTCAAGGAATGCATTTCAGGAATGTGACTAATCAGATGCCTACGGTAGGTACATCAAGGAGATATGCATTTTGCAGTACACGTAGCAAACATAAGTATAGTAAGTTGGCATGCAATACCTGCAATGTAGCTATGTGTAGGCAATGCTTTGGACCCTTCCACCAGCAGAACTAAAGAACTGAACGAATGTGATCTGTGATTGTATGTATTTTTATAGTTATTTTGTATCACTAGCGGTGTAACTGTGTGCAGACAATGCTTGAAACATCTATGTATATTTTGTATGTATTTTTATGTATGTATGAAAATAAAAGAGAGGAAACGACAAATAAAGATTTTATTTCTTCTTATTTACTGCTATTGTCATAAAGTACCTCATTTTCATGAAGTGGTTAAATTCTCGACCACAAAAGTAACTGTTCCACAGAATGGATTGTGACCAATATTTTGCCAAGTATAAAAATTCATACTAATTAATAATAAAAGATTTTTCAAATCTCAAATATTTTTTATGTGTTTGGGTGCGATAAGTAATTTAACTAACTAAATTTCAATTCTCTGTTTTAAAAATAAGGTTTTGTCCTATGAAGGGTTAAAGAAATATTAACACATGCTTAGATTTACATCTACATACATACTCCGCAATTCACCGTAAGGTGCGTGGCGGAGGATACACTTTACCACTAGTAGGCATTTCCTTTCCTATTCCACTGCCAAATGCAACGAGAAAAAAATGCCTATATGCCTCCGTATGAGTCCTAATTTCTCTTATCTTGTCCTTGTGATATTTACGCGAAATGTAAGTAGGCGGCAGCAAGATCGTACTACACTCAGCTTCAAATTCCGGCCCTCAAAATATACTCAACAGAAATTTACGAAAAGAACGTCGTCTTTCTTCCAGCGATCCCCAGTTGAGTTGCCGGAGCATTTCCGTGATACTCGCGCATTGGTCGAACCTACCAGTAACAAATCTAGCTGCTGGCCTCTGAACCGCCTCTATGTCTTCCTTTAAACTGATCTGCTGCGGGTCCCAAATACTTGAGAAATACTCAGGACATGGTCGTACAAGCGTTTTATACGCGGTCTCCTTTACAGGTGAAGTACATCTTCCCAAAATTCTCCCAATAAACCGAAGTCGGCTGCCCGCCTTACTCACAACTGTCCTTACATGCTCGTTCCATTTCATATCGCTCTGCAATGTTACGCCTAGATATTTGAACGACGCGACAGCATCAAGAAGCTCACTACTAATGCTGTATTAGAACATCATAAGATTGTTTTTCCTACTCATGCGCATGTACTGCAACTCAATACATGTACCTCAAACGACCTATATCGGAGTTTATTATCCTTAAATCATATATTTTAATTTTCACAAAGCTTATCACGAAAACTTTACTCCTAGTGTGGTGAAAAACAAAAAAACCTCGATTTCAGTGATGGCTTAGCCAGTTTTCGTTAGTATTCACAATATGAGCGATGAAACGATTAACAATTTAAGTTCTTTAGTCATTTAACTGAGTGTGATGTTAAGTTCATATTCAGTCCCATTCCTCGTAAATGAGAATTTCACAGTTCCGACCGAAGGGCAGCTATTGCGGCATAGATAGGCCTGTTAGGGCGCAGTCGCCTGGCTGGCGGTATTCTCCCTGTACAGGGCTCTGTGTTCGATGACTGGAAATCGGCGTTAAAAATTAAGTCTGCAAATAATTATATATTTTTGGCGACGTTACAGCGTTCAATGAATGAAATAAATCGAAATTTTCGATCGGTTATGGCTTCACTGTACTAGTTTTAGATGGAACACCAACGTGGGGCGAATGAAAATTTGTGTCAGGCCGGGCTGTGGTGTAGGAAAGAGACAGCGTGGCGAATGGAGATTTGGGTGTCGCGGGAGACGTGCAGGGAAGAGTCCTCTGCAGTGGTGCTGGTCACTGTGTCATCGGTGGCGGAGTGATAAACGCGTCTGCCTAGTAACATAGGCACTGAAGTCGCATTTAACATACATTATTTTTCTTTCCAAATTCAAAATGGATGAGTGACACTAAAAAATTAAAAAGAGTGTTGTTACTGCGACAGACGTTCACAAAGTTAAGAGCGGATACTACCTAAACAGTTCTTAAATAAGAATAGGACAAAAACAATCGCACTTAGATTGTGGAATGCACTGCTAAAGCAGCACAGAAACGAGAAGACGAACTTCGAAACTGTCAAGTCTGCAAGAAACCACACATTAAAGAGGAAACATAAAAAAAAACAACAAAGACGACGTGGCGCAAGGGATAGCGTCACCGATAAAAAAAAAAAACCGGCCGGGCACAAATTTTCATTCGCCGCACTTCGGTGTTCCATCTAAACCTAGTGCAGTGCAGCCATAACTGATCGCAAATTGCGATTTATTTCAAGTTTGCAAATGTCTGATGACGAGTATTCATCAACGAAAGGTTTTTTTTGTTCGTTTGTTTTGGAAGTACTTTCTCAGAATTGACTAACAATTCAACGCAATTACACAAAAAGCGTAGTGTTAACAATAGGTTTTAGCAGAAAAATAGTCTTCTAAGGTCCCCTGAGATGGCGAACAGGCTTCAACTGACAGACGCTCTGCAGAGGTACCGCCATCTCCTCTTCATTTTAACCTCCTTGTATTAAAATGCTTAGACTTGCTAAAAACACCGGCACTATATAGAGTAGCACTTCCATGTTGAAAGACGCCATTTGCAAGGAAACGGGTGTTCTGCACTCAGTAAATTATGTCAGTTACTTGTTAAAACATTGAATTCTGATTATTGCAAATAACTTAAATAAGGACTCTACCTTTTATTGTTTGAAAGAAACCATTAAAACGAAGTCGTTAGTTAAGTTGTAATGGAGGTTACAATTAATCAAGCCCAAGCCAGATAAAGTAAAATACGATAAAATTACGGTATGTAACGAAAGGTACACAAAATTATTAAAAAAAATAGAAGCTGAAAAATAACGCATCAGATAAATGCAAATAACGCCAGGAAATATCCAACTTTAACCGAAAGCGAAAAACTAAATGGTAACGTCAGTGGCACAGCCATGGGGGAGGGGGGAGGGACTAATGGGGCCGAAGCCCCCTTCCGCCTCAGCACCTCCCAGATTTTTTAAAATAATTTTGTTTTTAGGTATGATTTGCTTTGAGCAAACACAAATATATATATATATATATATATATATATATATATATATATATATATATATATCAAACATGTTTCACTGGCGTTGCAGCATCATCAGAGGGGTATTTATTGGATAGTGTCTGTCAAATGAGCAATGAAATGCTTGTTACTTTTATGTACATTAAGTGTAGCAAGTACAGGTAATTGTGAAGACAATGTAAATCGCTTCTTATTTTTATAGGTACACTACGCCTACCTTATACCACATGTCGTATTTGTGGTTCTCTATCTCACAATACATCTCTGTATATTTTTGACAGTTTGTCATATGCAAAACAAAAGGGGTGGAGTTAATGGGATGAATGGTTAAGTTGTAAATGTCGGGATTTTTCACGAAAATATAGGACGTCATTCTTGTGTTTGGGTTATTTTACTGTTTCTAGAAAAAAAAAGTCTGTGTTTTTAATTTTATTATTTTTTTATTGTTTTAATTTTTTTTAAACAGGTCGGTAAGGGAAATTTGAAATAGTAGAAATGTAATGAATCACGTAACTATAATTTGCCAAGCACGTGTGAACGTGACAACGGGTCGCCAACGTGATGCGGCCACTGAGAACGTGTGCTGCTGTTACTGTGAGCGGTTTTAATGCCGCCGCGACCAGCTTTGATGCTGCCGCTATTGTTACTGCTGTGCTGAAGTTACGAGCCGAGAATGTGGCGACCCGCTGCTTAGCAGGTCAGCGGCGCCACAGAGTGGAATCTTATGAACAACAAGTGTTCTTTTAGTTCAATTTATACACACAGGGTCTTATGTTAATTAAACTGTAAAGGCCTTTCTCTTTTGCTAGGAACATAAAAACTGCTTAATTATTTTACGAGCTGATTATAATTATAAACTCCATTTCCACCACGTTGGTCCTGTTCCACTGTCAAATGAATGCGAGCCTACTCCTTATATTTCTTGTGCAATTGTTTTCGTAGTATAATATGTTCACTGATAATAAGTGTAAAAATAAGTCAAAGATCATTAAATTCAATAGGTTTCATTTTGAAAACAAAAATGATACCCTCAGAAACAAATCCTGGCTGCTACACTGGGTAAAGTAACGTTACTGTCTGCTACTTTGTAAGTTCCATGCAGCTCTCTAGCTCTAACTCACGAAGAATCAACTGTAGATTAAAGTAAAAGAGACTATACGTATTATAACTGTAACAATCCTACCAAATCATTTCGAGAAAATCCATCACATATTACGTGACACCCAACTTTTTTCGCCACAAAATATTATGAATTCAGTAGGCCAAGAACCACACAATTCACGTCATAAAAGACGAAAATCCCCCACACATTAGGAACTGACACACATTTTGTAGCCTACATAAACAGTACGAATATATACAGAACCTATAATACGCGTCCTTCGTCCCCTCCTCTCCCCTCCCCCACCTCATTTATTTATTATCTCGGAAGACCGCGCGTACCTCATAACTGTTACGTTATGTACCTGACACATTCTTATTACTAACAATTGGCTATACGATAATGAGTCATTGACAGTGCAGTATTTATATTCCATAAATATACTGAACCAGTATTGCACGATACATCAGTTTTCGGATTCAAATTTTGTCATATCTTTAAAAAGATCTATAATTTATTTGAAATCGTCGTTACAAAATCTGTATTAAACGGAGATATGAGAATGGAACAGAATGGAAATTACTAAGGTATTCAACACGATTTACAATATCCTTGAGCATAAATGACTCAGTAATATTATTAACGTTATTATCCTGGAAAAGTTTTATCTCGCTAATACATCATTTATGTGCACTTTTTTCTATTTAACGACTGGGTGCAATCATGGTTCCAGAGAACCAGACATTTTCCAATGATAACACTATCATCTTTGTCTCACTATGGAATAAGCTACTAATACATGAGGCGATTACTTTTGAAGTAGTAAAGAGTTTATGTAATTTTTTCCAACCGTCTAGTTTTTATCTGACAGTCCCTTACACAAAAAGTCCGGAACTTCCGTAAATGGTAAGTCGTATTGCCCTGAGCGTAGTAAAGAAATTATGTTGGTGATAAGTATGCACCAGGCCACAAAAAGGGGGAAAAAAGAGAAATATTTTGGTGGCTACCTTATTTAGTGGTATGACATCTTCGAGCGGTCCCTGTATGAAACAGCGATTTCACGAGAATTAACAATAAGTACCATATCGCGGCATTGTGTGTGAAATTATCACGAACATCAGTAAAAGTAAATTTGAGAATAATGTGAAGTAATAATGATAGCTAGGAAAAACATAATCACGTATTTTCTATAACTATGGATTACTCTGTGAAAGGATACTCTTTTAAAGTAGGGTGACCTAATTACAAATCATTTTTCGGAACGAAACGGGGCAAAACAAGCAGCAGAACTCTCTCCCGCCACTCATATTTTTAATTGAGCTTTGTTAATAAATTGTGTTAACCCAATGATAGCCTATTCAGTGTTTCGATAAACCACCTCTACAGCTTGACAGACATAACACCAACAATTAAACAATTCCGACCAGGGTTGCCAGGTTTCTCCATCGCTCTGTCGCCAAATTTTAAACAAGAAATAGCCAATATATCGCCATCTTTTTATCAAAATGTCTACATATATCCACCTTTTCTTCAGTAAAAATTAGTGAAGTATCGCAATTTATAATCAGTTATCTTCATGGTATTATGTCGTATGTCTCGACGACAATAATCCTGAAATTCAGGGAGTAAGTTGTTTACTGAGTAACAAGTAACACAAACTATGGCGCTCTGAAATTCATAGACGCCAGACTGGACATTCCAAGAAACCTCGCTCTTCAGGGAAACATTAATCCGAGAGAAATTGCGGAGTGTTCTACATTTACATTTATATCTGCAAACCATTGTTAACTACTGCAAACTGCGTAGCAAAAGGCTTGTCTCACAATTATTAGGAATATCTGTTGTGCTGACATGGAGCGCGAAAAATATTGCTGTTTAAATGCCTCTGTACGTGCTGAACCACAGACATTGCCGAGGTGGGGTGGCTTGCGTGCCTCAACGATACAGATAGCCGTACCGTAGGTGCAACCACAGCGGAGGGGTATCTGTGGAGAGGCCAGACAAACGTGTGGTTCCTGAAGAGGGGCAGCAGCCTTTTCAGTAGTTACAGGGGCAACAGTCTGGATGATTGACTGAGCTGGCCTTGTAACATTAGCTCATGTGGCTTTGCCACACAGCTACTGCGAACGGCTGAAAGCAAGGGGAAACTACAGCCGTTACTTTTCCCGAGGACATGCAGCTCTACTGTATGAACATATGATGATGGCATCCTCTCGGGTAAAATATTCCGGAGGTAAAATAGTCCCCCATTCGGATCTCCGGGCGGGGACTACTCAGGAGGATGTTGTCATCAGGAAAGACAATACTGGCATTCTACGGATCGGAGCATGGAATGTTAGATCCCTTAATCGGGTAGGAAAATTAGAAAATTTAAAAAGGGAAATGGATAGGTTGAGGTTAGATATAGTGGGGATTAGTGAAGTTCGGTGGCAGGATGAACAGGATTTCTGGTCAGGTGAGTACAGGATTATAAATACAAAATCAGTTGGGGGTATCACAGGAGTAGGACTGATAATGAATAAAAAAATAGGAATGCGGGTAAACTACTATGAGCAGCACAGTGATCGCATTATCATTGTCAAGATAGATACGAAGCCAACACCGACAACAGTAGTACAGGTTTATATGCCAACTAGCTCTGCCGATGATGAGGAGATCGAAGAAATATATGAGGAGCTAAAGGAAATTATTCAGACAGTTAAGGGAGAGGAAAACTTAATTGTGATGGGAGACTGGAATTCGGTTGTAGGAAAAGGAAGAGAAGGAAAAATAGTAGGTGAATATGGACTGGGCAGGAGGAATGAAAGAGGAAGTCGCCTGGTAGAATTTTGCACGGAACATGATTTAATCGTAACAAACACCTGGTTTAAGAATCACAAAAGAAGGTTGTATACATGGAAGAGACCAGGAGACACCGGAAGGTATCAGATAGATTTTATAATGGTAAGACATAGATTCCGGAACCAGGTTATAAACTGCAAGACGTACCCAGGGGCAGATATAGACTCTGACCATAACTTGTTAGTCATGAACTGTAGGCTGAAACTGAAAAAATTGCAGAAACGTAGGAAAATACAGAGATGGGACTTAGATAAATTAAAGGAAAGTGAAGTTCTGGAGAATTTCAGAGGGAGATTTAGGCAACAATTGACAGAAACAGGGGGAAATAAAACAGTAAAAGAGGAATGGGTAGCACTGAGAGATGAAATAGTGAAGGCAGCAGAAGACAAAATAGGTAGAAAGGCAAGACCTACAAAAAATCCTTGGATATCACAGGAAATACTAGATTTAATTGATGAAAGGAGAAAATATAAAAATGCAGTTAATGAAACAGGCAAAATGGAGTACAGACGATTAAAAAATGAGATTGACAGGAAGTGCAAAATGGCTAAGCAGGAGTGGATAGAAGCCAAATGCAAATCTGTAGAAGAATGTATAAGAAGGGGAAAAGTAGATACAGCCTACAGGAAAATAAAACAAACATTTGGAGATAAGAAAAACAGCTCTATGAATGTCAAGGACTTTGATGGAAGACCTGTTCTCAGCAAAGAAGGAAAAGCTGAAAGGTGGAAAGAGTACATAGAGCAGCTCTACAAAGGAAATGAACTTACAGACAATGTGGTAGGAAGGGAAGAGGATGTAGATCAAGATGAAGTAGGAGATGCTATACTGAGAGATGAATTTGACAGAGCCTTGAAAGACCTAGGTCGGAACAAGGCCCCAGGAGTAGATGACATACCCTCAGAGCTACTAAAGTCTCTGGGAGAGCCAGCCACGACAAGACTATTTGAACTGGTGTGTAGGATTTATGAGACAGGCGAAATACCCTCAGACTTTAAGAAAAATGTAATAATCCCCATTCCAAAGAAATCAGGCGCAGACAGGTGTGAAAATTACAGAACCATTAGTTTGATAAGTCATGGTTGCAAAATTTTAACACGAATTATCTACAGGAGAATGGAAAAGCTGGTAGAAGCTGACCTTGGGGAAGATCAGTTTGGATTCAGGAGGAACGTAGGAACCAGGGAGGCAATACTCACTTTACGTCTTATCTTAGAAGATAGAATAAGGAAAGGCAAACCTACATTTTTAGCTTTTGTAGATTTGGAGAAAGCATTTGACAATGTTGACTGGAATACACTGTTTCAAATTCTGAAGTCAGCAGGGGTAAAATATAGGGAAAGGAGAGTTATTTATAACTTGTACAAAAGCCAGACCGCAGTTATTAGACTCGAAGGGCATGAAAGGGAAGCATCAGTTGGGAAGGGAGTAAGACAGGGTTGTAGCCTTTCTCCGATGTTATTCAATTTGTACATCGAGCAGGCGGTGAAGGAAAGCAAGGAAAAATTTGGAATAGGGATTAAAGTTCAGGGGGAAGAAATAAAAACATTGCGTTTTGCTGATGACATTGTAATTCTGTCAGAGACAGCAAAGGACCTGGAAGAGCAGTTGAATGGAATGGACAGTGTGTTGAAGAGAGCGTATAAAATGAACATTAACAAGAGCAAAACAAAAATAATGGAATGCAGTCTTAGAAAATCGGACGATGCTGAAGGAATTAGATTAGGTAACGAAACAATGAAGGTGGTAGATGAGTTTTGTTACTTGGGTAGTAAAATAACATGTGATGGTCGCAGTACAGAGGATATAAAATGCAGAATGGCAATGGGAAGAAAAGCATTTTTGAAAAAGAGAAATTTGCTAACATCGAACATTAATTTAAGTGTAAGGAAGTCTTTTCTGAAGGCATTTGTGTGGAGTGTTGCCTTGTACGGGAGTGAAACATGGACGATAAGCAGTGCGGACAGGAAGAGAATAGAGGCTTTTGAAATGTGGTGCTACAGAAGAATGCTGAAGATTAGGTGGGTAGATCGCATAACCAATGAAGAAGTACTGAACAGAATTGGTGAGACAAGGAATTTTTGGCATACCCTGGCTAAAAGGAGGGATCGCTTGGTAGGACACATTCTTAGACATCGAGGAATCGTAAATTTAGCATTGGAGGGAAGTGTGTGGGGTAAAAATCGCAGAGGGAGACCAAGAGACGCGTATAGTAAGCAGATTCAAGTAGATGTGGGTTGCCGTTCTTATGAGGAGATGAAAAGGCTTGCTCAGGATAGAGTAGGGTGGAGAGCTGCATCAAACCAGTCTCCGGACTGAAGACCATAACAACAACGTGCTGTAATCCTCGCGATGTCTACGGGAGTCATGGATATGAGGTTGTACCATATTTTCGGAGTCTTCGTTTAAAGCCTATTCTTGAACCTTTGTAAGTCGGCTCCTCGAGGTATTTTACGTCTATGTCTGCGAGTTTAACATCTTTGCGTCTCCATGACATTCTCTCAGAGATCAAAGATACTTGCAGACATTTGTGCCAACTTCTATAGTGTGATTACATCTCCCCGGTATTCTGGTGATGTTCAGTCAGTATCATTTAGACGCTTTTCAAGGGGGATTGCTTTAAATTCGTCTTATTTGAAGTAAAATAAAATAGCCTTTAAGTCGCCAACTAATTCTTTTACTAGCCACAGTTAATCGCCAGTCGCCATAAAGCTAGAATGGCTATTATTCTAAGAAAAATACAGCCAAGAATGCGAAAAATCGCCACACCTGGCAACCCTGATTCCGACAATGACAGTGGAAGTTGACGCGACAAAGAGACTGTTTTCATAACTGTCCTCAAGCCGCAATGCCTGCAACTGTTACAACAATACAAGTATTCACCAGCCACAGTACCGCTCAGAATAAATAGTTTGTGTGTCAACAGCCGCAATGCTTACAACTGTTACAACAATACAAGTATTCACCAGATACATTACCGCTCAGAATAAATAGTTTATGTGTCAACATATACTGTGATTGCGCTTAGAGAAATAAAATGTATTAATTTATCGTGTCGCATTCCCTTTAATCGGGAGAAATCCCTAAAAACTTTTAGAATGTAATAAACTATAATACTTCGCACAGTTAGTAGAATGACAAAAAGCAACTGGTTGCTGCATTTTGTGGATTAATGACAAAAAGTTGGGGAAAAATGGAAGTTGAATGTCCACGCATAGCTTTCTTCGGAAACAATCAATGGAAGTGTTTGAAAGCGCAAATGAAAGACCTTGATCCGCTGAGTGTTGTTAGGTCAAAAAGAACTGCGTATCTTAATTATAACCTAAGATATTCTAAAACAAACCGATTAATATATTCAATGCAAGGTCAGAAGGATACCGCGTTTGAATAAAAATAAAGGATGGACAGACTTAAGTTGAATTTGATAACTTATGTCAAATCCGCGAATGAATAACTTTCGTTTAAAGCAAAAGTGAAGGAAATCGGTCGGTTATGACGGCCTGACCGACTGACTTTAGATTACAAAAATGTTCAAACATTTGTAAAGCTTAAGGGACTCAACTGCGGAGTCATCAGTCCCTAACCTTACAAACTTCATCTGAACTAACTTATACTGAAGACAACACAAATATCCATGCCCGACGGAGGATTCGAACCTCCGTCGCGGGACGCCGCGCGATGTCTTTAGTTTATAGCAAGGACATTTCCATAAGAAATATACAGAAGGAAATCGCAATTGAGAATCGGAAAAGGAAGGACAGAGTTATGTAAATTCTTATACTTGATGACAAATCTGTGGATGAATAACTTCCGCCTAAAACAAAAATGAAGGAAATCGGCCAGGTAGTTTCGTCTGGCCGACTGGTTTGAGTTTTCGTAGCTTCTTTTGACATATAAGATATTTAAGAACTATAAGGTTCGTGAATAACGATTCTTATTTAATTCAATAGACTAATTTTCCTCTCCTCATAATTCTACCACTCCGAGTCTTCATTGACTTTGACACTAAAGAGCAGTGGCGTAACTATGGGGGGGATGAGGGGGATACAATTCCCCCCCCCCCAGAACCCGAAAAGAGAAAAAAAAAGAGAGGGGGGGGGGAAGAAAAGAAATCGTGTAACAGCAATCTGGTAAAGGTAAAGATTTGGAACTTGGGGTGTTGTACCATAAGCTTTCATTGGAAGGGAGTGAATTCCTTTCTTCAACGGGAGTGGTAGATGGTAGTCTGTCTGCAAACTGACTAAAATTTTGTTCGTCAAGCAGATCTATCCCCCCCCTCCTCCCCAAAGCCAAGTCCTAGTTATACCACTGCTAAAGAGACATTTCAGAACTCGACAGCTGCTGATACGAGCTACGGGAGCGGCGCAGCGAGGAAAAAAGATGGTCGATTTTCTTTACAACAGGAGAAAAGCTAAAATGGACACGATGGAATGAGTTGGCGAGATCAAAATTGATATGAAATTGGCAGAAATTACTTCAGAAGATGTCCAAAATCGCGAAATATGTAGGTCGAAAAATGACACGTTGAACAAGAGGAAAAACCAAAGAAGAACCAAAGAAATATATATATATATATATATATATATATGGGCACAAAGCAAGGCAAATGCCCACCTCTTAGTACTTTGCATAGTCCAGAAAGGTTTATTCGCAAAAAAATAATAATAAAACGTGAATTGCACTTACCTGAATGTAATGCAGTGAGAAAGAAATGCTTTCGTATTTGTAAAGCTCCCTTCACAGTTCACACTGACCGGCCGACTAGAGCTTCTCTGCAGAGCCCGACCCTTCACACTGCACGGCGCGGCTAGCCGCCACTGAGGACCTCTACCAGAGTCTAATATGAAGAGTCACGAAACTCCCGGTAGTTTTCTGCAACCTGGCGACTTCAGCGCTGCCAAGCGGCCGGGTCGTAAGAACACACCGAGAGCGAGAAAACGTTGTGGATCAGATACGGAGTCGAACGACACGTTTAAAATGCGACTGCATTTCGGAGCTTATTGCGACGCGATAAATTGTAGTTTCTCAAATATGAAAAGCTCCTAAAATGTAGGATAAATTAAAGTTTGTTAAATTTTAAGGGAGAGAGAAGTAACGAACGCAGTATTTTTCTTCAATGTTATTTTTGGTAGTGTACTCACAGGTTTAAAGATGTTAAACAAATTTTTTCACAGCAGTCTACTATTGGTGATGCAGCAATGATAGTCAAAAATTAACAGGGATTTGTTTGTACAAAATGTAAAATAAAACGCAACTTAACTGTAGTTTAACGTGTACAGACAAACTGAGATTTTAGCAGGAAACGATTCTTAAGGTTTTACTTTATTTTTATATTCCTGGGGAGTAGGTACGATGAAAACATGACAGGAACGTCACATGCAAGCCACCTGAGCAAGAATAAAGCGAAAAGGACTTTTATAAAACGTAACACTTAGTCTTTAAGAATGTAAAAATCGTGTCTAGCGCCAATATCAAATGTATCTGCAGAAAAATACATGTGCAACGTGTAACTACGTACCAGTACATTATATAATTGTTAATGTATTTTGAACTTTCAAATGTTCAAATGTTTGTTAAGCTTATGGGACTTAACTACGGGTTCATCAGTCCCTAAACTTACAAACTACTTATCAACTACCTTATACTAAGGGCGGCACAAATATCTATGCCCGAGAGGGGATTCGAACCCCCGACCGTAGTGGCCGTACAGACCGTGACTGGAGCGCCTCAGTCTCCTCGGCCACCGCGGCCGGCTTATTTTGAACTTTAACACACCAGGTTACAATTCGCTCCTTGTCTTAAATCGTTTTTGGATGTTATGATTGCGACCTTGCTAGTGTGAGCCGTATGTATTACAATGCACTGGCATGTTATTATTACAAACTGACATCAACAGGAAACGGGATTTTTCTTTAATAATATTTTCGTGTTTGTCACAATTACAGTACCACGTTTAATGCCTAGGAAACATGTAAACAACAGCAATAATAAGTAATAAATTGTTCGTTTCGGTAGTGCCATTTTCTGCTACTGAGCTTGCTACCCAGCCGCTTGGAGCGCTAGTATCGCTTCAGCTGTCAAATGGTTGCATTTTTTCCCCTACTGAGTTTCGCGACTGTTTGTTTTAGACTGTGCCTCTACCGACTACTGCTGTTTCTGTGAGCAGCTTTGCTGCTGCCGCGAGCACCTTTGATGATGCCGCTACTGCTAGCTGGCCCGGATACTGCTGCGCTGGCGTCACGAGCCGACTGTTACAAGGTCCCCACACACGAGCGACGAATCGCTGCAATTCGTCGCAAGCGATATCGCTGTAATCCGTCGCTCACCTCCACCTAGGGTTGCCCGGAGTGCCCGGGTTTGGAATGAATTCTCCGGGTCTACGGGCCAATGACTCTCATCTCCGGCCTTGAATGTAACCTTCTAGAGTTGGCTACGGTTTCATGGTTTCGAAACCAGATTTCGATACACACAACAGTTTCAGTGTTTCAAAACGGGCATATTTCACGGTTTCGAAACCATGCGGTTTCATTCCGTTCTGTTTCGGATCACATTCGCGGTCGATTGTCGATATACTGAAACCGTTTCTTCCTGTAGGTTTCACGGTGTCGTGTCGGTTTCATGCTATCGTGTCGGTTTCACGGTTTCGTGTCGGTTTCACGATGTCATGTCGGTTTCACAACACCGGTGTTTTAAACCACTAATGCAGAAAGGCGGAACAGGCGATACTAATGGTATCGAAATGTGGTGTTTCATGTTACTGAAGCTCCACACAGATACACATATAACTTACTAGTATATAAACCATTTAGAGGGTGTCAAATAGTAGCTGACAGTCTTGAGTCTCCAGTTTATGATTACTGATATCAAATCGTTTGCAGGAGACTGCTGTATTTCGAAATGACATAATGTCTCCTTTATAAATGTAAAAGAACAATAAAACAACGTTCACTATTTGCATTGAAATAACCAGTTAAATTCTAGGTTTATCTACCATATTAAAAACACACGAGTGAAACTACATTCTTTAAAATAAGATACAACATTAAGCCTGAAATGACATTTTTTATACTAACAAGAGTAGATCGCATATTTAATCACGTGTTAAAGAGTTGGTTTCTTATGAGCGAAAACGAAGTTACCTACTGTCGTTACAATTTTTCGAAACTCGTGTTAAAAGAATTGCGGCAGTGGTGTAACGGTCAAGACGTACAAGTGGTGAACTTGCCTCTTTATTATTTTTGTAATTCCATAGCATTACTTGTGATTATTTAGTGTGCCCTTTATTCCCTATAATTTATTTAGTATGCATAGAAAGTAGCATTTAACGATCCATCACTGTAATATGCGTACCGTATTGCAGTTTGTGAGTTCCTAACGGGGTAAACTTTTACCTACTATACCGGCGGCCTCGTGTGACTATGTTGGCAACATCAACAACACGGGAGAAAATCTTTATCAACATGTTCCGTACAGACCAAGAAGTAAATATATACTCTATGGTTGACAGGTTCTTGTATGTACCCTTGTCCATAGTGAAAAATATTGCCCTCCTAGAACGAAGATTTCATGACAAAACATACATTGCTTCACGGTTTCATGGTTTCGAAACCGTGTTTCGAAACCACAGAAGGTACGGTTTCATTCGTTTCGAAACCGTCAGATGTTTCAGTTTTCCCATCTCTATAACCTTCATCCTAACTTTTTTTACGACGCTTTTTAAGTACTATGCTCATGTAGCGACGATCTATATCGAACTTAACGTAACTTAAACTAAGGACGAAAACAACATCCATGCCCTAGGGGGGCATTCGAACCTCTGGCGGGAGCAGCCTCGCGCACCGTGGCAAGACGCCTCAGTGCGCTCGGTCATTCCGGCCGGCTCCTCTCTAGTAATTATGAATAACTTTATATATATGTCAATTTCTTATTGCAACAAAAGGCTACTTTTCTATTCTTCCTCTGAAAACGTTTCATTGTTGCGTCGGTAGTAATCGGCTAGCGCATTATTAAGCAAACACTGTTCTGGCAACGTGTCAACTGGCGACGTCTTTTATTTGTGTTCGATCGTTCATTGTTGTCAGTTTACCGGCAATTTTTGGAATACTCGGATCTTGTGTGAACAGACAAGCTTACATTAAGTCAGATTAGTGAGTAATAACAGTGAAATGAAGAGACGATATCTAAGTTCGTTCCGTGAAGAATATTTGCAGGAAGAAAATTATAAAGAGTGGCTACAAAAAGTCGATACTGATGAGTGTATGTGTAAGTGCAGAATATGCAATATCTTATTTACTGTTAAGTAAGGCGGAGTGAAAGCTGTGAATAAACATTTACAATCAGAAAGACACAAAGCGAATATTATCACACAAAAGAAGAATCAGTCGCTTTTTAAATTCTTGCTGAAACAATTTTCTGCAGAAGACGACAAAGTCACTGCAACGGAATTAACTTTGACTAACCATTCTCAATATTGTGGTAATAAGCTATATCCTTATGTTTTTAGAGATTCCTCAGTGGCAACGAAAGTAAGATGCGGCCGAACAAAAAGCGAGGCATTAGTAAAAAATGTGCTTCTGCCTTATGCTAAAGAGAAGCTACTAAGCGAATTAAAGCAAAATGTCCCGTTTTCATTAGGCATTTTTCCCTTTTAGAATTCACGTGTAATCCTGGTTGGGGGGGGGGGGCACATCTGGTCTCCAGGCCTGCCTCGAGTTCAATCTGGCAACCCTACCTCCACCTCGCCACACATGAGCGCAAGGTTAACATGAGCGATTTGTCAAGCAATTTCTGCGAGAATTACGAACGCATATGTGTAGGCAAATTCTGGAATGGAAAAGGCTCTTTTATTTTTAACAGCAGTCACAGTTCATTTGTGCATCCTGACGAGTAACACTTTAAATCAAAAATTTTAGAAAAAGGGAATGTTAATTTAATAAACCTGTTTTCAGTCCGTTTTCCTAGGAAGTTTTGATAACGTTATACGTTTAGTGCCACCAAGTGGGTTGTATACAGCTTTCTAGTGTAAAAATACGTTTTGTTTTTAGTTTATTAGTCCTCAATTCCTTTTTATTGGTTCGTCTTAATAGTTTAACTTCAAGTAACTACACTACAAAATTCGTTTTTCAGTCTCGATGCGTCTACAGAAATGTTGTAAATAGCCGCACTGCTGACTACCATGACTGTAAATCGTAAAAAAGAGAGCTAGTTCGTATGAAACGATTAGGTTCTTCACTACAGCTTTATTGATTTGCCTTGAACAATTAAATACCCTTTTAATATTGTGGTACATATTAATAATTGTGTCGAAGTTAAAAATTTAATAAAACATGCAGTTGTTTAATATATAAATCAAAATCAGCAGATCGAATTCGAGTGTTTCTTGGCTATTGCTATGAACGTCCTTCCAATTCCAGTTCTATGAGCACAAGCTTCAAAACGCTGATGACTGCAGAAATTCTAGGGCGCACTTTGTATTCCTTCTTAATAAGTGAAAACGCTGGCCTCCATTGCTCAGAGTAGTTCGTGATCTCCGAATAATTATTCAGTGTAACGTAAAGTCATTATTGAACGCGGAAAAGCGAAACTAATCACAAACACGGCTGATAACTGAAGAAACGAGTCAAAATGTTTCAAATAGCTTATGGGACTTAACTACGGGGTCATCAGTCCCTAAACTTACAAACTACTTATGAACTAACTAATACTAAGGACGGCACAAATATCCATGCCCGAGGGGGGATTCGAACCCCCGACCGAAGTGGCCGTGTAGACCGTGACTGGAGTGCCTCAGTCCCCTCGGCCACCGCAGCTGACAGAAACGAGTCATAGGCATTTTGGCACACATCGCTGCTAAGCATCAGGCAGCCACATTGCATCGACGATTCGCATGCGATCCGATAGATTGCCTGGGATTTCCATGCGATCAGCGATCGGCGACCGATCGCTGCGATTTGTCCACACACCTGCGATCTACCAAAGCGATCGGTCGCTCATTCGACGGACGGCTGCGATCCGCCGCTCGTGTGTGGGGCCCTTTTTAACAATCGGCGTTAAGAGCAGAGTTGCCAGGTTTTTCTATTGCTTTGTCGCCAAATTTTAAACAAAAAGTAGCCAAAATATCGCCCTCTTTACAACAATAAAATGCTAAAATATAACCACCTTTTCATCATAAAAATAGCCAAATATCGCAAGTTTTAATCTGTTAACATTATTATGCTATGGTAATTATGGCATGTTACTCGACAATAATAATCCTGAGATTCAGGGAGTAAGCTGGTTACTGAGTAAAAAGTAACACAAACTGTGGCATTCTCACATTCACAGACATCAGACTGAACTTTCCAAGGAAACTCATACTTCACAGAAACATTTATCTGAGTCCATCCAAGAACTCAACCCAGACACACCACCAACTGAGAATGAGGGCAGTCAAAATATTGTCACATTGTAAATGTAATAGAGAGACTCCGGAAATTCAGTTACATTTAACTATCACATTTGTTAATTTCATAACTTATAAAAATTACAACACAAAACTATTCAAGAATCATTCTATTAAACTTACACAAGGGATGTTCTCATGCATAGGTTCGATTACCAATCATTTTCATTTTCTTAAAAACAATATTTACAATATCTTTCAAACGTTTCTTTAATACACACAAAATTGTTACATTTTCAGGCGAGGTAATTTATAATAATGGACTAAGCATTTCATACTTTGAGGTGAGATGGACTTTAATTCGTAATAATGCGTCATTACACACTGAAAAATCAGCCATGATTACGATTGGGAAATCACCGCGTGTTCTCCATCGACATTTATACTCTGTAAACCATTGTTAACTACTGTGAAGTGCGTAGCAAAGGGCTCGCTTCACAGTAACAGTTGTTACGAATTTATGTTGTGTTTTCGTATGGAACGCGGAAAAATATACTGTTTAAATGCCTCATTGCATGCGATATTTTATATAATCTTATCCTCATGTTCTCAGCGGGAGCCATACATACGGTGTTGTAGTATACTTCGAGATATCATTTAAACCCTGTTCTTGAACCATCGTAAGTAGGGTACATGAGGTAGTTTACATCTATCTTCAAGAGTCTGTAAGTTGAGTTTGTTTACATCTCTGTGACACTTTCCCACACATCCATGATACTTAAAACATTTGCGCTAACTTGTGTAGGTTGATTACATTTCCGACAGCATTCTACCGAAGTTTAACTGGTATCATTGACGCAATGTCTAAAGAGTGATTGATTTACATTCGTTGTATTTGAAGTAAAATAAAATAGCCATTAAGTCGCCAACCAATTCCTTTAATAGCCAAATGTAATCGCCAATCGCCAGATTGCTAACATGGCTACTATTATTAGAAAAAGGTAGCCAAGAATGCGAAAAATCGCCACACCTGGCAACCCTGGTTAAGAGTATATTACACGGAGCGTATTTGGTCGCTAGTCGCTGGCGTCTGTTGTCCCTCGGCGTATGGGCGAATAGCGCATGAATACGCTGACGTAATGACACGCAGCGACTTCAGACGCTAGCGTCTTCGTAAAAACAATTGAAACACGAGGTAGTAAATGATACATAGTTTTTGAGGTTAGGTGATACTAAACAGTCCTGTTTCCCAAGGTGAGACATGGTCGCGAATTTATATCAGTGATCCATTTCGTAATTACTTTTAATATCATTATTTACGTCGATCATCACGTTTTGACGACCGGTTTTGGTCAGTGATGACCATTTTCAAGTCTACAGCAAATTGGAACTAGGACAAATTTAGTAATAGACTACGGCACCTTATAAAACATAAATAAGGTATTACAGTCATCAATATAAAAAACGTGTAAAAATATTATACATCTTACCTGTTGTTACATTCCTTAATGAAGATAACTTATGCTATGATGATGCCATATGGTTATATTACATATATTGATGACTGTAATACATTATTTATGTTTTATAAGGTAGTCTAATACTAGTTCTATCTTCTGTTTCTGATTTGTTGTAGACTTGAAAATGGTCATCCTGACCGAAACCGGTCGTCAAAACGACGAGAAGTTTTGTGATCATTGACGTAAATAAAGATATCAAAAGTTATGTGTCCCACCAAACAAAATATGAAGTGGAATTGTAATCAAATTTCTGAAAATTTTTCGAAGTTTTCCAGTATTATGGGACATTAAAAATAAGGATTATTTAAATTGTATTCTTGGCGAGATCGCCATCCTCCTTATTTTATCCTCTACCATTTACAGTAATCTATCAAAATTTTCTTATGTGATCCTCATTATATTTCTGTAGGCAGAAGGAACTTCACATGATAATTCACCCAAAAGATTTACAGAAGCACCATATTTATCCCTCCTCGCAATCCACATTCTAATCCATTTTCTTTTATTCTTTTCTACTTTTACATTTTTTTTGGTTCATTAATTGTTCTTTTAAAACTGTTGCGAGAAACACAACGCCAGCATTTACAATTTCCTCCGACATTTTGACTTGACTGGTGGCTACTATAGACGCTCCCGTATATGACGCGGGGCGACCAAAAACGCCAGCGACCAAAAACGCCAGCGACCAGCGTCTAAAGTAGCCCACCCTTCAACTTTAAACGCTCGCGTTTCGGAGCAGCGACTTTGTTCGTTGTCCCTGTTTACACGGAGCGAATTTAGTAGCTGCGTCCAAATACGCCAGCGACTAGCGACCAAATTCGCTCCATGTAATATATCCTTTACCCACTTTTGCCCAGTCAGCACTACTTAGTGGCATGATGTGGAGCGAGACTTAAGGTAATTTGACACCGGCTTAGCGTATCCCGAGCTACGCATTCGGAAAGACGTCGCAAACGTATCTTGTAATGTAATCAAATGGGGCATTTCACACCGACGTAGCTGGCGTCGCGTCCATCTTAATCCGCGTTCGCTCGCTTATATTGTTGTCACGCGATAACTCCCGTGTTAGATTTTTTCTAACAATGAGATCTTGCACCTTTTCATCTCTTTGTGCCAGAAAAAGACATGTTTATACAATAAATCATATCTTTGTTACTACCAAAGCATTATAAATTAGTATATACATGGTATGGAACATGTCATTTGACGAATTTGTGGATGTATGCATGAAGAGCTATAGTACCGACGCACTGACAACGATAGACGAGGTGTTAGAACCATTCCGCGGAAGTTTCAAATTCAGGCAGTATATAGCAAACAAGCCTGCAAAATATGGCATCAACGTACGTGCGCGTTGTGATGCCAGAACCTTTTATACGCTACATATGGAAGTACATGCAGGCAAACAGCCTACTGGGCCATATCAAGTAGCAAATGATGCAGAGCATGTGGTGTTACGATTGATAAGACCGATTGACAAATTGACAGAACAGGCAGAAACGTGACGATGGACAATTATTTCACATCTATACCACTGGGTAACAAAATGTATGCCAACCATAGATTCACATTAGTAGATACTCTACAGAAGAATAAAAGAGAAATTCCACCGGAATTTCTGGACGTAAAATGTAGGCAAATAAACAGCAGCGTTTGGAGAAAAACCAAGCAACAACTGCTTCATTTGCTCATACGTCTCATAAAAAATCGGAATATTGCGTTTCAAGAAGAAACCGCTGGCTCCTTTCACTGTTTTTCAGTTTTATATATTTCCATATCCAACAGAGAATATCATGTACTCTGTATAAACAATTGCTTCATTCAATTCGTAAAACTCAATAAGAATATCAACTTTGCTCATAAAAGACGTAACATGTTCTGAACAGTTTCAGGAGAAAATAAACGAACACAGTCGCATGTTACTAAAGCTCTGTATAGGGAAAGTATGGCCATCCTTTTCCGCGCCGCCTGCAGGTCGTGATTGGCTGAAATCCAGTCACGTGGTTCTTTCCGCCATCTTGGTCCTATATGTTGCTTGGCTGCCATGAGAAGCCTTGTGAATATTCGTATGTTTTGGTTTGAATAATGCCACAGTGTTGTACTTTTGGTGTTTTAAGAAGCAAAGAAGGGAGGGAAACATTATAGTACTTCCATTAGGTATCAGAAATGCAGGAAGATGAACAGCCTGGCTGATGAGTCGTCAGAGAAAACTAGGAGTCCAGAAGCGAACTTCGGTTCTTGTGCTGTGATGATTTTAATTCATAATGTAAATTAATAGATTAAATATTCACTGACGAATGGATCACGCAGCAGATACCTCTATATTTTTAACTTGAATAAATATGTGAAAATATTCCTGAACAATGTCGTAAGGTTAAATTATTCACGCGTCGTTGATTTTATCTGCAGGTAGTTGTCGAAAATACACAATTTTTTTTACATACTAGTGAGTGAACTAGATTCCCGTTTAGATATGAAATTAACATACAGTTCCTGAAACAAGCTTTTCTCATTCGTTTTCATGTGTTAGAGCGTATCATAACAGGAAACAAAGAATTGAAACAAGAAAATATTAGACATTCAAATGTAATTGGCGTTGTAAAGACACCTTTAATTTCTGTTTCTGGTAAAAGACATGTAGTGGGTATCTTCTTGCATTTTTCGTAGTTCATGTGAGATATATGTACATAACACTCAAGAAAGTACTCAAAGACTTTCCAATGATCTCAATTGTTTTCTTAATTTACACGATGCTCCGATGACGACATGTTCGCGGTCTATTGAAATATTTGGCTACGGTACAGGACAATCTGAATTTATAGGTGAACTCTTTAGATATAGAGCCACAAACCAGTTTTCTTAAAATCAGACGATAAGTATTCTGTAGAGCAACCAGGTCCGCATGAACAGAAGTACGTGAAGTTCCCGCATCAGTCCGTCGGATATAACAGCCTTTATCTCGAGAATGCAAAGAGTTGTCATTCTGCTCTGAACCTTAAATAAAATTTCGATATCTTACCTACATTTCGTCCGCAGCATTGTATGAGCTAAACTCAACCATACGCAAAGTCTACGCAATGCGACTTTTGCTCTGCAAACTCTTCAAAATTTTGCGCAGTAGTTTACTTAATTTGATGTAGCACGAAAACTATAAGTAATACTGAACAGAAATTGACATCATTATCGAGAGAATGTATTACACTATAACACGTGAAATAATTAAATTTTTTTATTGAATGGTTTTCTCAAAATCGGTTGATAAGTATTGTTAAGCGCTGGGAACGTTGTAGCGATCGGTGTGTAAGCAGCAGCGGAATAGGCCCAACATAGCTGCCGCTGGCAGGCTGGCCATACTTTCCCTATACAGAGCTTTAGCATGTTACAAGTACAAGAAACCGACTAAAAGTGAAGCAAGGCGGTTTTCCACCGAAGGAGAAATAATTGTTACGTTAAGACTCCCGCGTTAGAAAAAATCTAACACTGCGCACCACTTCAAATAACGCCACAACTAAGAAGCTATTGTTGAAATTTGATTGTCGAGTCACAGATTAATTGAATCACGAAATATGAAAGAATGCATTTCTAGATGGTCAGTTCATTAGCTTTGAAATATGATGGAATATTCAAATAAAATCGTAAATGTTAGATTTTTTTTCTAACAACGCGAGTGATCGCGAGTTAACGGTGGGTTGTCCAAGACGCGGCTGTTAACTGCGACTGCGTCTCGGCCCCCCACCCCCTCCATTTTCCTGCTGTAGCGAAAGTCTGCGAGGCGGCAACACTACAGAAGCCGCTGCAGTTTACTAAGGCACGGTCACAGAATAGGGAGCATACAGAAGGGAAAGCTGGGGGCGGATCCTTTGATCTGTATGTTACCAAGCGTTGCGCTCGACGCCATATTGACAAGCAGTAAACGCGGAACTATACCCACTTAGTACTTTGGCTGGAAATGGACTTTTTACGAACTGCAGCTAATCTCTCCGACTTTTACGAAAGGAAACGGCTTTTCATTATGCTCTCATCTATTTTGCGCCTTCTTCTTGCACCTAATTGTATTGTTGTTGTTAA
Organism: Locusta migratoria; assembly: GCA_026315105.1. Lineage (NCBI taxonomy): Eukaryota > Metazoa > Arthropoda > Insecta > Orthoptera > Acrididae > Locusta > Locusta migratoria. Next base: position 269,642,525 of record CM048747.1, read on the forward strand.
GGTCTTCAGTCCGGAGACTGGTTTGATGCAGCTCTCCACCCTACTCTATCCTGAGCAAGCCTTTTCATCTCCTCATAAGAACGGCAACCCACATCCACTAGAATCTGCTTACTATACGCGTCTCTTGGTCTCCCTCTGCGATTTTTACCCTACACACTTCCCTCCAATGCTAAATTTACGATTCCCCGATGTCTAAGAATGTGTCCTACCAAGCGATCCCTTCTTTTAGTCAAGGTATGCCAAAAATTCCTTTTCTCACCAATTCTGTTCAGTACCTCTTCATTAGTTATGCGATCTACCCATCTAATCTTCAGCATTCTTCTGTAGCACCACATTTCAAAAGCCTCTATTCTCTTCCTGTCCGCACTGCTTATCGTCCATGTTTCACTCCCGTACAAGGCAACACTCCACACAAATGCCTTCAGAAAAGACTTCCTTACCCTTAAATTAATATTCGATGTTAGCAAATTTCTCTTTCTCAAAAATGCTTTTCTTCCCATTGCCATTCTGCATTTTATATCCTCTGTACTGCGACCATCGCATGTTATTTTACTACCCAAGTAACAAAACTCATCTACCACCTTCATTGTTACGTTACCTAATCTAATTCCTTCAGCATCGCCTGATTTTCTAAGACCGCATTCCATTATTTTTGTTTTGCTCTTGTTAATGTTCATTTTATACGCTCTCTTCAATACACTGTCCATTCCATTCAACTGCTCTTCCAGGTCCTTTGCTGTCTCTGACAGAATTACAATGTCATCAGCAAAACGCTATGTTTTTATTTCTTCCCCCTGAACTTTAATCCCTATTCCAAATTTTTCCTTGCTTTCCTTCACCGCCTGCTCGATTTACAAATTGAATAACATCGGAGAAAGGCTACAACCCTGTCTTACTCCCTTCCCAACTGATGCTTCCCTTTCATGCCCTTCGAGTCTAATAACTGCGGTCTGGCTTTTGTACAAGTTGTAAATAACTCTCCTTTCCCTGTATTTTACCCCTGCTGACTTCAGAATTTGAAAGAGTGTATTCCAGTCAACATTGTCAAATGCTTTCTCCAAATCTACAAAAGCTAAAAATGTAGGTTTGCCTTTCCTTAATCTATCTTCTAAGATAAGACGTAAAGTGAGTATTGCCTCCCGGGTTCCTATGTACCTCCTGAATCCAAACTGATCTTCTCCGAGGTCAGCTTCTACCAGTTTTTCCATTCTCCTATAGATAATTCGTGTTAAAATTTTGCAACCATGACTTATCAAACTGATGTTTCTGTAATTTTCACACCTGTCTGCGCCTGCTTTCTTTGGAATGGGGATTATTACATTTTTCTTAAAGTCTGGTGGCATTTCGCCTGTCTCATACATCCTACACACCAGTTCAAATAGTCTTGTCATGGCTGGCTCTCCCAGAGACTTTAGTAGCTCTGAGGATATATCATCTACTCCTGGGGCCTTGTTCCGGCCTAGGTCTTTCAAGGCTCTGTCAAATTCATCTCTCAGTATAGTATCTCCTATTTCATCTTGATTTACTTCCTCTTCCCTTCCTACAACATTGTCTGTAAGTTCATTTCCTTTGTAGAGCTGCTCTATGTACTCTTTCCACCTTTCAGCTTTCCCTTCTTTGCTGAGAACTGGTTTCCCATCTGAGTTTTTGATATTTGTAGAGTTGCTTTTCTTGTCCCCAAATGTCTCTCTTATTTTCCTGTAGGCGGTGTCTACTTTTCCCCTTGTTATACATTCTTCTACAGATTTGCATTTGGCTTCTAGCCACTCCTGCTTAGCCATTTTGCACTTCCTGTCAATCTCATTTCTTAGTCGTCTGTACTCCATTTTGCCTGTTTCATTTACTGCATTTTTGTATTTTCTCCTTTCGTCAATTAAATTTAGTATTTCCTGTGTTATCCAAGGATTTTTTGTAGGTCTTGCCTTTCTACTTATTTTGTCCTCTGCTGTCTTCACTATTTCATCTCTCAATGCTACCCATTCCTCTTCTACTGTTTTGTTTCCCCCTGTTTCTGTCAATTGTTGCCTAAATCTCCCCCTGAAATTCTCCAGAACTTCACTTTCCTTCAATTTATCCAGGTCCCATCTCCTTATTTTCCTACCTTTCTGCAGTTTTCTCAGCTTCAGCCTACAGTTCATAACTAACAAGTTATGGTCAGAGTTTTATATCTGCCCCTGGGTATGTCTTGCAGTTTATAACCTGGTTCCGGAATCTATGTCTTACCATTATAAAATCTATCTGATACCTTCCGGTGTCTCCTGGTCTCTTCCACGTATACAACCTTCTTTTGTGATTCTTAAACCACGTGTTTGTTACGATTAAATCATGTTCCGTGCAAAACTCTACCAGGCGACTTCCTCTTTCATTCCTCCTGCCCAGTCCATATTCACCTACTATTTTTCCTTCTCTTTCTTTTCCTACTTCCGAATTCCAGTCTCCCATCACAATTAAGTTTTCCTCTCCCTTAACTGTCTGAATAATTTCCTTTAGCTCCTCATATATTTCTTCGATCTCCTCATCATCGGCAGAGCTAGTTGGCATATAAACCTGTACTACTGTTGTCGGTGTTGGCTTCGTATCTATCTTGACAATGATAATGCGATCACTGTGCTGCTCATAGTAGTTTACCCGCATTCCTATTTTTTTATTCATTATCAGTCCTACTCCTGTGATACCCCCAACTGATTTTGTATTTATAATCCTGTACTCACCTGACCAGAAATCCTGTTCATCCTGCCACCGAACTTCACTAATCCCCACTATATCTAACCTCAACCTATCCATTTCCCTTTTTAAATTTTCTAATTTTCCTACCCGATTAAGGGATCTAACATTCCACGCTCCGATCCGTAGAATGCCAGTATTGTCTTTCCTGATGACAACATCCTCCTGAGTAGTCCCAGCCCGGAGATCCGAATGGGGGACTATTTTACCTCCGGAATATTTTACCCGAGAGGATGTCATCATCATATTTCCATACAGTAGAGCTGCATGTCCTCGGGAAAAGTAACGGCTGTAGTTTCCACTTGCTTTCAGCCGTTCGCAGTAGCTGTGTGGCAAAGCCACATTAGCTGATGTTACAAGGCCAGCTCAGTCAATCATCCAGACTGTTGCCCCTGTAACTACTGAAAAGGCTGCTGCCCCTCTTCAGGAACCACACGTTTGTCTGGCCTCTCCACAGATACCCCTCCGTTGTGGTTGCACCTACGGTACGGCTATCTGCATCGTTGAGGCACGCAAGCTACGCCACCTCGGCAATGTCTGCGGTTCATGGGAGTGGACCTAATTGTAATCCAACGAAAAAAATAGGCCTAAATTTTAATACAACTATGAAAATGTACGGTGGAATCGATGATCGTTTTATTTGGTGCTTATCTCTAGAAAAATCCCAAATAAGTTATGTTTGGGAAATTAGTTATAAACAAGAAAGTGACTTTACAACTGCCAGGTTTTATTTGACACGAATAAATTCGCACAAAATATTGAGTCAGACTCAGCAATAGATAGAACTAATGACGTCTGGGCATATATAAAAGTTGTATTTGCTTTAGGAGTATCATTAATTTACTGATCGGAGAAGGGGATATAGAGGAATCTGTCAACCACAGAGCAGGAACAGCATAAAACAATTATTCCCCTTAATCTATTTGTTTGAGTATCCGAAGAGCATTTGTTGCCAACATTAGCACACTACGCCTCCAATGTCGTAAGTAAAAAATTTACCTGCCTACTTACTCACTATTCATTGTCATTTATTTTATATTATTCCCTGCAACGTTAAACTTATAAAATATAAATGTACTTCAACATTTCGATGCTGTTGAACTGCTGCAGCAACAGCGAGAGTTATCGTCAAGAGAAGAAACAAGGCTACTTTTAACAATAATGCACACATTGCTCTCATTCGAAGCTGATAACATTTAACTTTCACTACACATATAGCGACGTTCTCTTACTGCTCAGCATCTTTCGGGAAGGTGAAGAAACTTATATCCTTATTTGTATTCGAATTATTGCGGCAATTAGGTGCTGAACACCATCGGCCGCCTATTTATTGCTGCTCATAATAAAAACGGAACAGCTCCAACTACTGACACAGTTCTTTCCTTTCACTGCACTGCACTAAATACTTGTTTACTTTTATGCGATTCAGACTGTTAAAATACGCAATTAACAAACAAAGACGGCGCATTACCATGCCACAGAGTAGGGAGTGATCACACGTTTACTGCTTTTCAAGATGGCCGATTCCACGCATGCGCACTAAATTTTGGACGACAGACTGCAGCGGGAGTTTCCTTTCTGTATACTCCTTATTCTGTGGCACGGCTCTGCTCGGCGACTCGGGTGATTCATGACGAAAATTAAATTTTCGATTTTCTTGCTGTAAAAAATACTGCATTTTACGGAAGCAAAGCGGCATCAGTTCCCATATTTACAGATTCTCGTTTTCCTTTAAAAAAAAATTAAGATGCACTACTTTCGGTTGTGCGTACTCCTTATTACATCTCTGTCGAGTTAGATGAAACTAACGCGCAAAAAAAAAAAAAAAAGAAAAAAAAAAGGTTTTTGCATATCTTGTAGATTCATACCCCAGCTTGATAACGAAGTGTCTATTTTCTCCAAATTCCTCATAGTTATCCAGGTACTTAATTTTTAAGTAACCTATTGCATTAATCTTGAAGTGTTTACATCGAAAATTGTAGTCGCTGGCTACTTTGCGTGTGGTTCATTTTAGATCACACATCGTTGCGGATTAAATGAAGCTAATAATTCGAAAGTCTTTTTGAAGCTGAGAGCAGCACGATACCTGTCTCCGTTTTAGAGATTTTGGCTCGTATATCTACGGTACGGGAGCGTGGCGACTAGAGCGCCAGTTCTCTTCCCGCCTGTAACGTGAATTGTGTGCTGACAACCATCACATCTTATAAACTGTTAATGATATTGAACCCTTTTTTTGAAATGATAGCCTGGGAAGCAATTCATGTTTTACACAATCATTAATACTCAAAGCGTTTTTATCTACAGAGATATAGATATAGCTATCGTATTTGCGATGAAACGAGGTACTAATTAAACAGTATTTAATATTTATGGAGGTCTATTTGCGTCTATTGCAACTAAATGAAAAGCGTTTCGCTTATTTACCTTAACACGTAGCGTCGCTGCGTATCTCGGCTGGCGCATGCGCACTACACTGCTCCACAAAATTCCTTTACGTTTCATTTTAATATTTTCTTTGTGATAAGGTTTTGTATTTTTTCTTTGTATATGTGTTTGGCATTTCCCTTTGTCTTTTGAGCCACGGTAAATTCTGTGCCCGCTGTTTGCAGGTTCTTCACCTTTGTTCTTAACACAACTCTTTTCGTAGCCAATCCTTTTTTTTCCTTGGGCACGACGGCAGTGACCGTCACCAGTCTGGACTCGGGAGGCTTCCTTTCATTTTCTGCATTTTCCCTGGAGGGTGTTTTTCTTTTCATTCCGCCTTGAATGGGATTATATATATATTGCGTTTTTCTCAGGAATGTTCAGTTTTGTTTCCTGTATTGGTGTGTGACAGGTGGGTTGTAGGGGTGGACAGGAGACCCCCCCCCAAAAAAAAAAAAAAAAAAAAAGTGATATGTGCTAGGCAGATCTTTTGCTGCGTGTTTTTGTGTTTATTGTTGACAATGTCTGCATTAATTGACCAAGTGCGAAAGTATCCAGTGCTGTGGGACTATTCTAAAATGGAATATAGAGGTGCTAACTTGCGTGACTTAGCTTGGGAATAAATTTCGCAGGTTTTAAGGAAGCTAAGTAAGTATGAAAATTTATTTTCGTTCAGTATTATAGGTGTACGTAAGACTCCAATATTGTGTCCTTATTACTTACTCAAACTGGCACATTGCTTAGATTATTGGAAGAAGACACAGATGCTGATTTGTTAGTGGGAAACTATTCAAGACAAACGACTGAAAGCAATCTTCAAATACTTTAACCACAAACCTCATGAACTTTAAACTCAAACAAAACATATCTTATGATGATTTCCTTAGTGGTTGTGGCTTGTTAATATATGTCTATCAGCTTTTACATTTTGTCTTATCACAGCAACCGACAAATATATTTGTGTAATATAACTGTAATTGAGATATATTATTAGTACATTTCCTCCGACCTTATACTAATGGGCTACGTTTCTATTTTGATATTACGGGCAAGGAATTGATGCCTTAGGCAAATAGATAGTCGTTCTTCAGGTGGTATTGATTTTTTGTAACTTGTATCCTGTTTTTCAATGTCGCTGCTGATCAGTGATAAAACTTCATCGAACTGTTCTGCATTAAGCCAGAAATAAGTTTTAAACTTTTCATCGTCAGCTTGCATTAGGTGATGGTATTCGCCATAAACTGTTCTAACATTTATCGGATGAACCCAATTAGATTTATTTGACACTGAAAACAACAGTTCATCATCACTATCGCAGCTTGAACTGCAGTCCATCCACGGCACACTTAAGTTGATATAACTCACACTACGGCACACTGAACGACATTTCTAGTACTATCCACGAACAGTATTGAAGTCAGCACGGTTGGCCGCGGTGGCCGAGCGGTCTCCGGCGTGCCAGTCACGATTTGCACGGCCGCTGCGGTCGGGGATTCGAATCCTAAGGCGGCCAACTTTTTCAAACTCAATGCGGGACATTTCGAGGATGGGAAGGAGGACTAAGATCACGTGACTCACTGTGCCAGTTATTCTGAAACTAGGAAAGAAATTTAGGCGGGCAGAGTAGGCCTACTCATTTACTTTTAAAGTAACATATCTAACATGAGTGACATTTTATTCTCAATTTTTAATTTTTATTTACAGTTCATAAATCATTTTCCTGTTTTGAATTTTAGAGTCTGACAATTTTTACATCTTCTTTCTCCGTTACGTTTTGCCGATCACCTTTGTTGTTTGTACTACTTGTATTGGTTCCAGCTCTTAGAGCATCGTGCTGCACACATTTTGATAAGTAACTTACTCCACCCAAAACATTGTTTTGCAATTACCTCTGATTAAACTTGATAAAAACTACTTTTTAAAACCATTTGAACTACTCTATTGTACAAGTTATTTCGATGAAGTGCAGAGTTTAACTGTGCCTTACTACATGACATGCTCACTCACTTTCGTTGTTGCATTTTCAAAATTTCACCACCTTTTTATTCTTGAAGGAAGTAAGATGAATGCTGATATTGTATTTACGTGTCAGATTTTAAACATAACATTATATCTTGTTTGCAACCTTGAGCACCGAAAAATATTCCATTACAATTACTGAAACGTACTTAAGAAAGCACAGAAAATATGCCAAAAACAGAATCTCTTAATAAGTCATCCTGTCACCAAATGCAGAACCAAATTAAACAAAAACAAATTCCATTGCTAGCAAATTTATCATTTTGAAATAGACAGATGATGTTTATTGTTTTATTTGTTTCATGTCAGAAGATATATTTGTAGATGATGCATTGTGAAACTGAGTTGCAAGCATTATGACATAGCTTGCCCTACACAAATAGTTCTGGCGTTTGTTCTTATAGCAACAGTTTTAAAATTGCGGGAATGCGGGACGCTTTTGCCATTTTGCGGAACATTTTCAGTAATAATCCCAATGCGGGACAACGAGTCCAAATGCGGGACTGTCCCGTAGGATTGGGGACGGTTGGCCGCCTTATCGAATCCCCCCTCGGGCATGTATGTTCGTGCCGTCTTTAGTATAAGCTAGTTCATAAGTAGTTTGTAAGTTTAGGGACTGATGACCCCGTAGTTAAATCGCATAAGCTCTACAAATATTTTGAAGATTTGAAGTCAGCACACCATCTCAACAACTGAGCAAATACGAAGCTGGGATAGAAAACGTAGCTCGTAATACGTAGCTTTCAGTTTGAAGGGTACATATCTTTAGTCAGCATACGTGCTACGTCTTTCCAAAGACGTAGCTCGATACATGCTACGCCGTTGGTAGTATAGTTCGGCGAGGCATCTCTGAATACAGAGATTGACAGATTAGTTTTATATTGAAAAGGAGGACAGACAGGACACTTCTCGAGGAAGGACAGAACCTACAAAAGGAGGACTGTCCCTCCTAAAGGAGGACGATTGATCACCTTACCAAAAATGTTCAAATGTTTGTAGAGCTTATGGGACTTAAACTACGGGGTCATCAGTCCCTAAACTTACAAACTACTTATGAACTAGCTTATACTAAAGACGACACAAACCTCTATGCCCGAGGGGAGATTCGAACCCCCGACGGGGAACGGCCTTGCACAGCGCCTCAATGCGCTCGGCCGCTCTGCCGCGGCGGTCGCCTTACCACAAGCGCACTTTTATCTTGAAGTTCGGAAGACTGCCATAATATATAACGCTCAATTTATCTAAAACAATAGAAATAGTTGCACTTTTACTATACAATTTTAGATTTGTAGTGTACTTACATGTAATATTTGAATCAAACAATGAGAATTCACTATTCCTTTCATTATTGAAATACCAAAATGTTCAAATGTTTGTAAAGTCTATGGGACTTAACTACGGGGTCATCAGTCCCTAAACTTACAAACTACTTATGAACTAACTAAGACTAAGGACGGCACAAATATCCATGCCCGAGGGGGGATTCGAACCCCCGACCGTAGTGGCCGTGCAGACCGTGACTGGAGCGCCTCAGTCTACTCGGCCACCGCGGCCGGCATTGAAATACCTTTCTCGCCTTGGAACAATGTCGTCTAAGCACAAAATTTTACTGCATGTACGGCGTCGATATTTAGGTATAGGGTCTTTTCATGGAGGGCATAAAATACACTTTTTAAAGACAGTTTTATCGGAATTTATGTTACATTTCCATTTCAGACTCAGTGAATCTCTAGGAAATGTACTCGATTTTATTGTAGGCCTATGTTGGATGTCACTTTCTACCGTCTTATACAAGTTATTTTAGAAAATCCATTCATATTGGATCCAGGATTTGAAAACAGTACCTCACGTGTACGTGTTGTTACATTACTATTTCAACTCACCATAAATGTTGCTTGTAGAATGGGGGGGGGGGGGGGGGTGGATAAACCTGCAGCAATGATAATCGCGTGCGCCTTCCTCCATAAAACCATCTAAACTGACGTTGACTACAGCAACACCAGCTATAGACAACAAAGGCTACCTGACCCAATAATATCAGTCTTAAAACAAGAGCGGAGATTTCTAAATTTATGCAAGAATTTGCAAAAGTGTTACAATTTGAAATTATTAGAAGCCGACGTATGTTAAAGTGCAATGCTTTTAACTGTAAGCCTCTCAGATCGTATTTCACGTTAACTGCCACACCAATTACTTAATTTGAAGAAATAAAAACGAACAAACCACAAAAAAAGAGGTGAAGCCCAGTGTCAACAATGCTCATAAGGGTTTCTGTAAGTACCGTAATAATCAATTTAAATCGTCTCGCCGGCCGCGGTGGCCGAGGGGACTGAGGCGCTCCAGTCACGGCCTGCACGGCCGCTACGGTCGGGGGTTCGAATCTCCCTTCGGGCATGGATATTTGTGCAGTCCTTAGTGTTAGTTAGTTCATAAGTAGTTTGTAAGTTTAGGGACTGATGACCACATAGTTAAGTCCCGTAAGCTATACAAACATTTGAACATTTAAATCGTCTCGGAGGAAATGTGGTGTTACTCAACATTACCAACGGGCAAGAAAAAAAAATACTGGTGCATCTAGATCATCTCTGAATAGTTTCTTTCCTGTTAAGACTTCTGTTAAAAGTGACAAATTAGGGAGAAACCTCCTGACCCCACCACTAACAGCAATGATATACTGTATTTCTGTATTTTCCACTAGTAGAACTTGCAACCCTGTTCCGGACAAAGGAAACTGCAGGTTTAGTCGTAGGTTACAAGAAAATTCAAGTTTGTAAACGAAAAAAAGGCTGCATAGAGAATTTTCAACATAGCTTAAGGCGGACAACTTTTTCAAAACTCAATGCGGGATATTTCGAGGATGTGAAAGAAAGGACTAAGAGCACATGACACATTGTGGCAGTTATTCTGAAAATACAAAAGAAATTTAGGCAAGCAGAATAGGCATACTCATTTACTTTTAAATGAGCATATCTAACATGAGTGACGTTTTGTTCTTAATTTTCAATCTTTATTTACAATTCTCAAATATTTTCTCTTGCTCCTATTTTGAATTTTAGAGTCTGGCAATTTTTACGTATTCTTTCTCCGTTACGTTTATCGGATCACATTCGTTCTCTGTACTACTTTCATTTGTTCCAACTCTTAGAGCATCGTGCTCCTCACGTTTTAATAAGTAGCTTACTCCGGCCAAAGAATTATGTCTTGCAATAACCTCGAATTAAATTTGATAAAAACTACTTTTTAAAACAATTTGAATTCTCTATTACATAAGTTCTTTCGATGAAGTGCAGAGTTTAACTGTGGTTTATTACATGAAATGCTCACTCACTTTCGTTGTTTATTTTCAGAATTTCACCATCTTTTTATTCCTCAAGGAAGTAAGATGGATGCTGATATTGTAATTGCATGTCAGACTTTAAATACGTTTATACAAACTGTGATAATATTACACAATGTTTACCACCTTGAGCACCGTAAAATATTCCATTACACTTATTGAAACGTACTCAAGAAAGCACAGAAAATATTCCAATAACAGAATTTTTTAATAAGCCATTCTATCAAATATTTCTTGCTTTTGTATTTAATGTAACAAAACTGTCACTAATTCGCAGATGATGCATAGCGAAGTTGATTTGCAAGCAGTATGACAGTGCGCAGTACACAAATAGTTTCGGCTTGTACTCTTAGACCAACAATTTTAAAATTACTGGAATGTGGGAATGCAGGATGCTTTTGCCATTTTGCGGGACATTTTCAGTAATTATCCCAATGCGGGACAACGAGTCCAAATGCGGGAAAGGATTTTTATCCTTTGCTGAATAGAAAACACATGTGATACTGTCGTGTACCGAAATGCAGCAAGTGTGCATAATGCAGTATGGGAAAAGTACCGTGTCTCTTTGATTGTATACAACAAACTGGGGAATTGTTCACAGGCGAAATTGTTTGATGTCAAAAATGCAGACAAATGTTAATTTACAGTCATTAAACGAAAGACGTTGTATATCTGTCGAAATTCTACTCAGTGGGTCGTCTCTCACTGCAAAACTATGTATTTTATAGACCTTGAAGTATGTTATCCATTGTAGCAACTGTTCAAGTTTTTAATCCACAAAATGCAGCAACCAGTTGCTTCTAATAATTTATTTGTGACGACCGGTTTCGGGCGCTGGAGTGCCCTTCTTCTGGTCTCTATACAGCCAAACAAGTGCATTGGTATTACAGTAAACCATATAAAGCGTACAAAAGTCGGTTACAGAAATTTGAAGGCAACCGACTTTGGTACGTTTTATGTGGTTTACTGTAATACCAATGCACTTGTTTGCCTATATAGAGACCATAAGAAGGGCACTCCAGCGCCCGAAACCGGTCGTCACAAATAAATTATTAGAAGCAACTGGTTGCTGCATTTTGTGGCTTAATTTATGGAGCTTTCTTAGATTCGGATTCCATGTAGACGTAAGTACGACCAATATTTATTTCTACATACGTAAATGAGATGGACAGAAATACTAATAATGCGACAGAACGATAAGAAAAGCACCCAAAGTAGCAGATTTTTGGGGGTGGCAAAATCTTAAATTTTAATTTAATTTCATTTTTTTATTTTATTTTATTTTATTATTATTATTATTATTATTATTATTTTTTTTTTTTTTTTTTTTTTTTTTTTTTTTTTTTTTTTAAATTCCACGAAACAGGACAAGCAACTATTATACCGAACGTCAGAGTTCTTAAATCTTAGAGAATATAACGCCAGTGCACTGATTAGCAGTAGCTGCCGAAAAAAATCAGGGAATGCATGGCCCCACGCGCAGACAGGTTGAAACTCATCAAGTGTCAGTCCAGCTAGCCAAAAGCGTAGTTGGGCGGTTCGTCAGAAAAGCGCCAATGTGAGCTGCTAAAATAGGAAAAATTTAATTAAAATGTGACAGTCTAGATCGCAAGTTGCTTAGCGTTTTTTATTGGCAACCGGTTTCGGTTCTACAGGACCATCATCAGACCTTTGGCACCCTATTAGTGGACGGTGGCGTTGGCTGGAGCAGGGGTCAACTGGTCTGGCCACCGCCACCGTCCACCAACAAGGTGCCAAAGGCCTGATGATGGTCCTGTAGAACCGAAACCGGGGTGCCAATAAAAAACGCTAAGCAACTTGCGATCTAGACTGTCACATTTTAATTTTATATCATTGTAAGATCGCCGTTTCCAAAAATTCTTCAAAAATCTGAAAAAAATGTTCGGATAAAACGGATTTCGGATAGACGCGATTCGGATAATCGGAAGTTTACTGTACTTGCAAATATAGCTTTCAAGGAATTAATTAGATTCACAACGGCATACTAATGCGGCGGAACTGCTGTATAGTAATTTCCAGTGGTTATACTGGGTCGCGAAAATTTTTGTAGGGAGGTTGTGGGTGCCATTATGAAAAACATTGAGAACCACTGGCACAGGGCATGACATCCAGAAAGGCTGTGGAAAAATAGAAATATACCCGAGAAGTAGTCAGTAAGCTGGAGAACAACTCCATGTTCTACAAAATGCACAAATTTTCCATATTCACAGCAACAATAGCAAAGCTTGCCGGCGTAGGTATTATAAGAAGGTGAGAGAATGGGTGGGCTGCAACAGGCGATGGGTGGAAAGATATTATTATTATTATTTTTAAAGCAAACAGAGTTAAAACGAGTGTATAGAGAGCAGGAACCCCAGGTTCGAAAACCAGCCATGGCACAAATTTTACTTCAAAGCCTCATCTTATATGAGAGAATAGGTGAGCTACAACAGGTGATGGGTGGAAAGATATTACTATTATTATTATTAAAGCAAACAGAGTTAAAGCGAGTGCATAGAGAGCAGAAAATCCCAGGTTCGAAAACCAGCCATGGCACAAATTTTACTTCAATGCCTCACCTTATATTCAAAAGCTTTGAACTGTTCATTGTTTAATATTTAAAAAATGATTAACTATATGTAGAGTTTGCCTAGGTATTAACTGATCAAATATCATGTTGTGTCTTCAGCCGGATGAAACTGTAATCTGTACGGAATATTTCTGTGGTCCATCTCTCCACCATCATCAGGTGTGAAAAGCTTTTCCGCTCTCGTCGTGACTGAAACTATGAACGACACAATCTTTATATGCAGCAAAGTCGCGAAAGCACACGTGCCAATTAAATTGCGTTTGGGGACAACAGTCTCGAGTAAAAGCACGCGCAATTTCCTTGGCTCATGCACTTTCGTAATTTCGCCATTAGGGAATCGGTTAACGTATCTAGGTTCTGAAGTATTGTTACGTCTGAATGAATTAAAATGGTTCGACGTCTTTCTGTTGGTTCTACGTAGTGAAAACAACAATATTGCGTCGATAGAGATAGTGGTAATAAGAGACAGTTACAGCAGAGGAAGTTGGCGTTGACTTCTCTTAACCAAACGAATATCACAAGCAGTTGAGTTCAGATACTGCAGTGATATACTAGTGGAATGCAATAACAACTTGACTTAGATGATGCTATGGCATGGTGAGTCATAACGAGGTTGGAAGCGAGACAGACACAGAGGGAGGTAGGTACAGCTATTGGACTGTACCAGAGTGTAATTTCCAGGACCTGGTCGCGATTTCAGACAAAAGGAACCGTTAAAAGAAGGCAAGGCCAAGACCGTCCACGAATAAGATTAGCAAGAGGTGTCCGTTATCTCCAGTTAACAGCCCGTCGAGACAGGAGGCAGAATGCAACTCAGCTACAAGGTACCATCCAGGCAGCAACAGGACGCGCAGTATCAATATACAAACAGTCGGATATCGCCTTCGGGAATGTAACCTCTACGCACGGAACTGGGCGCAGGAAGATCAGGATTCGAATCGTAACGAATGGCGCCGGGTTCTGTTCACAGATGAGTCAAGATTTTGTGTTCAGCCGGACAATCGTCGTTTCCTCAGCCACAAAGAATGTGGAACCCGGAAAAATCCTGCTGATATTTCCTGCACATAAACATCATCATATCATGATGATAGACGAATGGTGTGGGCAGGAGTCAGTGTAGGCAGACGTAGGACCTCTGTGTCGTTCAGAATGGCGCTTTGATTGCTCAGAAGCAATACAGACGAGGTCATTTGACCTTCTGTTGTGCCCTACGCTGTTGACATACAGGGTGTCCAGAAAAGAACTCTCCGATTTCAAAATTAAATATCTCGAAAACAAAGATCGATAGAGGAATGCAGTAAACGGTATGTTTATTGTGAAAGCTGTAAGACGTTTACACAGCAGTTTGAAATAATAGTTACAATAGCTGCTAACAGATGGCGCTGTACGCTATACAGCTCATATCAGCATACAAAAGTGAAATAATCGTATGAAAACACTCTTTGCAAACAATCACATCACAATGTCTTCAAAATGTTCACCATAGGCACTACAGAGGCGGCGCAAACGAAGAATGAAATTCGCCATCACATTTCGTAGTGTCTCGACCGAAATGGATACACATACCACAGAGGTCGCCGATTCAAGCTTGTCCAGCGTCTCGGGATGCTTCGGGTAGACCATGTCTTTCACTGTGCCCCACAAAAAAAGTCACAGGGAGAGAAATCCGGTGAATATGGAGGCCAATCCATGCCTGCACCAGTAAATTTGGGATATTCCAAAGCAATGACTCGATTCCCGAAGTATTCCTCAAGAAAGCGAAACACTTGTTCGGTCCGATGTGGTCGGGCTCCATCTTGCATAAACCATTCAGTGCCTGGTCGATCCTCTAACGCTTGCTGTGTGGCGACAAATTGTTCCAAAATTGCAATGTACCTTACACCAGTGACCGTTTCTCGAATGAAAAAGGGCCAATAGTGCGTCTGCTGCATACTGCAGCCCACACAGTAACTTTAGGAGAATACAGGGGTTTCGCTTCACACCAATATGGCTTTTCAGAACCCCAAAATCGACAGTTCAGCTTATTCACGTATCCATTCAGGTGGAAGTGTGCTTCATCTGTAAACCAGATGCAGCCAACATCAAATCCTTCACTATCAATCATTGTGAGCATCTGATTAGCAAAGGCAACCCTTTGTTGCACAGCTCGTACGGGTATGGCCTGGTGCGTTTTAATTTGCAACACTTTGTTGCACAGCTCGTACGGGTATGGCCTGGTGCGTTTTAATTTTGAATGGAAACATGTGTAGGCTCTTTCTCAGTATTTTCTGCGTGCTGGAACGCTTCAAACCAGTCTCAGATGCAATTCTGCGGATGGATGACATTGGATTTCGCTGAATAATTCCAGAAACTGTGGCGATATTTTCAGGCGTAACTGCGGTTTGCTTGCGGCCAACATGCCCCACTAGATCATCAGTTACGCTGCCTGTTCGTCGAAATTTAGAGCCCTGTGTTGGGAGAGTAGCGCCAACGTTTTATGTGTGGCTTGCCGACAACCGCCGGCTGCTATTGGTCAGTTGAAGGCGAAAAAAAAAAAAAAAAAAAAAAAAATGTTTGTTAAGCGTATGGGACTTAACTACGGGGTCGTCAGTCCCTAAACTTACAAACTACTTATGAACTACTTACGAACTAGGACGGTACAAATATCCATGCCCGAGGGGGGATTGGAACCCCCGACCGTAGTGGCCGTGCTGACCGTGACTGGAGCGCCGCAGTCACCTGGGCCACCGCGGTTGAGCGCGGGTGGGGCTCGTCCACCATTTTAGGCCTAAGCAATCCATCAGCGTAAACGGCATATTTCACTTAACTAGCTGTTATTTTAGCATTTAGAGGTGTTGGAAATGTGTAGACTCGTTATGTATTAAATTAAGAGCTTAATATAGCATATTTCATTTTTATATGGTGAAAAATGCCGCATGTTGGCAGTGAATTGTTATACTAAGACAGTCCGAGGTAGCAAGTTTTACGTATTCCACGGGCGAAGTAGTTACGAAAAGACGAGAATTGTGGGTACACCGCATTGGAAGAAAAAATGCATTTTCACACGAGAATGAAAAATTTTGCGAAGTAAGTGAATTTATATTGAAATATCGAGTAAATTTCTAGGTTTATCTGTTCAAGTTCCTTGCGAGCAATGTTGGACGGACAACATATGTAAGAGAAAAGATATTTTGAAAAAATACAAATACATGAAAATCTTACATAATGTGCCATATTTGACGAATTTCGTATTTATAGTTAGCCTGCATATTACGAAAGTTTGGGCGGTAAATGAAACGGCCCATTAAATAGATCTCCAAAACTCGAATTTTAAGATAAAGTTTATTTTACTGAAGTACCCAGCAGTGCGATAACAATGGGTAAAAACTTAAAGCTTTCCAAAATGTTAGCTCAGTTAATGTTATGTGATAATATCACATGTAGGTTAGCACACACCACCTATCAACATTAGGCACTAGATTAATGGAAAGCAACATGTATTAATTACATCTACTTTGATAAAAACCAATATATTAGATATAAAAACGTCAGTCCTTAGCTAATTTGAAAGCAGGAACGTCACTTATTGCGAAAGCAGTGCATTTGGCACAGGGTTTCAATTTGAGCACTAAACAATTTTACAACTAGTTTGCTCAAAAATAAAGGTCTTGATCTCTGATTACCAATTTTTCCTTAATATTCGCTGTAGATGTGATGAAACGATTAAAAACTTAAGTCCATTGTTTACTTAACGTATTGTTATACCACGTAGATGTACAGACCGGTTCCCTTCATCATAAATGTTAATTTAACAGCGCCGTGCATAGCGCTGCTATTGCGAGATAGGCCTACAATGGCGGCGCTCGCCCGGTTGGCAGTACTCTCCCAATACAGGGTCCCAATACAGAGCTCTATGTGTATTGCGATTACAGCGCCATCTGTTAGCAGCTTTTGTAACTATTATTTCAAACTGCTGTACAACTTCTTACAGCTTTCACAATAAACATACCGTTTACTGCATTCCTCTATCGATCTTTGTTTTCGAGATATTTAATTTTGAAATCAGGGAGTTCTTTTATGGATACCCTGTAGGTGATGGGTTCTTTCTGGTGGACGATAACACTCCTCCCCTACAGACTTGCTGTGGGGGACAACATGCTTGAAGCTGATGGAATCGAACGAATGCAGTTGCCAGCTTGTTTACCGGACTTAAACCGATTGAGCACGTCTAGGAGTCACTTGGCAGGCACATTGCAGCCAGACCAGCACCTCTCACAACGGTTGCAGAACTGGATATATCACTCATGTCAGAATGGCCAAATATCCCTCATGCAACGCAGGCGTGCAAATTTACAGACTATCCGAGGTGATCACACACTGTATTAGTAGGCAACATGGCCGCGGTGGAGTAGCCGAGCGGTCTAAAGCGCCTCGCTGCGGAGCGCACGGTTGCTCGCCGTGGAGGTTCGAGTCCTCCCTGGGGCATGGGTGTGTGTGTTTGTCCTTCGGTTAGTTTACCTAGGTTTAAGTAGTTTGTAAGCTACGGACTGATAACTACGCAGTTTGGTCCGATAGATTTACAAACATTTGAACATTTGAATTGAAGTAGGCAACATGGATGACTTTTTCACTATTATGATAGTCCCATGGTGCTTCGCTCTAAGCAAACGCCATGTTAACCTCAAGTAAAGAGCTGAGGCAGCAAAATGTCTAACTATATGACACACAAGCTACAACTGTAAATGCTATCCGAGTAAAATACTTTACCATATTTATATTGTATATGATATTTCACCTGATCCTGTGTTTTGTGCAGTGAATTTCATCCAGCTGAAGACCCGAATTGAATTTGATTATCTAGTTACTACAGGCACAACGCATACCTATAAAACAGGCGTTGGTGAATTTGATTGAGACAACTACAGTAATTAGTGAAACTAGCTGATGTACCAAAATACGCCTTAATAAAATACAAGGTTGGTTTTTTAAGTCTGGTAAATTTGTATGAAAGAGCGGGAAATTATCAAAACCTACACTGTTGTTGGTAAGCCTTATATTTCCACGGATATTACAGCAAGTTTCGAACGGCAGCTGTTATTGGTTGATTGTTGGCTGCCAGCTGAAGTGGCAAAGATCCTTCGGATGGAGGAAAACAAATTTCGTGCGGTCATTAAACATTTTCATTTGAAGGGTTGGACAACTGCACAGATCACATCCGAGTTGGATGAGGTCCATTTGTGTTCTGCACCAACATTGAAGGACATTTACTTTTTGGATCAATGAATGACTTTAAACATGGTCGGAGAAGCACGGAAGATGGAGCACGCTCCGGTCAGGAAACCTTCGATAATGGAAGATCGAAGATGAAAAGTTCGCGAGATAGCTAACATTGCAGTACATCCTCCATGAAAAACTGACCATGAAGAAGCTCCTGCGCCTGCTCACTTTGGACCAAAAACGGAAACGAAAGAACATTTCTGCTCAGGATCTGACACTGTTCAGGCACAATTCGCAGGACTTTTTGCGCAGATTCATAACTGTGTATGAAACTTGGATCCACCAAGAGTACAAACGACAGTCCAAACAAAGGATGAAGTGTGTGGAGAGTGCACCGAAGAAGACAAAGACTGTTTTGTCAGCTGGAAAGGTGATGGCGTCTTTTGGGATTCACAGGGTAAAATCCTGATAGATTATTTGAAAAAGAAAGGCACATCTATTACTTGGCGCTGTTATGCTGCTGTGATGGATCGTTTGAAAGAGGAAATAATTGATAAATGTCCAAGATTGGAACGGAAGAAACGCTGTTTCATCATGACAATGCTCCAGCCCATGTAGCAGCCATCACA
Source organism: Locusta migratoria (assembly GCA_026315105.1). Classification (NCBI taxonomy): domain Eukaryota; kingdom Metazoa; phylum Arthropoda; class Insecta; order Orthoptera; family Acrididae; genus Locusta; species Locusta migratoria. The sequence continues at coordinate 269,661,444 of CM048747.1, forward strand.
ATGGCAAAAGTGCACGACTTGGGATTCGAATTAGTTCCTCACCCACCCTATTCACCAGACGTGGCTCCGAGTGACTTCTTCTTATTCCAAAGCTTGAAAATTGGGCTTGGTGGGAAGAAATTTTCATCGTCTGAGGAAGAGTCAGCCGCTATGATAGACTATTTTGCAGAGTTTGAAGAAGCTTATTTCGCCGATGGGTTAAAAAAAATTGGAAACTCGTAGGACCAAGTTATAGCTTTCAAGGAGACTATGTCAAGAAATAAAGTAAGTTTTCACCTTTTAAAAATTTTTTATTCTATTTTTACCAGTCTTACCAAACCGCCCTCGTAAATCCCTTAGGTAGCGGTTGAAACTGGATCCGTTCGCGGAATCCTGAGTGCGGTATTAACTGGCGGAGAACGGGCGAAGTTTGTAATTGGCCTCTGGCGGCGACCACCTGAGTCAACAGGTGCGGCCGCAGGGCGTTTCCGGAATATCTCGACGTAATTAGCTGCACCGCGACTAATCGCTTTGCGGTGTCAGGTTGCGGACGCCGTGGCCACTGGGTAGGCGCGCGTCTACTTCCATCACTGCGCCGCGGGTCACTAAGGCCGGTGTTACACTACCCAATTTATTGGACAAAATGCTTTGTCCAATATATTGGACGTAGTGTAAAAGGACACTTTTGTCCAATCTCGCCTTTCGTCCAATTTCTTTGATCAAATCTAGCGCCTGGCCTTAGGCCGGTATTACACTATCAAATTATTTGTCAAAGAATTGGACAAAGAAAAATTGGACGTGGTGTAATGGGAACATCGTCCAATATTTCATCCAATCTAGGGCCTCGGCCTAGATTTGATCAAAGAAATCGCTCGTCTTCTGTTTCCTGCAGTGAGAAATGTGACCGCTTGGAGCGCTAGTAGTATACAGCTTCCTTGCCACTACAGCTGTTTTATTTGGAGGTTAAATATCTGACATTACTTGGACATAACGTTCGTATTCGTAAACATGGCTAGTAGTGGAATGTTTGTGTAGTGTTTTCTAGCAACAACAAAATTTAAAAAAAAATCAGATGGGGCGTTGTATAACAGATGACAAGGCCAATTCACACTGTCCGTCACGTCAATTCGCGTAGCCCAATACCCTGCGGCAAATATGAGGCTGAGTTACAATCCGTGATGTAAAAAAGTCATTATATACTATCGGAATTGAAGAAGTAATACCCCTAAATCTTAATACAGCCGAAGCAGATTTTAGAATGTATGATTTTGGTAACGTGGTGTGCTAAGTTATGGGAAGTGAAACAACTTTCAAAACATCGACATGTGTTTGCAAACGAATCTATGTACATATAAATACGTCATCCAATTTTTGTAAGGAAATAAATAGAGCCTATTTACTTTATCAGCAATGTTTCCCCCCTTACATTGTTAATAACGTCATAAACAATTTAGATTATCCTCTTTGTCAGTGCTCACATTTTCCCGTAACAAATTTTATTTATCTCGCTCTGACACCCACGGTTTCATCCAAGTGCGTTTCCTCTTATTTTTTCCCTCCTTCTCTTCTGAATGCGAATGTAGTATAAACAATAGCTGAGCATTACACCGCCATTTTGAAGCAAATTTGACAAAATATTGGATGATAGTGTAATACCCCCTTTTGTGTTTCATCCAATTTCTTTGTCAAAAAATATGACCAATATTTCATCCAATTTTTTCGTCCAATTCTTTGTCCAATAATTTGATAGCGTAATACCGGCCTTAGATTTGATCAAAGAAAGCGTTCGTCGTCCGTTTCCTGCAGTGAGAAATGTGACCGCTTGGAGCGCTAGCATCACTGCCAGTGGCGGCGCTAGGCGTCGGCGACGTCGGCCACCGCCGACGGCCTCGCGCCTGTGGGTGCCTCGCAAAAAATTGTTAAAATTTTAGTTTTTTTTCTTATTTTTAAATATTTGATGTTTAACGGCGAATTCCAACTGCTAGGTTATGTAGCGACGACCTACATCTAATTTACACTACCTTAACCAATGGACGAACACAACATTCGTATCCAAGGGTGAGATTCGACGCCCGGCGAGAGCGATCTCGCTCACCGTGGTATGATGCCTTAGTGCGCTTGACCATTCCCGGCCGGCAGCTATTTAGTTACAATTGTATATTTTTGACAACACTACAGTTTTCAAATTAATGAAATAAATCGCAATTTGCGATCAGTTATGGCTTCACTGTACTAGGTTTAAATGAAATACCAAAGTGCGGCGAATGAAAATTTGTGCTCGGCCGGGATCCCGGATCGAATCCCGGCCGGGTACAAATTTTTAATTCGCCGCACTTTGGTATTTCATCTAAACCTACTACAGTGAAGCCATAACTGATCGCAAATTCCGATTTATTTCATTAGCTATTTAGTTGTCCGTATTTATTTCCGTATGAGTGCAGCAGTGATGCAATTTTTAGTTAAATACTTACAAAACAATTTTTTCAGTACATCTTAGAAAACTATTTGGAAGAAGTATATCCAAATGTTTATATAACAATCAGAATCATGCTCAGTTCCAATCAGTACAGCTTCGGCTGAGAGAAGCTTCACAAAGTTAAAATTGATTAAGACTAACTTAAAAGCGCAATGATCCAAGAAAGACTATCTGCGTTCTCAGTACTATCAACGGAAGCCGAAATAGCGGCTAGTATAAAGATGTGGTCTTAAAAAAATCAGTGAGACGGAAAGGTCAAAAGTACATCTAATCTGTTTGTTTATTTTATTTTTTGTCATTGCAATAATACTCGTATATTATACTAATAGAATTGTAGTATAATGATTATTGATGTATAATTCAACTCTTTTAACATTTTCTTCATTAATGAAAAAATGAAAGGGGCCTCGCAAAGACGAGTTCGCCGACGCCCAGTTTTCGTCTAGCGCCGCCACTGATCACTGCAGCCGTTTTACGCCTGTATTCTGTAATGAGAGACATGGCTGATGGCTGCTAAGTTTTCTGGGTGTGTTTGTTGGCTACGTAATTGACAGAAATGTTCGAAGCAGATGAGGCGCTCAGTAATTTACAACTGGAGTCAGTGGCGGCTCATACAAAATTTGACCAGTGTGCTACAATATTTCTAAAATAAACAGGAAACAAAATATACTAAAATAAAAAGTCAACCTTTGTATGATTGCCTTTAATTAAATATCAATTAATACTGTATTGACAGTAAGACCTTCAGGGGAATCTATAACAGTGCTGCCAACTGCATGTATTCGCTGTAGGTAGTAAATATAACGTTTATAAATATTAATTTTATTTACAGAAATTAAAAATTTAGACTCAGAGGTATTTTAATACTAGCCTCACAAAGGTAGGTTTGAGAGACATCGTGCAAGACGCGAGAGCCAGCGCGCTATTTGACTGTATGCCGCAATAATCGTCATATACTACTATTCCGCAGCCGTTACGCGCAGCGCAGCACACGAGTCGCCAGGCCTGACGTCACGTCTGCGCATGCGCACTAGCGAACAGACGACTGCGCCGCGCCTCTGCGCACGCACCAGCGCGGCTGAATACCACTTCAGCACACGGATCTGGTTTCCAGCTATCGCGACGAGAGCGCTCCAAAATGCGTTTTCATTCTTATTACTAGCATTCTAATACACATTGGAAAGGAATTGGCATAATTTTATTGTGATATCTGGCTCGTATTCCAAGAGAAAGGGTGTAATTTTACAGTTATTTCCCACTTACATTCGAAGAGAAATGGCATAATTTTAGTAATATATTTACAGTGTGCTGCAGCACATTATCACCAGCTGCCACTGACTGGAGTACGATGCATCGTACTTTGATCTAATATTGAATAATAGTATAATACCCCCTTTTGGCGTCACGTCAAAGACTTTTGTCAAAGAATTAGAACCACTATTTCATCCAATTTCTTTGTCCAATAAATTTGATAGTGTAATACTGGCCTAAGTTGAGAGGCCTCCGTGGAAATTCTAGGTGGGCTGATTACATCCTTTCGAAGTAGCATAACCGGTTTTGAAGGAAAAAAATTATTACAATATTGTAACAAGAGTACGAATATGAGAAATGCAAAACGAGTTCGTAAATATTGTAAACGTGATGTTAATTCAGGTGCCATAACTTAAAATAATTTTTACGTTTACCAATTCATTCTTTTCATTCATTTATAAGTAAACCCGGCGTTGCCAGGGTGTTTATTTATCCTAGACTCTCGTAGTCCACATCCCCTTTCCCCCTCTCTCTGCATCCACCTCTTTTTCTCCCATCTCTATGTTCGTTTCCACATTTCCCTCTCTCGGCAAAGTTTTCTGCAAGGTACCCTCTGTCATGTACGATAGAAATATTTATGTACCCAGTGATCTTGCTCTTGGTTTAAAGATCATGTGTTCAAAAATTCATAAAGATTGGAGCAAAACTAAGCATTTTTTTAAAATTCCGTACGTTAAGTACCCTTCACAATGCACTAACGAAATTTTATACAGACAGTGACATTCCTCTTGTTTTTAAGGTAGATTGTGCAAAAATTCATCAATATTGGAACAAACCTATAGATTTCTTTGCAATAGATACGCAGGGTCACATTGAAAAACGCACTTTGTTGTTCTAAAAGCTTCCAGTTTTATTTGATACAACCCTTGTTCTGAAAAAACCGAAAAAAGAAAAAAAAAGAAGGATCTATGAAATCGGTCGAGCCGTTCTCAATTATTTACGGCGCGACCAAGGTATTTAGGGATCAATTATTAAGTTGCAAAGTACCCTCCCCCATGCACCGTATGTAACTTAAGGTAGATAGTGACATTTCTCTTGTTCTGAAGTTCAAGCGTGGGAATTTCGTGAAGATCGGAATGAAACTGTAGATTTCCTATCACAAAATACGTTCTTAGATGTCGTTTTATACATGTAAACTGCATTCCTGTCAAATTTCAGCTACATAGGTGAAGTAGTTTTCGAGATTGCGTGTTTAGTCAGTGAGTGAGTGAATGTCCTTTAGCTTTTATATAGATAGAGATTAAGAAAAAATATTGCTTTATTTTGGATGCAAGAGAATTAAGGGAGACTTGCAGACAAAAATAAATAGTAACATGCAAATCTGTAATGCTAACTTTATTTGATACAAGGACATTCATGATGTGACAATTTGACGGCATCTATAGCGAAACTGTCTTGAGCGATAGACTTCTTTTCGTTTCATCATTTTGTGGGGGGAGGGGATCAGTTACAAAATGCTTCATAATGTCCGAAATTACATGCAAACTTTGTTGCCGGTCCCTAACTACTTCCATTTTCCAATAATTGACGCATAAATCTGGGTATTCTCATGCGATGGCCTCTCATTATTTATGACGTCATATCTTCAGAGCTGTGTGTCGTGCTCTTTTGTTTTTGGGCCGCGGTGGAGTACCCGTGCGGTCTAAAGCGTCTCGCTGCGGGGCGCGCGGTTATTCGCCGTGGAGGTTCGAGTCCTCCCTGGGGCATGGGTGTGTGTGTTGTCCTTAGGTTAGTTTACCTAGGTTTAAGTAGTTTGTAAGCTACGGACTGATGACCACGCAGTTTGGTCCGATAGATTTACAAACACTTGAACTTGAACACACACTTTGTTTTTGGGTCAGGAAACTTCGTGGGCCTATGGTGAACAGTTCATCAAAGTTTCATTGCAATCGAATGGTTTATGAACCCTTAAAGGACATATAAACATTCATTTATTAACATAATCTTCTTCTGCTCTGTCAGTGACGTGTTTGTCATAAACCTATAGTTCCGTACGGGTTATCATAACGCACTTTATTCCAAGATAACAGTAGATGCTTGTTAAAAAATGTTTCACAATATTAAGGAAGCTATTGAGTTTTCTTTGAGGGTTGGGGAGTAACTCGTTGCTGTTAACAGTTACTTTTATAAGGTAACGGACGATAACGGCGTTATTTGCATAATGTAACTTTAACTAAGTTACTTTTATCGGCTAACGATTTAACGGAAGTATCGTTACTTTTTTGTCGCAAGCAGCGTAACATATTTTTTGTAACAATCTGAAGACTGCAGAATACCAACCTTTAATTTAAGTGAAGGGAAAAGAGAAACAATGTTTGTTTCTAAATTAAATCCTGTCAACAACTTACGTTAGGAATGCATTAATTACACATTTTAGTACCGTTATAACATTTAATAGTGCTCTTTCATTCGTAACATTTTTATTTTATAATTATGTAGGCAACAATGAGTACTTAACAACCTGACGCGACACACGAAAACAGCGTGCAGTCGTTAATTATTTTACATACCTGCCTTGGCATATTATGCTGAAGTGTTCGAATTTTGGGCGTCGGATGGAAAAAATGATTCCTTTCGCTACAAATTATGTGACGGTGGGAAAACAATTCAAAACAGGTTAGTTTTTCGCACACTGTTTGCGTTAAGGAGCGTTTATAATGTGTAATTGAAAGATGTTCTGCTACGTTGTTCGCTGCTGGTTTTGGACTACGGTACCGATCTGCACAACATGCTGGCAACACAAAAGCTGCATTCCATGGCTGTGTTGGTAAAGAAACAATGTTTGTGGCTTGCTGGCACTAAATGCTCCTTTGAAGCGGATTTGTTCTATGTATTTATAGAGTTACATGTTGTCTTTCCCTGTGTTCCTTAACGAAATGAAGCAACATCTACGAACATGTCACCTAATAAGAGGCAGAGAAGCGCCTGTGGAATGTTCGACGTCATAGAAATATTTAAAAGAACGATGACTCCCTATAGCAAATTGCTATATTGTTTGACCATAAATGAAGTAGATAAAACAACTCTGTCACTCATTTCTCAACACAACAGCAATAACAACAATCATTATCTTGTTTTGGAAAAGAATTCGTCATCAAGTTACGTTAGTTGACGGCCTATGTAAGAGGAAGATAATACTTTGTTTTTACAGCGCTTTTTATGAAGCAGAAATCAATGTATGTAGGAGGCAGCAGTGTGTGCTAAACGTGGACGTGAAACGTTCAAATGATTGTAAAGTTATGGGACCTAACAGCAGTGGTCATCGGTCCCCTAAACTTAACTAACGACCTAAAATAACTTATCCTAAGAACAACAGCCTCACCCATAACCGTGGGAGAACTCGATCCTCCGACGGCGAATGAACCCGCGCACCGCAGCACGGCGCCACAGTGCGCATAGCTATTCCGTCGAAAGAACCAGATTCCTTGTCACATTCATTTTTAGTGCGAGTGACTGAGGCTAAAAAATGTTTCCTTTATTGAAAATTACGATTTGGAATAATCTGGAAACATAAATAAATACATAATCAATTAAATATATATTTCAGTGCTCTTAATGTAACTGAATTTTGTTTACTTAAGCCTTCATCCAAAGTTCCACAAACTGCGAGGATAGTAATGACATATGGCTGGCTTTGAAATGTGGAATAAATATTCAAGAATTTCCTAGGCACTTCCTGTTGCCGAGAAAGGAAGAGTAACACCACGTCTTCTCTTTGTAGAGCTGTTTTTCTGAAATTTGCTCCTGTCTTTGAAACAAATGGCGCGGCAATATTTATTATAATTTCAAAATCTGACGGCGACATCTTCGTGCAGTGGCGAATATGCCATCAGTACCCAAACGTACAAACTGATTAAGCTAATATACACTATGGACAAGAGACGCTCCCATGCATGAGGGAGCACTCGAACCTCCGGCGGGAGTGACCGTCCAGTCCGTAGCATGATGGCTTAGACCACGCGTCCAATCTCTCGCGGCAGCGTGTCATTTCCATAACATCTTCTACAGTATGCATTTTTTCCTCCTCCGACAACTACGTCTTCTTCGTCTGCTTATTTCTTCTAGTAGCCTACTATTAATGCAGCGCCTCTTCAGATGTCATAGAGTAGCTCTCGATGTGAACATATAGTTTGAAAGGTTTGTTCGTTGCGTAACAGACCATGCGTATATGTAGTAGACAACAAAGTCGGCAGATTTCACGGAGACGTGAACAACATGCAATGGAACGTTTGAAAAATAACATTCGTTGAAAATGAACGAACAATGCAACTGAGATAGAAGATGCTGTAGACAATTTATTTAATTATGCATTAATTATGTATTATTTTGTATTTATTAATGTATTTAAGGATTGACTGACATTAAAGCTTGTTTTCTTTCTACATGTGTAAGGTTCATTACCGATTTACAATTACAATTTTTAAAAGTAACTGTAAAAGTATATGTAAAGATACTTGTAACAGACACAATTTCGATGTATGGTAACTAGTACATTAACTTTAAAAAAGTAACTTTCCCAACCCTGATTTCATTCCTGCTAACAACGAAATGGAAGCCGGTGTCTACTAACTTGCTGTAGCAGACGGATTCGAATTCAGTTTAATTATCTCCACAGTGGATGGTTTGGGACGCAGCTGATTCGATTATGTAGATGGATGAAAATACCAGCAGCTGCATTTAAAATCTTTATTAAATTCTGTGCGACCGGTTTCGGTGTTACATTACACATCTTCAGGCTCCCGTTGTGTGATTATTATTAAAAGCACATTTGGATTGGGTAGCCATTTGAGTCGTTGTTGAGAGTGTAGCATGAACAAAGCAAGACATTCACGGCTACTGGTTTTATGACTACCCAATCCAAATGTGCTTTTAATAATAATCACACAACGGGAGCCTGAAGATGGTGTAATGTAACACCGAAACCGGTCGCACAGAATTTAATAAAGGTTCTAAATACAGCTACTGGTATATTCATCCATCTTCATAAGGATTCAAATTCCGTCGTGATGACTACTGGAATCTGTATTTGTAGCTTTCAGTGATGGAACTCCTCTTTGGTATATATTTTTACTGCTACTCTATTTTTTCTATTTCTGCTTCCTCTATACACGGCTTTAACTATGGCGTGGTTTCAAACCGCCACTACGCTGCTACGAGCGATCAGTTCCTCCGCTGCAACGTGAAAGGTGTTTAGCGTACCGAAGTCGTGTATTCCGTAGAGCAACGTGTTTTTCTGACTCTGGATTACCACTGGCTAAAACACAGTTCAGCGGCGACAGGGCGCAGTTTAAAACACAGTTTAACATGTCAAAAGTACCAGATGCGAAAACAATGCGCAAGCTCTTCGCCAAATTCCAACGGATAGGCAGACATTTGGGGACAAGATAAATAGCTCTACGAATATCAAGAACTCAGATGGAAAACCAGTTCTCAGCAAAGAAGGGAAAACTGAAAGTTGCAAAGAGTACATAGAGGAGGTCTACAAAGGAATTGAACTTAGAGACAATGTTGTAGGAAGGGAAGAGGAAGTAGATTAAGATGAAATAGGAGATACTATACTAAGAGATGAATTTGACACAGCCCTGAAAGACCTAGGTCAGAACAAGGGCCGGCCGCGGTGGCCGAAGGGACTGAGGCGCTCCAGTCACGGTCTGCACGGCCACTACGGACGGGGGTTCGAATCCTCCCTCGGGCATGGATATTTGTGCCGTCCTTAATCACAGTTAGTTCATAAGTAGTTTGTAAGTTTAGGGACTGATGACCCCTTAGTTAAGTCCCATAGACTCTACAAACATTTGAACATTCAGAACAAGGCCCCGGGAGTAGATGACATTACCTCAGAGCTACCAAAGTCTCTGTCAGAGACAGCAAAGAACTCGGAAGAGCAGATGAATGGAATGGATAGTGTGTTGAAGAGAGCGTATAAAATGAACATTAACAAGAGCAAAACAAAGATAATGGAATGCAGTCTTAGAAAATCAGGCGATGCTGAAGGAATTTGATTAGGTGACGAAACAATGAAGGTGGTAGATGAGGTTTCTTACTTGGGTAGTGAAATAACATATGACGGGCGCAGTACAGAGGATATACAGTAAAATGCAGATGGCAATGGGAAGAAAAGCATTTTCGAAAAAGAGAAATTTGCTAACATCGAATATTAATTGAAGTGTAAGTCTTTTCTGAAGGCATTTGTGTGGAGTGTTGCCTTGTACGGGAATGAAACATGGACGATAAACAGTGCGGACAGGAAGAGAATAGAGGCTTTTGAAATGTGGCGCTAACGAAGAGGTACTGAAAAGAATTGGTGAGAAGAGGAATTTTTGGCATACCTTGACTGAAAGAAGGGAGCGCTTGGTAGGATACATTCTTAGACATTGAGGAATCGTAAATTTAGCATTGGAGGAAAGTGTGTGGGGTAAAAATCGCAGAGAGAGATCAAGAGACGCATATAGTAAGCAGATTCAAATGGATGTAGGTTGCCTTTCTTATGAGGAGGTGAAAAGGCTTGCTCGGGATAGAGTAGGGTGGAGAGCTGCATCAAACCAGTCTCCGGACTGAAGACCATAACAACAACACAGGCAGCGTCACTGATGATCTGACAGTGAATGTTGGCCTCAGGCCAGCTGTACTTTCTCCTGCAAATATAGCGAAGATTTCTGGAATTATTCAAAAAAATGCAAGGAAATCAGTCCGAAGAACTTCAGCATACGCTGGTCTGAAGCATTCTAGTACTAAAATAATACTGACACAAAGCACAAACCTGATGTCGTTCAGACTCCAATACAACGAGGTCATACTGTTGGATGGCAGGGTGGGTTTTGGTCGGAACTTTCGTATTTGTTCTGCTAATCTGTTGTAATTATTTCCACAGTCTGCACCATATGTGTGGTGGCAGAATGGTTTCTAAAAGCTCCCTAATTGTGCGTGAATTCCACCTACCTTTAGCCGGTCACTCAAGTCAGCGAAGTATGTCCTTGAACAGCCGGAATGCGATGGAAAAGTTACTATTCTATATTACGCATGCTCTGTGCCCACTTTACTATCGGCTACCTGTAGTAAAAACTGTCACTTGCTCGACTTTAACTAAAGGGAGCAGGATCGAAGTCTACAAATAGAAGTTTTGAGTTCAAATGAAAATTTGTTATTTTAATTGTCATTAAACACGCACTTTACAAGTCTGGTTACCGCATGTGAATTCATTTAACGTGATCAGCCATAGACGCAGTTCAAAGTCAATGTTTACCCAAAGTTCCAAGTAAACTAATCATGACAGTTATTTAGTTATGCTCGCCTTTAAAATGAGGAATTATCAACCCACTTCCCACGCGTTTTTGTTCAAACATCCATTCGGACAGCACACGAAACTAGTACATCAGTCAATTAGGCGATCCAGGGCGGTGTACAGCCCTCGCGAAATCACTTCTCTTTTCACTATACGTACACTCGCGTTTCCGTCCTACAACAAGCGTGTCGGTTCAGAAAACTATCACTTCTGAGACTAAACGCGCGACGCTGTTGTCAAGTATTCCGCAGAGCGACGTGGATTCGGCGTAGCTTGGTCGCACAGTGACCCTGAGCTCGCCAAAAAATCCTCGACTCAGCCCTCAGCTGTCGCATGCTTCGACTACTTAAAAATTTATTGTGTCTTTTCTATACAACCTACGAGTTTGACATTTTTTCTGGAAATAGGTCTTGGTGAATAGTATTCACAGAAAAAATATAAAATTGGTGTTCTTATAACTTTTCCTTCTAGAATTCTTAAATTGGAACCAGTAGTCTGGGTAGCCTCTGAATTGCTTCGTTTCTGGCTTCTGTACTTTTTGTTATTTATCAAAATGTTCAAATGTTTGTAGAACTTATGGGACTTAACTACGGGGTCATCAGTCCCTAAGCTTACAAACTACTTATGAACTAGCTAAGACTAAGGACGGCACAAATATCCATGCCCGAGGGGGGGTTTCGAACCCCCGACCGTAGTGGCAGTGCAGACCGTGACTGGAGTGCCTCAGTCCCCTCGGCCACCGCGGCCGGCTGTTATTTATCAGATCACTTTCATCTGTTGATCTTACAAGGAAAGTACTTGAGCTCGAACAAATACATCCTGATGAACATTTGGTTATACGACCGTTACGTACCCCTCAATGTGTTGGTGGGTGTCGTTTTTCTGCAAAACTCTGCAATCATGCTCTAGACACGACTGTAGATGAAATTGTGGACGGCAGTTGTTCGTCATTATCATCCCTATCATCAGTCTGTATTACTGTTACAAAAATATCTTTTATTATTATTCTGGTTTTACAATGTAAGTACGGTGGCCGAGGGGACTGAGGCGCTCCAGTCACGGTCTGCACGGCCACTACGGTCGGGGGTTCAAATCCACCCTCGGGCATTGATATTTGTGCCGTCCTTAGTCTTAGCTAGTTCGTAAGTAGTTTGTAAGCTTAGGGACTGATGACCCCGTAGTTAAGTCCCATAAGTTCTACAAACATTTGAACATTTTTTTTTACAATGTAAGTACATTTTTCCAGTACCTATATTAGATTACATGAAGTTACGAATTATTGTTCTCCACTCTTCTCTGTCGTCCCATAAGTCCTCAGGAATGTTGTTCTTCCTCATTGCTGACTGGACTTCCTGCATCCATGTGGTAGGTGGTAGGTATCTAAAATGGTATGGACACGTCAGAAGAATGGGGCAAGAAAGGCTTCCAAAATGCATACTCGACTGGACACCAAACGGAAGAAGAAAAAAGGGACAAAATATCTTTTTTAGCAATTATTCATATGGTTTTTGTTCTTTCGGACATGTCCAAAATAAGACACCATTGGTTGACATTAACAGCCGTAATTTTAAGATTTCGAAGTATTGGATCATTTCGACCGTTGGAATAAACTCAGCAGCGAAGTTGAAAATTTGTGTTGGACTGGGATTCGAACCCGGATTTCCGATTTCGGACCAGCGAACGCCTTGAAAATTTAGGTTGAAAGGAGAGCTTGCCTGGATAACCTGGCCGCTGACCCGAAGCGTGAAATCTGTAGTCGAATCCCCGGTCCAGCACAAATTTTCAAATTCGCCGTTGAATTTATTACAGCGCCTCGAAACGGTCGTAATGTTTCAATATTTGGAATTCACAAATGTATCTGTTTCTAACTTATGCTCATATTTCTGCATTATAATAATACCAAAAAAAAAAAAAAAAAAAAAAAAAAAAAAAAAAAAAAAAAAAAAAAAACCATGTGAAAGATTCATCTTCTACACCAATACCTTCTTCACAAAGAGGGTTCTTCATAACTTCGTCTCAACCAATCGCAATACATTAGCTGGATTGATTACCAATGGTCAACCCATCCGACGCTTCACTACACAAATAATGTTACGAAACTCAACTCCAAAAGCGCACTGCACCGTCTCTATAAAAAAATGTTCAAATGTTTGTAAATCTATCGGACCAAACTGCGTGGTCATTAGTCCGTAGCTTACAAACTACTTAAACCTAGGTAAACTAACCTAAGGACAAACACACACACCCATGCCCCAGGGAGGACTCGAACCTCCACGGCGAGCAACCGCGCGCTCCGCAGCGAGACGCTTTTTTTTTTTTTTTGCTCTATGGGTAGTTCTGTCCGTTGCGGACGCTGTTCGTGTTTGTTCGTTCATGATCGATGTGTTTTTGGCTCAGCTTTTTTATTACAGAGGGCGTTGAGCCCTCTGACCGGGCGCGCTGAGCCACGGCGCCCGGCAACTCGGCTACTCCACCGCGGCCCGTCTCTATAGGCCCCGACTGACGTACCGGCAGGTCTGCCTGCAATGCGGCCTCTACGGACGACTGCAGAGTTTCGCACATGCGGAAGTATCACTAGTGCATTAAGAGATCTTTACATTATCTCTCATACGATTTTGGTGTATATGTGTTTGTTCGAGCCCAAGCACTTTCCTTGTTAGCATAGACATTTCAATATTGTATGGTAATTATTAACAGTACTTAATCTAGAACATTTTGGAAGATTTTAGGCCAACAACAGTTTTTGTTGAATAATCAGAAAACCATTAGATATATCGCTAACTTGCCCTCAGTGTATTGTTTTTATATCTTTTAGACTCTACATGCAAATTTCTACGTTTGTACCTTTCATGTCACGCGGATTGAAAACTTCGATAATCTTGGATTTACGGCCAAAATATCAGGGGTGTCGTCACAAAACTTTATCACGACACCTCTTGCTTACATCTCTACCCCTCTCCATACTTTTATGAAGTTACAATAACATTGAATTATGTAGATAGTATTGTGCAATCGGGGCGTGGTATGTTGGGGGCGACTGGATACAGCGCTTGCATCGCCAAAATACCTGTACGAGCAGTGCGGCGGAGGGCTGACTTAGGCTATGTCCGCAGTGGCACCGACTAATCGTCGGCCGACGTCGTGGTCACACTGCATCTGATATAGTTTGTCACTTGGTCAGGTTAAAGGAGAAGGGTGTTTATAAATGAGTATCGGGTTTTTAATGCTTTATAATAATTATTATATTCAACTTGCAATTAGAAATGACCTGTCAAATGAAAGAGCAAATCAGTCTTAGCAAGAACCTTATAAATGTTTAATATGAGCGCCATTTGTCACACGGCGCACATCAAGTGCATATACGAGTTCTTCGCAAACGTCGATTGTACCAACATCTGCTTCAAACCGGTTTCTTAATTCAGGAAGGTCAGCTGGTAGCTGAGGCACATACATACTATGCTTCATGAGGCCCCAAAGCGAAAAATCGCCTGGCGTTACGTCGGATGAACATGGAGACCATTCAAAGCAAGCCCTGTCATTGGGCCCCTAGCGGCCTATGCAGTACTTGGGTACAGTAACGTTAAACCAATAGCGTACTTCGCTGTGGCAGTAAGGTGGCGCACCATCTTGCTGGAAAATGAAGTTCTGTGACTTATCTTCTTCGAATCGAGAGAAGAGCCATTGCTCTAGTGTTTCAAGTTAAGTAGTACCAGTTACAGTAGGTTCACCAAAATAGAAAGGTCCATAGACTTACCGCCGCAAAAAAAAAAAAAAAAAAAAAAAAAAAAAAAAAAAAAAAAAAAAAAAAAACCATTCGCTTTAGGGGAATCTAGTTGCACTTGTACCACCTCATGAGCATTTTTGGGCACAGTAACAACAGATTTGGTCTTTGAAAACTGCAAAACACAAAGCGCTTTCCACTTACTAGTCGCCATATTTGCTACTACCGCTGTCTAGCGGATTGCAGCGGAAACATTGCGTGCTGAACATGCGCACTGGTGCCAAACACAATTGTATAAGTTGTTCTTTTATTTCAAATATCATTTATAACTGTAAGTTTAATATAATAAAAAGCGTTAAAACCTCCATATTCATTTATAAACACCCTGAACATTAGATTTTAATTTCCTGGCATGCAATGGATTCTACCAACATTTTTATACTTGGAAATTAGTGCTAAAGTGCGGCTTTTGTTATTAATAAAGACATCTAATGCGTACGAATGAGCTACGTCTCACTTTAATAAAGAAAATGGCGAGGATTGTTTACTGTCCTCAGTTATTGCTACTATATTTACATCTACATCCATATGTGTTCCAAACGAACACAAAATCCCCAGGATTGGCGATTGTACTCAGAAGCTCGAAATTTAGCGAGGATTTCAATGCGAGATGCCTACAATATTTGTCACAACGAAACTCTTTCTCGAAATTTGACTGAAAACCCAAAGAGATTTTGGTCATATGTTAAATATACTCGAGGCAAATCACAAACAATACCTTCACTACGTGATAGTAATGGCGATCCTGTCGATGACAACGCTACTAAAGCAGAGTTACTAAACATAGCTTTTAGAAACTCATTCAACAAAGAAGACGAAACCAATATTCCAGATTTAGAATTACAAAGAGAGGCCGTAATGAGTAACGTAGAAGTAGATATCATCGGAGTAGTGCAGCGACTAAAATCACTTAACAAAAACAAGTCTTCTGGTCCAGATTGTATACCCATTAGATTTCTATCTGATTATGCTGAATCGATAGCTCCTTACTTAAAAGCCATATACAATCGCTCTATCATAGAAGGATCTGTACCAAAAGAATGGAAGGTTGCACAGGTCACATCTATGCTCAAGAAAGGCAGTAGGAGTAACCCACTAAACTACAGGCCTATTTCATTGACGTCAATTTGCAGCAGGGTTTTGGAACATATCATGTATTCAAATATTATGAATTATCTCGAACAGAATAATCTATTGACCCAAGGTCAACACGGATTTAGAAAATATCGTTCATGCGAAACACAACTAGCTCTTTAGTCACATGAAGTGATGGGTGCTATCGACAAAGGTTCGCAAATCGATTCCGTATTTCTTGATTTCCAGAAGGCTTTTGACACCGTACCTCACAAACGGCTTTTAATCAAATTGCGTGGTTATGGTATATCGCCCCAAATTTGCGATTGGATATGGGATTTTTTGTCAGAGAGGACACAGTTAGTAGTAATCGATGGTAAGGCATCGACTAAAACAAAGGTGATATCGGGCGTTCCACAGGGTAGTGTTATTGGTCCTCTGCTGTTCCTTATTTACATAAACGATTTAGGGGAAAATCTAAGTAGCTCTCTTAGTTTGTTTGCAGATGATGCCGTTATTTACCGTCTAGTAAAATCATCTGAAGCCAAATCCAACTGCAGAACGATCTGAATAAGATATCAATATGGTGTAAAATTGGCAATTGGCTCTAAATAATGAGAATTGTGAAGTCGTCCACATGAGTACGAAAAGAAATCCGTTAAACTTTATTTACAAGATAAACCAGTCAATAGTGAAGGCCGTAAACTCCACAAAATACCTAGGAATTACTTCAGACTTAAATTGGAAAGAACACGTAGATAATATAGTGGGAAAGGCGAACCAGAGACTGCGTTTCATTGGCAGAGCCCTTAACACATGCAACAGAACTACAAAAGAAACTGCATACACTACGCTTGTCCTTCCATTTTTGGAGTATTGCTGCCCAGTGTGGGATCCTTATCAGGTAGGTTTGACGGAGGACATCGAAAGAGTCCAAAGAAGGGCAGCTCGTTTCGTATTGTCACGATACAGGGGAGACAGCGTTACGGAAATGATACAGGATCTGGGATGGGAATCATTACAAGAACGGCGCTTATCGCTGCGGCGTGGGCTACTTGCGAAACTCCAATCGCCAACATTCTCCTACGAATGCGAAAATATATTGTTGACTCCTACTTACATAGGTAGAAATGATCATCAGAATAAAATACGAGAAATCAGAGCTCGAACAGAGAGATTCAGGTGTTCTTTCTCCCGCGCGCTATTCTAGAAAGAAATGGGAGATAAATAGTATAATTGCGGTTCGATGAACCCTCTGCCAAGCACTTAAATGTGATTTGCAGAGTATCCCATGTAGATGTAGATGTACTCCGTAAGCCACCCGATGATGTGTGGCGGAGGTACCCTGAGTACCACTATCGGTTCTCCCTCCTATTCCAGTCACGTATTGTTCGCGCAAACAAAGATTGTCGATAGGCCTCTGATTTTATCTTCGTGATCTCTTCGCGAGATATACGTAGGAGGGAGCAATATGCTGCTAGACTCCTCGGTTAAGGTATATTCTCGAAACTTCGACAAAAGCTCGTACCGAGCGAGAGAGCGTCTCTCGTGCAGAGTGTTCCACTTCGTTTACATTTATTCCACTGGAGTTCATCGATCATTTCCGGAACGCCTTCTCGATTACCAAATGATCCTGTAAAGAAGCGCTTTGCTCTCCGTTGGATCTTTTCTACTTTCTCTATCAACCCCACCTGGTAAGGATCCCACACTGGTGACCAGTGTTGTAACTGTGGGAGAACAAGTGTACTCTAACCTACTTTCTTTGCCTTCGGACTGCATTTCCTTAGGATTCTTCCAAGGAATCTAAGTCTAGCATCTGCTTTAACGACGATTGATTTTATGTGGTCATTCCATTTTAAATCACTCCTAATGCCTACTCCCATATAATTTATGGAAGTAACTGCTTCCAGTTGCTGAACTGCTATAGTGTAGCTAAATGATACAGGATCTTTCTTTCTATGTATTCGCAGAACATTACACTTGTCTACACTGAGATTCAATTGCCATTCCCTGCACCATGCTTCAATTCGAAGCAGATCCTCCTGCATTTCAATACATTTTTCTGTTGTTACAACCTGTCTATATACTACAGTGTCACCTGCAAAAAGCCTCAGTGAGCTTTCGGCGTTATCCGTAATGTCATTTATATATGGTGTACAGCAACGGACCCACGACACTCCCCTGTGGCACACCTGACATCACTCTTACTTCTGAAGACTGCTCTCCATTGAGAATGACATGCTGCATTCTTTTATCTAGGAACTCCTCAATCCAATCTGATAGACCATATGCTCTTACTTTGTTCATGAAACGTATGTGGGGAACGCCTTGCGGAAGTCAAGAAACACGGCATCTACCTGAGAACCCTCGTATATGGCCGTCTGAGTCTCGTGGACGAATAGCGCAAGCTAGGTTTCACAGGATCGCCTTTTTCGAAACCCAAGCTGATTCCTACAGAGCAGACTTATAATCTCCAGAAATATCATTATATTCGAACATAATACATGTTCCAAAATTCTACTACTGACCGACGTTAGAGATATAGGCCTATAGTTCTGCACATCTGTTCGACGTCCCCTCTTAAAAACGGGGTGACCTGCGCCATTTTCCATTCTTTCGGAACGCTATGCTCTTCTGGAGACCTACGGTAAACCACTGCAAGAAGGGGGCAAATTCCTTCGTGTACTCTGTGTAAAAACGAACTGGTATCCCATTTGATCTTGCGGCCTTTCCTCTTTTGAGCGATTTCAATGGTTTTTCTACCTCTCTGTCAATTATTTCGGTATCTGCCATTCTGTGATCTGTGCCGCAATCTAGAGAAGGAACTACAGTGCAATCTTCCTCTGTGAAACAGCTTTGTAAAAATTCATTTAGTAATTCAGATTTTAGTGCGTCATCCTCTGTTTCAATGCCATTTTCGTTACAGAGACAATCTTTACGTATATGTGAGGTATCGGTAAAAGGAAACATTTCTATTACATACTCGTGATATTTCGTGGTGTCACTGACAAGCAATATTACAGTTTAGCTGAATTTATTTGAAGTTCTGCAGACATAAACCAGTAACCTCCACGCTTTAAATAACGAGAAACTACACCAGTTATGTAAGTTTATTGCTAATCACAACGAGTTTCGAGAGTTTATTCTTTATTCCCAACTTCTAGTGCATTTGTTCACTTAAGTACAGTAATTTTTCGACGTTTCACTGTGTGATTTTCTGCCACTCTTGCACTGCAGTGGTCTTTTTTTTTTTTTTTTTTTTTTTTTTTTTTTTTTTTTTTTTTTTTTTTTTTTTTTTTTTAGATTATTGAAGTTCGGAAAATATGACAGAATTATTCTCGAGGTGTGTACTTTATCCTAATGTTAGAAACCATAATTTTCTCTGTCTGCTTAAACGTATTGTGCCTCTTCCATTACTCAGAATATCAAACATAATAATAATAATGAGTTACACAAACCTTTTATACAAAATTCAGTGCAAGTGACAATTTTTGTCTTGTGATATGCACAAAACCGAGAAAAATTCTCGAAATGCGTAGTGCCAAGCATAAAAAATACACAATGTGTACAGTTTTTCAGTATTTAAATCCGTAAATAACAGTTGTAGGCCCTCCAGAAATATTCGAACGAAATGAAGTTACATTGATCTTCAGTGACTGTCATTCGATATATACACTACTGGCCATTAAAATTACTATACCAAGAAGAAATTCGGACGATAAACGGGTATTCATTGGACAAGTATATTATACTACAATTGACATGTGATTACATTTTCACGCAATTAGGATGCATAGATCCGGAGAAATCAGTACCCAGAACAACCACCTCTGGCCGTAATAATGGCCTTGTTACACGTGGACATTGAGTAAAACAGAGCTCGGATGGCGTGTACAGGTACAGGTGCCCATGCAGCTTCAACACGATAACACAGTTCATCAAGAATAGTGACTGGAGTATTGTGACGAGCCAGTTGCTCGGCCACCATTGACAACACGATTTCAATTGGTGAGAGGTCTGGAGAATGTGCTGGCCAGGGCAGCAGTCGAATATTTTCCGTAGCCAGAAAGGCCCGTACAGGTCCTGCATTATGCGGTCGTGCATTATCCTGCCGATATGTAGGTCTTTTGCAGGGATGGAATGAAGGGTAGAGCCACGGGTCTTAACACATCTGAAATGTAACGGCCACTGTCCAAAGTGCCGTCGATGCGAACAAGCGGTGACCGAGACGTATAACCAATGGCACCGCATACCATCACGCCGGGTGATACGCCAGTATGACGATGATGAAAACATGCTTCCAATGTACGTTCACCGCGATGTCGCCAAACAAGGATGCCACCATCATGATGCTGTAAACAGAACCTGGATTCATCCGGAAAAATGACGTTTTTCCATTCGTGCACCCCGGTTCGTCGTTGCGTACACCATCGGAGACGCTCCTGTCTGTGATGCAGCGTCGAGGGTAACCGCAGCCATGGTCTACGAGCTGATAGTCCATGCTGCTGCAAACGTTGTCGAACTGTTCGTGCATATGGTTGTAGACTTGGAAACGTCCCCATCTGTTGACTCAGCGATCAAGAGATGGCTGCACGATCCGTTACAGCGATGCGGATGTGATGCCTAGTGATACGAGGTTGTTGGGATCCAGCACGGCATTCCGTATTGCCCCCCCCCCCCTGAACCCACCGATTCCATATTCTGCTAACAGTCATTGGTTCGTTACCAACGCGAGCAGCAATGTCGCGATACGATAAACCGCAATCGCGATAGGCTACAATTCGACCTTTATCAAAGTCGGAAACGTGATGGTACGCAATTCTCCTCCACGAGGCATCACAACAATGTTTCACCAGGCAACGCCGATCAACTGCTGTTTGTGCATGAGAAATCGGTTGGAAACATTCCTCATGCCAGCGCGTTGTAGGTGTCGCCACCGACGCCAACCTCGTGTTAATGATCTGAAAAGCTTATCATTTGCATACCACAGCATCTTCTTCCTGTCGGTTAAATTTCGCGTCTGTAACACGTCATCTTCGTGGTGTAGCAATTTTAATGGCCAGGAGTGTACCACTACAGTGTGGTGTCTAGCTGTGAAGGGACTACGCCAGCGAGAGCATTTCTTACAAAACAGATAGGAGGAACGCGTACTTGTCAACTGACATCTACATCTACAAGGATATTCTGCAAATCACAATGAAGTGCATGGTAGAGGGTTCATTGAACCACCTTTATGGTATTCCTTTATAGTTCCAATCTCTAATAGCTCGCGGTATAAGGAAGCACCTAAATATTTCTGTTTTCGATCTGATTTCTCTTATTTTATGATGATGATCGCGTCTCCCTATGTAGGTAGGTGTTAAGAATGTATGGCCGCATTCTGAAGAGAAAGTTGATGAAAGAAATTTCGCAAATGGATCTCGCCGCAACAAATAAAGCCTTTGTTTTAATGATTTCCACCCAACTCGTGGATCATTTCCGCGATACTCTCTGCCCTATATCGGTATAATACAAAACGAGATGCCCTTTTCTAAATTTTCTCTAAATCGCCCATCAGTCACGTCTGGTGTATATGCCATAACGCGCAGCAATACGACAAAATAGGACTCACAAGTGTAGTTGTAGGCAGTTCCTTTAGTAGAGCTGTCGCATCTTCTAAGTGTTCTGCAAATGAAATGTAGCCTTTGGTTCGCCTTCTCTACAACATTTCTAAGTGTTCTTTTCAATCACAAGTCTCACCTCAGCTTAATTTGTAGATCCCGGATGGACAGTGTGGGCCAGTAAATCCGCACGCTCCCTACAGCATCTTCTACGCCTACACTTTCATGATAAGTTTAATAGGTTCTTGGAAGGATCTGAAAAAAAAATCAAGTTAGGTTAATGGTATAGTCGTGCCGATAGTTTCCTTTGAGAGAAGAATTATAGTTCGCGTCACGTAGAAAGGCGGCCCAGTTTTTCAGCCGTTCTGCGCATCGTCCTACATTCCCGCATTGGCAGGCAATAATATTTATTCGCTAGGCGTGTTGTTGGACGCGAGTTACGCAATATTTCTCCTGTAGGCGGAACTGTTGGCGCTCGGCCGTAGCTCCTCCCCTACATGCTATCCCTAGCTCGGAAGCGCCTTCCTACATGATCCGAACTATAGGCCATCAAAACTTCGTGCTATCGGGAAGTGTTGCGAGTCCTGTGAGAAAATTTGAGAAGGCCTAAAATATGTCGATACAATTTACCCTCAGTCTGTTGGCGAAATTATACTTACAAATCAGGAGGTACGAAAAAAAAACATCGTGCGAAATTGTACTCAACGCATTCTCTGAGAATTACTTCGAACAATTAGTTCATGAGCCAACTAGAATTGTAAATGGATGTGAAAAGACACTTGATCTCTTAGCAACAAATAATCCTGAGCTCATAACGAGCATCAAAACTGATTCAGATATTAGTGAATACAGAGCTGTCGTAGCGAGATTGAATATCGAAAGTCCCAAAGTTACCAAAAATAAACAAAAAGTATATTTATTCAGGAAAGCAGATATAAATGAAATGCATTGCTTCTTGAAAGACAGCTTCCACTCGTTTCTAACACTAAACGTAGGTGTAGACCAGATGTGGCTCAAATTCAAAGAAGTGTTATCGACAGCAATTGACAGTTTTATACCAAATAAATTAATAAAAGGAGGTGATCCCCCTTGGTACACAAAACAGGTCGGGACACTGATGCAAAAGCAAAGGAAAAGGCATGCTAAATTTAAACGAACACAAAATCCCCAGGATTGGCGATACATACACAGAATCTCGAAATTTAGCGAAGATCTCAATGCGAGATGCCTACAATACTTATCACAACGAAACTCTTTCTCGAAATTTGACTGAAAGCCCAAAGAGATTTTGGTCCTATGTTAAATATACTAGGGGCAAAACACCCTCACTACATGATAGTAATGGCGATCTTGCCGATGACAGCGCTACTAAAGCAGAGTTACTAAACATACCTTTTAGAAACTCGTTCACCAAAGAAGACGAAACCAATATTCCAGATTTCGAATTACAAAGAGAGGCCGTAATGACTAACGTAGAAGTAGATATCATCGGAGTAGTGCAGCAACTGAAATCACTTAACAAAAACAAGTCTTCTGGTCCGGACTGTATACCCATTAGATTTCTATCTGATTATGCTGAATCGATAGCTCCTTACTTAAAAGCCATATACAATCGCTCTATCATAGAAGGATCTGTACCAAAAGAATGGAAGGTTGCACAGGTCACATCTATGCTCAAGAAAGGCAGTAGGAGTAACCCACTAAACTACAGGCCTATTTCATTGACGTCAATTTGCAACAGGGTTTTGGAACATATCCTGTATTCAAATATTATGAATTATCTGGAACAGAATGATCTATTGACTCAAGGTCAACACGGATTTAGAAAATATCGTTCATGCGAAACACAACTAGCTCTTTATTCACATGAAGAGATGGGTGCTATAGACAAGGGTTCGCAAATCGATTCCGTATTTCTTGATTTCCAGAAGGCTTTTGACATCGTACCTCACAAACGACTTTTAATCAAATTGCGTGGTCATGGTATATCGCCCCAAATTTGCGATTGGATAGGGGATTTCCTGTCAGAGAGGACACAGTTCGTAGAAATCGATGGTAAGGTATCGTCTAAGCAGAGACTGCATTTTATTGGCAGAACCCATAAAAGATGCAACAGAACTACTAAAGAAAACGGCGTACACTACGCTTGTCCGTCCTTTTTTGGAGTATTGCTGCACAGTGTGGGATCCTTATCAGGTGGGTTTGACAGAGGACATCGAAAGAGTCCAAAGAAGGGCAGATCGTTTTGTATTGTCACGATACAGGGGAGACAGCGTTACGGAAATGATACAGGATCTGGGACGGGAATCATTACAACAACGGCGCTTATCGCTGCGGCGAGGGCAACTTACGAAACTCCAATCGCCAACATTCTCCTCCTAATGCGAAAATATATTATTTGAGAATGTAATGGGAGATAAATAGTATAACGGTGGTTCGATGAACCCTTTGCCAGGTTCTTAAATGTTCAAATGTCAAATGTTTGTAGAACTTATGGGACTTAACTACGGGGTCATCAGTCCCTAAGCTTACAAACTACTTATGAACTAGCTAACACTAAGGACGGCACAAATATCCATGCCCGAGGGGGGATTCGAACCCCCGACCGTAGTGGCCGTGCAGACCGTGACTGGAGCGCCTAAGTCCCCTCGGCCACCGCGGACGGCCTTCTTAAATGTCATTTGCAGAGTATCTCATGGAGATGTAGATGTAGATTCCACCCTGAAATAAGAAGGAACGAGTAGGCGGGATGCTTTTAAATAGTGATTAATTAAAAAAAAATTGTGGAGTCAATTTTCCAGTTTTTCGATCGATTTCAGATGGAATAGCCGCGTCACTGGGTCCTGTAATCTGCGATACACCACTGACAAATGGAAACCGTACAATGTGGTAATGCGTTCTTTTGGCCACTTAGCTCCTAATCAGAGATTATGACGCAGCTGAACTGTACATAATTCGCCAGAGACTGACGATCCACAAACAGAGGTAACAGACGGCTGTTCTTATAGCGCTGACTGTTTCGTCTCGCAGACTCGACGGCCAGATGTTGCCGGGAGCTGTGACGTCACAGGGGAGGGGGCGGCCTGTTAGGGCGCGTGCATTATTCAGAGGGTGCCTTCCTGCTTTATTCAAGGCCCGTCTTCGCCGCGATCTCCGGTCAGGGGGCAAGAACAACAAGTGCGAGGCGCTAGCATCGACCCTCTCGCACGGCTGCGCCCGAGTCCTCTGCAGCCACTGGCGGGCGGGTGAGTTTGCTGCGTTGGCGGTCCTCCACTTGCGACGGCGCTTCAGGAAATTGCAACACCTTCTAGAAGTGAAGTGGACTTTATTTCTCAGATTAGATACAGCACGGTACACGAAGGACCACTGTAGAGTGAATAGGCGTGCGATGGTAATCGGGGTGAGATGTATATTTACTCGTATTGTTTCACTTTGCTATGAGAGTCTGCAAGTTCTTTGGTCAGTGTCTTAAATGGAAAGTGGTGGATGCAGTCGCAACGGACATTTCTCACTTTTGTGAGTTTAACGTCTGTTGTAAATATTCAGATTTACGCTGTCAAATAATTTTAGGTATACATCAAAACAATAAAAGTGTTTTGTATCCACCTCTGTTGAGTAAAATTGTATGTTTATCATTTAGTATACATCGTACCCTACGTAGGATTAGCATCTCATCGCGACCGCTGGAGACGACTATATAATTTCTTTGGGGTTTGACATCACATCAACTGTTGCCATTATGGGCAACCCTTTGGGCTGCCCTTTGATTTGGGGGAAGGTATGGCTATCACTGATCATGACATGTCGTACTATAGAGAGTAGATTAGTTGCAACTTGAAGAAGAAGGGAAATTAAAGGAGGAAGAAGGACTACAGGGACTACCATCATAAGCTGCCCAGTGCCAGGGACAGGCTCACTGGTTTCGGCGCGTTGAGCCGGCCTGAATACTCTCTAGGTTTATACTCCACCACCGGCACACTTGTAACGCTGAGATTAGTAATATATATATATATATATATATCCTAGAATTAAGTGTAAATTAGAATGAGAAGTGGGTCGAAATATCATAATTGAAATGTTATACAATGAAAAAACTATAGTAACCTAGCACAAGTGGATTGAAATAACCATATAATATGTATCAACTCTGTAAAGTAACATAGTTGAAATGTAAGTACCATAAGTGAAATTTGAACTATAGTAATGTAAAAAAAGTGGTTCGAAGTAACAAATTACCATGTATCAACATTGTAAACTAATGTAACTTATTAAGACCCTTCCTAAACTTCAGATATTGCGTTGTATGGAAGAACAATAAATAAAAGAAATCTAATGAGTAAAAAATAAAAATATTGAAATTTGTGTAGACATTATGAAACAGATATATAGAGGGCAGCTGAGTGAAGAAGACCTCCAATGAAAAACCTGAAAACTGGTGGCAGGAGATAGTTTAGAGCTTCTGAGGCATATTGGATTCCACAGCGAACTTTAAAAAGAAGAATTATGATAAAAAAATAAAAACGCGACCGCGGAATGAATAACTTAGAAGAAATGTCTCTGCGAAATACTGTAGCAAATGAACAAATTGAATTGGAATTTAATAATGATTCAGAAAGTGCGTCTAATCACAATATTGTAGCTCAGATAGGGACATTTTCTCAAGGTATTGTCCCAATCCCGGTTTTGCAACCACCTGAAAAAGAAGGAAGAAGTCAGGCCATAGTACTGACTGAACATCATGAAGTCCACACAACAGAAAAGCTATACCACTGAAACAACCTACATTAGTGAGCAAAATGTGCAGTAAAGAAAAGTAGCTGAAGACAACAACCTTCTTCACAGTAAAATAAACTACTACGATTCAAATGGACCGGAAATGGAGTGTATCCAATGAATTCGTTACAAAAAATGGGTGCATGAAACATGCATAGATGTGTGTAATTTATTTATTTTTATTTACTCGTTCGGCATACACAAAGGCAAAAGTTCTTTAGTTAATTTCAATATCCTTATAGAACTATTATAATAATACAAGTGCTCTTATAGTACTAAACTACATTACATATTCTCTCAAGCCACTTAAAGGCCGAGTCACTGAGTCTGTGTATGTCTTTCATGTCACCATATCATAGCCGTACACTTCACACACTAGTAAATGGTCCAATGTTTGGGTTTCACCACACTCACATTCAGAGCTGTCTGACAGACCCCATTCCTTCATTAGCTGCTTACATGTGCCGACACCTGTTTTCACGTGGTTCAAAGTTGTCCACAGTTGCCTTGGAAGATTGAATCCTTCGATCTTCTTGTTGGGTTCGTCCACCAAATTGCAGTTCTTCTGTGCACTAATGCCTCCCGGTCCACTCAAAGACAAATGGAGCAAGCAAGGACTTTTAACATGAAGAGATGTGTATAATGACTGTTATACAAAATAGTAAATATTGTCCTTCATAGAGACATAAATTACAATAACACTTCAATACAATCTTCTCAGTTAACAAGCCTCGCCACGTCGAATAAAATTCTCGAGCTGTCTATGGCAAACGCGGCCATCGTCATCAGGAGTAAAACTACTGACTGCCAAGGCTGCGACGTTGTCCTGCTTATAGAGCTACAATAGTTTCTTCTAGAATCTATTGGAGGGCCGGAAAGCACGTGCGCAAAAGGCAGGATGGGCAGTACGTCGCGTTATGTTACCGTGTGACGTCATGTAACAAGCCCACCGGTGAGACATTTGAAACTCGCCTTCCCGCCTCTTTTACGGGCGCCAAGCCTCTGATTGATCTCTATGTCCAAAGCCTGCCACCGAGCTCTGCTAAGTGTGTATGTCTGGTCTGTGTTGATATTGTTGCTGTTTAACTCCTGCCGCTTCTTAAAAAACAGAGTAACACTAAGAAGATGTTTGAGCCAAAAATGTCGTGCTTTCAATCTGTATTTTATGCACATTCTGTAGGCAATGTTCCGCTGTGGCTGACTTCTCAAGTTCTCTTTCTTTCACGTGGCGTGTATGCTCTGCACATTGCTCAGCAACAGTGCGAATAGTTTACCCTACTCAAGTACTACCACACTTATTGGGGACACCATATACGCCCCAAACACGCAGAACTATTCTGTCCTTGAAACGTCCTGACAGATTAAAATTGTGTGCCGGAACCGGGACTCGAACCTGGGACCTTTCCCTTTCGCGGGCAAGCGAAGTTTCATATCAGCGCACACTCCGCTGCAGAGTGACAGTTTCATTCTGGAAACATCCCTTAGGCTGTGGCTAAGCCATGTCTCCACCATATCCTTTCTTCCAGGAGTGCTAGTCATGCACGGTTCGCAGGAGAGCTTCTGTGAAGTTTGGAAAGTAGGAGGCGAGTACTGGCGGAAGTAAAGTTGTGAGGCGGCATCGTGAGTCGTGTCGGGATAGCACAGTCGGTAGTGCGCTTGCCCGGGAAAGGCAAAGGTCCCAGGTTCGAGTCCCGGTTCCGACACACAATTTTAATCTTCCAGGAAGTTTCATATCGGCGCACACTCCGCTGGAGAGTGACAGTTTCATTCTGGTATTCTGTCCTTGATGGGGCATAACATGTCTCTCATCTTGGAGATGGGCCAGAACACTAGTCCCAGTCCGTGTCTCTTCAGGACACGTCATACGTTACTGATCGTTTGCTCCACAGTATGGAAGAAATGCAGCCAGCTTGGCCTCGTCTGCTGATTCACAGCGTTCCTTCCGTCGGTGGCACCTACAAGCTTTGGCAGTTTCTGCATTGCTTTACGGTTTTGCTTGAACAGACGCTTCAAGTGTTCTAATTCAGGCGCCACATCGTTGTCGTCAGAAATAACCTGCGCCCTGTGTTCTAGCGTCTCCAGAAGGACAGCGTTTTTGTGTACAGGATGATGGAAACTCTTGCCGTTCAAGTATCGATCAGTGTGCGTTGATTTCCTGTACACTGAATGACTAAACCGACCTCCTGCCTTTCGCTCAACCAAACCACCCAAGAACTAGAACTCGTCATTCTTCTCCATCTCGACGGTGAATTTAATGTTGCGATGGACACCGTTCATGTGGTCAAGGAATTGATGCATTGTTTCCTTGCCACGAGGCCAAGCTTGAGAAATTTATTCAAATGTGATGTGCCTTGTAAACTGAGAGGATTGTGTCGAAGAATCCCAGAGCATAAGACATAGAGGATACAATAAAACTATTTACATAGTGTTATTTTACAATAGATGGATAAAATTATTGGAAAATGTACATACATCTGTCAGTTTTATTTTGCCATCTTACCCCAGTCTTTGGGATGAGATGCCTGGTTTACCACAGTTACACAAACTATGCTATGGGTAAGAAATTGTTCTTTTTCCATGAACGTGTGTTTCCAGTTTAAAAACATATTGTGAAATTTGTGTGTTTAACTTTTTTTATTTAAGCAAAAACTGCGCTATCTTTCCTTGATTTAGTGGGATGTTAAATTCAAACATTTGATGTACCACTTTTTAACTCTTCGTGGTTTAGTTAAACCATTCCATTTCGCCTTGGGGCCACCAATACTTTTGTTGCCTTTTGGCATATAAGAGTATTACAATTAAACTCTTGCTACCTTAGTTAGTGTAGACGGAAACTGTATGGCTTCCGCTGTTTTACACGAATGACGTTCAGTGTTTGCGGTTGAAGGCTTTCTGTAGTTGCACTCCTGACCATTCCAAACGCAACACTGGAAAGGAGCAGTCACAGACAAATATTATGTGGACCGTATTATGTTTTAACTCTTTGAGTCACACTTTTACAATAGGAACATAATTACCAATGTCTGTTCACACTTGTACAATAGGAACATAATTATCAATGTCTGTTCAGTGAAGCAACGGTTACAACTGAATTATCACAGACAATAGAGGAAACATAATATAGGTATTCAGGCTTTCAAGGACTGATGTGGTCACTAACGCTAACCACCATGACTATTGCTATAAATAATACTACGATGATTGTGAACTTTATTTATTAGACGAATCATCATTACAAACGTACAACACTAACAAAAACAAATTATTTTTTATGAAAATCTGCAAAACATGTTTTACTTTTGCGTAAGCAAAGAGGCACTTTACATGTACTACACTGCCATACAGTACTCACGGGAGATATTTTAGAGCTACAATTGCAGCATCTTCTTGATGTGCTTCTTTCAGGTTGATGGCGACTGGATTCTAGACGAATTTCCTGCGGGACTGTAGGTGTGTGGCGTTTTATAAATGCAGGTCCTGGAGATGAGGCCGCGGAATTACGGCTGCTGTTCACTGAATCCGCCTGTGTTTGTCTCTGACATATGCTGGTGCCAGTAGGCCCCTATATACTTCTCTCCGGAAGTCTTTCAGAATCAGCTTGTCGAGGTCTGGGCGTGAAGAGGACTGCAGTTCTTTATAAAACAAAAAGCGTTGACAACGCAACAATCAAGATAGTGAAAGAAAATCCTATGTCACCACTTATGGGATTTTCTGTCAATAGCATACCTTCCTTTGAGCTGATAAAATTTGTCGACAAAGTTCATGTTTGCGTTGTAGTCGATGACGGCCTGAGGACAAGACACTTCAGTACTGCTGCCATCACGCTCTCTGCGTTTTACGTTCCCCACATTCGATGGATCATGGTAGTTTGACAGAATCAATACTGATCTCTTGTCGTTCCATTTCAGCAAACTTATGATTGTGTCACTAACCCGGTAATCATGTTGACCTCTTTGTAAATGCTTGTCATCTCTTAGCGTTGGCAAGAACTTTCTATTAGCGTTCACGGTTCCACAAGCGAGTTATGGTCCTCAAGTAGTTTCACCTGAAAAGGGTAACTATTGAAATAATTGTCAAAATAAACCTTATGATTTTTATTTTTCAAGGTTTCGCAAAACGTCCTAACAACGTTTCCACCTAAGTCCGTTTCAATGTTACTACCCTGTTTGCCTGTGTAAATATAAAAATCCAGACAATAACCTGATTGTGCACACATCATCCACACCTTGTATCCACGTTTCGTCGGCTTTCGTGCATGTATTGTTTTAGGGAGTTTCTGCCTTTGAATTTGATCATGCTTTCATCGATTGCAACTCTCTAAGATGGCCTGTAGTGTTTTTGAAAACTGTTGTGCAGTATGGCGAGTAGAGGTCTAATTTTATATAGTTTGTCGTAATTAGGGTCAGTTCGGTCGTGCATTACACTATTGTCATTGACATGTAAGTTATTCAAAAGCCAACTGAACCTGTTGAAGCTCATGAACTTTGAAACATAGCTGTCATGCAAATCAGGCGCTGAAGACCAATAATCTCGGTAGCTCGGCAATTTTTTATACCCATCACCAAATTCAAGGCAATAAAAACATCAAGCTCTTCTGTTGTGATAGGTGTACATGGCTTTCCGGTTTGAGTAGCGTATAGGTTAGTTTGGAAACATAAAAGGTCTTGTATATTGTCAGTCCAAAGAAGGCGAAATAGCAAATGGGGTGTCACATTCTCCATGCTTAGAATTTGATCTGACACACCCACTCTTTCAGAAAACGCACCAGGTATATCCATTCTATAATCCTTCGTCCATTTTGGAGCAATCATAACCGGCATGTTTGCACGTACATTATTAGACTCTGTAGAATCAGGCGTCCATTGTAACCGGCTAGACAGAGGGAGGTCATCATCAGAATCATAACTGTCGTCAGGAGCACTTCGAACTCCACTCAAATCACCTAACACCATCGGATTTGGCTGATTTGTTGGCCCTTCTTCGTCATCGTCAGAGCTACAAATGCTCTCGTTAACTGAAGGGATGTCTTCAAACAAATATTGTCCAATATCATTCTCTCCTAAGCGGCGCGTGCGGCGCGACATACTGTAAAGAATGTGGAAAAAAATGACTTTGCATCCATAAGCTAACCCGCCACCGTCTTGGTGGTTTGTAAGCAAACCACCACATTCCCTTTGTAACTACTCAGTGAAAACACAAAAGTAACAGTACCTGCATGCCAACACACATAAAATAGGTCTATGAGAATACGTTCAATAAAATACATTACAGAAAACATGTTACGTACCCGTTGTATTGATGTTTTTATCAGACACTCGTGACAAGGTACGTACGTTAGCGCTATATTCAATGCAACTGGCATGCACTGACATTCATGCAATGTACCCGGAATCTATCATTTGTTTTGAAGCACAGTCCAAACGGACATAGTAATTCAACCGTTTATCGCTAAATGGCGTGGAATAGAAGTACTGTGATCGAAAAGAGGTGGTTAGTAACACTAACCACCAGGACTGAAAGAGTTAACAAAGGACTCGTGGCTAAAAATACAGCTTCTTGTGAAAATGATGAAATCAGTGTTGAATGTTGCTGATGCTGGCTATTACCACTGCTATACGCTTTGGCATTAGATCAAAGAGGCTAAGGATGTGTCGTTGGGGAATAGCAGTCCACTGTGTTTTCGATAGGCAACTAATTGGGAGAACAGAATGGCCGAGTCAGCAATGATCCCAGGAGTGACGAAGAAGTCATGAACATTGCATGCCAATAACGGTTACGCAATTTTCTGTTACAATGTGGCCATGACAAGCTTCGAAGATCTGGATAAGGGGACTGGGGGAGAGGGCGAATAGAATACAATACCACCCCAAACCACAATATTGGATGCAGCACGTTCGTGAATTTAAAGGACTTAATTTCTGTGGTTATCAGTACCTAGACTTATAAACTACTTAAGCTAACCTAAGGACAACACACACACACACAAACACACACGCACGAGGTAGGCCTCGAACCTCCTATGGTGAGCAACCATTCGCTCCACAGCAAGGTGTCTTAAAGCGCTCGGCCACTCTACTGAGATGCACAAGTATGGGGATACGTAACGTAATAGTAGTTCAACAGGAAATTTAATGTACGTTCATGTAGTGTAGGAGTTTTGTTCATAACATTGTAAGGAGTCAACTCCTCACTGCCATTTCGGACACGTTATAACCTTAGAATAATATTCTACTCGTCAAGACGAATTGTTTGAATATATACTCGATGGGGTACAGGCATTTTTAAGTATAATAATTACAGTTTCCACCCCCATGAACCACAGACATTGCCGAGTTTGGGTGGCTTGCGTGCCTCAACGATGCAGATAGCCGTACCGTAGGTGCAACCACAGCGGAGGGGTATCTGTGGTGAGGCCAGACAAACGTGTGGTTCCTGAAGAGGGGCAGCAGCCTTTTCAGTAGTTACAGGGGCAACAGTCTGGATGATTGACTGAGCTGGCCTTGTAACATCAGCTAATGTTGCTTTGCCACACAGTTACTGCGAACGGCTGAAAGCAAGGGGAAACTACAGCCGTTACTTTTCCCTAGGACATGCAGGTCTACTGTATGGAAATATGATGATGGCATCCTCTCGGGTAAAATATTCCGGAGGTAAAATAGTCCCCTATTCGGATCTCCGGGCGGGGACTACTCAGGAGGATGTTGTCATCAGGAAAGACAATACTGGCATTCTACGGATCGGAGCGTGGAATGTTAGATCCCTTAATCGAGTAGGAAAATTAGAAAATTTAAAAAGGGAAATGGATAGGTTGAAGTTAGATATAGTGGGGATTAGTGAAGTTCGGTGGAAAGAGGAACAGGATTTCTGGTCAGGCGAGTACAGGATTATAAATACAAAATCAGTTGGGGATATCACAGGAGTAGGAGTGATAATGAATAAGAAAATAGGAATGCGGGTAAACTACTATGAGCAGCACAGTGATCGCATTATCATTGTCAAGATAGATACGAAGCCAACACCGACAACAGTAGTACAGGTTTATATGCCAACTAGCTCTGCCGATGATGAGGAGATCGAAGAAATATATGAGGAGCTAAAGGAAATTATTCAGACAGTTAAGGGAGAGGAAAACTTAATTGTGATAGGAGACTGGAATTCGGTAGTAGGAAAAGAAAGAGAAGGAAAAATAGTAGGTGAATATGGACTGGGCAGGAGGAATGAAAGAGGAAGTCGCCCGGTAGAATTTTGAACGGAACATGATTTAATCGTAACAAACACGTGGTTTAAGAATCACAAAAGAAGGTTGTATACGTGGAAGAGACGAGGAGACACCGGAAGGTATCAGATAGATTTTATAATGGTAAGAGATAGGTACCGGAACCAGGTTATAAACTGCAGGACATACCCAGGGGCAGATATAGACACTGACCATAACTTGTTAGTCATGAACTGTAGGCTGAAGCAGAAAAAACTGCAGAAAGGTAGGAAAATAAGGAGATGGGACTTAGATAAATTGAAGGAAAGTGAAGTTCTGGAGAATTTCAGAGGGAGATTTAGGCAACAATTGACAGAAACAGGGGAAAATAAAACAGTAGAAGAGGAATGGGTAGCATTGAGAGATGAAATAGTGAAGGCAGCAGAGGACAAAATAGGTAGAAAGGCAAGACCTAGAAAAAATCCTTGGATATCACAGGAAATAATACAGTTAATTGATGAAAGGAGAAAATATAAAAATGCAGTAAATCAAACACGCAAAATGGAGTACAGACGACTAAAAAATGAGATTGACAGGAAGTGCAAAATGGCTAAGCAGGAGTGGCTAGAAGCCAAATGCAAATCTGTAGAAGAATGTAAAACAAGGGGAAAAGTAGATACCGCCTACAGGAAAATAAAAGAGACATTTGGGGACAAGAAAAGCAACTCTACGAATATCAAGAACTCAGATGGGAAACCAGTTCTCAGCAAAGAAGGGAAAGCTGAAAGGTGGAAAGAGTACATAGAGCAGCTCTACGAAGGAAATGAACTTAGAGACAATGTTGTAGGAAGGGAAGAGGAAGTAGATCAAGATGAAATAGGAGATACTATACTGAGAGATGAATTTGACAGAGCCTTGAAAGACCTAGGTCGGAACGAGGCCCCAGGAGTAGATGACATACTCTCAGAGCTACTAAAGTCTCTGGGAGAGCCAGCCATGACAAGACTATTTGAACTGGTGTGTAGGATGTATGAGACAGGCGAAATACCCTCAGACTTTAAGAAAAATGTAATAATCCCCATTCCAAAGAAATCAGGCGCAGACAGGTGTGAAAATTACAGAACCATCAGTTTGATAAGTCATGGTTGCAAAATTTTAAAACGAATTATCTACAGGAGAATGGAAAAGCTGGTAGAAGCTGACCTCGGGGAAGATCAGTTTGGATTCAGGAGGAACATAGGAACCCGGGAGGCAATACTCATTTTACGTCTTATCTTAGAAGATAGATTAAGGAAAGGCAAACCTACATTTTTAGCTTTTGTAGATTTGGAGAAAGCATTTGATAATGTTGACTGGAATACACTCTTTCAAATTCTGAAGCAAGCAGGGGTAAAATATAGGGAAAGGAGAGTTATTTATAACTTGTACAAAAGCCAGACCGCAGTTATTAGACTCGAAGGACATGAAAGGGAAGCATCAGTTGGGAAGGGAGTAAGACAGGGTTGTAGCCTTTCTCCGATGCAATTCAAGTTGTACATCAGGCAGGCGGTGCAGGAAAGCAATGAAAAATTTGGAATAGGGATTAAAGTACAGGGGGAAGATATAAAAACATTGCGTTTTGCTGATGACATTGTAATTCTGTCAGAGACAGCAAAGGACCTGGAAGAGCAGTTGAATGGAATGGACAGTGTGTTGAAGAGAGCGTATAAAATGAACATTAACAAGAGCAAAACAAAAATAATGGAATTCGGTCTTAGAAAATCAGGCGCTGCTGAAGGAATTAGATTAGGTAACGAAACAATGAAAGTGGTAGATGAGTTTTTTTACTTGGGTAGTAAAATAACATGCGATGGTCGCAGTACAGAGGATATAAAATGCAGAATGGCAATGGGAAGAAAAGCATTTTTGAAAAAGAGAAATTTGCTAACATCGAATATTAATTTAAGTGTAAGGAAGTCTTTTCTGAAGGCATTTGTGTGGAGTGTTGCGTTGTACGGGAGTGAAACATATACGATAAGCAGTGCGGACAGAAAGAGAATAGAGGCTTTTGAAATGTGGTGTTACAGAAGAATGCTGAAGATTAGGTGGGTAGATCGCATAACTAATGAAGAGGTACTGAACAGAATTGGTGAGAAAAGGAATTTTTGGCATATCCTGACTAAAAGAAGGGATCGCTTGGTGGGACACATTCTTAGACATTGGGGAATCGTAAATTTAGCATTGGAGGGAAGTGTGTAGGGTAAAAATCGCAGAGGGAGACCAAGAGACGCGTATAGTAAGCAGATTCAAGTGGATGTGGGTTGCCGTTCATATGAGGAGATGAAAAGGCTTGCTCAGGATAAAGTAGGGTGGAGAGCTGCATCAAACCAGTCTCCGGACTGAAGACCATAACAACAACAATTACAGTTTAATATGTAGATTATGAGATCATGTCGCAAGTGCGCCAAGATTAAAAATCAAGGCTGGAGGTTGCTTGTTGAACATACAGCTGAGCCGCTTTTGTTTTCCTGAAGTGGGGCTAGGCACCTGGGTGGCAGCCAGCGAGATGGCGAGTGGCAATGGATTCCCCACTCCACTGTGTAGCCCCGGGCGGTATTTGTGACGAGACCCACTTAAAAATACCCCTTCCACTCGATTAAATTCGGATGCTTTAAACCCTTTAAAAAGCAAAATACAATACAGTTCGGGACAAAGATGTTTACTCGCAATTTTTAGCCAGAGGCAGGAAGCCAGACAGATTTCTCACGCAATTCCAAGCTGGAGCTATCAAGCCAGAAAGGAGGCACCTTAACGAGACATTAGCCAAATAACTGTTGGCCAGCGAGCCCTACGGTGTTTTAAGATGCACCATCCGATTGGTAGGCAAGCCACTGATGTGGAAATCACCGGCTGATATACACAAGAGAACAAGCAAAATTAAGGCACTCACTCATGTTCTCAATGGCTGTGTGTGTCACTGTGCATACAAGCTCAAGGTGTGACTCTCTTGCAGCAATTTCTTGTGCGGAGAGGCGATAAAGACTCCTGTACAGTATTGCACTATAACGCGGTCGGACGCCGGGGATACCGTGCCCACTGTTGCGGTTCCTTAAGGGGGATGCTTGGCCACTGTTAGTCGAGCTGATCCTTACGAGTTTACGAGAGTAACTCGGGCGTCCGAGCCATGATTGTCGTGAGTGCACCCGTGCTCTCCCGATAATCCATTTGTAGTCTGGGGCAACGTCCCAGACCTAATTTAAATTGGTCCCAATTCCCCGGTTCAGACCAATGTTTTCGGGAGGTTTTCCTTGGTTGTAAGGCGTATGCGGGAACTGGTAAGCCCCTCCCACAAATTCCCAGTTGGGATCCCCCCTTTGCCCCACTATCATCAGCTTGTCTGATAATTGGCTGAATAGAACCGCGACTGTTTATGGGCCGGATCTCAAACAGCCCCCTCCACTCCTCGGAGTGGAGAATGAAAAGTATAAGGTTTTTTTTTTTTTTTTTTTTTTTTTTTTTTTTTTTTTTTTTTTTTTTTTTTTTTTCACTGTAAGGAGCACCCTCGTCGTGGAGCGGATCTTAGTAAATCTCCAGTGGAGAATACGAAGGATTATACGCTGTTCATACTGTTGATCGAGATACTTACTATCCTGTGTGAAGATAGAGTAAATTAGATAACGGTTGTGAGCGTATTTTTGAATGGCAACACGGTGGGTTAGTATGATACTGATGTACCACGCAAATATATAGACAGTCTAGGATTTACAGGTCGTTCTTGATTTCATCAAGATGCAGGGAAAGTGTGATTGACAGCAGTCGATCAAGACAGAAAAGGTTTAGTTTTAATTTCAGGGAAGACGCAGCTAACAGCTGGCGCAGTTAACAGTACTGTGTGAGCCCTTTAGACAAACACCACACATCCCTAAGCAGTAATAACAAATGTATTTTTTGACATTGGATAACAATTCTGACATCGTGACAGCCTCAATCGTAACATGACAAAATTGAATTAATTTTAAAGTCAAGTAAGCACTGTTCTTCAGCCATTCTACTGACTTTATTTTATTCTGAAATTTTTTATATCATTCCTCAAAAGGTAATCTGTTGAGTTAATCTATCTGAATCTTGGAAATACAAATTCAGTTTGTTTCTTTATCAACTTGAGTCTTCTTGAAAAATATTGGAGTTAATAAATATAAAGTTTTTGATTTCAGTAACTAGCGACATCACTATAGTACCCGAACTGATCCTCACTAGTTATACTTTGTAAATTTTTAGAATTTTCTTACAGGAGATGTCATCTACATCTATCTTTACATAAGTGATAAAAGTTTCACCAATTGTAAGTATAGAAGGAGCATATTTCTAAAATATGATTGACATGTTGTTTATGTCTTCCTTGCAGGAGTCAGCTTTTTCAATTGTGCACTACAAATAGTTGGAAGAGTAGTATAAAGATTACAGCCGAGTAGTTCACGTCAGAACATGTATGTTTTACTATAGTCGACATAATCAACTCAAGAGAGTCAGCAACTGCACTAATATTTGAAATGATTTATTGTCTGATTAGCAGTCAACAGTAGCAAGTGCTTTTTTTCGCATTTACATGTTTCGATCCATCAGGATCATCTTCAGAATCTAATACAAGATAGACAATCAAATACTTACGAACTGAAAACTTTTTACAGTAATTTGATTGTAAGATTAACAAACTTTACGTTTAACATAGTGTTGTACCGGGTGGTCAAAAATGCAGTATAAATTTGAAAACTTAATAAATCACGTAATAATGTAGATAGAGAGGTAAAGATTGACACACATGCTTGGAATGACATGAGGTTTTATTATAATAGAAAGAAAGTTAAAAAAAATCTCTTGCGCGCGTCGTTTATTGATGATCGTGTGCTCCGCCGCCACTTTCGTCATTCTTGGCCTCCCAGGTCTGTGATCGACCGACATCTCTAGGGGTGCTGAAAGACAACATCCGACGCCAATGCCTCACCATAACTCCGGACATGCTTTACAGTGCTGTTCACAACATTATTCCCCGACTACAGCTATTGTTGAGGAATGATGGTGAACATATTGAGCATTTCCTGTAAAGAACATTATCTTTGCTTTGTCTTAATTTGTTATGCTAATTATTGCTTTTCTGATCAGATGAAGCGCCATCTGCCGGACTTTTTTTGTGAACTTTCGTATTTTTCGGTTCTAATAAAACCCCATCTTATTCCAATCATGTGTTTCAATTTTTACCTATCTATCTACGTTATTCCCTGATTTATTACGTTTTCAAATTTATGCTGACTTTTTGATCACTCGGTATATAACTGAAGAGGTTTACCGTTGTAGTTGCTATTGCAGAACATCTCATCTATGTTACGACAATAACTGTGACTTATGAGGACGTTTACAACTTTCAAATACAGAGTTGAGGTAGAGGTATGGAGGATGTTGGGGGAGGTACAAGTGGGGGAAGGGAGAAACTGGGGAGGTGGACGCTGTGGGGGAGAGGGGGCACTGCTGCCAGAGTGGTACTGGAAGAGGGGAAAGAAGCAGATTTTTTCTTCTTTTTTTTTTTTGTGTGTGGGGGGGGGGGGGGGGGGTTAGCAAATATGGTCGTAACTGAACTTACAAAAAAAGGTATAGTCTTAATCTTACAATCAAATTATTGTAAAAAGTTTTCAGTTCGTACATATTTTATTTGTTTTAAACTCTGAAGAATTTGGCAGCCTTTCAGTTATTCCTGAGTGCAATGTGGAAGGCACGGCGCCCCAGTGTGCACGGATAATCCGCAGCGACTGTCCTGCAGAATTTATCTATATCTATAAATGTGAACGTCAGTTCGGTGTACGCTTATCAGGAATGTTTTAGGTACGGTTTTATAGCGATCTGATAGATATTTAGTAATTTGAAGAATATAACGCGAAGTGCGGAATAGTAATTACTCTTTGAAAATGGCTTTATTGGTTGCATTGTTACTTGAGGGTTGATAATGATAAATGGGTGTAGTATATTGGGATGGAAAGTTATCGGTGTATATAAAGTTATACTTGTGTATGTGTTACTATTTCGCTCTGCAGCGAAAACTACAGAACGCAAACGAATGGTCTGTGTGTGTGTGTGGGGGGGGGGGGGGGGGGGACATAAAGTGGTTGAAAGTCGTCAAATTATAAAAAAAATTCTAACTGCAGGCCAGCGATTACGTTTGTGACTCTATAGCAAGGAGGTTACATACAGCGAAACGTGATGCCACATGTTGGAAATGTTTACAGGTAAAAACCAATGTTTGCTTTATGTTCTTTTTAAAGGCTGGAATCTAAGAGACTATATAGGGGGAAAAACTATCTGTGGTTGTCATAGCAACAAAATAAGCAACGTTTGTATTCTGTGTTTAAGTGAGTGTTCTTTAAATAAAGTTAACTTAAAAATAATTAATAACTCAGCAGGTTATGGGCCCAGAGCTCTAACAGAATAAATAAAACTAAAAACAGAATACACTGACAATTAAGAAACAGAAGAAACCACTTCAAGATGTTTGAAGAGAGGGAAGTATTTCAAGATATACAAGTGCTTAAAGACAGTAGTACATTCAGCATGTGGGATGTTGAAATTAGAATATTGTTCAGTACACAAGATCTCTGTAATGTTGTAGATGGTACAGAAACACTACAAAATTGTGAAACTGAAGAGAAAAAGAAGAAATGGCAGCAACGAGACAGCAAGGCAAAACATTATATAATGAGAACAATCGATAAAAAGGTAAAGCCACATGTATTGTGTTGTGAAACTTCTAAGGCTATGTATGATAAACTTAAAGCAATTTACAAAAGAGATGCTTCTCAAAGAATTCAACAATTACTTCAAGAATTTTACAGTTTCAAATATGATAAAACTAGAGACATAGCAAGTAATATAAGTGCATTGCAGAATATAGCATTTGAACTGAATCGTCTCCAGTCAGGAAAGATGTCAGATACTATGATAATACCTAAAATACTGTCTATTTTGCCAGATGAATTCAAACACTTTTCTCCAGCATGGGATTCATCACCCAGTGGTGAGAAGACTATGGAAAATTTAATTGCAAGGCTCATAAGAGAAGAGGAACGACTGAGAAGTAACAACCAAGAAGAGAGTATTGCCTTTGGTGTTCATTTTAATAAAAGAAAAGACCTAATTTGTAACAACTGTGGTGGACATGGACATTTTGCAAGAGAATGTAAGAAGCCTAATAAGAAGGAACACTGGTCTATATGCAAGAAAAATAACCACAAAGAAGAAGATTGCTACTTTAAAAATAAAAATCAAATTCAAGGAGCAAAACAAGAACTTACAAGCCCTGTCCACACTGCAAGAAGACAAACCACAAAGAAGATGACTGTTATTTTAAGAACAAAGATAACACTAAAATATCATTTTTCACTTTAGAAGATACTAAAGATGATCTAGTGCCTAATGAAGAAAAAAAGATAGAAGACAAAGCATGTATTGCATATGAATGTGACAAAGACAAGACTTTGGAAGAATCCAATGAGAAAAAAGATATGGTAATGGTTGTTGATAGTGCGTGTACAGGACATATGTGTAATGAGGTTGACAAGTTAACTAACGTGAAAGACTATGACAGTGTCGTGAAAGTTGCAAAAGAAGGTGAGTCAATGGAAATAAAAGCAACAGGAAACTTTGAAGGTGATAACTGTGTTCTCAATGGTGTTATGTATGTACCTCAACTAAGCAGAAATTTGATGTCTGTGAATGCTATAACTGAAAAAGATGGTACAGTTGTCTTTAGTAAACATAATGTTGAAATATACAAACATGAAAGACTCGTTTTGAAAGGACACAAAACAAGAAATGGACTGTACGAAGTAACCATTAAATCAGGAGTGCAATCACTACTGACACAAGAAGAAAAACAAGAATGGCATAAGAAGTTGGGTCATCCAGGCATAAGTTGTACTTCAAAGATCAAGAAAATGTGTGATGGAATTCCTAAGGGTTTATGCTCAGCAGAAAAATTATGTGATGCTTGTGTGAGAGCTAAGCTAACAAGAAAGCCATTTTCTACTGAGAGAGAAAGAGCAACAAGACCACTTCAAATAATACATACTGATATCTGTGGAGAGATAGATCCCCCAACATATGATGGATATAGATACTATATGACAGTATTAGATGATTACACCCATTTTTGTGTGACCTATTTGTTAAGATACAAGTCGGAAGCTCCAAGATTCCTAAGGAAATATGTGCTACAAAGTGAAAATCAGTTTGGTTTAAAAGTGTCAAAAATAAGGTGTGATAAAGGTGGTGAATACACCAGTAATGATTTTAAGAATTGGTGTGAAGGAAAAGGAATTGTGCTAGATTATAGTATTCCTTATAGTCCTCAACTCAATGGGAAAGCAGAAAGATTAAATCTAACAATAATGAACAAGGCAAGAGCTTTGATATTTGATAGCAAAATGCAGAAAGAGCTATGGGGAGAGGCAGTTCTCACAGCTACGTACCTAATTAACAGGAGCCCAACTGTCAATCAAAGTGCAACACCTGCAGAAAAATGGTTTGGGAAAAGACCTGATCTGTCAAGACTTCAAATTTTTGGATCAAATGTTTTTGCCAAAAATCTAGGATACTTGAAGAAACTAGATGAAAGAAGTAAACCATACATTTTTGTTGGTTATGCCCCCAATGGCTATAGACTTTTTGATGCAGATAGAAGAAATATTGTGGTGTCAAGAGATGTTGAATTTGAAAAGAAAGTGACAAAAGAAACTATACAGAAGATTCTTGTTATTGGTGAACCATCAAATGATATTAACAAACAAGTAAATGAAATTCAAAAGCAAGAAAATGGAGGAGAAGAAGAACAGGAAAGTGAAGAAGAAGAAAAAGAAGAAAGCGTATGCAACGAAAACACAAGAAACTATAATCTTAGGAACAGAATTAATTTGAAGAAACCTTCAAAGTATGATGATTATGAAACAGCATTACTTTCATTTGAAGAATGTATTTATGGTCCAGACAAAGAAAATTGGTTAAAAGCAATAGAAGAAGAAAAGAAATCACTTGAAAAAAATGAAACATGGAAGGTGATCACTGCAGAAGAGGCAAAAGGGAAACAGATCTTAACAAGCAAATGGATCTTTAAGGTCAAAGATGATGGTAGATATAAGGCCAGACTGGTTGTCAGGGGTTGTCAACAAGAAAAGGGAATCGACTTCAAGGAATTATTCAGTCCAGTAGTAGATATATGTTCATTAAGACTGTTGTTTGCTCTGGCAGCAGAGAAAAATTTCCATATAAAACTGTTTGATGTAAAAACAGCATTTCTCTATGGGAAGCTAGATGAAGAGATTTTTATGAAGGTACCTGAAGGATACCAAGAAGCTGGACAAATCTGTGTTTTGAAGAAAGCTCTGTATGGACTTAGGCAAGCTCCATCAAAATGGAATAAAACTCTGACAGAGTTCCTAAAATCAGAAGGACTAATTCAGTTGAAATCAGATCAGTGCATATTTAAAGATGTAACTGAAGAAATGTACATGGCTATACACGTCGATGATGGAATCCTAATAGGAAAAGACTTGGACAAAATTGAAAATATTCTTATGAAACTAAAGAACAATTTTGAAATGTCTGTGGTAGATAATCCAGACACATACATAGGCATACAAATAATGAAGACGGAGAATGGAATATTTCTTCATCAAGAACAGTATGTGAAGAAAGTACTAGAAAGATTCAATATGACTAACTGTAAGGGTATGAAGACTCCATTAGTTCCAGAAGGGAAGATAAGTGAAGAAAATCAAGAAGATGAAAACATTAAATTTCCATATCGTGAAGCTGTAGGTAGTCTTTTGTATTTGTCATGTAAAACAAGACCAGATCTTGGATTTGCAGTGAACTATGAGAGCCGCTTCACAGAAGACCCTAAGAAAAGAGATTACACAAATGTAAAAAGAACTCTGAGATACATACAAGATTCTAAGAACTATGGCCTTTTTTATAAGAAGAAAGATAATGAAGAAGATGACACTATTCATATACATGTCTACTGTGATGCTGATTATGCACAAGATTTAAGAAACAGGAAGAGTACAAGTGGTTACATTGTTCTCTATAATGATGCTCCAATCATTTGGTGTTCCAAGAAGCAGAGTGTGGTAGCTACTTCATCTACTGAAGCGGAGTACATTTCAGCAGCAGAATGCACTAAAGAAATTAAGCATGTTAAGACCCTACTGCAAGAATTAACCAGAAGAGAAGTGAAGATCACTCTTCATGTAGATAATCAGAGTGCTATTCAAATGATCAAATCAGGACAGTTAGTCAGACGAAGCAAACATATAGACGTGAAATTTCATTATGTTAGTGAACAATACAGAGAAGGGTTGTTTGAGATACAGTACTGTAATACAGACAATCAATTAGCAGACATATTGACTAAAGCTCTGCAAAGAGTAAAGTTTGAGAAATTTAGAAATGCTATTATGAAACAGATAATATGACATTTGTTATTCTAAAACATATTAAGTGACACTTTACTGTGTAGTAAACTAAAAGTATGGAATTTGCTCTTTAGATTTTGTGTGAAAACAAACATTGTATTTTAAGGGGGGATGTTGGAAATGTTTACAGGTAAAAACCAATGTTTGCTTTATGTTCTTTTTAAAGGCTGGAATCTAAGAGACTATATAGGGGGAAAAACTATCTGTGGTTGTCATAGCAACAAAATAAGCAACGTTTGTATTCTGTGTTTAAGTGAGTGTTCTTTAAATAAAGTTAACTTAAAAATAATTAATAACTCAGCACCACAGACCATATCTTTGGTCTATGCGTGCTACAATGTCTTCAGCTCTTTCTCAGTAAGGACAAGCATAGGAATCAGGAAATATAAGAATAAATAAATAAAGCAGTAAAAAAGAAATCTCGTTTAATACATCCCTTTTTTTAAATTGATTTGACGTTTGGAGCATTACATCAAGTGATCGATCTGTGATATTATTACAATCATTGTTGTTGAATTTCGTGATTGGATTCTTCGAAACGAGTGCATTTTTACGTGTGATTTCTTACATTTTCTCTGATAAATGTAACATGTTTTTAGAAAAAAGGAGATGGACAGAGAGAGAGAATAGATAGGAAAAGTACTAACTCAAGGTTCGAATTAATAAATAAATTCCCGGGCAACGCCGGGTTTTCTGCTAGTACTTAGTATATGTATATTGTATACTCTGTAGCATATGTTATGGAAATATTGATTTAGTAATATTATTGCGTATTTCAAGTTTTAAACCGTTTAATACTTGCTTAACTTTTAACCTTTATTTTT
Organism: Locusta migratoria; assembly: GCA_026315105.1. NCBI lineage: Eukaryota > Metazoa > Arthropoda > Insecta > Orthoptera > Acrididae > Locusta > Locusta migratoria. The sequence continues at coordinate 269,706,235 of CM048747.1, forward strand.
ATGCCATCATAAGAATTTTAAGCTGTTATATTAAGTTTTAGTCTTCCAGCACGTTTTTGTTTTATTTTATGTCAGGAAAATCGCGCTTTATTAATGAGCAATACATTTTTGTGTTTAAAATGTCAAAGATGTCATAGATATCTGTATCCGTTCATTTCCTCTGTGAATTTTTCAATATTAACTATATTTACGCTTTGGTGAGAAATAAGGCAAATGACAATCTAAAGGCCTTCAATCCCTATTTACTAAACAATTTCTGTCAAATTGAAACTGCATATTAACCACTTACGCTATCGTGTAGCTTGAAACCATGTTTCTTTTGTCTTCAAAAATGGTGTGTTTATCATTCCTTGCCGCCGATATATAAATCAACGAAGCTGCGCACGTTTTATCTTTGTCGGCCAGCCCCCGAAAAATGACGATGGCTATTGTGTCGGAAGCTATTATTACACGGTAACATCCCAACACGCCACGGGTGTAATTTCCCGTAGAACCTCTGCGGGAAATGAAAAGATGTTATCGTTCTGCTGCCACCGAAATAGCCAATGTTGACGCTCGCCCACTCGTGGGTCATATTTCGAACATCACTGGGCAGTCTCACTGCCATAGGATTTTAAGCAGCAGCCTTGAACTTATTTTTAGTCACTCAGAAGCACCATGAACCATATTGTATAATCATCCTCTAGATCTCCAGGAATTAATTCATGGTGTAATTACCTCAATGCCCAGTACTCAAACAGTTAATACAGCCATAAACATTCCATCCCAGCAGCAGTGCCGGCCGCGGTGGCAGAGCCGTCTGCGGCGCGTCAGTTACAGTCTGCACGGCCACTACGGTCGGGGGTTCGAATCCCCCCTCGGGCATGGATATTTGTGCCGTCCTTAGTATTAGCTAGTTCATAAGTAGTTTGTAAATTTAGGGACTGATGACCCTGTAGTTAAGTCCCATAAGCTATACAAACATTTTTTTGAACCAGCAGCAGTCAAGGATATCATAAAACCTATTTTACATAGATTTGGCAAATCCTGAATTGCTGAAGAAGCTTCTGCTTGGTCAGAATCAAAATCCCAACGGTCGTTCAATAATCTCATATGGACTTGCCTACTAAAAAATGTTTTTGTTTGGATGAAGACACTGAAGTGAAGGGTCGGTGATTCTGTTATTGCTTTTAATAATAGCCACATTGGTAATGTGAAAGTACTACAGCATATGGCAATTAATCCCTAAACTTACAAACTACTTATGAAATACCTTATACTAAAGACGACACGAACATCCATGCCCGAGGGGGGATTCGAACCCTTGACCGTAGCAGCCGTGTAGACTGTGACTGTGGCGCCGCAGACCGCTCGTTCACCGCGGCCGGTGGATGGGAAGAGGTTCGCAATGATACAGCAGAGTATGCAGTACAATTGGCCACCAAGGAGTTCAGAAAGGAGAAAAGAAGAAAGAACTTGGAAAAAGATCAAGATGTCATATACAGTATGGTTAAAGATTTATTTTTTTTTCCTATGGGACTTAACTACGAGGTCATCAGTCCCTAAACTTACAAACTACTTATGAACTACTTACGAACTAGGACGGCACAAATATCCATGCCCGAGGGGGGATTCGAACCCCCGACCGTAGTGACCGTGCAGACCCTGACTGGAGCGCCTTAGTCCCCTCGGCCACCGCGGCCGGCGGTTAAGGATTACCAATGGGCTCCCCAATTTCAGGTACTATTGCAAAAATCTTTATGAATCATATAGAACAGGTCATATTTAACAAAATAGTTCCAAACAGATACAGTATCCTATACTGGATTAGATATAAGGATGACATAACTCAAGAATAGACCAGTTGTATATTGACATAAATTCTGTTCATGACAAGATACAATTCACAGTAGAAAAAGAGCAAAACAGACAGTTAAATGTCTTAGATGTCACCATAAAGATTCAGGACAACCAGCATACATTTGACATATTCAGGAAACCAGCAACAACAGACACAATTATACACCACACATCTAATTACCCAGATACACAGAAACATGCAGCACTTAGATACATGCTCCACAGACTAAACACCATCTCACTAGACACAGATAACTACCAGAAAGAAATGAATACCATCATATAAATAGCCACAAACAATGGATACAAAGAAAAATTTCTTACATAATATGGTTACTCGTTCTATGAAGCTTTCAACGTTCGTAACTGACAATACCAGAGGAACAAATAGAGGTGGACGTAAATGGAAAGTTCCAGATGGCTGGAAATTGCATGTTCAAATGTTTGTATAGTCTATGGGACTTAACTACGGGGTCATCAGTCCCTAAACTTACAAACTACTTAACTACTTATGAACTACTTACGAACTAGGACGTCACAAATATCCATGCCCGAGGGGGGATTCGAACCCCCGACCGTAGTGGCCGTGCAGACCGTGACTGGAGTGCCTTAGACTCCTCGGCCACCGCGGCCGGCGGAAATCGCATGAAACTTCTGTATGTATGAACTGTTTCACAAGATATAGGGTATCAAGCGGGAATCGAAACTCTTGAACACCACAGGTGCTCCTGTCGCCAACTAGAATTCTTTCACTTTGATATTTCTCTAGAAAGGACATGGTTATTCTCAGGTCTTCCTGTGGATTATTCAAAGTCACCACATTGGAAATTAGGTTTTTTTTGAAGGCATCAGACAAATATGTTTCATGATAGGCAGTTATAAAATGAGAAGTACCTAGTGAAGACATCCAAAACACCGTAATTCGTAGTATAAACGTAACTAACAATTATTGAAGCCTAATAGAAAAGTTTCTCATAGAGTCTTACGCAGAATTAAACATTAAAGATTTGACGATTGACCTGCTGTTTCTCTAATAATTAAAACGTAAACTCAATTATCCGTAATAAAATGTTGTTGTTGTGGTCTTCAATCCGGAGACTGGTTTGATGCGGCTCTCCACAATACCCTATCCTGAGCAAGCCTCTTCATCTCCTCATAAGAACGGCAACCTACATCTGTCTGAATCTGCTTACTGTATCCATCTCTTGGTCTTCCCCTGCGATTTTTCCCCCATACACTTCCCTCCAACGCTAAATTCACAATTTCTTGATGTCTAAGAATGTGTCCTACCAATCTATCCCTTTTTTTAGTCAGACAGAATTACTATGTGGTCGGTAAAACGCAATGTTTTTAATTCTTCCCCCTGAACTTTAATTCCTTCACCAAATTTCTCCTTGCTTTCCTTTATAGCTTGTTCAATGTACAAATTGAACAACAACGGAGAAAGACTGCAACCCTATCTTATTCCCTTCCCAACCACTGCATCCCTTTCATGCCCTTCAACTCTGACAACCGCTGTCTGGTTTTTGTACAAGTTGTAAATAACCTTACGTTCCCTATATTTTACTCCTGCTTGCTTCAGAACTTGAAAGAGTTTATTCCAATCAACATTGTCAAAAGCCTTCTCCAAATCTACAAAAGCTAGAAATGTAGGTTTGCCTTTTCTTAATCTATCTTCTAGGATAAGCCGTAAAGTGAGTATTGCCTCCCGTGTTCCTACATTTCTCCTGAACCCGAACTGATCTTCCCCGAGGTCGGCTTCTACCAGCTTTTCCATCCTTCTGTATATAATTCGTGTTAATATTTTGCAACCATGACTTATTAAACTGATGGTTCTGTAGTTTTCACACCTGTCTGCACCTGCTTTCTTTGGAATGGGGATTATAACATTTTTCTTAAAGTCTGAGGGTACTTCACCTGTCTCATACATCTTACGCACCAGGTGAAACAATTTTGTCATGGCTGGTTCTCCCAGAGACTTCAGCAGCTCTGAGGGAATATCATCTACTCCAGGGGCCTTGTTTCGACTTAGGTCTTTCAGTGCTCTGTCAAATTCGTCTCTCAGTACCGTATCTCCTATTTCATCTTCATCTACATCCTCTTCGTTTCCTACAATATTGTCTCGTAGTTCATTTCCTTTGTAGAGCCCCTCTATATACTCTTTCCACCTTTTAGCTTTCCCTTCTTTGATGAGAACTGGTTTTCCATCAGTGTCCTTGATATTCATAGAGCTGTTTTTCTTATCTCCAAATGTTTCTTTAATTTTCCTGTAGGCTGTATCTATTTTTCCCCTATTTATACATTCTTCTACAGATTTGCATTTGGCTTCTAGCCACTCCTGCTTAGCCATTTTGCACTTCCTGTCAATCTCATTTCTTAGTCGTCTGTACTCCATTTTGCCTGTTTCATTTACTGCATTTTTATATTTTCTCCTTTCATCGATTAAATTTAGTATCTCCTGTGATATCCAAGGATTTTTTGTACGTCTTTCCTTCCTACCTATTTTGTCCTCTGCTACCTTCACTATTTCATCTCTCAATTTTACCCATTCCTCCTCTACTGTTTTATTTTCCCCTGTTTCTGTCAATTGTTGCCTAAAGCTCCCTCTTAAATTCTTAAGAACCTCAGGTTCCTTCAATTTATCCACGTCCCATCTCCTTACTTTCCTACCTTTTTGTAGTTTCTTTAGTTTCAGCCTACAGTTCATAAGCAACAAGTTATGGTCAGAGTCTATATCTGCCCCTGGGTATGTCTTACACTGTAGAACCTGGTTGCGAAATCTATGTCTTACCATTATAAAATCTATCTGGTATCTTCCGGTGTCTCCTGGTCTCTTCCACGTATACAACCTTCTTTTGTGATTCTTGAACCAGGTGTTGGTTATAACTAAATTATGTTCTGTGCAAAATTCTACCAGGCGGCTTCCTCTTTCATTCCTTTTGTCCAGACTATATTCACCTACTATCTTTCCTTCCCTTCCTTGTCCTACTACCGAATTCCAGTCTCCCATAACAATTAAGTTGTCCTCTCCCTTAATTGTCTGAATAATTTCCTTTAGCTCCTCATATATTTCTTCGATTTCCTCATCATCGGCAGAGCTAGTTGGCATATAAACCTGTACTACTGTTGTCGGTGTTGGCTTCGTATCTATCTTGACAATGATAATGCGATCACTGTGCTGGTCGTAGTAGTTTACCCGCATTCCTATTTTCTTATTAATTATCAATCCTACTCCTGTGATACCCCCAACTAATTTTGTATTTATAATCCTGTACTCACCTGACCAGAAATCCTGTTCATCCTGCCACCGAACTTCACTAATCCCCACTATATCTAACTTCAACCTATCCATTTCCCTTTTTAAATTTTCTAATTTTCCTACTCGATTAAGGGATCTAACATTCCACGCTCCGACCCGTAGAATGCCAGTATTGTCTTTCCTGATGATCGCATCCTCCTGAGTAGTCCCCGCCCGGAGATCCGAATGGGGGACTATTTTACCTCCGGAATATTTTACCCGAGAGGATGCCATCATCATATGTTCATACAGTAGAGCTGCATGTCCTCGGGAAAGGTAACGGCTGTAGTTTCCCCTTGCTTTCAGCCGTTCGCAGTAACTGTGTGGCAAAGCCACATTAGCCGATGTTACAAGGCCAGCTCAGTCAATCATCCAGACTGTTGCCCCTGTAACTACTGAAAAGGCTGCTGCCCCTCTTCAGGAACCACACGTTTGTCTGGCCTCTCCACAGATACCCCTCCGCTGTGGTTGCACCTACGGTACGGCTATCTATATCGTTGAGGCACGCAAGCCACCCCACCTCGGCAATGTCTGTGGTTCATGGGAGTGGAATAAAATGTTATAACATACATTTTTAGGTGCTAACTGTTGCTCAGCTGGTAACGAATTGATTATCCAGGTTGCTGACGGGGATTCTCCCATCATAATGGCAAATAAACAACTATTGACAACCATTTCAAGGAGCCCAGTGTAATGTAATCTTCGTAACAATGTTGTGTGCCCTGATATTTCTGTAGCGTTTTAGCTAGCGGCTGAAAGTCTGGTGATTGTTTTTGCAAAGCGGTTCAACGCGAAGCACAGCTCAACGAAAGTTACTAACAGCACGCTGTCTGAAGTTCGTGGCTCCATATCTATGGAAAATATAAACGTACCTACCTAAGTCCCTATTATCACGTCATGGCGTCTGTAGATGTGTTCAGAATTTTTAGAATGTTTGTAAAACTTCGAGTGAAACTTAAATAGCGTAGAATAATCACAAGTTTTCTGCTAGATTCAAGTATTCTACGTAAAACATGTTTGACACCTGTACTACCTACACAGGTGAGCTGTAAGTACAGTATTGAAGTGGTTGCCAGAGATTTAGTTTTACAGATAAGTATTACATTCCAAAAATCCATAGTTATATAGTTCATTTTATGAAGATGAAATTCAACTAGATGAACTTGGGTGGACTGATTTGTATTAAGCAACGAATTTTATCATCTATAGATATCAAGAACAACATTCTAGTTCTCTAGATTTTATACGCCGTATCTAACCGTAGCAAAACATTCTGTAATTCCTTTCGTTATGATCACGATCTTAAAGAGGTGCACCCCGCTAGCTCTATGGCGACTTAGTTGCGAAACATATATAATAAATTCGAACAGTAGAAATCATGTAATGATTGCTGTCGTATAAGGGGCAACATCGCTATTAAAGAATAGCGAAGAGATTACGAGAGCAGCCAGTTTCAATGTTACCGCCGTAAAACTACGTTATACTTGTAACTTGTCACGACAGAAAATGATGATGATAAACAATGTGGGACTTCTTCCGTCTTGCGTTTGAAACTCTCGGAGAACTCCTGTACGCGGAGGGAGGAAGGAAGAGGAGGGAGCGGCAAGGGAAGCCTTAATTTGTTATGCCGACCCGGGCCGGTAGGATACCCCACGTAGGAAACCCCACGACACCGGTAATTCTCCTGCCCCTCCACCAGTCAAGTGTAAAACGCGCTACGCCCAATCTGTTCCTACACTTGTACACATCCACTAACTGGGGACAGTGATGGTAGACCGTCACTACTGGATGTGTATTTCCCATTTTAAGGGTACGCTTTCACTTGCCGTTCCAGTGGTGGTACACATGCACTAGTGAAGGTATACCTTCACTAAGCATTCACATCCACTTATAACATCTCTACCAGATTCAATTTTTATAACTGAAAATTACTTATTCATTTCATGGCACATCACAATTTTTGTCTTTATGGGAAATACTATGAAAATATTATATTTCGTTTTAAGTATTCATTGCATAGTAATACTGTAGTAATTACGACAGTACAAAGAATACTTGTGACTACAAACTCGCCGGTCAGCTGTCGATCGTGTGTTATCGCCAGTCTTCGGCACTGTTCGCGAGTAAGAGAACGATCTCAAAAATACCTACAATGTCCACATGCAGCTCACGCACCCACGCGAGTTCTACTTGGTATTTCTAATCACAGTTTTTCGTAATTGTACTTCCTACTTGAGATGCGAGCTATTTATCGTGTAACCGAAGCTGAATGGATATTTTTCAGTGCTTGCGACTTTCCGCACCATGTAGTTATCTTGTCTAGATCGTTTTGCATTTGTACAGATCTTTACTACGAGGCAAATGACAACACTGTCTGCACACAATCTAAGACCGCTGCTCAGGTTACCTCCTTGATCAATTACATAGACTCCTCTAAATAATTAGGGGATGAGGTGGGATATCATGCACCATATACATATGCTAATGTATTTTATTCAGATATTGGCTACAATTATAATTTGTGTGTCATACAGTACGATATTTTTCGGTATCATCTCTTTACTTGAAGTTTACAGGACATTTACTTAGAGCGATGCACCTCGGGGCTAACATAAGAGTGAAAAACACAGTCTCGTTGCCCTCTAATATGGTGTGTTATCAACTCGATTGGTCAGCACATTGGTGGCATGGACAGTATGAGGTTATCAATCAACTCTTGAGGGATATTTGGCCATTTTTCCATGAGTGCAATATACAGCTCTGCAACCGTTGTGGAAGGTGCTGGTCTGGCTGCAATGCTTCTTCCAGGTGTTTCCCAGACATGGTCAATCGGGGTTATGCCCGGTGAACAAGCTGGCCACTATGTAACGGCAGGGAAAACAGTCACCACGCAGATATACACGTCGTGGCTTTAGGCACTACGCGTCGGATAACACGGAATGTCGGATAAAAGAAGGTAGGTTAAACGAGACAAGACTGCCTTGTGAGGCTTTTCCCACAAGAAGACTTTTTGCAAAGTTTCCAGGACATGTATCGCAAAGCTCAGCGGTGCATAGTTGTGGGAGGTGACTATTTCGAGGGGCAGTAAGGTAACTGTAGTTCATAGTTCATCTACGTCAATATTGCAGGACTGTTCACCGAACGTTTTTGTCAGACATTGTTTTTGGAGATTTCGTATTGTCCATACATGAAATTGCTGGAAATACAGTCCCAGGTGAATGATGAAATTATTGTTGAGTTTTGCTTGCTGTAGTCCCTGCTACACGATTCAGCATTGAATCAAAGAATCTCTGGTTGTGTTGTTGGGGCAGAACAGTTCATGGAAATGTTGCCAGAGGTGCTGTAGATGTTGTATCTGAGGGAAGTCATAGCGCAGGCATCAAACAGGCGTTTTTGCTGTGATGTTCCCATGCATGCAATAAAGTTTCTGATTCTGAGGACGAACCTATATCTCAATTTGTGTTATGTTTCGAAGGACTTACCAATGATTGTATATATTTCTCAGATCATAAGGCATGTAGCTACTAAACATAATCAATATTTCGGAAGGTCTCTCGATTTCTTTAAAATCAGGGAAACAGTTTTTTTCTGACTTACAATATCGTTGACCGGTGTTAGAAAAAAAGAATGTACTAAACAGTAATGTTTCTTATGATCTATCTTTTTAAATTGCGTACTAATGAAGAAAAACATAACATTCTCTGAAAAACTAATAAGTAATGCTTTGTCTGACAAAAATGCACAAAAAAATTAAATTCTGTTATCAAATACAACTGTGAATAACGAATTCGAAATATTGAAACATTTCGTGCTGGATCGGGATTCGAACCCGGACTTCCCGCTTCGGGCCAGCGGTCGCCTTAACCAATTAGGCTATCTAGGGAAGCTTCCCCTCCAACCCAAAACCTCAACTTCTAGCCCTCTTGCTCGCAGCCTATACTGGATTACTGCAAATAATCGTGCGTTCGACTGCGTCGGCGTTGAAATTGGCAGTTTTCGGCGACCGCTGGCCCAAAGCGGGAAATCCGGGTTCGAATCCCGATCCAGCACAAATTTTCAACTTCGCGGTTGAATTTATTTCAACGCCTCGAAACGGTCGAAATGTTTCAATTTTTCGAATTCGTAAAATTACGGCCGTTATTGTCAACAAATGGTGTCTGTTACTTCGGACATGTCAGAAAGAATAGACACCATATCTATAATTGTGAATAATGCCGCATTTAAACAGAAATACACAAATTTGCCCTGTATTAGTATTTGAAATAAGAGCAATAAAACAATTATTACCTATCTTCATCAAAGGAACATTACTGGTTTCGTAATATGCGGAAAACTGAGAGACCACGTAGCACTGACAAATATGAGAGTTAATCATCGCTCTAAACGACAGTGATAAGATTATGTTACACAGCAAAATTCAACTATACTACTACCTGGTTGTGTTTACACCATTACTGACGTTCTGTTTTCATGATTGACAGGCACGTAGTGTCGAAATGGCTCTCGAAATTATTTGAAGTGCTATTAATATGGCCGCTATGACCTACAGGCAGTATAAAAATAGATTGCAGTGACTGCTATGCGATTAGTACCTTAATACGCAATAATCACGGAGCACATTTCCTTGTCGAACTACAAGAGACCATAGTTCTAGTAAAAATATAATCAGAACCAGTAGGCCACGAGTTTTCTCGCTGTATCAGGTTTCTTCTAGTTACCCCACATGTTACCGCATAGTGCACAAAACAATTGAAGACAGCTGACGAACGGTACGTTCATCGCCGAGGAAACGACCGCTGGCAGTTCGTTGATGATGGCCAATGCGATTGGTTCTGGTCCGACTGTGACTCGACTACGACGTTGGAAGAATAAACACTTCCTTTGCTTGACGCAGTTTGCCAAGGTAAGTCACGCTAGTTCAGTTCAGCTCACAATTATTGAAGGGTTGCCGGCAAATGAGAAAAGAAGTTGTTATTACTTCTTTGAAACGAAGTTTCTCGCAGCTGCTTGATAAAATTACAGACGTTGCCTGCCGGGCTAATTAATTTTGCTAGGGTCTTTTTATTTGGTAATTTCCAAGAAAGCTTACACTCGAAGTTGTACGGCCGAAATCGATAATATATAGAATGTCGATTATGTCAGCATTGGCACACGACTTATTAAGTGTGCATAACGTGTTTAATTAGTGTGATCTAATTAAGTAAGTGGGTATACAACTGATAGAGTACTTCAAGACGAATACTTCGCTCATTAATAAAGTAAGTGAAGCAACTTCTAGATTTCTAGTTATAAAATGTATTTGTACGTTATGATGCATTAGTAGATACCGGTCTTTACTCACGTCGCGAGTGAAGTAACATTTTTACTATCAATACATGTCTAGTAAGAAAATGTATTTTTACGTTATGATACATTAGTAAATACCCACATTTACACATCCCGAGCGTGAATAGCCGCGAAATTGACATTCCGACCGTACCACTTCGAGTGTAAGCTTTCTGGGAAATTACCTTTTATTTATTAAATTTTTTTTTTAAAGTTGAATGGCATATGGCTATAGTGAAGATGAATAACGATATTCACACGAGTAATAACAAAAAGGAGTTCTCGAAGTTGTCTACATCGTCTGCTATATTACAGTAAGGTTAAAAAAATTGAGATGGTTTGATGTTTTGTGTGGTGAAACGGCTTCTAATTCATATCGAAGTTTGGTGGTTGGCGAGAGTTACAACAAATTCAGGATTTTTCTAATGGATAAAGATTGTAGTTGGAAACTTTCAGCTTCCTACTTGCTATACGTGACCAATGAATCTTCTTGAGATGCTTGGCAAAATTGGTGGATATTTTAATGCTTAAGATTCTTAACAGTACCAATCAAGGACGTTCGTAAAAGTTTTGTGGGGAATATGGTACTTTAGACATATTTACAGTCTTAAATGGTTTTCTGAAAACATCTTGAGCGAAAATTGGTAAAAGAAAGCAGCTACCGCCATAAAATACCACCTTAAATCTTAAACCTCCAGACTAAAATATTGCAAAATTAAATATTCCCCAACATTTGTGCTAATAGTCTTATAGGCATAATTTAAAGAATATTTTTATTTAAATTGTAACTTTTTCTAAAGCAGTTATTTTTAAAACACTACGATTTTTGAAACTAATAATATTTGATGTACGTTATTTCTTCTTCACTGTGATTAGGCATTCATATAAATGAGAAACCTACTAAAGACTTTATATGTATCTTTTAGGAGTTATTTCCGTAGAAAGGACAGCGAAAGTACTGGATCAGAAATACCTTTCAAGACAACTACTTTTATGAGAGCCTTTAAGTAATAGGTACCCCGTTTTGCTTACTGATATACTAAGTTTGTTTTACTGCACCAGTTGCTTATATTTTCAGTGTGTGACCACTTTTATTTCCAACTGTGTTCGTGAGTTTCCTGGCACAACGACTAATAAGTCGGTAGCATACGCGACTAACTACCCCATCTACTCTTGTCATCCCTGTCAAGGATCTAGATCTACGGCTTAAGTAAGATATTCCAGAAAATGGGGCCGCAGATTGAGCCCTGTGGATGCACTTTAAGAGTATTCTTTAACTACCCATTAGGATCTAGATTTCCGTTATGCTGCTCTGCCCGTACAGCAATCTAGGAAGCATCAGCACAGTTCAAACGGCAGCCTCATTTCTCTATCCACCATACACTGTCAAATGCGCCAGCTACGTCTATTGGTACAGCAGGTACATATTTTCAGTTTGTGTTGTCTGCTATTTGTATTGCGTATTTCATGACCGGCCACGGTGGCCGAGGGGACTGTGGCGCGTCAGTCACGGTTTGCACGGCCACTACGGTCGGGGGGTTCAAATCCCCCCTCGGGCATGGATATTTGTGCCGTCCTTAGTGTAAGCTAGTTCATAGGTAGTTTGTAAGTTTAGGGACTGATGACCCCGTAGTTAAGTCCCATAAGCTATACAAACATTTGAACATTTTGAACATATTTCATGGCAGCATCTATCGACCTTGTCTCTCTGAACCCGTACTGTGTGGTCTTAAACCGGAGAGTGTCTGTGCGATTGTAATAAGTCGTACAAGAGCCTCTCTCGAACCTTGGATAAAGTGTTTAACAGACAAATTGACCAGTATTAGATTTAGATTTGTTCAGAGAAGTAAAAACAGCAATGACCATTCCTACAGCGGCTTATACCGAAACGTGAATTTATTATTTAACTAGTAAAGCCATCTAATCCCGTTCAGGAGTAGCAGACGTCCCTACGTCATTAACACAATTTCTTCAGAGACACCTTACCAAAATATCCTGTGTGTTCTTTCTTCCAGCGCTTCATACTAGAAGATTAAGTGAAGTGTAGTTTCATCAACTGCATCAAAAAATTTACACATGGGGCAGGTTCCTCTTAATTTATAGCGCTGTATATGCATCATGAGCTTACCATGCTTTTGTTCTGGAATCTTGTTCTAGTATTCCGCTTGCTGTGTTTTAATGTTTTAATACAGATGCGTATTTCTGTTTTGACCTAACATTTGGTAATTAGCAGAACAGGTTGTGGTCGTATAAAAGTTAGAGATGCCCCTGTTCTGCTTAGCCTGTCACCCTGTTATTTTCCGCCAATACCTGAGTGTACTGGTATCCACAGCAAGTTTACCCTGTTGCTTTCGCCCAGTCTCTGAAGGCATTTATAGCTTTCTGCTACAATCTTTGATCTCGTTACTGGAGCAGCTATGGATTTCAGAACTGCCTGGTAGATGCTACAGTTTTTTTAGTCCCTACGTATTTCTCCTCCAGGCATTTTCTGATTGCAAACATTTCATTTGGAACACCGTGGCCAGTTTCCTTAGAGACAATGAACTATCTATTCTTGGTTGGACTCCGTGTATCCCTGCCCCACGGCCCTGATCCGTTTTTGCTATAATATAACATTTGTTGAAGCAAGTCGACAGTATTACATAGCCAGTAGGCATGTTCCCTATCATTCCTACGTCTACAGCACTTCTGAAGCGAGTCTGGCATTCTGGATATCAAGAAGATGGCCAGCTGCTGACAGTTCTATGACTGTGTGTTCCTGCTGCCGCCTCCCTCTTGCCCTAGAGGACTAGTAGAGGCAGGTCTAGCACCGTTTCCATCCCAGCGGTCGGTGTGCTGCGAATTACAATTGTTACGGTTAAGCAGGCCAATCTCTGCACCCTTTCAAGCTCTCTAGCAGTCACTTTTTGTTCTACCTTGTTCCACCACACTGTAGCCTCATACGTAATACTGGATCTAATTAGAGGGGTAGATCTAGTGCATGCTCTTAGAAGTAAATCCTCAATTCAGAGGTGTGCGTCAATTCCATGCGAAAACATTGCATTGTACCTCAAGTAATACACTACTACACATTCAAATTGCCACACCAAGAAAAAATACAGATGATATACGGGTATTCATTGGACAAATATATTATACTAGAACTGACATGTGATTATATTTTCACGCAATTTGGGTGCATAGATCTAGAGAAATCAGTACCCAAAGCAACAGAGCTTGGATGGCGTGTTTAGATACAGATGCCCATGCAGCTTCAACACGATACCACAGTTCATCTAGAGTAGTGACTGGCGTACTGTGACGAGCCAGTTGCTCAGCGACCATTGACCAGACGTTTTCAATTGGTGAGAGATCTGGAGAATGTGCTGGTCAGGTCAGCAGTCGAACATTTTTCGTATCCAGAAACGCCCTTACACGACCTGCAACATGCGATCGTGCATTATCCTGCTGAAATGTAGGGTTTCGCAGGGATCGAACGAAGGGCAGAGTCACGGGTCGTAACACATCTGAAATGTAACGGCCACTGTCCAAAGTGCTGTCGATGCGAACAAGAGGTGACTCAGACGTGTAACCAATGGCACTCCATACCATCACGCCGGGTAATAGCCAGTATGGCGATGACGAATACATGCTTCCAATGTGCATTCACCGCGATGTCTCCAAACATGGATGCGACCATCATGATGCCATAAACGGAACCTGGAGTCATTCGAAAAAATGATGTTTTGCCATTCGTGCACCCAGGTTCGTCGTTGCGTACACCATCGCAGGCGCTCCTGTCTGTGATGCAGCGTCAAGGATAACCGTAGCCATGGTATCCGAGCTGATAGTCCATGCTGCTGCAAATGTCGTCCAACAGTTCGTGCAGATGGTTGTTGTCTTGCAAACGTCCCCATCTGTTGACTCAGGGATCTACATCTACATAGATCTACATCTACATAGATACTCTGCAAATCACATTCAAGTGCCTGGCAGAGGGTTCATTAACCACTTTCATAACTTTTCTCTACCGTTCCATTCTCTAATAGCGCGCGGGAAGAAAGAACACCTAAATCGTTCCGTTTTCGATCTGATTTCTCTTATTTTATTGGGATGGTCATGTCTCACTAAGTAGGTGAGTGCTAGCAAAATATTTTCACATTCAGAACTAAAAGACGGTGTTTGAAACTTCGCAAAAAGATCACGCTGCAATGAATAACGTCTTTCTTTTAATGATTTCCACCCCAATTCGTGCAACATTTCCGTGACGCTTTCCCCCCGTAACGTGATGAAACGAAACGAGCTGCCCTTCTCTGAACCTTCTCAATGTCTTCCGTCAGTCCCACCTGGTGAGGGTCCCACAAGGGGCAACAGTATTCCAGGAGAGGACGCACAAGTGTGATGTAGGCAGTCTCTTTGGTGGAGCTGGTGCATCTTCGAAGCGTTCTGCCGATGAAACGTAACCTTTGGTTCGCCTTCCCCACAATATTTTTATGTGTTCTCTCCAGTCAAAGTTGTTCGTAATTGTAATTCCTAGGTATGTGGTAGAATCTACGACCTTAAGGTTTGACTGATTTATCGCGTAATTAAAGTTCAGCGGATTTCCTTTAGTGGTCATATGTATTACTTCACACTTTTCTTTATTTAGTGTCAATTGCCAATTTTCGCACCATGCAGAAATTTTGTCTAAATCGCTCTGCAGTTGCTTTTGATCCTATGTTGACTTGACTAACCGATAAACAACAGCATCATCCGCGAACAGTCTAAGGGAGCTATTCAGATTATCTCCTAAATCGTTTATAAACACGAGGAAAAGTAGAGGACCTATAACGCTTTCCTGTGGAACGCCAGATATCACTTCCGTTTTACTCGATGACTTACCGTCAATTACAACGAACTGTGTTCTTTCTGATAGAAAATCGTGAATCCAATCGCACAATTGGAGAGATATTCAATAAGCACGCAATTTCATAAGAAGCCGCTTGTGGGGTACAGTGTCAAAAGCCTTCCTGAAATCCAAAAATATGGAATCGATTTGAGATCCCTTGTCGATGGCACTTAACACTTCATGTGAATAAAGGGCAAGCTGTGTTTCGCAAGAGTGATACTTTCTGAATCCGTGTTGACTACTGGTTAATAGGTCGTTCTCTTCGAGGTAGTTCATAATATTCGAACTAAGTATATGTTCCAAAATCCTACTGCAAATCGACGTCAATGAGATTGGCCTGTAATTTTGGGGATCACTCTTATTGCCTTTCTTGAATATTGAAGTAACTTGGGCAAATTTCCAGTCTTTGGGCACGGATCTTTCGCTGAGTGATCGGTTGTAAATTATAGCTAAGAACGGAGCTATTGCATCAGCGTACTCTGAGAGGAATCTAGTTGGTATACAATCTGGCCCGGAAGATTTATTTTTGTTTAGTGACTTAAGTTATTTGACTACTTCAGGAACATCTACTTCTAAGTTTCGCATGCTGGCAGCTGTTCTTGGATTGAATACTGGAGTGTTCACTTCGTCTTCTTTGGTGAAAGAATTTCGGAAAGCTGTGTTTAGTAATTCTGCCTTAGCAGTACTGTCATCGGTAGTATTACCATTGCTATCGCGTAGTGAAGGTATTGTTTGTGTTTTGCCGCTAGTGTACTTCACATATGACCAGAATTTCTTTGGATTTTCTGCAAGATTACGAGGCAGGGTTTCGTTGTGGTAACTACTATAGGCTTCTCGCATTGAAGTCCGCGTTAGGTTGCGAGTTTCAGTAAAAGATTGCCAGTCTTGTGGATTCTGTGTCTTTTTAAATTTTGCATGCGTTTTTCTTTGTTTCTGCAACAGTGATCTGACCTGTTTTGTGTACCACGAGGGATCAGCCCCATCTTTTATTAATTTATTTGGTTTTAATCTCTCGATTGCTACTGATATTATGTCTTTGAAAGTAAGCCACAATTGATCTACACTCGCATTTTTTGAAAGACTGGAGACTATCACTCAGGAAAGCGTGAAGCGAATTTTTATCTGCTTTATTGAATAGATATATTTTTCGTTTATTTTTGGTGCATTTGGGCATTTCTACATTCAGTCTCGCTACTACAACTCGATGTTCGCTAATCCCTGTATCTGTTTTGAAGCTCTTTACTAGCTCAGGATTATTTGTTGCTAGGAGATCAAGGGTATTTTCGCAACCACTTACTATTCTAGTGGGTTCATGAACTAACTGTTCGAAGTAGTTTTCAGAAAAAGCATTCAGAACTAGTTCGGACGATGTTTTATATTTGCCGCCGGTTTTGAATACGTAATTATGCTAACATATCGAGGGTAAATTAAAGTCGCCACCGACTATAACAGTATGCTTCGGATACCTATTTGAAATGTGATTCAATCTTTCTTTGAAAATTTCGGCAACCGCATCATCTGAGTCAGGGGGCCGATAAAAAGATGCAATTATTAATTTATTCCGGTTGTCAGGAATAACCTCTACCCACACCAAGGCACAGGAAGTATCTGTCTCAATTTCGCTGCAGGATAAACCGTTAGTAACAGCAATAAACACGCCACCCCCTTATTCTATTCTGTCTGGACACCATTTGGCCCTTTGAAAAAATTTCGGCCGAACTTACCTCATGCGTCAGTCAGCTTTCAGAACCTATAACGATTTGTGCGTCAGTACTTTCTATCAGCGCTTGGAGCTCTGGAACTTTCCCAATACATCTACGACAATTTACAACGGTTATACCAATGGTTTCTAGATTTGCTTTCTTTCTGTGTCTGACCTGCCCCCTTTGAGACTGACACCCATTTTGTGTATTCCCGAGGCCTTCTAACCTAAAAAACCGCCCAGTCCACGCCACACAGCCCCCGCTACCAGTGTAGCCGCTTCCTGAGTATAGTGGACTCCTGACCTATTTAGCGGAACCCAAAAACCCACCATCGGCTGCTGTCATCTCGACTGTTAGGCCGTTGGGATCCAAAACGGCGTTCCGTATTGCCCTCCTCAACCCATCGATTCCATATTTTGCTAACAGTCATTCGATCGCGACCAACCCGAACAGAAATGTCGCGATACGATAAACCGCAATCGCGATAGGCTTCAATCCGGCCTTTATCAAAGTCGGAAACGTAATGGTATGCATTCTCCTCCTTACACGAGGCATCACAACAACGTTTCACCAGGCAACGCCGGTAAACTGATGTTTGCGTATGAGAAATCGGTTGGAAACTGTCCTCATGTCAGCATGTTGTAGTTGTCGCCACCGGCGCCAACGTTGTGTGACTGCTCTGTAAAGCTAATCATTTGCATATCACAGAATCTTCTTTCTGTCTGTTAAATTTCGCGTCTGTAGCACGTCATATTCGTGGTGTAGCAATCTTAATGGCCAGGTGTGAATTTTAACAGAGAAAAACAAAATAACAAGATATCAATATCATAGGAAGGAAATTAACGTAATTAATGGCGTCAGAGGATTATTACATAATCAAACAACCGCGCCAAAAACTCTCTGATTACTTATAACAGCGCTAAACAAACATATACAGTAATATCACAAACATGAAAGTGCTTATATTAGTCTTCAAAATGCAGATGCAAGTTTTAGATGAAGTGGTTAAAACAAAGTGGGAGAGAACATTGTGTACACCTCACTGAAGCCATGTTATCATATTCCAAATCACTTTTGCATTCATGCAGTCAAAAAAAAAAAAAAAAAAAAAAAAAAAAAAAAAAAAAAAAAAAAAGCAGAATAATTACATTTGCAAATTTTGATGTTGGTACGTCAGTGTCATACTCTGGCTTTCGCCAAGCATATTGAAACATGGTCTTATACGTAGGTGCAGCAAACGGTTCCAAACTTTACCTTTCTCTACACCCTCCTCTGTTATAAACATGTTCATTACCTCCGCAAACTGTTGTGCCTTGTGACTTATAACGTTACCGTTTTCTATTTCCTCACTTGTGACAAATGTAGTAATATACCTGGATGAAATACCATATTCGACCTTGAGATGATTGATAAAGGAAATGGACGCTTTGAAATTGAGCAAGCAAACATTTTAGCCCCTTCTAGCGCCAACATCTGCAGATGCCAGTAGTGAACTGTAGATTCAAACCTCCTTGCACCATCAAATTGCGATATTACTTACTATTTTATAGTTTGTAATTGCGACTATGTTTCCTTTGAAATGAGCACCTGGTCCCCGTTTCCTAGACATATAATTTATAATTAATGTGTAATTTAATTTACTTTTGATCTACTTACTGCGCTTCATTAGTCTGCTATGGAAACTGAAGCCACGATTGTAATGGTCCTCATAAATGTTCTCTAGTACGCTGTCATCAATATACTTTACAAACTAGACCTGATCTTTTAGGTGGCGAGGGTAAGAACTCACTGTGCCTTGTTTGTTTCTGTTGCTCTGGAGATGAATGTCGTGTAATGCTTGAAGAGCCACCTTCAGGACCAGGTTCCTCCTGTCGGTCAAATTCCGTATATCTATCCACCGTAACATCGTGTATTTCTGTGTCATCGCCAATGTATTTCTGAGTTATTAAGTTATACTGTATATCCGCGAACTCCATATCCTCGGCCCTGATGTCATTTCCATATTCAGCATGCCACAACTCCCTCCCTACTATTTTGACCATATGTGTAGGATTATTATTCTCTTCATGATATCACTGCACTGTACACAGATGACATAGTAACTCACTTGCGAGCACTTGCGACAAATACGTAGTGCAGCTATAACACTCACGCAACTAGGGCACTGGTTAGCGCAGCTACACTATGCTCATCACTTTCCTGTTTATGATTACTTGTTATTCTAAGCATGGTTTCGTGCGGTTATGAGTGTTCGAGAGGTGAAAGGTGTCCCCTATGAGTGAATTCCGTCAGGGGCTGGTGCCTTCTCGTTTTTTAGCCTGCTTATTATGAGGGCTACCTCTTCATGGGCGAAGAGGGTTGTAGCTCCACCAATTTCGTATATTATGTTAATTTGATGTCTAATTTCTGTGTGGTACTGATTGCCATGTATTCAGTAATCGTCTGGTAGAAGCCTGTTAAACGGGTATTCCGCCGAACCCATGCACCTTTTGTCATCGTCCCATCTCCTTGCTGTGGAGTCTCTCGGGGTCCTGATTCGTTAAATCTGTATATTAAGAGTCTGTGTACATATGTCGTATCATAACTGTGTTTTGAAGATGTCTCACAGTTCCGTCTTGTATTGCGTAGTTCGTTTTTGCACTTCAGTTTTGCTTCGCGTCGTTGATGTTGTGGTCTTCAGTCCGCGGACTGATTTGATGCAGCTCTCCACGCTACCCTGTCCTGTGCAAGCCTCTTCATTTGACAATACGAACGACAACCTACATCCTTTTGAATCTGCTTACTGTATTCATCTCCCTCTACAATTTTCATCCCAACCACTTCCTTCTAATGCTAAGTTGACGATTCCTTAATGTCTCAGAATGTGTCCCACCAACGTACCCCTCTCCCCAATTCTATTGACACCTCCTTAGTAGTTACGTCATGTAACCATGTAATCTTAATCATTCTTCTGTAGCACCACATTTCAAAAACTTCCATAATCTTTTTGTCTGAACTCCTTATTGTCCACGTTTTACTCCCATACAATGGTACAATCCAGACAAATGCTTTCAGAAAGGACTTCCTAACATTTAAATTAATATTGGATGTCAACAAATTTCGGTTCTACAGAAACGCTTTTCTTTCCATAGCCATTCTGTATTTTATATCTTCTCTTCTTCGCCCATCATAAGTTATTATGTTACACAATAACAAAGCTAATCCATTACTTTTATTGTCTCATTACCTAATATAATTCCTTAAGCATCGCCAGATTTTTTGACACTACATTCAATTACTTTCAAAACATTGTCCATTCGATTTAATTGCTCTTCCAGGTCGTTTGCTGTCTGTGACAGAATTACTATGTAGACAGCAAAGTGCAAGGTTTTTATTCCATCTCCATGGACTTTAATTCCTTCTCCAAATTTCTCCTTTCATTACTTCTCATCTTGCTCAAAGTACAGACTGAACAACATTGGGGAAAGGCTACAACCCCGTCTTACTCCCTTTCCAACCACTGCGACCCTTTCATGCCCTTCGACTCTATAATTGCTGTCTGGTTTTTGTACAAGCTGAATATAACTATTTGCTCTGTATATTTTACCCCTGCTACCTTCAGAATTTGAAAGAGTGTATTACAGTCAATATTATCTAAAGCTTTCTCCAGATCCACAAATTCTAAAAACGTAGGTTTGCATTTCCTTAGCCTATCTTCTAAGATTAGTCGTAGGGTGAGTATTGCCTCGCGTATTTCTGCATTTCTCCTAAAACCAAACTGATCTTCCCAAGGTTGGATTCTACCAGTTTCTCCATTCTCCTGTAAATAATTCGTGTTAGTATTTTCCAACAATGACTTATTAACACTTTCGCTGCAGCTGACGCTTATAAGCGTCCACGCTCACTATCAAATTACTCAGTCTAGTTGCAGCATCTAAGCTAGCATCAAAGCGTGTACACTTTTGTTTTGTGTGGTCGGTTATCGAATGTATATTGTTCGTGATGGGTGCTAATGAACCGACACCGGGACCTTCCAATGTAAAAAGGAGCAGGAAAAGTGTTAAATCGACAGAGGAACAGTTACTTGGTGTACTAGACGACAGTGATTTTCTGTGCAGTGAGGACGAGGCATACCACGGATTGTCTTATAGAGGCTGATACCGGCCTGCACACTAGCTATACTGGCCCGTACTGGAGCGTTACGCGCCTTCATCGATGCCGCAGCGAAGTGTTAAACTGATAGTTCTGTAATTTTCACATTTGTGTGCACTTACTTTCTTACGAATTGGACTCACAATATTCTTTTGAAGCCTGAGGGTATTCCCCTGACTCATACATCTTGCATACCAGGTGGAAAAATTTATTCATGACTGGCTCTCCTAACGATAACAGCAGTTCAGATGGAACATCATCCATTCTAGAAGCCTTGTTTCTACTCAAATCCTTTAGAACTCTGTCAAATTCTTCTCGCAGTATCGCATCTCCTATTTTATCTACCTTTACTTCGTCTTCCATTTTTGGAATAATGCCTCCTAGTTTATTTCCTTTGTACAGTCCCTCTATATATTCCTTTCACCTTTCAGCTTTCCCTTCTTTGCATACTACTGGTTTTCCGTCTGAGTTCTTGATATTCATACTGTTGCTTTTCTTGTCACCTAATGTCTCTTTTACTTTCCTGTAGGCGGTATCTATCTTTTCCCAACTTATACATTCTTCTACGATCTTGCATTCCACCTCAAGCCATCCCTGCTTAGCCAGTCTGCACTTCCTGTCAACCGCATTTTTCAGATATCTGTACTGCCTTCTACCTGCTTCACTTGATGCATTTTTATATTTTCTCCTTTCATCATTTAAGTGCAGTGTCTCCTATGTTATACAATGATTTCTATTAGGCGTTATCCTTCTTCCTAAATGATCCTCTGTGTTCTTCTCTACTTTATCTTTCAGAGCTATCCATTCTTCTTCTGCTATATTGGTTTCCCCGTTGCAGACAATCTTAGCTTAATGCTCCCTCTACAACTCTCAACCACCTCTGGTTCTTTCAATCTTTCCAGATCCTATCTCCTTAATTTTCTTTTTGCAGTCTCGTAAGTTTTAATCTACAGCTCATAGCCAATAACATATGGTCAGAGTCTATATTTGCCCCTGAACATGTCTTACAGTTTAAAACGAATTTTCTAAACCTTTGCCTTACCATTATAAAGTCAATCTGGTATCTCCTAGTCTTTCGTTGCCTTTCTACGTGTATAACCTTCTTTCATGATGATTAAACCAAGTGTTTGTCATGATTAATTTGTTCTCTTCCATTACTTTTTCCCAGTCCATATTCACCTACTACATTTCCTTCTCTTCCCTTTCTTACTACCTAGTTCCAGTCCCCCATCACAATTACTTTTTCTTCTGCTTTTACGGCCTAAGTAATTTCTTTTATCTCCTCATATATTTCTTCGGTCTCCTCATCATCGCCAGAGCTAGTCGGCATATAAACATGTACCACTGTAGTCGGTATTAGCATCGTGTCTATCTTTGCTACAAGAATGCGTTCACAATCTTGTTCATAGTAACTTACACGAATTCCTATTTTCGTATTCACGATGAGACCTAGTCCTGCATTACCACCAACTGATTTTGTATTATAACCCTTTACTCACCTGACAAAAAATTCTGTTCATCCTGCCAACGAACTTCACTAATCCCCACCCATATAACTTTTACCTATCCATTTCTGTTTTCAAATTTATTGACTTACATACCACATTAGGGGATAGAACATGTCACGCTCCGATCTATTGAATGTCTGTTTCTTTTTTCTCAATGACGACATCCTCCTGAGTAGTCCATATGTTCAAATGTTTGTATAGCTTATTGACTTGACTACGGGGTCATCACTCCCTAAACTTACAAACTACTTATGAACTAACTACTACTAAAGACGGCACAAATATCCATGCCCGAGGAGGGATTCGAACCCCCGACCGTAGTGACCATGCAGACCGTGACTGGAGCGCCTCAGTCCCCTCGGCCACCGCGGCCGGTCTGAGTAGTCCCCGCCCGGAACATTTTACCCGAAAGGATGCCATCATCATATATTCATACTGTAGAGTTGCATTTTCTCGGGAAAATTAACGACTTAGTGTGGCTCGGTAGCAGTGTGACTCCGTAGCACAGTGGTAGTCACACTATGATTCCAAAGGTCGTGGGTTCGATCCCCGCCATGTCCTGGAATGTTAACACTGCACAGAACAGATATTTGAATGTTGTGCAGGAATTGTTAATGTTAATGGAACTAAACTAGTAATAGTTGTTATTTATAGATCCCCTGACTCAGATTTTAAAATGTTTCTGCCCAAGCTGGAATTGGTTCTGGGTTCACTGTATAGGAAGTATAAAAATTTAATTGTGTGTGGAGATTTCAACATTAATTGTGTAGGTGATAGCTCAAGGAAACGTCAGCTGTTAGATCTATTTAATTCCTATAACATGATGCAAACAGTATTTTTTCCAACGAGAGTGCAAGGAAATAGCAGTTCTACCATTGACAATATTTTTGTTCATTCTTCATTATTAGAGGGGCACTCTGTCAGCAGAATAGTAAATGGCCTATCAGACCACGATGCCCAACTTTTAATTCTAAAAAGTATTTGTTCTCAAACAAATGTTAAACATAAATATCAACTACTCAGAAAAGTTAATCCAGTTGCAATTGAGACCTTTTTAAGCCTAATTAAGGAACAAGAATGGCAGGATGTTTATAGTGCTGATAATGCAGATGATAAATATAATGCTTTTCTGAACACATTTATTATGCTATTTGAAAGTTGCTTTCCACTAGAACGCTCAAAACAGGGTACTTTCAGTAACAGACAGCCAGGGTGGATGACAAAGGGGATAAGAGTATCATGTAGAACTAAGCGGGAGTTGTATCAAAATGTTAGAAGCAGTCAGAATGAAGATGCAGTAGCTCATTACAAACAGTACTGTAAGGTTCTGAAAAATGTCATTAAGAATGCAAAAAGTATGTGGTACGCAAAAAGAATAGCAAACTCTCGGGATAAAATTAAAACTATCTGGTCAGTCGTGAAGGAAGTGTCTGGTCAGGAGCAGCAGGTAGAAGATATAACGTCAGTGCGTAGTAGGAATGTTTCTGTTACTGACAAGTTAGATATATGTGCAATATTCAATAATCACTTTCTGAATATAGTAGAGGAACTAAACAAAACTCTAGTTTCTACAGGTAATCATATAACGTTTTTAGAAAATGCGTTTCCGAGGCTGTTGCCTGAAATGATCCTTCATGATACTTCCATAGGTGAGATTGAGTCAATAATTAAATCACTAAAGACTAAGGACTCTTGTGGATATGATGGGGTATCTAGCAGAATTCTAAAGTACTGTTCTCCATATGTTAGCCCAGTACTAAGCCATATTTGTAATTTTTCCTTTCGGAATGGTCAGTTTCCTAACAGATTAAAGTACTCAGTAGTGAAACCGCTTTATAAAAAAGGTGAAAGGGATAATGTAGACAACTATAGACCTATTTCTATGCCATCGGTTTTTTCCAAAGTTATTGAAAAGGCTGTTTATTCAAGATTAATTGATCATTTCAGTTCACATAATTTCCTGTCAAACGTTCAGTTTGGTTTTAGAAGTGGTTTAACGACCGAAAACGCTATATTTTCGTTTCTCTGTGAGGCACTTGATGGGTTAAATAAGAGGCTACGAACATTAGGCGTCTTCTTTGATTTAACAAAAGCGTTTGATTGTGTTGATCACAAAATATTGTTGCAGAAGTTGGAACATTATGGAATACGGGGAGTAGCCCACAACTGGTTCACCTCTTACTTTAATAATAGACAACAGAAGGTAATTCTCCGCAATGTAGAAAATGGCTATGACGTGCAATCCCAATGGGGCACAATTAAGTATGGGGTGCCCCAGGGGTCTGTTTTGGGACCATTGCTGTTTCTTATTTATATAAATGATATGCCTTCGAGTATAACAGGTGATTGTAAAATATTTTTGTTTGCTGATGATACCAGCTTGGTAGTGAAGGATGTTGCTCGTAATATTGACACAGTATCAAATAATGCAGTTCAAGAGATAAGTTCATGGCTAATAGAAAACAAGTTGATGTTAAATCACAGTAAAACTCAGTTCTTACAATTTCTAACACATATTTTGACGAAATCTGACATTATGATTACACATAATGGGCATGTGATAAGTGAGACTGAACAGTTCAAATTTCTAGGTGTTCATATAGACAGTAAGCTGTCATGGAAAGCCCATGTTCAGGATCTTGTTCCAAAACTAAATTCTGCTATATTTACCATTAGAACAATATCTGAGATAAGTGATTTTTCAACATGAAAAGTAGTCTATTTCGCTTACTTTCACTCACTTATGACGTACGGCATTGTTTTTTGGGGTAACTCGCCTGATGCAAAAAGGATATTTCTGGCTCAAAAACGGGCGGTTCGAGCAATATCTGGTGTAAGTTCGCGAACGTCATGTCGACCCCTTTTCAGTAGTCTGGGAATTTTGACTCTGGCGTCACAATACGTTTTTTCTTTAATGTCGTTTGTTGTTAATAATATCAGCTTATTCCCACGAGTTAGTAGCTTTCACTCGGTGAATACTAGACAGATGTCTAATCTACATTTGCACCGCACCACCTTAACACTTGTGCAGAAAGGGGTGCAGTATTCTGCGGCATCCATTTTCAATAAGCTGCCACAAGAACTTAAGAAACTTAGCACTAATCCACATGCTTTCAAATCTAAATTGAAGAGTTACCTCGTGGCTCACTCCTTTTATTCTGTCGAGGAACTCCTAGAAAAGTTAAACAATTAAGCTAATTTATTTTTTCTTTATTGATTCTTTTCACTTTTTCTATTACCATTATTGTGTAACAATTAATGTATTGACTTGTTCCATGACCATGGAGTCTTACTCCTGAAGTGGGTCCTATGGAACAGAATAAATAAATAAATAAATAAATAAATAAATAATCTAGCAGTTACCACTTCTTTCACTCTTGGCACTGATGCCGATGTTGAATCTTCTGACTGTTGAGTGCTTTACCTTAGTTTCCCCTTGCTTTCAGCCGTTCACAGTAACTGCAAGGCAAAACCATGTTAGCTGATATTACAAGACCAGCTCAGTCAATCCTCCAGGCTGTTGCGCCTGTAACTACTGAAAAGGCTGCTGCCCCTCTTCAGGAACCACACATTTGTCTGGCCTCTCCACAGATATCCCTCGCTGTGGTTGCACCTTTTGTAGGGCTATCTATATCGTTGAGGCACGGAAGCCACCCCACAACGGCAATGTCTGTGGTTCATGAGGTTTCGTGGTCCGCGATAAAGGTCTACTTGTCGCTCCCGTACCGTCTTAGTTCTTTGATAATCGTGAGTGTCTCTCTTTAGTCTTGTTAGTTAAGAGGACGATGGCGCTTTTGCTACGCCCCGACTTCGCCCGCGGAATGGCAGCTCTTTGTGCATTTAGCAGGACCTCTGACAACACGTACGTCTTGTAACTCAAGCTGCCTTGTAAAGTCTCTTACCGGGAATTCCATGACCATGTCCCAAAGATTTTTTCAGTTAGCGCTCTCGAGGAATAAACGGATTTATTCTGTGGTTACGGCGTGTGTGTTTATGTGTGTGCCCGGATGATTAAGACATTGTGTGTGACACAGTCGAGTATTACCGTGTTCTGATGTGTGGCAGCGCTTTAACATTTGCCAATGATATGTCGGTTTCGAATCCCCACCTCCCTCAACGTTACCATGGTAGGTTGGTGGCTGACCGTCTTTGCTTAATACAAACAGGCTTCATTTATTATACACTACCTACGAAACCCGGCATAGCCCGGACACATATATATATATTTCCAGTCTTATGTTAGTAATAAAAATAAATATTCGGAAAAGATTTCATCTTCATGTATCTCCATCTCCTTCTGCCGTTTTCTCTGTCAACATAAGCACTTAGGTGACGTTTCATTGGTGTCAGAATGAAGTGTTACACCAAATTTCGTAAACATAAAGTTGATTAGCAGGGAGACTATGAGAAAGAGGTTTAAATTTTAATGAAGCGAAGTATATATTAGTTCCTGAAATGAAAGATATTTTCGGATTTTATTAAGTTAAGCCTTAAGGTAAAAACCTTACTTTGAAAAGTGTGAATGTTGAGAAGTTGAAGGAGAAGGCAGGTTTTCGTGTGTCACAGCGCGTAGTCGCTGCGGTTCTCTCCTTCTGGCTGTCTTACAATATACACGAAAGTGTCGTCATACCTCCATTGCAATTTTGAGCTCGAATTTACCTTTCACTGAAGTTTCATTTAAAGCTCCTCTGCATTTCTTATTCACCAGAGTTATTCCGTCACCGAATTTGAATTTCATAATTTTTACATTTTTTCAGCATGGTGCTTTCGCAATGGCTGCGGGGTGGACTTGATTGTTGGCGGCCACAATGACGAAGTTCTCTTCACTAAATACTATATTTGGAGTCATGCTACTTTAGCGTCCCAGAGATTCGTGCCGGATTTAATAAAGCTGTTTTCTTTTGAGATACCATTTGCAATCTGTCACGCTTGCAACAATCACGACTCCGACTTACGCCGGCATTGCGTTAAGCCAACAGCCTGCAATAAATACAGACTGCTTGATGATGCTCCAGGGGTAACATTTTCAGATCAGATCATTTCAGAATAATTCAGTAGTTTAATTGGTTTCGTAAAAACGTTTTTCTCTCAATAGCAGTGATCATTATAATTAAAATAGTACTACACTGAGTGGCCATTTTAACTGTTTCATTAAATGCAATTTAATATTAAATGCTTGAATCACATTCGGCCGCAGAAGATAGCTAATCTCAAGTTATAATAACAATTTCCCATAAGGGTTGGAACTTAAATAGAGTCAGATATTTATTCACAACTTATATACAGGGTGTCCAGAAAAGGACTCCCTGATTTCAAAATTAAATATCTCGAAAACAAAGATCGATAGAGGAATGCAGTAAACGGTATGTTTATTGTGAAAGCTGTAAGAAGTTTATACAGCAGTTTGAAATAATAGTTACAAAAGATGCTAACAGATGTGTACACTTTCTCTTTTAATGCTCCCCACAGATAAAAATCGCACGGGGTTAAATCGGGAGAACGAGGGGTCCAAATGTTCTTAGTGATAATTCTTTCACCGAACACGTTACCAATTTCCCGTAATGATAAGTTAGCTGCACTTGCCGTTGAAGAGTCTTGCTGAAATGTAGCGAAAGCACGTTCCCTTTTAGTTAATTGGGCAACAAAAGGGCTCAATATGTTTTTGACATGCCTGTCAGTATTAAGGGTTTCCTGAAAAAGTGTTGGGCCCATTATTCTCTCGCCGCTAACAGCGCACCAAACTCCTATTTTTTGATCGTGCAGGGACTGCTCGTGAATTAAGTTAGGCTTTTCCGAACTCTAGTAACGATTATTTTGCGAGTTAACATACCCACTTAGGTGGAACCATGATTCGTTCGAAAGGCAAGTTAAGTTCGGGTCAATTTCTCCGTCATGCACCTTTTTCAGAATCCATTCACAAAACCGCAACTTTTTTGCAGGGTCACCGGGTTTAAGTTCTTGTACTGCGGTTATTTCATGCGGTTCTAACTTCAGTAGCTTCATAGCCATCTGAGCAGAGCCGTAGGAAATTCCAATCTGCTGAGAAAGGCGTCGGACTGATTTTCTAGGAGACCTTTCCAGAGCTTCTCCAACGTTATCCAGTGTTTCTTCTGTGAGGACTGGACGTGGTCGTTTATGTTTCCTGTCTAGAATAGTTCCCATCTCGTGAAATTTAGCCACCAATCGATAAATCATACTCCGATTAGGAATACGAACATTAGGATATTCGTGACGAAATAATCTCTGTACGTCAAGCGCTGATTCTGTGCGCACATATGAATCGTAGATGAATACTCTTTGGCGAATAGAATAAGTGGTTTTCAACATTTCCCTATAAACACTGTCACACAATACACTGTACTGTGTCGACTGAGAAACACGTTCTACTGTCACAAGAATGCGACACAAAGGCCTCGCACTGGAACAGAAAATAAAAACTCGCCACCACCTCCACCTGTGCGGCCGTGGGCGGACTGACATGCCGGGGCACCGGCTGGCCGTCGGCGGGCACAAAAAATCTCGCGGTTGCGCTGAGGACTGATCACCCTGTACAAAGTACCATTTGTTATCGCATAAGCTCCCCTCTCGCATATTCCCCTCCCCTACGATTTTTCGTAATGAAAAATTATTTTATTAATATCCCCATATTTCCCTCTCTTGGTTCGTTCTTACTGGAGCGGCCTTGAAATAACTTGACAATGTGCAATAATGGACACAGCAGAACTGCCAAGAACGAATATTTCCAATGTCACAACATACCGTCAATCTGAACCGTTAAGTAGGTCAGTTTGCTACAGGTCATCATAATGGCGAAATATTCAAACTGGACAGCAAAATTTAAATTAAAAGTGTTATCTTACGCCGATACAAACAGAGTGAAAGGTGCAGGAAGACATTTGTCCGTCGATCCTAATTCAATACGGTATTGACGGAGACAAAAGATAAACTCGTAGCTGCAAAGGCAATCTCCAAAATCTTTTCCATAGTCTTTGTCATTCGGCTGACATATCTGGAAACCAGAAGTACGTTAAACATTACCACTAGAGGGCAAGACCTATACCGCTGCAATGCTTCAAAGTACTTGTGAGTATAAAGATGGGCCGTAGTCGGTGTGTGGAGGAGGGCACTTATTGTACCGTTGTCACTTTTATATAAGTCCGATGAAGCAATATATAGGTTGTCTCTGCAAGTAAAGTATTCTCTAGGAACTTTGATAGAAGCCCATATGGTGTTGATGAAACTAGATCTGCTTTTGGATTGTGTTAATTTTGATAAATCCAATTCTGTAAGCCTGTCCTTGGACCATAGTGACAGGGATGCTCATTGAAACACAAAAATGGTCAATATGCAGCAATATCGCTCTAGCAGGTAGTACATTCTTCTCCAAACCCTCAGTCGATCAGCGGACGTTCGTTTTAGTAACAACATCCAATGTTACTTCAGCGGTGGATGATTTATCTTCATCTTTGTGCCATACTGGTTGTCAATCGAAGCTCCTGGTGAGTCAGTATAAATTTAATGGCTGACTACTGATCATCATCCATAGAGGTGGTTCTAGACGTACGCAATATGGATTCTGCCTCCGACGAGGGGCAAACTTGAAGTTCCACTGTTGGGCCCTCCGATGGTGAAAAGTCTTGGAGTGAGGGAGGGGGAGTCTTCATTGGCTTGTGATCTGTATCAGATGGAGTAAGTCGACGTTTCTTGCTTCTCTTTCGTGACCGTTGTTTCCGCAGGTGTACTTCATTATCTGATGAATTCTGGATATTCTGACCATCTAGTACGAAAACGGCAGTAGGCACGACCATAGAGATGGTATCTGTCTCCTCCATTGGAGACACTTCATTATCTTTCACCATGGGAGGTTCAGGGGCCGGCATAGGTGTAGCCTCCATCCTGTCCTCTCTGCCCTGATGTAATACTGTGTTTAGCAAGGTTTCATGAAGTGGTATAAGCACAGACTACTGGCAGGGTTCAGTATGAAGACCCTTGACATACGTCAATGGCAGCTTCGTCTATGCCGATGGGATCTGCTCATCACCACGTGGTAACTGCGTTATTCTGCGTTGCATACAGCCATAACCAACGTATCCTTCTAGGCCACAATCGGAGCACGTCTTCGGCTGGCCATCATAAATAATGATGGCACGACACACACCAATACATAATTAAGACGGCACGTGTTTTAGTCAATTCTATGCGGATTTGCCGCTCCCTATTGAGAGCTGGGTATGTGGTAAATTAAGGCCATTTTTCGGCTGTGTGGCTAATAACGGGCGCAATGCAGAAACAACCACGTCGGAAGGTACTTCAAACGGAAGTACAAACACTCAAAGTGTTAGTGATAGTAAAAGACCTGCTTGTTCGATACTCACTTCGCCGATGTTTCCTCCCGAGTGACGGAATCTGAAACTATTTCTAGATCTGTTTAGAATTTTCTCACAGACGGCGTTGGGTTACAATCAGTCTTCACTTCTTGTCTAATAAACTGTTCTACGTCGCCCCGGCAGAGTGCCCGAGCGCATTGAGGCGCTCTGCTCCGATGCGCGAGGCCGTTCCCGTAGGGGGTTCGAATCCTCCCTCGGGCATGAATGTTTATGCTGTCTTTAGTATCCTCGTGTATGTTAGTTTATGAATGGTTTGTAAGTTTAGGGAGTGATGGTCCCGCAGTGAAGTCCCATAACGTTAACAAACATTTGCACATTTTTGTTCTACGTCAAGTGCCATAATTTGTGCATATTCATTCGATTTTCTGCATCGAATTTCGCCAGGAGTGAGCCATTCTTGTTCTCAGTAAGTAGCGCAAACAAAGCCGACTGTCACGTATATATACGCTAGTCTACTCTGCAGCGAAACGTAGTCAGTTCGTCCGTACCGCTGCACTGCCTGACGGAGATATTCTAAATAGGCTATCAAAGCACGCTTCCCTTCCAACAGAAAGTCTCAACTCATAATACACTACGTCTGTAGTGCCCCCTGCCCATTGCTTACTCTTGCTCGCAGCTTATACTGTATTCCAGCAAGGGACAGAGCGTATGAATGAGTTCGCATGGAAATACCATGTTTGGATGCCCGAAAAGAACAGACACCACATCAATAACTGTAAATGACAACTTGCAATGACAAGTTCAGTGCGGAAGCGTCATACGCCCTGTCCCTTACTGGAATACAGTATAAGCTGCGATCAAGACGAACCGAAGGGCAGGGGTCGCAATCGTAGTGTCGGAAGGGAAGCCAGCCTGGGTAAACTGATTGGTTACGGTGACCGCTGGCCCGAAGCGAGAAATCCGGGTTCAAATCCCGGTCCAGCACAAATTTTCAAGTTTGTCGTTGAATTTATTTCAACGCCCCTAAACGGTCGAAATGTTTTAATATTTCGATTTCGTAGATATAATTCCCTTTTCCACTCATTGCACTTCTCCATTATTTGCCGTAGGCTGAAGATCTGCTCCTGACGTCCTCTAGGATGTGATTTTACGATTTTCACCCCACCATAATCACGCCGGAAATTTTTCACGTGAATCACCAAAGTACAAATGACAGCTCTTCCTATGCTCCCCCTACCCTCCCTTTTACACCTGTTTACGCGATGCTACCGCCAGCCGTCTTCTGCGTATCGCAATCACGCGACTTTCCACACCGCAGTGTATGTAGAATGACTGGAAAAATCTCTATCTATTTAAAAGCGAAAGGACATTCATTCATACACTCACTCACAGACTAAATACGAAATCTCGAAAACTACTTCACCTATGAAGCTGAAATTTGGCAGAAATGTAGTTCATAGGTAGCAGACGTCAGCTAAGAAACGATTCAGTTCAGGAGATATGACATCATAAACAATGAAAACTTCCCCGTCTTGCGGCACATGATAGTGTGACTTTATCAGTCCACTATTTGAGGAGGAGAGCACTTTGCGGCTTGCAACGAACTTTAAACATAATTTCAAACCTTTAGGAAACTGTTCCTCGCTGACAGCCATAGCAAAATGATGAAAGGAAAAAAGTTTCACGGTTACTACTTTTCCGCTGTTCCCGGAGTAAAACTACGGCATTCGGTATAACGCTGAAATTTATAATTTCTACACTACATATTGTACCTGCACGAAATTTTACGAACAGTATACACACATATAGTTGAATGTACCTTCCAAATTGTATCACAGTACGTCACGTAGTTCATGAGATACAAGCACATAAACAGTAACGTTCATTTAAAACCGCCTCATCACACACCAAGTTTTAACCTATTACTTCTTTACTACTAATTATATTCGAAACAGATTTTTCAGACATACAGCACTTATACAAATGAATATATACCCGAAAAATTATACAATTGTACAACATATAACACAGTAAATATGAAATCATATATAATGCGATGGGTAAAATCTTTTCACATCAGGCATCACGTTTTATTACATTTCTTATTTACTACTAAGACACTCCTCTATTACAGTGAGCTTATAGAAATTCCTAAAAGATGACAGTGCTTTATATCGCTTGCTCAGGCATGGAATCTCCACAAAAAATTTACATAATTATATTCTGGACAAGTCACAAGAAACATTGTTTATAGTCAGGAAGCGTTTAAAGCCCCGTCGACAACGTGGTCATTTGAGGCGGAGCTCATGCTTGGATTTTTTGGGTAAGGATGGGGAAGGAAATCGTGATTTGAAGTTTTGTGTATACTATGCTTATAAGTATGGTGTAGTGCAGCAAATCTCCAAGAGTACTATACGAACTTTCATAGGGTTTCATAGGTCAAATGAGAGTACCTTGGGGCAACATATAAGTTTCATTTCATCAAAATCGGATCAGGAGAGGAAAAGGTATCCTAATTTATAGTTTCTGGTGTATGCTACACTTGAATTGCTGCGTAGTATAGCAAAGATCCGATAGAGGTGCTGTTACTTACATGTTGTTGTTGTTATGGTCTTCAGTCCTGAGACTGGTTTGATGCAGCTCTCCACCCTACTCTATCCTGAGCAAGCCTTTTCATCTCCTCATAAGAACGGCAACCCACATCCACTTGAATCTGCTTACTATACGCGACTCTTGGTCTCCCTCTACGATTTTTACCCCACACACTTTCCTCCAATGCTAAATTTACGATTCCTCGATACATAGTACACCAAATAACTAATAGATGGCGATGCTGCGTTTTTTATTCACTTCAGCATACACTTAGTGTGAGAGACAAACTGTTTAGTACTACACCACAGAACCAATACATGGCGCTGTTGTTATTATTATTACTATTTCTCATCTCAACCATAGAAGTGTTTTCACAAGTTTACGGCAAACAGACAGTTACACACCGCAGTCTTAACTTTATGAACTTATGTTCATATGTTTGTATAGCTTATGCGACTTAACTACGGGGTCATCAGTCCCTAAACTTACAAACCACATATAAACTAACACTAAGGACGGCACAGATATCCATGCCCAAGGGGAGATTCGAACCTCCGACCGTAGTGGCCGTGCAGACCGTGACTGGCGCACCGCAGTCTCCTCGGCCACCGTGGCCGGCCTTTAAGAACACAACCTAACATTGAATTTACATCGTTCCGGAGTACAGACTTAATTTTACGTTTTGTATGAAAAACTTTATGACCATTCATCTTTTCTTCTACTTTGGCATCTTGTTAGGAAAACTGAGTTTATTGACAGAGCGATCCAACAGGCATTATTATTTTGCTGACCTAGTTCCGGAACCCTGAAAAACCATGATATACAGAGGTCCCTCTTTAACAACCGTTGCGAAGCACGGGCATATAAGCTAGTACATTTACAAACCCATCTTTGCTGGTTGAACACAGAATATCACATTGATTCGACACGTGATTTGTTTTTGGACCGACGTTCACTGACTTATTTTCGCTTAAAGCAACATAGCCCGGCTAATGTGTCATTTTGCGCATTGGTAATGACGTATTGCGTAGCTCTGAAAGTCTATTGTTAAATGCAGTAAAGGCATTAGGATATCCGGGTAGGCCACACGCACCAGCAGTAAAATGTTCTCCGCTGCCAGAGTCCCAGCATCGATTGGATAAGTCGTCACGACGTCTGGCTGCTGAATCTCTCTCGGAGCCGAAGGCCAGGGGCCAAGCGGAATTGAAACGTCAATCACTCGCCGAGTAACAGCGTTTCGCGGGAGGAGATTGACGTATAATGGCTGGCGGCGAGTCGGCTGTCTCCAGAAGCGGCAGGAATGAATCAGCCAACATTAACCTCCGGTTCACGACCTTTAGAGGTCGCTTCCGTGCATGAGGAAGCTAACGGTAGTGCGGTGTCACTAGTTTGGGAATAGCTAATGCCAGTTCTACAGTGTGCAAGGCAATTTTTTCATCGTCAGTATGTCACACAAACAGGTGACTGGCTACATGTTGACGCCGGACCGGCCGCAGTGGCCGAGCGGTCTGCGGCGCGCCTATGACAGTCTGCACGGCCGCTACGGTCGGGAGTTCGAATCCCCCGTCGGTCATGGATGTTTGTGTCGTCTTTAGTATAAGGTAGTTCATAAGTAGTTTGTAAGTTTAGGGACTGATGGCACCGCAGTTAACTCCCTTAAGCGTAACAAACCTTTGAACATTTTTTTGTTGACGCTGAATATAAGGTTGTGCTTCGATGTCCAGGATGAAGCCTCGAAATCCTTGTGATATTTCTGCCTTGTAGACATAATTATTTCTAAGCACCGAGAGAATATTCGGTTTCGTTTACAGCCAGTTTCGCCCAAAATATTGGTTTCGGCTAGAAATTAGCCGTATCTTCGGCTTGGACGAAATTAGCTTTCTTGACCTTGCTGATTAAGTCTGGTCGCTTTCTGAATGGATTCAGTCAACAATAACGCTTTACCTCAGTTGACGGTGTGCCATTTAACTGCTAGGAATGTCTCTTCCCGCGTAAAATTGTATGTTCTAGTTAAGCACAATATTATACAATCATATAATAAAGATATTATTATATTTCTTAGGAGATACAAACAATGGAGCATCTCCTGAGGTGTCCGTTGGTGAATACGTGCGGAGAATGCTCCCAGGAAGATCTTATGAGATATAACGAGACCGCTGCTCTATATACCGAATTATGGATGAGCGAGATATGAATTTTATCGTGAGTTTGTTTTAGATGTGCTTGTTTTTTAATTTTGATGACGTACGTCCCAACTGACGGAAATGTTTTAAATATATACACTCCTGTATCTACTAATTTGTGTATGATTGTACTTAATTATCAATGTATATCAACGATATATATATATATATATATATATATATATATATATATATATATATATGAGCAAAAAAAAAAAAAAATAAAAAAAAAAAATAAAAATAAAAAATAAAAAAATAAAAAATAAAATACTCGCAGTTGTATACTTGTTTTATGACGCTCGTATTCATGGGAAACTCGTAATTCCGAGATTCAAAATGTCGAGACTCCACTGTATCGAGTTCGGTTTAGTTGTTGTCTGACTTCCTTTAATTTCTCTTTCTTAGGTAGAAAATGCCACAACGACGAGAAAAGAATTCCATTTGGAAGTACTTTATTAGAAGTACCGTCGATTTATCTAAACCTCTTCGCCTCCCATGTCATCTTCTACAGACTCCTGGTGAGGCTTGCACACTACCAAGAAGGCTTCATACAGGTAGGGGATCTTGAAAAATGTGAAAATACCAGTGATTTATGGTGTAACGTAAGTATACAGAAATTTTAACTTAGTTACGTAAGTTTCGGTTGCGGTTTCGGTTGAAACTAGAAGAGAAGCGGAATATTCGGCTACGGTTTCGACCACAAATCATGTTTCAGACGAACTCTACTCTAGAACTGTATGCTGCTGACGCCGGGTGGTCTGAGGTATCGATAACAGGTGGTACGATAGGCCGCCTAAAAGTCTAGTACTGTGCTGTGATCAGTCAGTGCATATGGAGGCTAGCGCCAAAACTAATTTCTTCTTCTAAAAATTAAATATATTTTTCATTCATATTTCACTTGATATCCTGAAGATGTCATCTCTGAATAGCAAGCTACCATTCTGTTGTATCTGATCATTTGAAATCATACATATCAGTAAACAAAGTATACCGAAAAGGCAGAAGAAACGCTTCGGCCATGTTTGGGCGCGAGTTAGCGTGCCAGCAGACCGAGGTGGATCGCCCTGCTGGTCACTTTGCTTTAGGAAGTCATCACGGACAGACCCGATGATGTTGGCCACAGTTATATCTATATCTATAAATGTGAATGTCTGTTCGGTGTACGTTTATCACGTCTGAACCACAAGACATAAAGAGCTAAAAATTTGTACAGTTACTAATGTCTACCCGGGGAAGGCTTTAGGCACGATTTTATGGCGATCGGATATATATATATATATATATATATGTGTGTGTGTGTGTGTGTGTGTGTGTTTGTTCGGTGTACGCTTATCACGTCAGAACGACAAGACGCAGAGACTTAAATATTTGTACAGTTACTAATTTGTACCTGAAGGTACAAGGAAGGTTTTAGGCACGGTTTTATAGCGATCTGATAGATATTTAGTAATTTGAAGAATATAACGTAAAGTGCTGAACAGTAATTACTCTTTGAAAATATTTACTCTTTGAAAATGGT
Source organism: Locusta migratoria (assembly GCA_026315105.1). Taxonomy (NCBI): domain Eukaryota; kingdom Metazoa; phylum Arthropoda; class Insecta; order Orthoptera; family Acrididae; genus Locusta; species Locusta migratoria. The sequence goes on from CM048747.1 coordinate 269,743,527, forward strand.
TTTATTAGTTGCATTGTTGCTTGAGGATTGATAATGATAAAAGAGTGGAGTATATTGGGATGGAAAGTTATCGGTGTATATAAAATTCTACGTGTGTGTGTGTGTGTGTTTATATTTCGCTCTGCAGCGAAAACTACAGAACGCAAAATGGTCTGTGTGTAATTGTTGTACGAAGTCTCCCGTTGTACACCATAGCAGTTCCATGCCGATAGGTATAAGGGGGTGGAAGATATGGTGGTTGAAAGTCGTCAAATTATAAAAAAATTCGGACTGAAGGCCAACGATGACGTTTGCGACTCTATAGCAAGGAGGTTACATACAGCGAAACGTGATGCCACAGACCATATCTTTGGTCTATGCGTGCTACAATGTCTTCAGCCCTTTCTATGCAAGGAATACTATACCAGTGAAAGATAGCTTATCTATCATAATCAACCAACACGCGAGCGAAGCCGCGGGTTTAAGCTAGTATATCATATAATAGTGAACTTCAGTCTTGTTAAGTAACATCAAGCAGCATTTTAATCAGATTCAGTTTGTTAAATGTGCAGTTTCTTTGTTTCTGCGTAAATAAACAAAGTGGCATCTTGCAAACATTTCTTTTCTAAGATTGATTTCTCGCTAATGAACCTAGAAGCCTCACCATCAAGGACCAACGACCTGCGTGCCATCGTCTGCGATGTGGGCACAATCTCTGAAGACAATATTTTTATTTAGAGATCTTTTACTTTCACTAAGGAAAGTGAAAGCTATCACGACACCTCACGAGTACTGCACTTTTGTAACAACCGAATTCAGCTACTAGAAATTCATGGTAACATGGGTGAGGTCACGGAATGAAGATATAATATGTGGGAGAGACAATCTATCAAACCAATACATATTTTAACACATATTTGTTTCTTCCCACTGTCGTATTCTTCTCCGTGTTTTATAGACTGATATCATTCACAGTGTTCTACTTACATACAACGCAAACCACCATACGGAACGTGGGGGAGAGTACACCGTACCAATAGTACAGTCTGTTTAAAATTAATTTAGGTTGGACAGTTCAGCAGGAGCACGTGGAGGTATGACGCAAAGTTGCCACTTGCCTCACGGGACTGTTGCATCGTCTCACATTTCATTCAACTCGCTGAAACACGCGAATTATTCATTGTATAAACATGGAACGTGCATCAATTTTTTCTGGAAGAACTGCACTATATTTTAATTTAGTTTTATTTGTGCCAGCAGATTATTTAGACCATATACTGACAGTTTTCGAAAACAGTTTTCTTTGCAATGTTATCGAATTTTCGTCGTGCGAAAAAATTTTGGTATTGAAGTGAGGATATTAACGGAAAGTAATGTTAAGAAAACACCGAATAGTTTTGTATTCCAAACACAGACGAGTTATGGAAGACCAGATAATATCAGTTAAATAGAGGATGAGTCTGAGAAAAGGTACATACACGCTTTGAGGGATGATATAACTGGTTATTATGAGTAAAATAAACCTTCTAATAAACATATGCCCTTTCCTTAACCGTTTTCGGATAAACCAATGAAAACAACAGGGAATGGTAAAAGTGCAAGTGTCTGTAATTTAAGATATTTTTATGTTATAGTTTGTTTAATTGTGTAAATATCCTCGCACAATATGTTCAAACAGTCCACTGTCAACTACAATGGATTTCGCTGCTCTTGTAGACTGGTGTTGAGTTGTCGATCGGAACTCAGATCTGCACTCCTCAGCTCCGATCGACAACACAACAAAATTTCGGCGAGAAAACTTGTAGAATAAAACAAACCATAACATGACAGTATTTTAACACAAAAGGCTTTAGCGAACTACCTAGAATGACTGGACCGGTCATTTTGACAGGTAAGGTTTTTTTTGTTTGTTTGTTTTTGTTTCAGTTTGACTTGTTGAATTAATTTCCCGCGATCCTTTTGAATGTGATTACGGTATTGTTCTTTCTCTACCAATGTGCTGCGTTAGGATATTTTTATAGAAATTTTATCCAATTAAATAAAACGAATTGCAGAAAATAACACATCAGCTGCTGTCTCTTCACTTCCAATTTCTCGATGCGTTACTTTTCGTTTCCTTCCTCGGTTGCGAGTAGCAATTTGTGGTCCAATTGGAATCGAAACAGTAAGAGGGGGGATATTTGTGTGTTTTTGTACAGATCCTAAATATTGATCTTATGAATCTGACGATTCGCCATGTTCTGCTCGTCAGGTTGATATCCTGTATCATCTTATCACAGAACCCATCACATTCAAAAGTATCTTCTCCTTCCAATGTTTCTTCTGGTAAACTATTCAAATAACTCATTAATTCTTTATGTCAACGAAAATACCTTGCACCATAACGAGGAGAGCTGAATTTCTGCAGAGCAGATGTCGTAGTCACAGAGAACAGCAACAAATTATGCCCACTCAGCTATGAAGAAAAGAAAAAGGGAAAGAGAGAGAGAGGAGGGGGGAGCGAAATCGCAACAATTAAATAATATACGCAAGGCGGATGACAAAAAAATGTTGTGCCGTTACGGACATAGACAGGCTGTAGTCTCTTGAAGGTAAATATAATGTAACAATATATAATTCATCCAGTTTTTGCAATTGATATTAGCATTTTACAAAAATTATGGAATATCAAAATATATTGAAAGTCGTGAAATATGAGCCCACTGAATTAAAACGCACGCGATTTATTAAACAGTAAACAATACTCACTGGTCAGATTTATCGGTACGGTCATTCTAGCGTTAATCTACTGTTACCCGCTTACTCGGAAACGATTGAAAAAGGGCCTATGTTTAAGAGCAGTTTTTTGTTCTGAATCACCAGTAATATCACTCCTCCACGTTTTTACCTTTCCTCCTGACTTACACTATGTATCACACTATGGCTCCCTCGTGCGTAAAGTACTAAAAGATCGCCCGTATTGTCTCTTTAGAATAGGATCGCAGTGTTATCATACCGTGGACGATTAGTGCACATTGTTATATGTTCGAAAACGCCACGAGCTAAATTGCGTTTCTTGATGGTCCCAAATATTGCGTTCTGCTCCTCACAGAGATAAGGAGTAGAGCGTTTTGGATAGCCTTACGCCTACTGATCTTTTGTGTATATACACTCCTGGAAAATTAAAAACGAACACCATGAATTCGTCGACCCAGCAGAGGGAAATTTTGTTGACACATTATTAAGGTTGAATACAACACACGATCACACAGGCAGAGTCGTACACACGTGAGTACAGTCACCAGAGAGTCCGCAATGTTGGCGTTAGTAAGGTGTTTACCCTCTTTTGTAGCAATGAAAGCTATAATTCTTTCATGGAAAGGATCTTAGAGGTACCGAATGTGGTTATGTGGAATGGCCCTGCCATGCAATTTCCATATGGCGCCTCAGTTGGATCCGATTTCGTGCCGCTCATGGAGACCGGCCTACATGGCGTTTCGTGCGGTCCCAAAAATGCTCAATGGGGGAGAGATCTGGGGGTCGTGCTGACCAGGGTAGTGACGTACACCTTGAAGAGCACGTTGGCTAGTACGGGAAAAAAAGGGATGTGCATTGTCCTGTTGGAAAAGTATATCACCATGTTGGTGCATGACTGGTAGCAAGAAGGGTTAAATGATGGTTTCAGTGTACCGTGCACTGTTCAATGTTCTCTAGACGATCACTCGAGGAGAACGGCGAGTATAGAACATGACTCCCCTCCCAATGATTCACGATCATGCTTGCCGTTAGAGTGTCCTCCGCTCACGCCCCAACATCGTTCAGCCCACCTCCAGCCGTGTCACGGTAGACGCTTATGAAGGGACGAATGGACACGTGTTGTCTTTAGTGATGAGAGTTGCTGCTGCCTCGGTGCCAATGATGGTCAAACGCGTGTGTGGTGCCATGCGTCGGAGCGCGAAAATGTGGAGTGTACGCGACAGAGACAGACGGGTCCGACACGTGGCATCATGGTGTGGGGAGCCGTATCCTACATTGACCGTTCTCCTCTGGTGTTTGTTGTGGGAAAATTGAACAGTACACGGTACATAGAAACTCGTCTAGCCACCGTCCATGCACCAACAAGGCAATGTGCTTTTCCAGCAGGACAATGCACGTTCACACGTATCCCGTACAAACCAACGTGCTCTTGTAGGTGTACGTTAATTAAGCTGCCCATCGTTATCCCCAGATCTGTCACCCATTGAGTATGTTTGGGACCGGATGGAATGCCATGTTGCGCAGTATACGTGAGCGGTTTGAAATATGACCTAACTGAGGCACCAGGTGAAATCAGCATGGCAGCCATTCCGCAAGATTACGTTCGGCAGCTCTACCATCGTCTCCATTGGATAGCTGCGGCTTGCATTGCTGTAAAAGGAGGGAGCAGGGCTGGCGGAAGGGGAAAATATCATCCGGGCAAAGAATCCATATGACGCCCCCTACAACCCATTGCTATTCAAATTCAAATTCAAATGTTTGTATAGTTTATGGGACTTAACTACGGGGTCAACAGTCCCTGAGCTTACAAACTACTTATGAACTACTTACGAACTAGGATGGCACAAATATCCATGCCCGAGGGGGGATTCGAACCCCCATTGCTATTACTGACTAAATTTGCTATGCTACCTTACAGATAGCTGCTTTTAAAGGATAACTCCTTGAACTCTATAACTGTAACTATAAGAATCAAGTATCAAATTGAGTAAGATCTTAACTTTTGTCAGTTAAATACACAGAGTAAGTTTTGGTTAACGATATACGAAACAATTATTTACACATGAACATGCAGAATATTCTACGTCACTGATTCGAAATTTACAGAACGATTCAAGAAACAACGATTTATATAAAATTAAGATTGATCGTGGGATACAGCATTTATTTACACATATATACATAAACAACCTTGTTAACTGTGAAAGAGAACACAAATGAACAAAAGAATATACAAATATATTTTGTAACAGCATTGTACAAAGATTTCGTAATACAAATAATATAACCAGTAATAAAATTTTATATCTTTATACAGTTTTAATGCAAATTGTCCTTTGAATTGTTTACAAACCTAAGTTTACTTTTTACGGACTGATGACCACGCAGTTTGGTCCGATAGATTTACAACAACAACAAAGTTTAATTTTCGTGCAGTTTTCTCCGCAAAGTCTTTAATTAAAGTTGATTAATACACATCTAACGAATGAGTCTTTTCGCTTTGGTACATGTATCAAGCATTAGTGTTGGTTTAGAAGAGACAAGTATACATTCTCAAACAAATTCCCGACTTGGCTTCGTTTGTCAGCTGGGTTCCCCATTCGGTCGTCTGCGCATGCGCGAAGCACTTCCATACGCGTGAGAATAGGATCCATCCTATTCCGTCTACTAGCGATCGTATGCATGCATCTTGTGCAAGTGGACGTGTCTACACTGTACGCGAACGGCGTGACCAGTGCATTATGGGTAATCTCGTAAGCTCTCACTTCCCGTGTAGAAAGGGCTTTAAACACTGGGAGGGTTGTGCTTAGGCTCTGGCGAATACTTTTGAATAAATACTTCAATTGTACACAAAGTGTAGTTTCGTACCTTTTCACTTGGCATCCCTTGTAAAATCATCGTGCTTGTGTCCAATCGGCAGTCATTCCTTGTACCTTGACGCTACTATCGCTTGGTCCGATTTATATCGGTAGTAGGAATGTCGTCATAATGTTTTGGATGATCAGTATATGTTATCATATCAGCACAACAAGTTTTATGTTTTTAAATTTATGCTATTTCGTATTCAACGAGATGACTTTTCTGGTTACATATTGCTGTGATGTGTCTTGCACGTTTCTGAGTTTCATTTAAAATGTTAAATGATCCAGTATGAAACTTCCACTCTGCAGCGGAGTGTGCGCTGATATGAAGCCGGCCGCGGTGACCGAGGGGACTGAGGCATGGATATTTGTGCCGTCCTTAGTTGTAGGTAGTTCATAAGTAGTTTGTAAGTTTGGGGACTGATGACCGCGTAGTTACGTCCCTTAAGCTTAACAAACATTTGAACATTTGCTGATATGAAACTTCCTGGCAGATTAAAATTGTGTGCCTGAACCGGGCTGTGTGAAGTTTGGAAAGTAGAAGGCGAGGTACTGGCAGAATTGGAGTTGTGTGGGGGAGCCGTGAGTCGTGTCGGAGTAGCTCAGTGGTAGAGCGCTTGCTCGCGAAAGGCAAAGATCCCAGGTTCGACTCCCGTTTGCGGCACACAATTTTAATCTGCCAGGAAGTTTTATATCAGCGCACACTCAGCTACAGAGTGAAAGTTTCATTCTGGAAACATCCCTTAGGCTGTGTCTAAGCTATGTCTCCTCCATATCCTTTCTTCCCGGAGTGCTAGTCTTGCAAGTTTCGCAGGAGAACTTCTGTGAAGTTTGGAAAGTAGAAGGCGAGGTACTGGCAGAATTGGAGTTGTGTGGGGGGAGCCTGGGTCGTGTCTGGGTAGCTCAGTGGTAGAGCGCTTGCTCGCGAAAGGCAAAGGTCCCAGGTTCGAGTCCCGCTTCCGGCACACATTTTTAATCTGCCAGGATGTTTCGTTAAAAACACACGGCACAAGAGCGTCGAAACGAGGCATAAATCAAAATATTTAGAAGCGATATTGGGCTAACCTAAATTTTCCGATTATTTTGGCGGACGATTTGTTCTAGCTGACATAAAAAGTAGTCTTTGCCCTCAGCGCAACACTACAACTCAACTGTTCAACTGTTTGTAAATCTATCGGACCAAACTGCGTGGTCATAAGTCCGTAGCTTACAAACTACTGAAACCTATGTAAACTAACCTCAGGACAAACATACACACACCCATGCCCCAGGGAGGACTCGAACCTCCACGGCGAGCAACCGCCGCTCCGCAGCGAGACGCTTTAGACCGCTCGGCTACTCCACCGCGGCCCAACACTACAGAAATCGTTTTCCTATGATATGCGTAGAATGACTGAACACCGTAATAGTTCGTATTATGTCTGTATTTCAGGTTATGAAGTATACGTGCAGTAATTACACCTGGAATATGTATAATGTCGTCCATCCAACTCGATGTATATATATCACGTTCATCGTCAACAGTGAGCAGTCGCAGGGTTCGTGCCGCTGCGCCCGACAAAAGCGAGTCCGCGATGCAATTATCAGCAGGAGCGCTTCCTATAACGAGGTCCCCATTAGCCGCATTGCATAAATTTTGGCCGGTGCTTTCAGGTGCCGATTACCATCGCCAATACCGCTACGTGAATGGGAGATCATTGTTTCGCGCTCCGCTGGCCGTGTCCAGCTAATGACTGCCCGCTTCCGAGTGACTGGAATAGCGCAGCGGCATCGCTTAAACTGGATGTATTATTACTGACGCCTCACCAAGCAAAGTCCCAGTGAATTCGGCAGAGGAAATCTTCCATCAGTAGCACCGCACATGTTATATTCATCTTCTCAATGACCATGACTAACAGTATTATTTAGTTTCCTGCTTTTACTGAAAACTGCCTCTAATGACCACGCTATCAATGAGCCGTTAAACCATAATCTTTCATCCTTTGGTTGTAGTGAGAAAGTAGAGTGTAAACGAAGGCTTCCGCGCTCGTTTTCGAATTGCTGTGTCCTCTAAGGCACTTGCTGCTGAAAGCGCAGCTGACCCCTGTAGGAAGTTCGAATCCTCCTTCGGGCATTTGTGTGTGTGTGTGTGTGTGTGTGTGTGTGTGTGTGTGTGTGTGTGTGTGTCTGTATGTGTTGTCCTTAGCGTAATTATTTTATGTACACTGGTCAAAACAGTTAGAGGATCAGTTGAGATGTTTACATTGAAAGTACGTGGTCTTTAAATATGAATGTTATAAGTGACACAAAGTTCCTTATTGGTTTGATGCAATCATTGTTGCTTCTACCTCTGTGGAAATCTTATTTAAGGGTCGCCATTAGCTTTTATTTATTAGATACAAAAGAAAAAAAAAACTAGAAAAAATATGAAACTTCCTGGCAGATTAAAATTGTGTGCCGGAAACTTCCTGGCAGATTAAAATTGTGTGCCTGGAAACATCCCTTAGGCTGTGGCTAAGCCATGTCTCCACCATATCCTTTCTTCCAGGAGTGCTAGTCTAGCATGGTTCGCAGGAGAGCTTCTGTGAAGTTTGGAAAGTAGGAGGCGAGGTACTGGCGGAATTGGAGTTGTGGGGCGGCATCGTGAGTCGTGTCGGGATAGCACAGTCGGTAGTGCGCTTGCCCGCGAAAGGCAAAGGTCCCAGGTTCGAGTCCCGATTCCGGCACACAATTTTAATCTGCCAGGAAGTCTCATATCAGCGCACACTCCGCTGCAGAGTGAAAGTTTCATTCTAGAAAAAATATATCCGTAAAGTGAATATACTTTATACTGTTACTAACTGTATGCAGTAGCGACATGCAAGATTTTAATTGCAAACTCTGTGCAATGGAAATATTTCCCTCTGACCTATCTATCTTTAGTGGAATTTTCCCTCCAAAATATTTACAGTTAAATGTGGTTGAAATGAGGTAGGCACAAATTTGAATAAAAACTAAATTCACAAATTCTATCTTACAACCTGCTTGATACAACAACACATGTGACCATATGCCACATATATAAAATTTACAAATAGATCAGTTTTGAAAGGCAATAAACTACACTTAATATCTAGATGGATGACTTTACATGAAAATTAGAAATTAACTAAAGTTGGTGCACGAAATAAAATGTTTTGACTGGCTAAGTCACAGGAGGGAAGTGGCAAACCCATGAAGCACAAAATTAAATACAAAAATGAAAATTTACTCCAGCTCTAATGAAGTCTATTTTTAATCTATAAGAATAAGGACGTCCCTTCTGGTATACGATAAACTTCCACTTAATACTACCATTCAACTCCCATTTCTCAGCAGATGCGTTGGTGCAGACTTACCGTCTTTCTGTTGAACGGGGTTGCAGGTGGAGAACACCAGCTGAGAGCAGTGCAGTGTTGACAGCAGTGATCACGAATGTTGATTGGTGCGATTAGAACACGTTTTGTCGGTTAAGCCGACGACAATAGTAAAGTGAAAATAAAACTGTACTCTCAAGAAACGGTAAAAATTCTGATTACGAGTGGTGTAGCTGACCGCAAACATGCACTTCAGAATATTACAAATTTCAGTTTACTCTATAGTAGCCACGCAGGACTAACAGCTGACTGTGCAGAAAGCACACTGAAATAATCCAAAGTTAACACCAAAAATTACACAACTCAAAAAAGCGCGATCCGGTCAGGAGCGCGGCCCAGACCAGAGTCCCGAAAAACAGCACGATGCGGCCAGCAGCTCCGCCGAAACCAGAGTCCCCTCTCACCACCGCAAAATTCCACAACTCCAAAATCTTCCTGTCAAGCTCCTACCATCGATGACGTGAAGCCAATCACAAATTTTGCTTAATGGTCAAACCAATGGAATACGAGAGTTATTGTTCAACACGCCAGTCTCCTTCCCCACAAAACTGCCCCACACTGCATTCTGCACGTAAGTCAGCATTTCTCAGAAATCCATAGAATTTGTGGAAATCCATAGAATTTCTGCAGATGCTGAAATGACTTTACTGTCATCGAGACGCCAGCGCCCCGTCGCGAGAGCGCCGCTCTAACTTCCCCAGAAATCACCTCTGGCAATTTACACAAACATTCGCAGACGCCCGCCCCTGGCGTTCCAAACCTCGGGTGCCCGTGCAGACCAGAACGACGCCAACTTTTGCTGCCTCTGCTCATTGTACTTTAGCGCCCTTCCGGTATGTCGTGACCGGAGAGCCTCCCTACACAAAATCAGCATCGAATCGGTAAACAAACTACCTGGACTCAGGTCAGCCACAGACGTGCCCAGCCACAGACAAATATATACAGACGGGAAACCTCCGTAAGGGCCCGGTCCTACGCTCAGGGGTGCGGGGAGGGTGGTTTTGAAGCAGTTCCGTAAGATGTCCCATGATGGCGCTACGGTCAGAAGCAGCCCTTTAAACTGGCCAGAGCAGGCGGCAGGTAGTGGCTGCCCCCACCACCACCTCCCCTCAAACGCCAGCACGCCGGACACAGCCGTGGCCTCGTGGCCTTCAACTCTGACAAGTGCTGTCTGGTTTTTGTACAAGTTGTAAATAACCTTACGCTCCCTATATTTTACTCCTGCTTACTTCAGAACTTGAAAGAGTTTATTCGAATCAACATTGTCAAAAGCCTTCTCGAAATCTACAAAAGCTAGATATGTAGGTTTGCCTTTTCTTAATCTATCATCTAGGATAAGCTGTAAAGTGAGTATTGCCTCCCGTGTTACCCTTGCAAAAAACGATGAATCCCTATATAACATATACTGTATGTATATTCTTGTAACAGAAGGCTGATGGTGTGTGGGCATGTGGCAAGTTGTCGAATAATAACATAAGGACGTAGATTACTTAATCATTTAAATGACTTAAAAGTGTACATTGGAATAGCGAGAAAGCAGTCTGAATAAGGAAAGAGTAATAACTGCCCCTGTGGAGCATGGCCACAGGTTAAGAGAAATTAGCCGGAGCTAAAAGTCAGGACATCCTAATAGAGCGGAGATCGAAAAGGAGCGTGGCGGAACCGACAGGGCGACAAGGCGTCGGGCTTGGCGGTCACGTGATTGCATGGAGCTCACTGATTGGTGGGCCGATAGCGCAGACTGTTAGGGGGTAGCGTACCCTTGTCAGCAGTACCGAAGCACCACGCACGGCTAAGGCTGCAGGCACCTGGACTAAGCCCAATGCACGCCTGGTCACTGTCGGCGCGGCAGAAAAATAATAAAATTTCCCGCTCCTTTATGGAGTTGAAAATGCACTAAGATTTTAGGTGGTCCATGCTCCGTGCAGGGGGAGATATTCCGTTACATCCTTTTTATATCCTTTTTTTCCTGTACAGGCTTATTAATTAGTTAAATTATTTTTCAAAAGAGAGAGATTGGCTGGCCAATGCCTACCTTTGTGCTGTATATATTCTCTCTGGCTTGGCTCAGTACTAATATGCAGCATCTCTGACCTCCACAGTCCTCAAACACCACCCTCATGACCTAGGTCGTGAATTACCTTTCCCTTCCGTTACCATCCTTTTTTCTTCCCTTCTCTCCCACCTAAAGAAGGAACTGTGTTCCGAAAGCTTGTCCTTTTTCGTCCCTTTTTTTCCTTTTCTTCATTTGTGTCACTATCGGCGGTACAGCACAAAGGTAAGTACTGACCAGCCAATCTATCTCTTTTGAAAAATAATTCATCATCTATGAGAATTTCCATCTTTAATTGATTATTAATTAGTTATTACTTTGTAGATAGGAACTTAACCATGTTTCTACAAGTACTGCCAATTTCCAATTCGAAATATCATCACATCATATCTAATATAGGTTTACAGTAGTAAGCACCACAAGCAAAAGATGACTATTATACTGCAAACGACAACCAAATTAAAATTTTATAACAGTAGTTTATGCAAGTTTATGTGTTTCAGCCAAGTACGGCGCCAGTTATACAACTCTTTAATTAATTTCGTCACGATTTATTTGTTGGTTTGCCGAATTCATTACAAGTCCCAAAGAAATTAATTTGTAATCTAAGGAATATATTAGTGAAGACAGATTTGGATATTGAGCTGAGCGTAATTCTTGTACTTGATAAACGAACACCAAAATGTTTCAAATGTTTGTACAGCTTATGGGACTTAACTACGGGGCCATCAGTCCCTAAACTTACAAACTACTTACGAACTAACTTACACTAAGGACGGCACAAACATCCATGGCCGAGGGGGGGATTCGAACCCCCGACCGTAGTGGTCGTGGAGACCGTGACTGGCGCGCCGCAGTCCCCTCGGCCGCCGGCCGCTGTGGCCGAGGGGACTGAGGCGCTTCAGTCACGGTATGCACGATTACTACGGTCGGGGGTTCGAATCCCCCCTCGGGCATGGATATTTGTGCCGTCCTTAGGATAAGCTAGTTGATGAGTAGTTTGTAAGTTTAGGGGCTGATAACCCCATAGTTAAGTCCCATAAGCTTAACAAACATTTGAACATTTTCCCCCTCGGCCACCGCGGCCGCAAAAAACGAACATCCCTGCCCACCCAGAATACAAGTAAACCAACCCAAGAGAATTAATTATCTACGGCCGTGTTCTATTTCCTAGGCTCTACGTTCTGTAAATTTTAAACTATTTTAGCTAGTGTATAGGTCGTCATGTTATGAACTCTAGTTAATATACAAATGCGGAAATAAAATTTCTTTTCGTAATTAACAATTGCGGCGTCTGTTCCTTCGGAATCCGCTACCCTTATGTTAATGGACGACCCCTTTTCTCCTATTTACACTTGCCACACTGAGAGACGATTTCATACACTCTGGCTCAGTGCAAGCTGTCGATCGGATCCTTCACTAATATTCTGTTGTTGTTGCTACGAAATGTGAGTATGATGCCCACTCTACAAAGAATATTGCCAACTCGCTCGGTGACTCCTTGTAAAAAATGGCAATAGTGCGATATTTTTTCTTCCTTCTGCTCTTCCACTTTGTTTCGATGATTTGGATCCATATTCGGACATTTTCTTTCCATAACAGTTTGCTTCGAAGATGATCCTGAGGTTTTGTAACTCTACCTTTAGGTGTTGATTCGATAATCCGATGAGCCCCCCTAGTAAGAGCGAGAAGCGCGAACATCTTTTGTGGAGAAGGTGGCGTGAATGTACCTTCCAGTACTGGTAGATATCCTAAACAACTTATGGCCTAAATTGCCTTCTGGCTTTCAGGAGACATCTACGTCGAGGAAAGGCAGCACCCCATTATTTTCTATCTCCATTGTGAGTTGAATCTTGTGCTGCTGATAGAAGTTTTGATTAAGTTCTTGCCTCATATGGCGAACGTCTCGTCTACATATCGAATGCAGTCGTCTAAACTAACACCAACTAAGAGAGTCTTACTCGTTTCTTCCATAACCGAAACATCCAGTTATACTGTGCCAACTGTTACTACCGCCGGTTTTCAAGTTTTCCAGCTCACCCTTAAAATCAGTGTTCCAATGTTTGTAGAGCTATGGGACAAAACCGCAGTGATCATGAGTCCCTAGACTAACAAACAACACTGCTCAAAACAAGTAGGGGATCAGCTGAGATACTTGCACATTATACATATCGTAACATATTTTATTCAGATATTGGTTACAACTATAATTTGTTATGACACAGTACAGCCTTTATTAAGAGCGAGGCACCATGCTGCTACAATAATAGTGAAAAAGTTGTTTACGTCCCCTCTAATATGGTGTGTGATCACCTTGGACGACTAGTGCCGTTGCATAATCGCGGGACATACACAGTATAGGGTTATCAATCACCTCATGAACGATATTTGGCCATTATTCCATGAGTTTATTATCCGGCTCTGCAACCGTTGTGGGAGGAGCTGGTATGACTGCAACGTGTGTGCCAAATTCATCGCACACATGCTCAACAGGATGAAAGTACGGTGCACAACCTGGCCACTCCATTCTTCAATTCCCTCAGCCTCAAATATTTGGTCCACCAGTGCTGTTCTCTGGGACGAGTATTATCGTCAAACTGAAGTAACCCGACTACTGTGGTTGCGTAGACTTTCCCGGCGTAATAACTGATAATATTCATCTCGGGTATGCAACCCGATACCGTCGTCAACTAGATACGATATTTCGGCAGACCAACTGGCTGCTATCTTCAGGTGAGAGCGCTAATACACTAACTCGCCGGCGAGTTAGTGTATTAGCGCTCTCACCTGAAGATAGCAGCCAGTTGGTCTGCCGAAATATCGTGTCTAGTTGACGACGGTATCCGGCTGCATACCCGAGATGAATATTAACCCAACTACTATATCACCAGCGTAGGCCACAACGAAAGATAAAAGGATCTCGTTTCTATACCTCTGAGCAATCAAAACGCCATTCTGAACGTCATTATTATTTGTGTTTATTATTTGTGACCCCCCCCCCCTTCCTGACATGAAAATGGAATGATTATATATAATAGTTGTCAATAGCGTCAGCCGAGAACCGGACAAGACGTCCGTACATCCGCCAATACTGATTCCTGTGCACACCATTCGCCCACCAACATGATACGATGATGTTTCCTGTACATAAGCAGGATAGCTCCTAATTCCACGTTCTCTCCAGATGAGAGAACGACGATTGTCCGGCTGAACACAAAATCTCGACTCGTCTGTGAACAGAACCCGGCACCATTCGTTACGACTCCAATACTGATGTTCCTCCGCCCAGTTTCTGCGGGCTAAACGGTGTCGTGGTTTTAATGGGACGCACAACATACGCCTCTGTGTGTATAGGCCACATTCCGAAAAACGATTTCGGATTGTTTGTGTTGATATTGCGCGTCCTCTTACTGCCTGGAGGGTGAGATGAAGCTAAGTTCCATTCAGAACCCTCTCTCGATGGGCTGTTAACAGAAGATAACAGTCATATTTTTCTGTTGTTACCCATGGACGACCTTCGCCTTGCCTTCTCTTAACGGTTCCAGTTGTCTGAAATCATGTCCATATCCTGGAAATTACAGTTTGGGACACTCCAATAGCTAGCTTTCTCCCTCTGTGTGTGTGCCCCGCTCCCAACCTTTCTTTGGCTTCCATTCCATAGCTTCAAGTGAGTCACATTGTTGTTGCCCCACTATCTAAACTCAACTGCTTGTGTAATTTGTTTGGTAGGATAAACACAAGTCCACTCCAATCCCCTCTGCAGTAACTCCCTGTTATTACCACTATCTCGGTTGCCACAATGTTGCATCCAGTCCATAGAACTGACAGAAAGACGTCGAACCATTTTAGTTCATTCTACCGATGGCAGTATTTCAGAATGTTGAGAGTTGGTGATCCTATTATTAGAATTATTTGCTCCATTTTTATTTGGATAATATTGTTTGGATTTATTCCGGAAGGATATCAATAGTATTATCTTGTTTATATTCAGTTTCTTTCATTGTAATTATCAGAGGATAATTATTGTAATTATCAGGGCTCGCGAGGGGTGGGGGTCGCCGGCGGCATGTTCTCTGATGTTGCCTTCAAGGCATTCTGCCGACACCGCCAGGAGAGCGACCACTGGCCGCCACCACCCGTGGTGAAACCACTCTGTCTGCAGACGGATATTTATATTTGGGCTGGGCCACAGAGTGACATATACAGAGAAGCAGCCCCCTCTAAACCACTGTCCTACGCTCCCCTAGTAGTTCCGTAAGATGCTAGCAGGTGTCAGGCGGTTCCCTGGCTTAGTACCGGTAGACGACACTAGCGGCGCTTCTGACGGTAGCATGGAGGGGAGGCTGAGGGGAGAGCAATTGTTGGGAAGGGAGTATGACAGTGTTGTAGCCTTTCTCCAATGTTATTCAATTTGCACATAGAGCAAGCTATAAAGGAAAGCAAGGAGAAATTCGGAGGAGGAATTAAAGTTCAGGGTGAAGAATTAAAAACATTGCGTTTTGCCGACGACGAAGTAATTCTGTCAGAGACAGCAAAGGACCTGGAAGAGCATTTGAAGGAATGGACAGTGTGCTGAAAGGTGCATATAAGATGAACATTAACAACAGCAAAACAAGGGTAATGAAGTGTAGTCCAAGAAAATCAGGTGATGCTGAAGGAATTAGATTAGGCAACGAAACAATAAAGGAGGTAGTTAAGTTTTGTTACTTGGGCAGTAAAATAACAAATGATGGTCGCAGTACAGAGGATATAAAATGCAGAATGGCAATGGGTAGAAAAGCGTTTTTTAAAAAGAGAAATTTGTTAACATCGAATGTTGATTTAAGCCTAAGGAAGTCCTTTCTGAAGGCATTTGTGTGGAGTGTTGCCTTGTATGGGAGTGAAACATGGACGATAAACAGTGCGGATAGGAAGAGGATAGAGGCTTTTGAAAAGTGGTGCTACAGAAGAATGCTGAAGATTAGGTGGGTGGATTGCGTAACTAATGAGGGGGTACTGAACAAAATTGGGGAGAAAAAGGAATTTCTGGAATACCTTGACTAAAAGAAGGGATCGTTTGGTAGGAAACATTCTTAGACATAAAGTAATTGTGAATTTAACATTGGAGAGAAGTGTTTGGGGCAAAAACCACAGAGGAAGACCAAGAGATGGATACAGTAAGCAGATTCAGACAGATGTAGGTTGCCTAACTTGTGTGGAGTTGAAGAGGATTGATCAGGATAGGGTATTGTGGAAAGCTGCGTCAAACCAGTCTCCCGACTGAAGATCAAAACAACAACAAGAAAAGAGCTTTAAATTCCATAGTACGACAATAATACACGCAGAGTTAACTGTTACCTAGCGCAGCACGGTGGTGAGACGGGCAGGCAGGCAAGTTTTCTGCAGCCTCTTTCGGTTGGATTTAGTTTGGCTTGGCTGGGAGTGAAGCAGCCTGCCCATTCTGTTACAAATGTACGGCTGTACGGTGGTTTTCACGCCTGCCGCCCCCCTCCCCCCCACCCATCTGGCAAGGGCGGACAAGTTAAAACCGGATCCTACTCATACATGATACTGGTTTCTTTCGCTAGGGTTGCCAGATCTCCGGGCGCCGCCCGGAGTGCCCGGGTTTGGAATGAATTCTCCGGGTCTACGGGCCAATGACTCTCATATCCGGGCTTGAATGTTACCTTCATCTTAACTTTTTTTTACGCCGCTTTTTAAGTACTATGTTCATGTAGCGACGATCTACATCGAACTTAACGTAACTTAAACTAAGGACGAACACAACATCCATGCCCTAGAGGGGGGGGGGGGGGCTTTGGGAGCAGCCTCGGGCACCGTGGCAAGACGCCCCAGTGCGCTCGGCCATTCCCGGCCGGCTCCTCTCTAGTAATTATGAATAACTTTATAAAATTTCAATTTCTTATTGCAACAAAACGCTACTTTTCTATTCTTCCTCTGAAAACTTTTCATTGTTGCGTCGGTAGTAATCGGCTAGCGCATTATTAAGCAAACACTGTTGCGTCAACGTGTCAGCTGGCGACGTCTATTAATTGTGTTCGTTCGTTCATTGTTTATCAGTTTACCGGCAATTTTTGGAATACTCGGATCGTGTGTGAACAGACAAGCTTACATTTACTCAGATTAGTGAGTAATAACAGTGAAATGAAGAGACGATATCTAAGTTCGTTCCGTGAAGAATAGTTGCAGGAGGAAAATTATAAAGAGTGGCTACAAAAAAATGTTCAAATGTTTGTTAAGCTTATGGGACTTAACTACGGGGTCATCAGTCCCTAAACTTACAAACTACTTATGAACTACTTACGAACTAGGACGGCCGAGGGGGATTCGAACCCCCGACCGGAGTGGCCGTGCTGACCGTGACTGGAGCGCCTCAGTCACCTCGGCCACCGCGGCCGGCGAGTGGCTACAAAAGGTCGATACTGATGAGTGTATGTGTAAGTGCAGAATATGCAATATCTCATTTACTGTTAAGTACGACGGAGTGAAAGCTATGAATAAACATTTACAATCAGAAAGACACAAAGCGAATATTACCACACAAAAGAAAAATCAGTCGCTTATTAATTTCTTGCCGAAACAATTTTTCGCAGAAGACGACAATCCTGGTTGGGGGGGGGGGGGGGGCACGTCTGGTCTCCGGGCCTGCCTCGAGTTCAATCTGGCAACCCTATCTTTCGCTACCATTAAAATAAGAGAGTCCAATGGAAATAGTAATTACCTTAAAACTCTCGATAATCTTTTACTGGGATACAGTGAATGCCACTGTGAGCTGCAAGGCTATTCAAATCAGATATGAGGTGAGAGGGTTGACACAACAGCACCGCATAGAGAAGCGCAGTGTCACAAAGCGGGGGGAGAAGGTGGCTTGCTATAGTCTGTCTATAAGTTCACGACCGAGCAGGCTGCGTCACGAGGCGCCTTCTACAGGGTGTCTCACAACACAGTAAGGGGCTATTCGGCCGGCCGCAGTGGCCAAGCGGTTTGTGGCGCGCCAGTCACAGTCTGCACGGCCAATACGGTTGGGGGTTCGAATCCTCCTAGGGCATGGCTGTTTGTGCCGTCTTTAGTATAAGGTAGTTCATAAGTAGTTCGTAAGTTTAGGGACTGATGACCCCGAAGTTAAGTCCCTGAAGCTTAACAAACATTTGAACATTTGAAGAGCTCTTCCGCGCGGGGTTTAAATCAATGTCGACCCTGCGTGCAGCCACATCCGGGCTGCGTTTAATTATAATGTATTTTTCCAGATTGCACCATTGTAGGGTAAATTATATTATCAGGAAGTAGGATGCATATATTTGCTACGAACAAGTAACGGACTGAATTATTATTTATTAAATTCAAATAAAACGTTTGTTTCCTTTGAGTTTAGCAATTTGGGTTTACGTGTGCAACAAAAATCTCAAAGAAGTTGTATGACCGCCAGGTGTCCTCCCTTAAACTCTTAAGATACGTGCCATTCGTGGTACCACGTGCGATAGGCAGCTTTTTGAATCGTCGAGCTGAAGTCTGTATATGGAATCGTTGTGGAGTGGAATTGCCCTTCCGTAATACTTGTCTGTTTCGTCATGGAGTATACCTTCAAGCCCTATAATCCAAAGTAAATGGATGTCGATGCCCACTGTCAGTGCATTTGTTTTGGCTTCCAAGATATCCAATATATATATATATATATATATATATATATATATATATATATATATATATATATATATATATATATATATTAGTTTGTATGTCAAATGTCAGATGTTGTAATTTTTGTTACACGCTTTGAGCGTCCGGAGCATCAATATAGACTGGAATGTTCGTCTACCGTAATATATGGCCTACCTGATGGCTAGTAACTATGCTGTATAAACAGATTGAAACGATACTGTAGTATCATTCCATCTGACTTACTTGAATTTATACGTGTTTCATGCAAGCCACAGTGTTGTGTGCACATTACTTTCTAATTTTATTTTTGTGCTTGATCTTTCGTGCAACCTTAATCATTCATTTCGGGGCTAGTGCTAGGAGCAATGGAGACAAGAATGCATGACGATTATTATTGCTATTGTAATTATAGGCATAATAAGTGAGCCCCGCTCACATAAGGAGCTTTGATCCACAGCATCCATCTACCCATCCTACCAACTGTGTGCGTGTGTGTGTGTGTGTGACTGTGTGTGTCTTCGTGTGTGTGAGGCTGCAGCTGGGAAGGCAGCGATGCTCATAGTTATAAGATTGGCCATCTTCATTTCTGTATTGAACAGAGGGGTCTCCTGTTATTTGCGATTTCTCCACGATTCCCAAGTTGGCAGGATGGTCCCGTTAGGTGACTGGCCAATTGCAACACGGCTCCGGCCAAGTTGAATGGGAAGGGTGGTTAGGCTAGAGGCCAGCCATTTTTCGGCAGAATGTTTTCTGGGCTGGCTGAGGACGGACGTATGTATGTCTCTCAGGTTAATGTATTTGGAAGAGAGTGTGATTTGTGACAATTTTGGAACAGATTAGCAGGGAAGTGATTCAGTAAATGCACAATGTTAGGAGTCCATTTTCTAAATTTTTGGGAGCGCTTTCAGGGAATTAGGACGAGTTCTGTTCTTTGTGGATTAGGCTCAGTTCTTATGGGGATCTCTTGTGTACGAAGTTGGCTTATTTGAATATAGTTAGGGTAGGAAGTGGAACGATGTTCGCTTTGTCCATTTGAGATTCTGCCGTGTGCGCGGAGGAAATTTATTATTGCAATCTCGTGTGGCTTCGTTTATCGTTTTGCCTTCCACTTAGATTCACGTGCTGGTGAAAATGTTCAAATGTTTGTAGAGTCTATGGGACTTAACTATGGGGTCATCAGTCCCTAAACTTACAAACTACTTATGAACTACATACAACTAAGGACGGCAAAATATTCATGCCCAAGGGGGGATTCGAATCCCCGACCATAGTGGCCGTGCAGACCGTGACTGGAGCGCCTCAGTCCCCTCGGCCACCGCGGCCGGCACGTGCTGGTGACATGTGACATGATGGGGCAAGATACACAAAGAGAAGCGGACGTAAAATCTTCTTAATCTGATTTAAAGTAACTGAAACGGTTAGCTAGTGAATAGTAGGTATCCGTCACATAAGATTTCTGTGTGATCAGTTATTTTTGTGGGGATTTTCTTTGTGCCACTTTGAATTTACGCGTGCGTCGCCACATGGGTAGTACATCATGGTACTACGATTGTGGAATCCAGCCAGTAGACAATGAGTGTGAAAGCTTTTGGTACCTTCCTTAATCCCTCCACGAAATACTAATTGCATTCTAAATGTTTTAAGTGAAATGTAGCATAATATTTCTTCCTTAAGTGAGTAACGACTAGATCTGTGAATAACTGTAAATATGTTAAAAGCAAAACTGCTTTCTTTATACTAAATTCCCTTGTTTGTATGCATAATATTCAGATACAAAATCATGTTAAGCACATCCCTTCGAAAAATGTTCAAATGTTTGTAAATCTATCGGACCAAATTGCGTGGTCATCAGTACGTAGCTTACAAAGTACTTAAACCTAAATAAACTAACCTATGGACAAACACACAGCCCCATGCCCCAGGGAGGACTCGAACCTCCACGGCAAGTAACCGCACGCTCCGCAGCGAGACGCTTTAGACCGCTCGGCTACTCCACCGCGGCGAACTATCCTGTTCATAAAACGAATCCAACAAACTCATTCCTCAGAAGATGCGCACTTATGTTTACATATCATCGAATATTATACAGTATAATTCTATGAAATTAATGGGTAAGTCTTTCAGCCTATCGAAAACCCCAATATGAGGGGAAAAAAAAAAAGGTTTTCCTACGGTGATCATTGAACCAGCGCCGCGATATATAACTTCTGTCTCCACAACTTTACTGCCTGCGCTATGCAGCCGAAGTTTGTACGCGTCTTCGCGTCTTGAGGTAAGCTACTGCCATCGCTATCCAATAAGTTGCCATAGTCTCCGTGGTAAGGCGAATTCCGTTACGCGTCATTTATTTAATCAGGGCACTAAGACCTGCTTTAACGTGTTTTTATGCCCGGAACAGGGTGGAAACTGATAGGAAAGCGGAGGGTGGTAAGCTTACAAGATGACTGAGGCAGAAGTGCAAACATTCGGTAGGTGTCGTTGGAGGGAGCAAAAGAAGGCACACCTCTTTAAGTTGTAGAGCCTTTAGTATAGATTTGGGTGTGCTGAGGCCAATCGCGGAGAAGAAACTGTTCCATGTCGAGACTGATGCAGCGCTTTCGCTGGGTTCTACAGGCAAAGAGCCACTCCCCCCACCAGAGACGCTGCTGGGTGTTGAGTTTAGCCGGCATAGAGCCCTGTATTGGGAGAGTAGCGCCAACCTTTTATGTGTGGCTTGCCGACAACCGCCAGCTGCTATTGGTCAGTTGAGCGCGGGTGGGGCACGTCCGCCATTTTAGGCCTAAGCAATCCATCAGCGTAAATTGCATATTTCACTTAACTAGCTGTTATTTTAGCATTTAGAGGTGTTGGAAATGTGTAGACTCATTATGTATTAAATTAAGAGCTTAACATAGCATATTCCATTTTTATATGCTGAAAAATGCCGCATTGTTGGCAGTGAATTGTTAGACAGTCCGAGGTAGCAAGTTTTACGCATTCCACGGGCGAAAGAGATGCGAAAAGACGCGAATTGTGGGTACACCGCATTGGAAGAAAAAATGCATTTCCATACGAGAATGCAAAATTTTGC
Organism: Locusta migratoria; assembly: GCA_026315105.1. Lineage (NCBI taxonomy): Eukaryota > Metazoa > Arthropoda > Insecta > Orthoptera > Acrididae > Locusta > Locusta migratoria. The sequence goes on from CM048747.1 coordinate 269,765,259, forward strand.
GAAGTAAGTGATTTAGATATTTTTAAAAGATACAAATACATGAAAATCTAACATAATGTGCCGTATTTGGCGAATTTCGTATTTATACTTAGCCTGCATACATATTTGGGCGGTAAATGAAACTGCCCATTAAATAGATCTCCAAAACTCGAATTTTAAGAAAAAGTTTATTTTACTGAAGTACCCAGCAGTGCCATAACAATGTGTAAAAAAACCTTCCCAAAATGTTAGCTCAATTAATGTTATGTGATAATATCACATGTAGGTTAGCACACAACACCTATCAACATTAGGCACTATATTAATGCAAAGCAACATGTATTAATTACATCTACTTTGATCAAAACCAATATATTAGACATAAAAACGTCAGTCCTTAGCTAATTTGAAATCACGAACGTCACTTATTGCGAAAGCAGTGCATTTGGTACAGGGTTTAAATTTGAGCACGAAACAATTTTACAACTAGTTTGCTCAAAAATAAAAGTCTTGATCTCATATTACCAATTTTTCCTTAATATTCGCTGTAGATGTGATGAAACGATTAAAAACTTAAGTTCATCGTTTACTTAACGTACTGTCATAAGACGTCGATGTACAGACCGGTTCCCTTCGTCATAAATGTTAATTTAACAGTGCCGCCAATAGCGCTGCTATTGCGAGATATAATAGGCCTACAATGGCGGCGCTCGCCCGGTTGGCGGTACTCTCCGAATACAGGGCTCTAAACCAGCAGACTATGGTGCGCCGCCCTAGCGGCCAGCAGCGGCAGCTGGTGGACTCTCAGGGAGGCCTCCGGCTGCGGTCTGCGCGGCCAGGCGGGCCCTCCCAGCGCCCTCCCGGACGCCATCGATCGCGGGCTTTGGCCGCGCAGAGTGGCTTTGAGCCCAGGCCTCTGGGAAGGCACAGATGCCGCGCTGCCGCCTGTCCGGCCCAGGCTCTGGTCCCAGCCGCTGGCTCATATCGCTCTCTCAAGTGTCCAGTCCAAGCATAAATGTTTACATCTACATAGATACTCTGCAAATCAAATTTAAGTGCCTTTCATAACTTTTCTCTACCGTTCCATTCTCTAATAGCGCGCGGGAAGATAGAAAACAATATAAATCGTTCTGTTTTCGATCTGATTTCTCTTATTTTATTGGGATGGTCATGTTGTCGTGTCTTACATAGGAAAGATGGAAGAGGTAGCAAGGTCAGTCTGCATATCCCGAGCGGAAAGGAGTGATTGCAGAGAGACAGTACAGGCATCTACTAGACATGTGGATTTCGGAACTCGAGATGATACTTGTTTAGGAAACTTTATGGAACTCCTAGGTACCTTGCATTGAATTTATTGCATCCCATTCTAATTCTACTACACTGGGGTTAGTTATTTAAAAAAAAAAAAAAAACAAGAAGTATAAATCGTTTGCCACAACAGAAGCCAGTAATTACGTTCCCTAGCAGCATCCCCTAGACAGACGCACTCCCCGCGAGAAACAGACTGTCATGGAGCACCCCGAGGCCGACGGCGATAGTCACGGGCTGGCGCCCGACTCATCTGACTGAGAACTCCCCTCTTGATCAAAAAACCGGGGGTTTTAACGGTCGGTGTGGGTGCACCTCTTTTCCCCACTTTCCGACAGTTAACAATGTCCTATTGGCCGCTGCTTGGTTCAACCAATCTAAATTGTGGCTTGCCCTCTCTCTGAGTCCTCTAGCGAACTACGTTTCAGCCCTGTCCTGTCTGCCATTCCCCGGGTGGGGACGTGGCTTGTTTGTGCACTAACAAAATCCATACTTGGTAGCAACATTGTTCAGCTGAAAGTAAAACGTCACGACGCTACCCAATATGGGCAACAACAACAATGTTTTACGTCAGTTGGCCACACCTTAGGCCATGCCTCAGGGGAGCTGCTAACTTGCAGTTTTTCTTCTTTACCCTTTCACTCTAGCCTCGTGGAACCACTGACGTAGCTGTTCCCAAGTGACTGGTATCAACTTTGCTACGTACATTAAAACGTGCCTGTTGGCTACCATGTACTAATGTAACGTCTTACAACAGCGTCTAGACGCTATATGAAGTTACGCCCATCTTCTCCGAAAGGTAACCTCCACCCTGGGACGGTGGCCGAGAGCATCAGCAGTTCGCTAGATTTCTTTAGTGCCTACATCTCATAAGATATACGTGTCTGTTTTACCAGTTATCTGCAATGGTCTCTATTTCTCAGCCTGGAGTGCGTCTCTGTGGCTCAAACAGCCTCTCAACAATTCCAACAGTAAAATCAATATATGGCAATGGCTCCCTCAGTAGGTCGGTGCTAGCAAAATATTTTCACATTCAGAAGTAAAAGTCGGCGATTGGAACTTCGCAAACAGATCACGCAGCATTGAATAACGTCTTTCTTTTAATGATTTCCACCCCAATTCGTACAACATTTCCGTGACGCTTTCCCTCCCGTAACGTGATAAAACAAAACGAGCTGCCCTTCTCTGAACCTTCTCAATATCTTCCGTCAGTCCCACCTGGTGAGCGTCCCACAAGGGGCAACAGCGCCGGCCGCGGTGGTCGAGGGGACTGAGGCGCGTCAGTCACGGTCTGCACGGCTACTATGGTCGGGGGTTCGAATCCCCCCTCTGGCATGGATATTTGTGCGGTCCTTAGTGTTAGCTAGTTCATAAGTAGTTTGTAAGTTTAGAGACTGATGACCTCGTAGTTAAGTCCCATAAGCTATACAAACATTTGAAACATTTGGGGCAACAGTACTCCACGAGAGGACGCACAAGTGTGATGTAGGCAGTCTCTTTGGTGGTGCTGGTACATCTTCGAAGTGTTCTGCCAATGAAACGTAATCTTTGGTTCGCATTCCCCACAATATTTTCTATATGTTCTCTCCAGTCAAAGTTGTTCGTAATTGTAACTCCTAGGTATTTGGTAGAATTTACGACCTTAAGGTTTGACTGATTTATCGCTTAATTAAAGTTCAGCGGATTTCTTTTAGTGGTCATGTGTATTACTTCACACTTTTCTTTATTTAATGTCAATTGCCAATTTTCGCACCATGTAGAAATTTTGCAGTTGCTTTTGATCAAAATCAAATGTTTGTAAATCTATCGGACCAAACTGCGTGGTCATCAGTCCTTAGCTTACAAACTATTTAAACCTAGGTAAACTAACCTAAGGACAACACACGCACCCATGCCCCAGGGAGGACTCGAACCTCCACGGCGAGCAACCGCGCGCTACGCAGTGAGACGCTTTAGACCGCTCGGCTACTCCACCGCGGCTGCTTTTGATCCTCTGTTGACTTCACTAACCGATAAACGACAGCATCATCCGCGAACAGTTTATGGGAGCTATTCAGATTGTCTCCTAAATCGTTTATAAACACGAGGAAGAGTAGCTGACCTATAACGCTTCCCTGTGGAACGCCAGATATCACTTCTGTTTTACTCGATGACTTACCGTCAATTACAACGAACTGTGACCTTTCTGATAGGAAATCGTGAATCCAATCGCACAATTGAGGAGATATTCCATAAGCACGCAATTTCATTAGTTGCCGCTTGTGGGGTACAGTGTCAAAAGCCTTCCGGAAATCCAGAAGTATGGAATCGATTTGAGATCCCTTGTCGATGGCACTTAACACTTCATGTGAATAAAGGGCAAGCTGTGTTTCGCAAGAGCGATACTTTCTGAATCCGTGTTGGCTATTGGTTAATAGGTCGTTCTCTTCGAGGTAGTTCGATGTAGTTAGTGGTCATATGGATGACTTCACGATTATCACTATTAAGGGTCAATTGCCAATTTTTGTACCATTCAGATATCTTACCTAAATCATTTTGCTGCTGCTATTGATCTTCTGGCGACTTTACTAATAGCAAATGATAAATGACAGCATCATCCGTGAACAGTCTAAGAGAGTCCAAAGGTCAACACAGTTTCAGCCGTCCAGTAGCATAAAAATGATCCATTCGATTTCGGGAATGCAGCCTCGCAAAATTGACTTCTTCTGCTGATATTTCGGCCGCGTATCGTCAGCCATCTTCCGAGTGAGTTGAAGACTGTCGACGAAGTGCCGGGCGCGCCCTTATAAGTCTGACCGCCGTGGCAATGCGCGTGCGCGTCGCAGATGCTGGTTTACTGCATATTGACATACTCACACGCGTGCGCCCCCCATGGCGGAAGTGCTCCGGTGTTCACTTATCAATACATGCTCGGCGGCGGCAACAGGTTCACGTCTTCTCTGCAATTTCAGTACTCCAAGTGCAGGGTTCCAAGCTTTGTCTAAATTAAAACCTTCATCTCTATTTATTAAGTTGTTAGCCAGTCTAATTTCAACAGCTTCCTTAAATATAGCATCCCAAAACGAAGATATAGGTGTCAAAATCTTCACATCTCTATAGATCATGGAATGACCAGTTTCTATGCAATGTTCAGCCACAGCTGACTTGTCTGGCTGTAATAGGCGAGTATATCTTCTGTGTTCAACGCATCTCTCGTGGACAGTGCGTATTGTCTGGCCTACATATGAATTATCACAATTTCCGCTAGGGATCTGGTACACACCTGACTTGCGAAGCAACAAATCATCCTTTACTGAGCCGAGTAAGGCTGCAATCTTCACAGGTGGCCGGAAGATTACCTTAACACGATGTTTGTCGAGAATGCGGCTTATCTTGGACGAAAGAGTGCCCACGTAGGGTAAGAAGGCTCTTGATCTATAACTATTATTTTCTTTTTCCACGTCTGGTGCTTGCATTCTTGGACTCACGTCGGATGCTCTGCGAATCTGTTGCTGCGAATATCCATTTGCTTTGAAAATGCTCTTCAGGTGTGTGAGCTCTTCCTGCAAGTTATCATCATCTGATATACAATGTGCTCTGTGCACAAATGTCTTAAGGACCCCTGCAGTTTGTGAGGGATGATGGCAGCTACTGGCATGTAAATACAGATTCGTATGGGTTGGTTTTCGATATACTGCATGTCCTAATGTACCATCAGATTTTCGACGAACGAGTACGTCCAAAATAGGGAGACAGCCATCTTTTTCCATTTCCATGGTAAAATTGATATTAGCATGGATGGAGTTCAAATGGTCAAGAAATCGATGTAACTCATCCTTCCCGTGAGGCCATACTATAAACGTGTCATCCACGTATCTCCAGAAGACCGTTGGTTTAAAACTTGCCGAGTCCTCGAAGTCTTCCATGAAGAAATTCGCTACCAGAGGGGATAGGGGGCTTCCCATAGCAACTCCGTGAATCTGCTCATAAAAGTCACCATTAAACTGGAAATAGGATGACGTCAGTACATGTTCAAATAAGGCGGTGATATCCTTGTCAAAATGTTGGCCAATTAGAGAAAGAGAATCCTGTACTTAGTATATAATGATACCACGTCAAAACTCACAAGTACATCTGTAACTTAATAAATAGAGATTAAGGTTTTAATTTAGACAAAGTTTGGAAACCTGCACTTGGAGTACTGAAATTGCAGAGAAGACATGAAGGTGTTGCAAAATGATAGTAATTAATAAACTCCTTAACATGAGGATTACTTCCTATATAAGCAAATATTATCTATACTACACGGCCTATGCTGCCCGTAGTTCATAGTGAGACCTTGATTGTTAACATAACTGCTAAACTTTACTGATGACCGGCGCGGACCGATGCGTATAGTGGTCAGCTCGAGACTGAATCTGCGGCGCGGTGCGAGAGGGCACCTGACGCTCTATTTAGCGCCAAAACAGGGCCGTCGCGCGCCTTCTGCAATATGGTTCTTCTCTTGTTACAATAAGAGAAGACACCTTAAACCTTTTAAATCGTCAAAACCTAGCCTGTCCTTGAGAGATATTTATAACAAATTCTCAGCTCTGAATAATTAATAGTTAGTAAATAATAAATGAAACTGATATCAAAAGAAATCACGTGACCCGAAATTCAGTAGCCAATGCGAGGAGAGTACCAGTAACATAGGTGGGCTTTCCAAGGGGAACCAGCGCCTTCTATGCCATATGCTACTGCTTCCCACCCGACCTTCTGTCTTACTTCCGCGTTTAAGGTACGTACAATGTTAGCAAAGAAACGGCCAGCGGCCAGAAACATGGAGTGGCCATAGGCCAGGAATATCACATGTTCCATAAGCTCGTAATTTGATTAGGAGACTCTTGTGAGGTACAGTGTCATAATAATTCCGGAAATGTAGATATACCGACACTAATTGACATCCCTCGTCGATATCACTCATCACATCATGTAAATAAAGAGCTGGGTGTGTTTCACTAAAACGATACTTTCTGAATCTGTGTTGACTGTGGGTCAATAGGTCGTTTTCTTCAAAGTTTAAAGTTCATAATAATTGAGGAAGGTGTATGATCTACAATCCTGCTGCAAACCGACGTCAATGACATAGGCCTGTAATTTTGCGGATCACTCCTATTCTCTTTCTTTAATATTGGAGTGACCTGTGCAACTTTCCAGTCTTTGGGTACGGACCTTACGGTGAGAGAGCGGTTGTATATGATACATGAATATGGGGCTATTGCGTACTCTGAAAGTAACCTAACTGACATACAATCTGGACCGGGAGACTCAACTTTTATTAAATGATTTAACTTGTTTCAATACTCCAGGACTATCTACTTTTAAATTACGTATGCTTGTAGCTGTTCTTGATACGAATTCTGGAGTGCAGCATATAACAGAGTTTTGAGACATGGACTGCTTTACAATTTATTACAACTCATTCCATGCAAACGGAGATTAGCTGGAAGAACATTTACTGTAAGTACAAGAAAAGATACTAGCTCTTCAAAAGTACTTAATAAAGACTTGCCACCATAGGATTCCGTCATTGCTACTCTCCTGTGTAATTTATGTACACTCCTGACCATTAAAATTGCTACACCACGAAGATGACGTGCTGCAGACGCGAAATTTAACCGATATGCTGTGATATGCAAATGATTAGCTTTTCAGAGCATTCATACAAGGTTGGCGCCGGTGGCGCCACCTACAACGTGCTGACATGAGGAAAGCTTCCAACCGATTTCTCATACACAAACAGCACTTAACCGGCGTTGCTTGGTGAAATGCTGTTGTGATGCCTCGTGTAACGAGGAGAAATGCGTACCATCACGTTTTCGATTGAGATAAAGGTCGGATTGTAGCCTATCGCGATTGCCGTTTATAGTATCGCGACATTGCTGCTCGCATTGGTCTCGATCCAAAGACTATTAGTAGAATATGGAATCAGTGGGTTCAAGAGGGCAATATGGAACGTCGTGCTGGATCCCAATGGCCTCGTATCACTAGCAGTCGAGATTACAGGCATCTTATCCGCATCGTGCAGCCATGTTTCGATCCCTGAGTCAACAGATGGGGACGTTTGATAGGCAACAACCATCTGCACGAAAAGTTCGACGACGTTTGCAGCAGCATGGACTACAAGCTCGGAGATCATGGCTGCGATTACTCTTGACGCTGCATCACAGACAGGAGCGCCTGCGATGGTGTACGCAACGACCAACTTGGGTACACGAATGGCAAAACGTCATTTTTTCGGATGAATCAAAGTTCTGTTTACAGCATCATGATGGTCGCATCCGTGTTTGGCGCACATTGGAAGCCATACTGGAGTATCACACGGCGTGATGGTATGGGGTGGCATTCGTTACACGTCTCGGTCACCTCTAATTCGCATCGACGGCACTTTGAACAATGGCCGTTACATTTCAGATGTGTTACGACCCGTGGCTCTACCCTTCGTTCGATCCCTGCAAAACCCTACATTTCAGCAGGATAATGCACTACCGCATGTTGTTTGTCCTGTACGGGCCTTTCTTGATACGGAAAATGTTCGACTGCTGCCCTGGCCAGCACATTCTCCAGATCTCTCACCAATTGAAAATGTCTAGTCAATGGTGGCCGAGCAACTGGCTCGTTACAATACGCCAGTCACTACTCTTGATGAACTGTGGTATCGTGTTGGAGCTGCATCGGCATCTGTACCTGTACACGCCATCCAAGCTCTGTTTGACTCAATGCCCAGGCGTATCAAGGCCGTTATTACGGCCAGAGGTGGTTGTTCTGGGTACTGATTTCTCAGGACCTATGCACCCAAATTGCGTGAAAATGTAATCACATGTCAGTTCTAGTATAATATATTTGTCCAATGAATACCCGTTTATCATCTGCGTGTGTTCTTGGTGTAGCAATTTTAATGGCCTGTAGTGTATCTTTGTTATTCCTCCAATATAATCCCATAACTTTGGCTGTGGTTGGGCAATACTTGCTTCACACAAACCTTCGAAACAAATGAATAAACCATAACTTCTCGTCTAAACACACTAAGCCAATAGTTCCACAAATGGAGGTTACAACCAAACACAAACAAAACAGAAGTGGTATGTTTCCATCTGACGAGCAGAGTGGCACATAAAATACGAGATGCCTGTTTTGAAGGAGACTATCACCAACATAACAAGCATCCAAAATTCGTCGGGAACACATTGAACAGGACACTTTCCTGTAAGGAGCACTTGAGACGAACATCTGCTAAACTCAGAAACAGAAACAAATCGTTCATAAACTTACGGTACTAGTTGGGGATCATCTGCACACACACTCCGAATATCAGATAGCGGACTCGTATACTCGACATGCTGGAGCCCTCCCCACCTCCCTCGAGCATGGGTGTGTCGGTATATATATATATATGTATATAATGAATGTTTGTCTGTATGTCCTCTATGGATTCATAAACCATTCATTCGATTGCAGTGAAACTTTGGTGAACTGTTCACCATACGCCCACTAAGGTTCGTGACTCAAAAATAAAAGAGCACGACACATAGCTCAGGAGATATGACGTCATAAATAATGAGAGGCCACCGTGTGAGGATACCGAGATTTATGCGTCAATTACTGGAAAATGGGAGTAGATAGGGACCCGCAACAAAGTTTGCATGTAATTTCGGACGTTTATGAAGCGTTTTGTAACTGACGGCCCCCCTCCCCCACAAAATGATGAAACTAAAAGAAGTCTACCGCTTACAACAGTTTCGCTGTAGATGCCGTAAAACTGTCACATCAGGCATGACTTCGTATCAATTAATGTTAGCATTACAGATTTGCATGTTACTATTTATTTTTGCACATATTACTATTTATTTTTGCCTCAAGTCTCCCTTTATTCTCTTGCATCCAAAATTAAGTAATCTGTTTTCTTAATCTATATTTATATAAAAGCGAAATGACACTCACTCACCCACTGACTAAACACGAAATCTTGAAGAAAGCTACTTCACCAATGAAGCTGAAATTAGGCAGAATTGTATTTATAGGTAGAAAAAGTCAGCTAAGAAAGTGATTTCTGATAGGTACATGGCGGAGCATACTTCTCCTACAGACTCACGAAATCTACAGTTTCATCCAGATCTTCACGAAATTTTGCACGCTTAATCTTCTAAACAAGAGGAAGGTCACCGTCTACCTTAAGTTTCATACGGTGCATGGGGGAGGGTACTTTGCAACATAAAAATGGATCCCTAAATACCTTGGTCGCGCCATAACTTGAGAACGGCTCGACCGATTTCACAGATCCTTTCTTTGTTGTTTTTGTTATTCTCAGAACAAGGATTTTATGAAATAAAACTGGAATATTTGGGAACAAAACAGAGCGTTTTTCAACGTGACCGTGCGTTTCTATTGCATAGAAACCTATAGTTTCGTTCCGATATTGATGATATTTTGCATACTCTACCTTAAAAGCAAGAGGCGTGTCACTGTCTGTAAAAATTTCTTTCGGTGCATGGTGGAGGGTACTTAAATTAGGAAATTTTACAAAATGCTTAGTTTTTCTCCAATCTTTATAAATTTTCCACACATGTCATGACCTTTAAACCAAGAGGAAGATCAGTGGGTACATAAATGTTTGTATGGTACATGACGGAGTGTACATTGCAGAAAACTTTGTCGAGAGAGGGAAAGGTGAAAACGAACAGAGAGGTGAGAGAGAAAGAGGTGACTGCAGAGAGAGGGGGGAAGGGGATGTGGACTAGAAAAGAGTAGGATAAATTAACATCCGCGCAACGCGGGGTTTGTAGGTAGTAATTTAATAAAGGTAGATGCCCTACTTAACGTAGCGTTCCGCATTGCGAGTGTGGCAATATTATTTATACCCATGTACTGGTTACCCATCTTAAGGGGGCCTGGACGTGAAAATCACTTAAGTTTCGAAAAAAAAATTTTTTTGACACCATCTGGAAGACAAATTTCTCCCGTTTCCAAAAATTTATGGTTTATTTACTTTTAAGCAGTTACTATAGTCTTACACGCTCTTTGAACAAATGTCTGCACACTAGCCACGCTGATGCTTTAGGCAAGGAGTATCACCGTAAACATTCCATGCCTGTCACAGTCACAGAAACAATAAAACTAACATACCTTCAGGTATAAATTACTTAAAAAATGTCAGTATGTCCGTACAGAAAATCCTAATGAGAGTTTCAACAGCTGCACGTGGCAACGAGTACCGAAAACAATGTTTATTGGATGGATTCTGTTATCTGTTACAATGATGGTGTAATCAGGAGGACAAAAGTAATAACACGACAGCTTCTCTGACTACCACTGTCAGCGACTAGGTTGAAGCTGAAAGAGCTGCGAAAGCCCGCGCAAAAGAGTTCACAGTAAGGAAAAGATCCTGAAAATATCTGCAGAAGACAAAGAAGTATCTGGCCAGAAGGATTATGCCACTGGAATGTTCTGAAAGAGGCATACAGTGAGTCAAAAACACTGTGAACATTCTTTTCCCATTTTCTGGAAAACTACATTTTCAGAACATTAGGTACATATATCTTCTTAATGGTTTCTGAAGTATACTCAGTGTAACTGTCCACAACCGTCACGCAAACGTTCAACTATATACTGATTTACACGTAGTTCACAAAATTAACCGTCGAGGTAGGTAGCCTGGTTTTGATATGTCCGGTGGTTGCTGACGGCGTCTTGCGAACGTACGACGATCTTCTAACTAGTATCTGTTTCCAGTGTAAGGCAGGAACTGCTGGTGAATCGGCCGGCCTGGCGTAGGAATCCCGTTAGTCGTGGTTGGGCGGCGACCTCTGGAAGAATAGACTCATCTAGATAATTCTGTTTTGTTTTCCTTGTCGCTTGGTTTTATTCCTGGGTCGCCTGCATGGAGTCGGGTATGCTTCCCGGCATTCAGGGAAGTAGTGGGTGAGGTCTACGTGGCAGGGTCTTCTGCCGGCAGACAGATCATATTCACCTATGTCCGCCAAATTTTAACCAATTGAAGAATGGAACAGTATCTTTCTATTATGCATTGCAGAAATGATCGATGATTGTCATCTTTATATATAAAAATGAATGTTTGTCTTGCGAGGGTGAAAGTTTGGGGTGAGAGTGTAAATACGGAAAGTTTAATTTTTAAAACTCACAACCACCAACTGCAAACCAAACTCCTGAACATGCAAAAACACTGGAACTTTGATTGCTACTGTTTGACTCGTTTTCTAGGGGATGATATCACACGTTCGCAGCTTTCCTTCCCTGCATATGATTAACAAAAAAATTCATAATAAAGTAAGTTCATGTGAGAAAAGGGTGTACTAACTACTATTTTTGAAAACACGTGAAAGTTCACTTTATGTTGTTTATTACACCATATTAAAACCCTGTGGCTGATACGTCTGTACGTCGACACATTTATCAAATAAAGTTATAGCTCGTGAGCCCCCAGACAAAATGAATATTTGTCGCAAATTGTTTTCACACGATGTGCCTGTCTCAAACACCGTTTATGTTCATGCCTATGCGGCGACACGTGTTACATTAACAAAACAGTCACTTTAATTTAGTGTGATGCACACCTTGTTCCACTGCCTATATATTCACAACACACAGTAGCACTCGATACAACTTGGTGCAGTCTACGACGAGCAACCAAAATCTATAGTCTCCACCTGGAGATCCACATGCCGACTGTGCAGAGCGACGCCGCCCGGCCAGCTACCCCACGTGCTCGCGTGCGCGCCAAAAGCTCAACTGCCGGGTTTTTTCCCTACGTCGTCAACTTCCCCATGTGAGCTGTTCTAACCGACTTGCCAACGTACAGTGCTCAGCCAATAAATTTCAAAATAATTACACTACACATTAAATAAATGTCTTCTTAGGTTTTTATATTGGGATAAACATCCTTTGTACTATTTATTATAATCGTGCAATTTCTTATATCACAGATAAGTGTTTTAACTGAACATTTCAAGATAAAAAACACAAGATTTATTGACAATAAAATGAGAAATAGTTAATATATTATTTTTATAAACAAACATTGCCATGCTAGTTGTGTAACTGTCTTGTATTCATTGGTAATTTATTACTTTTCATTGTTAATTAAACATATTACGCCAGATGTGACTATATCAGCTAATGTATTGTTTATTTGTCAACAGGCTATTTTGTAATGAGGGCCTTAAAGGTTCCTAACTGCATCATATTACTTCAAATGCAAGTAGTATTAGAACATTTTATTTCACGCTGTGCACTGCACTGCGCCTGGCACTCACAATTGTCCCTCTCTCCCCTCACCGGAAACTAGCCTGGAAAATCCTAAGCTGGAACAAGCCACCAACGTCGCCCTGCTCGCTGGCCTCCCTTCAGCTACAAGCACACAGCAAATCTCAACGCGGAGAATTTCTACCTATGGCCTAACTATTAATGTTGTCACCCAACTTCGTACATACATTGCTACCATAATTAATAAGATTCAAATTGTGTAACATTTAGTGCATTGGCATGGTCAATGTTTGCAGTGAACTTCATACTGTTTAATTACAAATGCCATTAATTACCAATATTTCTAATGGGCGGTAATCTCGCAGTCTGCATGTCCTCAATAAACTCAAAAACGGCTGGAGCGATTTTGATGACGTCATTATACAATATTCAGATTAGCCCGGAGGGTGTACATGTGAAGTATGGTAGCGGTCGGATCAAGACTTTTACTGATTTGAAGATATTTACTGTTTACAGGCATAATGCGGCAGCGCTGCCAACAAACGGACAGTGCCGGTTGCGTATTAGGGTGGGCCGAAAAAAGTGAATTTTTGAGTATCGAGTTGTAATAGGGATCGAAAGTTGCGTATTTATGTGCTGACTAACGAAAAAAATAATGTAAAAAATCTAACTTAATGTCTTCAGTTCCCGCAAAGGGTTTAAAGTTTCTAAAAAAAAAAAAAAAAAAAAAAAATTACAGAATTTGTGAAAGGTAATATAAAAATATGTGTAAAAGATGTGTAAACTTAGTAACAGAGGCTGCAGAAAAAGTATGTGGGCAAGATAGCAGAGATGGATTCATTAGGTCGACTCTGCTGTCAAGATCAATAATGCCAAAATTTGGACCCATATCAGAATTCAAGCCAACTACATCTTTGACTAGTATGTAAATAAATGTATAAAATATAAATAAATGTATATATTGTAAATATGAATATTTAATTAGTATGGTTGGTTGGTTGGGTAGCGTGTGGGTGGAACTCGAATTGCAGCCACCTCCTCGTGGTGAGTTCTGGGTCATTTAACCAAATTTTCTGGTGAAATGGGCGAAGAGCTGCAGAGTTACCATGTTATCTCTTTAAATAATGAAATCACAATAAATAAAACCTAACATATTTAAAAACTACATATAAATACGAGATATTAGTAAATTTCCGTAACATTTTGAACATTTAGAAATGTTGTCATATTTCGATAATTACATACGCTAGGACTATCCAAAAATATTTTTATGTTAAACTATACATGGATACGCAGTTTTTGAGTCCTATTAGGACGTGGTACTGAAAGATATATTTTTATATGACCTTTCGGAAATTCTATAAATTTATCGTTTTTTTAGAAACTTTAAGCACGTTGCAAGAACTGAAGATATTAAGTTAGATTTTTAAAATTATTTTACGTTAATCAGCACATAAATACGCTTCTTTCGAACCCTATTACAACTCGATACTCAAAAATTCACTTTTTTCGGCCCACCCTACTGCGTATCCTTCAGGCGTCAAGTCTCCGGGGCGTAATGTGCTGATGTTCGCAACGAAATATTCGCTTTCCGAGAATAATTATTTTACTGACCGGACAGGAATACACGCAAAAACCTGTCATCCAACCAAACACTTTTTTCTTTCCATGGCATTGTAAAGAATGTCGGGTGCAGCTATGACTAATAAATCACAGGGGAATCTACTGCAATACTGTGGAGTGTATTTGAAATCTACATGTTTCTCAGACGGGCAACTTAATGTCGCTATCTCAGGGATGGGGTCACCACAGAAAATACTGATATTAGATGCTGGACAAATTACAAGAAATATTGTTTGTCGTCAGGGAGGAAGGAAGATTAGAGCTTAGCGTCCCGTCGTCGGCGTGTTCATTAGAGGCGGAGCTTACGCAAGTATTGTTTGGGTAACGATGGGGAAGGAAATGGACCATCCCGGCATTCCGCTGGACAGATTTAGAGAAAACACGAAAAACCTAAATGTGGATGACTGGAGGCTGGTCTGAACCGCCGTCCTCCCGTATGCGCGTCCAGTGTGTTACCACTGCTTAAATCACCTCGCTTTGTGTTGTTCATCGTCAAGTTGTGAATTAAATGAGTGTATGAATGTTACACATCATTTGTATTTTGATTTCTATCTTTGTTCGTTTAGATATTGTACTTAAAATTTTGTATATTATGCAAGAGAACCTTATTTGTTATATATTCTCTGATAAATATAAATAATTTTTAGAAAAAAAGGGAGATAGACAGAAAGATAAAGGATAGGAAGGTAGTAACTCAAGGAAATAATAAATAAATAATTAAATACCCGGGCAACGCCTGGTTTTCAGCTAGTTCTGAATATAATTTTAACGGTAATTTTTAGACAAAATAGTAATGAAGTTTTTGTATCCCATCCTCGTCGCCACTTTTGTGTCCCAGCCTCGTCGCCGCTTTTGTGTCTCGTTTCCGTCGTAGGTGTCGGTGGCCGAGTAGAAAGACCGACACAGGAATAAAGGATGCACGCTTGTGCAGGTACGGAGGTGACCAGCCAGTGGCACAGCAGAAACTAGAAACACTAGAGTAAATTAGAACGAGATATATATTTCTTAGAGACTTAGTAATACTTAACTTTTACATGGGTCAGTACTGCAGAATGCTGATACATAGTGGAGCTAGAGGCCTGCCTAGTGCCTATCCGATAGCCAAGTCTTCATTGGTGCCTATCTGATTCCGAAGTGTTAACTGGTTCCTATATCAGTCCCAAGTGAACAATGCAGTTCAGTGGTGGCCAGGAGCAGGATAGCAGCAGAGGGCGCTCGTGGCTGACGTCGTAAGAACGCCGCGCCGTGCGTGCATTTGTCTGCAGGATTGCCTTGTACGGGGGTGATACTTGAAAGATAATTAGTTCAGAAAAGTAGACGATATAAGCCTTTAAAATTTGATGCTTCAGAATAATGTTGAATGGGTTGATAACATAAGTAATGAGGAGGTGATGAATAGATTTGGGGGGAAAAGAAATTCCTGGCATATCTTGACTGAAAGAAGGGGTCGATTCGTAACACACATTATGAGAAGACATCAACGAATTGTCAGTTTTCATTAAGAGAGGATGGGGGAGGTGAAGGAATAAAAGTTGCAGAGAGAGCCCAATAGTATAATACAATAGGCTGTTTCATAGCGATGTGGGCTGCCGTTCTGATACAGATATGAAAAGGCTTGCACAGGATAAACTAGTGCGGAGAGCTGCATGAAACTAATCTTCGTAGAGAAGATAACAAGAAAAGAACTGTTGAACTAACGTCTAAGGAAGACCTGCGTTGTTTTAGAAGGTTTTTGGTATGTTGTGCGTGACTCTCCGTTTTCGTTTGCTGTCGTCTTTGATTTACGGCTGTGTTTACTGGTGTTTCTACAAAACTCCCCATATTTGATGTAATAGATAAAATCGTCTGTGCCCATAATTGTATTCTTCACCATTAGTAATCATTCATCTCCGTTTTAGTTCAATTTCTGAACGATGCTACAGGTATAACTTCGTTATCCATCTCATAGACATACCAATGTACCCTCATACCTCCTGATTTCATGGACATCTGAACAATTTAATACATCTGTAGTAGGATTTTTTCCATAACAATTGTCTGTAGTCTTTACGGTTGAACACTTGTTGGTGTGTGTACCTATCTGCAAACATCCACAAAACACATAACGAGCTGAGTAATGCTTTTTTTTTTTTTTTTTTTTTTTTTTTTTTTTTTTTTTTTTTTTTTTCTATGGGACTTAACTACGGGGTCATCAGTCCCTAAACTTACAAACTACTTATGAACTACTTACGAACTAGGACGGCACAAATATCCATGCTCGAGGGGGGATTCGAACCCACGACCGTAGTGGCCGTGCAGACCGCGACTGGAGCGCCTTAGTCTCCTCGGCCACCGCGGCCGGCCTGAGTAATGTGTTAGGAATGGCAACGATAGACCAATCCAACTAATTCCAGTGAAACACCATTTGTCATTAGAATTACGGACTGAATGCTTCCTGATTGCGACGTAGAAGCGTTCCCTGCTGCTCTGTGGCTCGTCGCAAGCTCAAACAGAGTTGCACGGGAGACTAATTGGCATTCCCTGCATTCTCACCTTGCACCGCCTGCAACGTGGTAGCGATCGACAGACACGAGGCGGCGGACCACCTCACTGAGCTGGGCTTAGCACCTGGCTACCTGTCTGAAACGAACCTACGTCTCGACACTGACGTCACGCCGACAGATGCTGCATATCACGTTTTCTTTGTTTGCTGCATGAGACAGTGTTTGAGATCTTCGACAATCATTCACAAGCATTGACGGGGGACTGAATTGGAAGAAACGTATTGAAGATCTCCTGAAACGTCTAAGTTCAGTACTTAGGCTATCAGAGTCATTGAAAAAATTGGTGATATACATCTCAGTAAAATTAGCTTACTACGCCTGTTTTCATTCACTGCTTTCATATGGGATCATATTCTGGGGCAATTCAACATTGAGTAAAAAAGTATTCATTGCACAAAAGCGAGTAATCAGAATAACTGCTGGAGCCCACCCAAGAGCATCATGCAGACATTTATTTAGGTATCTAGGGATACACACTGTAGCTTCACAATATATATATATTCACTCATGAAATTTGTTATTAACAATCCGACCCAATTCAAAAGTAATAGCACTGTGCGTAGCTACAACACTAGGAGAAAGGATGATATTCACTAATCAAGGTTAAATCTAACTTTGGCTCAGAAAGGGGTGAATCATGCTGCCACAAAAGTCTTTGGTCAATTACCAAGTAGCATCAAAAGTTTGAGAGATAGCCACCTAGTATTTAAAAAGAAATTAAAGGAATGTCTGAATGGGAACTCCTTCTACAATGTAGATGAATTTTTAGATAAAACTTAAAAATAAATAAATAAAAAAAAAAAAAATAAAAAAAAATCCTTAAAATATTAATTGTCAAGTATAGACAACACTTACTAAACTAACACGTTCCACATCATTACGAAATGTCGTATATATGATCTATGGAACAAGTATTAATCTAATCTAATCTAATAGGTGCAATGGAACGGAAAAGTTTCTTATAAGTTGACTCCATAATGGAGATTGTGCCAGACCACCACAATATTGCAATAGAAAAAAGAAATTTTCAGCTTGGTGGGGCGATATGAAATATGTATTTAAAAGAATTTACAACCGGCCGCGGTGACCAAGCGATCTGCGGCGCGCCAGTCACGGTCTGCACGGCCACTACGGTCGGGGGTTCGAATCCCCCCCCCCCCCTCGGGCATGAATATTTGTGCCGTCCTTAGTATGAGCTAGTTCACAAGTAGTTTGTATGTTTAGGGACTGATGACCCTGTAGTTAAGTCCCATAAGCCCTACAAACATTTGAACATTTTGAAAACAATTTACTTGTAGATTTCTTTCATGATGGAACATCATCAGCGCAGATTGGCAAGTCATGTTGACTCATGTACTCCGCAATAAACATTTAATGGTAAAAAAAATAAAAAAATAAAAAGTAAAGCAGTCAACAATCCGAAGATTGATTTGAACACCACAGTGCTTTACTAGGCATGGTCCTGTTTGGAAGTGGTATGCCGTTGCCTTCCTCCGACCTTACTTACCCAGCGAGTAATAGGGGGACCTACAGTTTAACGTGGGTTCCGAACCACGGTGCTACTCGGTATTTTTCACATGAGCAATACTGCCAAAGGTGAAAGAAGTGGAAAGTGATAGATAAAAATCCGAGGACCTGGCGGGGATCGAACCCGCGACCTTTGGATTTGTAGTCTGGCACTCTACCACTGTGCAACTAGGCGTGCCATTTAATAGTAAGATCCATAAAATAGCTATAACGGTCTTTCTAATACAGGTTACCCCTTTCGTACCCAAGATTGTAGGTGACGTTACATTAATATAGAGGGGAACGTTTAAGACAAAATACTTACAGTAATTCATTACAGAAA
Organism: Locusta migratoria; assembly: GCA_026315105.1. Taxonomy (NCBI): domain Eukaryota; kingdom Metazoa; phylum Arthropoda; class Insecta; order Orthoptera; family Acrididae; genus Locusta; species Locusta migratoria. The sequence goes on from CM048747.1 coordinate 269,783,802, forward strand.
GAAAATAAATTTATTTTCAAAAATTTTGGACCCACACAGTTGCCTGTTTTGGGCCTTCAACAGTAACATGCCTTTGACAGAAATGACATAATAACATCACAGGGTCATATTAAATCAAGTGGCTGTCAGAGATGACAGCTTCACTTGTCAAACCAAGGATATCAACATCTGGTCAACAAGTCTTTCTTGCCGTCATTGTAAGTGTACTGGAAGTTTGCCGACTGCTGGTGTCACCCAGTGTAGAAACATGGAACTAAAACACGTTGCGCGCACGATTGTGCGATGCAGACCCAAACTTCCTAGCTTGAATCAAAAAGAAGTAAAGCAAGCAAAATCAGAACCGCAAAATTGTGTGTGCAGGGCCTGAAAAAGTTATAAATGTATTTTTTTAATTTCTTTGCGCTTGTATCATGTACTAGGAAGACATTTTAGTTATTTTATAGAAATTAATATTGACTGTTTCATTCGGAGTACATGAGTCCTCATGACTTGCAGTCTGCACCGATGATGTTCCATCATGGGAACGAAATCGATATGTAAATTTTTTAAATATATATTTCACATCGCCCCACCAAGCTGAAGATTAATTGTTTTTAAAATTTTCTTAGTAAGTCAAAGCATTTAGACTTACTTTAGAAATATAGTAAACTATTTATCGTTTCATGCTTTTAATTATGTGTACGAAATGTAATGTAATATGTCCGTCAGTGAAATTCAAAGACTGTGAGACAACATGCCAACAAACCTGAGCTTTGGGACGGAAGTGTTGGGTCAATGTTCAAATGTTTGTATAGCTTATGGGACTTAACTGCAGGGTCTCCAGTGACTAAATTTACAATCTACTTATGAACTAGCTTTTACTAAAGACGGCACAAATATCCATGCCCGAGGGGGGATTCGAACCCCCGACCGCAGCGGCGGTGCAGACCGTGACTGGCGCGCCGCAGACCGCTCGGCCACTGGGGCCGGCCCGAAGTGTTTGCTGCTACTAATAGGGAGCCCCTTTAAACCAATTTTTGTTTTAATTACTATTTTTTATTCATTTGCTCTTCGTACGGTTAAAATGCAAATTAGGATGTATTATATGAAAATATATCTACTTCAGATTAAAATAAGGAAATTACAAGAAAATCTGAGTAAGGACCATACAAAAATGGAATTTAATTACATTTCCAATTTTTTCACAAAGTAAATAATTACTTTATCAGAATTAGTTATACGACGTCATCACAAGAAACTAATGATGCTTCTACTGACTGCTCCTAGCACTACTTGCACCAATGATGATGAAACAAAGACGTTTGTTAGTCGAATAGAAAATTTAACAAATATCACGTTTAGTGGTGTAGAATTGAGATTATTAGAAAAAAAAGTTTACATAATAATATCCCCATCAATTGTAATTGCAGAGATGTTAAAGAAGTAATTGCTGACACGAAGGTCGCGACAGAAGGTTCTGACTGATAAAAGGAAGGCCATTGCAATAGCCGTTAAAGCAGATCGTTATGTAACTGTACTAATTGTGCTTATCTTGTAATTATTTTATGTAACCATAAAGCTTGTACATTTTCCTCAGAGACGAGAAGATGACATTTCTGAGTGTTGATACCGGTCATCTTGCGTAAAAAGTAAGAACAAAATATTGCGATCTTGGCATTTTTTCAGAATATTACCGATTTGTACATCAATGAATTGTAATACTTCCTTTACTCATTCTACGCCCTCTGTAGCGGAGGGTAGTTTATTTGTCACGGCAGATGCTTTCCTTTCCAGTTCTAGTGGCCAGTTGTGCGCAGGAAGGGGTTGTTGTCAATCATCGTGTGTGTTCGAAAGTAATTTTACTTTCATGACATTTTCGTAAGATATACATAGGCGGAATCGATATGTTACTCGACTCCTCATGGTACATAGGCTCGCGCCACACTTTTGTGCACGATGACTCTCTTCTAAAGCTTGCCATTTGAACTGGATGAGCTACAACCTGACAGTATCGCGTCTACTAAATAAAAGAGTGACGAAAAGCGCTGACTATCTTGGTATCTTCCTTAACTCTTTGAGTCCCAATGTTTCTGCCTGAAACGACCATTCTATTAATTATTTTCCGAAGGACCAATGGTTAATGGTGTGGGTTCCTGTAGTCATGTCCTAGTTCATGAACCACGGGCAACGTATGAGTGGCCAAGTAAGTGGTCCTGACAGGTGGGATACCAGTTACTTTAGAATAAGTTTGGGCATCTCGGACATATTCTGAGTCGTGGCCACCTCTGTGCTCAGACGGCAAAGACTACCAAATCCACCGGTTAGTCCCTCAACCGTTAGGGGTAAAACCCAGTGGGGAGAGAACATTTTGAAGAATTGCTCAATGTAGGTGAAACGTTCACTGTTGTGTCAGATTTTCAGGTAGAATGGGATAGGAACGACGATGGAAACAGGATCTCATTTGAGGAAGTGGAGAAAATGGTCAGTAGATTACAGTGCAATAAAGCGGCTGGGGTGGATGAAATTAAGCCGGAGCTCGTCAAATACAGTGGAATATCAGGTCTCAAATGGTTACACAGGATAATTGAAAAGGCGTGGGAATCGGGACAGGTTCCGTCTGACTGGACGAAAGCGGTAATCACGCCAATTTTCAAACATGGAAACAGAAAAGATTGCAACAACTATCGAGGAATCTCCTTAATTAGCGTTGTAGGCAAAATATTCTCAGGTATTGTTGGAAGGAGAGTGCGAGTATTAATTGAGGACAAGTTAGATGAAAATCAGTGTGGGTTTAGGCCTCTTAGAGGCTGTCAGGACCAGATCTTTAGCCTACGGCAGATAATAGAAAAGTGCTATGAGTGGAACAGGAAATTGTATCTATGTTTCATAGATCTCGAAAAGGCTTATGACCGTGTTCCTAGGAGGAAGTTACTGTCAGTTCTTCAAGATTATGGTATAGCAGGCAAACGTTTGCAGGGAATTAAAGGGCTTTACGTAGAATGTCAGGCAGCAGTTAGAGTAGATGGCAAATTAAGCTCATGGTTCAGGGTAGTTTCAGGGGTAAGACAAGGCTGTAACCTGTCACCACTGTTATTCATACTATTCATGGATCATATGCTGAAAACAGTAGACTGGCAGGGCGGGATTAAAATACGTCAAAACAAAATAAGCAGTCTCGCATATGCCGATGACTTAGTAGTAATGGCAGATTCGATTGAAAGATTGCAAAATAATATTTCAGAGCTCGATCAGAGGTGCAAGGATTATTATATGAAGGTCAGCATCTCCAAAACGAAAGTAATGTCTGTGGGAAAGAGAATCAAACAGATTGAGTGCCAGATAGGAGGAACAAAGTTAGAACAGGTAGACAGTTTCAAGTACCTGGGATGTATTTTCTCACAAGCTGGCAACACGGCGAAAGAACTGGAATAGAGGTGCAGCAAAGCTAATGCAGTGAGTGCTCAGCTAAGATCTACTCTCTTCTGCAAGAAGGAAGTCAGTACCAAGACTAAGTTAGCAGTGCACCGCTCTATCTTTCGACCAACTTTGTTGTATGGGAGTGAAAGTTGGGTGGATACAGGTTACCTTATTCATAAGGTAGAGGTTACAGATATGAAAGTAGCAAGAATGATTGCTTGTACTAATAGATGGGAACAATGGCAGGGGGGTGTCCACAATGATGAAATCAAAGAAAAACTGGGAATGAACACCATAGATGAAGCGGTTAGAGCGAACAGACTGAGATGGTGGGGTCATGTTACACGCATGGGAGAAGCAAGGTTACGTAAGAGACTCATGAGCTCGGCAGCGGAGGGTAAGAGGAGTCGAGGTAGACCAAGAAGAAAGTACTTAGATACGATGCAGAATGATTTTGAAGTAAAAGGCATAACATCAGACGAGGTATCAATGTTAGCATTGAATAGGGGATCATGGAGGAATTTTATTAGAGGTACTTTGCTCCAGACTGAACGCTGAAAGGCATAATCAGTCTCTAATGATGATGATGATGGTGGTGATGATGAGGACCAGTGGTTTTCGCGTGAAACCACTGATGCTACTACAAAGAAGTGACTTCTACCAACTACACGTAAATGTCCAGAAAAACAATTGGGTGAAATAGTAGTTGAGTAATTGACTCAATCTGGTGAACAAAAACTAAAGATTTTCTTTGACTTTTTTTCCCTCCTCTGTTAGTCTAATGAAAAAGCTTCATGGTCATGGCATGTATGCTTGTGAGAAAGTAAAACAAGATCAAAAGGACTTTCCCAAATATTAGAAGCCTGAAAACATCTTCAGAGTGGAGAATGACTACAGATCCACGGAGGAAGGCATGTCTGCATTGATATGGAAGGACAGGAAGGGAATTTTATATCTGTCTCATTTTCATGATCCACGACAGACAACAAATGTGTCTCTAAAACATAATGATGGGTCAGTAATTGAGAACTCAACGACCATACTTGTGCAAGATTACACAGTACGTCGATAAATCTCTATATGAATATGATAGGAAAAAGATGGTGGCTTGAAAATTTTAAAATATACTGGATGTCTTCACTGTAAATTAATTTTTATTGCCACAACAAATGGTACATCATCAAAATGTGCAAGAATCGAAATGAAAACAAATTCAAAAGACGATGCATCAATAACTGGGAGAAACTAAGTCTGAAGTCTTGCCAATTCAAGGACGATCTCGTCTTTCTGTACATTGCAGCACAGAAGCTGAATATCAAAAAACAAAATGACGTTGTAACGGTGTAATGTGGGAGTGTGCTTGGGTGAAGTCCGAAATTGCTTTAAAAATACCCCTCGAAGTTATAGGTGGTTCAAGACCGTGTATCCCAGTGGTTTCATAGTGAAACCACCTTCATTAAAGAACTACATCTATGTTTATACTCCGCAATCCACCGCAATATTCCACTACTAGGCATTTCCTTTCCTATTCCACTCTCAAATAGAACAAGGAAAAAAAGAATGCGTATATGCCTCCGTACGAGCCCTAATTTCTCTTGTCTTTGTGATCACTACGCAAAATGAAAGTAGGCGGAAGGAAGATTGTACTAGACTCAGCTTCAAATTCCAGCCCTCTAAATTTCCTCAACAGAAATTCACGAAAAGAACGTCTTATTTCCTCCAGCGATCACCAGTTGAGTTCCCGAAGCATTTCCGTGACACTCGCACAATACTCAAGACGGTACAAGCGTTTTATACGCGGTCTCCTTTACAGGTGAAGTACATCTTCCCAAAATTCTCCCAATAAACCGAAGTCGGCCGTCCGCCTTACTCACAACTGTCCTTACATGTTCGTTCCATTTCATATCGCTCTACAATGTTACGCCTAGATACTTGAACGACGCGACTGCACCAAGAAGCTAATGCTGTATTCAAACATTATGGGATTGTTTTTCCTACTTATGCGCATCACCTTACTTTTTCTACAATGAGAGCTAGTTGCCATTCTCCGCACCAACTAGAAATTTGGTCAAGTCATTCAGTATGCTATTACAATCAATTAAAGACGATCGCCTTAGTCAGAATTATTGCTTTATATGCAGCTATGGGAGTAGTTGGAGAATGGTGTTAGAAATGTGCAATCTAGTTGCGCACAAGTAAAACAAAGAAATTACTAATTTGAACTTCAACAAAACTGAGTCAATTTAATTCAGTTTTATTTCTGGCATTCAGAATCAGTATTGTTAACGACAGATTCAGCTTAGTCGAATCAACGATATCAGATATTTTTATTTTCACCGTGAAAAAACGCATCAGATGCCCCATTTATTTAATTGTAGCTGATTGGAGGAGAAAATGATGAAAATATTTCGTTAGTTACAGATTCCCACAAGTTTATTACTGTACGAACAGATTAGGAATCATGCTCAATCATTCTCCTAAGCCCTATATTTTATTTATTTCTTAAGGAAAGCTTGAAACGGGTTTTGCTATAGGGGTGAATTACGATTGTTTCAAGAGTCATTTTTAAGTTTGCAAAATCACGCGATGCAACTGACGTAATGCGATGTAAGCAATGCCGCTCTTTTTGTGGTTTTTCGTGTTACTGATTGTATGGGAAATAACACGGGATATACATTAAAATATATTTGTGTTTAGAATAATATTTTCAACATATTACAATCTTGAACATGGCTGAAGTTCAGCAACGGTAGAATGTGCAATTTTTTTTTAGAATAAATAGCAGTCAACCAGTTGCGTTCGAATAGGTTGAATTAAAACCTTTACCTTGGTTTCGACAAAATTAATTTCGTCTTCTTCAAAGGTCGCACCTAAGAACAGTAATATGCCAAAGAATAACATCCAGTTTTTATTGTTAGATTTTCCTACCCATCGTATATACCTGTTTAACATATTAATGTCATTAGGTCCGACTTCTGAAGAAGACAACATAAATTTTTCCGGAACCTAAGTAAAGGTTTTAATGAAAACCATTTTAACGCAACTGGTTGACTGCTATTTATTCTAAAACTTTTTACAGTTTAGAATGTCTTCTAGTATTTACTTTCATAAGCCCCTACTATATATTCGAAGTAAAGTAAGTCGTTTCTCATATTTGTTGTTATTCCGGAGATGTTTGTGTTGAAACGATTATGTAGGTCACCCTATTGTACACTTATATCAAGAGGAAAAAAAAAATCTTCTTGTGACTTGCAATGAATACCAGTCTGTGTCCCAGTAGCATCAGGTGACGTGCTGCATATACACCAATGAAACATGGCCTTATGCAGAGGGAGTTCCTTTATCCATATAATAATAAACATCTCTTCTGGCGTACGCAGCGAACCGGAAACGCCGACACACGGTATACGTCGACAAAGCACACATGGGGAGGCGTAGAGCTGTATGTGTGTGTGTGTGTGTGTGTGTGTATGTGTGTGTGTGTATGTGTGTAGGGAAAGGCTATCGAGTGCACGACACGCTAGTTGTATGGTAATTGCGTGTCAGATGCTGCATTGCGAGATGCATACACACACAGGGAGCCTGCAGGCTACACCAAAATACTGACCGAAAACATCAGCAATTTAATGTCTTATTTTAAGGATTAAAACTCAAACTTGCAAAGTGTAAATGCCAGAAATCAATCCTGCGCGAAAATTTGGGCTGTATGCGAGACCGGGGCACGTTGGCCATATTTTTTTATTTTTGTTAATATTGATGTATTTTACATATTTAAATTTATGGAATTAGTGTTAAATATATCTTTACTGTATCTGGATGGCAGTTATTAAGGTTGAAAATATGTTAAATTATTAGAAAAAAATAATTACTGGACATATGTCAAGTGGGCCAATATGCCCCTACCGCGGGGTCAGTTGCCCCAGAGGCTGGCGCACGTTGACCAATGTAGTCTTTTGGTAAGTATAACGAGGAAATAAAAAAAAAACTTACAGTTATCAAGAAATACACTTTAATGTACATAATATCTAGCTGAACATTGAGTTAAATCCTTAACATTGAAGAGTATGACAACAGGACAGGTTAACCTTATTTTCATTTATAGTGTCTTAATACAAATCAGAGAATTTTAGTCAATGTCCAGATCCAAAGGATCAGCGCAGTTTTAACACTCATAATATTGTCCACCGATTTCATTTTTCACACATCTCTGATAAACCCAAACGCTTACAGTTTGTGCACTGAATTCCTTGTTCTCCAGTTGACTGTTTCAAAAAGGCACTTTGACTCTTACTCATCGTCATCATAATCACCATTTTGCTTTTTTTGCGTTTTATATCTCCTGAAGTTGACTTGATTGATTTCATTCTCCTATTCCTCGTTCGTCCTTTTTGAAATAGGGCTTTTATAGTCTGTGATCTAATTTTTCTTCAGTATTTCTTGCCAATGCTTTGGTCCAATGGGCAGGGTTGAAATTCAATTTCTGTTTCCTGAGTTTCAATTACCTGTGACAACTGACATGAGGTCCGTCTGTACTTAGCACAGTACCTCCAGTACGATTTTTTTGGAATTTCAAAGTCTTCGCCAACAGTCCGTAGATATTTTCTTTTCTTTTACTTCTAAAACTGCTCTTAGCATCGTATCTTCAGAAGTCATCCCCCTTTCATTCTCTAATAATTTCGGATCATTTTTATGATAATACAAATAAAACAAATGTTTAAACCAGAGCCGTAACTTTTGACTTCTGAAACGTATCAAAATATGTTTAACTTCAACAATTATGTTAATAATTTAATAAACTCAAAGAATTATAAACGTTATTATCATTAAAAGTAACAAGCGTTACATCGAGTTTAAAGAAGCACAGCTCCTATAGGACGTGACAGTTGTCTCGGCTGGCCATCGTGCCCTGTCCTCTCTGGGCCAACATGCCCCATCGCCATCTTTACAATACATTATGTTCGTTAGAAAACTCACCGAAGCAATTAAATCTGCATGCCGTATAGAAGTAATACTTAAACTACGACCTTTACTACTCATCCCGTTGCGTATAAAGCAAGCAAAAATTAAATAACACACAATAATCGACGAGTAGAATTTTACTGCTCCCCTATATCCGACAGTACACAGATATAAGCTTTGTCGTGTATTGATTATTACTGTCGAAATTGCTGAGAGGCTGTGCGAAGCCAAAGGGGCGCAGCTCAAGGTAAGAAATAGAGACTATCGCGGATAACAGACTAAACTGGACACCTATAGCTTACGTGATGAAGGCGGTAAATAAATCTCCTTGTGAACTACAGATGTCCTCGGCCACCGTCCCAGGGTAGAGGGTTCCCTTTCGGAGAATAATCAACTAAGTTCATACAGCATCTAGACGCTGTCTTAAATTGTTACATTAGTACTTGGTTGCCAACAGACAGCTCTTAATGTGCGTAGCACAGTTGATACCAGTCCCTGGGAGCAGCAACGGCAGTGGTATCACGAGGCTAGAGTGAGAGGGTAAACGAGGAAAACTGCCAGTTTAGCAGCTCACCACTCTGGAGAGGGCGTAAGGCGTGACCAACTGACGTAAAACATCGTTGTTGCTGACCATACTGGGTAGCACCGTGACGTTTGCCTTTCAGCTGAACAATGTTGCTACCAAGTGTGGAGTTTGTTAGTGTAAAAACAAGTCACATCCTCACCCAGGGAATGGCAGCGGGGACAGGGCTGGTTCAGAATGTTCAAATGTTTGCAAATCTATCGGACCAAACTGCGTGGTCATCAGTCCGTAGCTTACAAACTACTTAAACTAAGGTAAACTAATCTGAGGGCAACACACACAACCATGTACCAGGGAGGACTCGAAATTCCGACGGCGAGCAACCGAGCGGTCGGCAGCGAGGCGCCTTAGACCGTTGGGCTACTCCACTGCAGCGAACGTGGTTCGCTAGAGGACTCGGGGAGGTGGCAAGCCACAAATTAGATTGTTTGAACATAGGAGTGATCAACAGGAATTGTTAGGTACCGGAAAGTGAGGAAAAATACTGCACCCACACCGGCCTTTAAAAAACCCACGGTTTTACGATCGATCATGAGTTCTCAGTCAGACGAGTTGGCCGTCGGGTCCGTGTCGTTCGCCACCAGCCTCGGATAAGCTCCACGACAGTCTGTTTCTCGCAGGGAGAGCGTCTTTCATGGAATGCTGCTAGGAAGGGTAACTGTATCAGGATCTTCCCCAGGGAACGTAAACACTGACTTCTGTTGTGGCAACGGAAGCATTCTTTCGCTTTTCTAAATGATTAGCTTCATTGTAGTAGTTTTATCAGATGGTATGCAATAAATATATTTCCATTTACCTATGAGTTTCCAAAGTCTCCAGAACAAGTATCCTCTCGAGTCCCGATATCCGCATCTCTCGTAGATGCCTGTTACTTGTCTTTCTGCAGTCACTCCTTTTCGCTCTATACTTGCAGACTGACGCACGACCCCCTTTCCTCTCTACTATGTTAGAACACGACAGCTTCTCAAAGAATATCTTCTAAACTTTGTCGCACGTTGGTTGTTTGTCACTCTATCGGCCTTGCAGTATGTTCAAATGTTTGTTAAGCTTATGGGACTTAACTGCGGGGTCATCAGGCCTTAAACTTACAAACTACTTATGAACTACTTTATACTAAAGACGAAACAAACATCCATGTCCGTGGTGGGATTCGAACCCACGACGGTAGCGGCCGTGCAGACTGTGACTGGCGCGCCGCTACGGCCACTACGGCCGGCGCCTTACAGTAGCTCGAGCGCAAAGTATTCTGCAGTGTAGTCGAACCAGAACGATTTTACTCGCGGGATGTTGTAAACAAGAGAAGGGGAGGGGAGTCACGTCCTCTAAACGTGTTTTAAAAGTTCGTTCGTGAACGCATGTGATTTTAGGGAGGGATGCGATATTGGTAGGGGCACAGAGTAACATATACAGGGAAGCAGCCCCCGCCCCCCCTAAGCCACTGTCCTACGTTCCCCTCGTAGTTCCGTAAGATGCTAGCAGGTGTCAGGCGGTTCCCTGGCTTAGTACCGGTAGACCACACTAGAGGCACTACTGAGGGTGCCTCTCGCACGTCAGAGGTAGCGTGGAGGGGAGGCTGAGGGGAGAGCTTGTGCTGCCTGCCACGGCTGTGTCTGGCTTGCTGGCGTTTGAGGGGAGGTGGTGGTGGGGACAGCCGCTACCTGCCGCCTGCTCTGGCCTGTTTAAAGGGCTGCTTCTGACCGCAGCGCCATCATGGGACATCTTACGGAACTGCTTCAGCACCCCCCGCCACGCACCCCTGAGCGTGGGACCGGGCCCTTACGGAGGTTCCCGTTTGTATATATTTGTCTGTGGTAGGGGGCATAATACACTGTCGTAAAAAAGAAGGCTGCAACCGACAAATAAGACGATGAAGTTGTCCTGGTTACGACGCTAATGAACCTGCTAAGTGGTACGAGACATACTGCCAAGGAATGTGGAATCAGCCAGAACAGGGTCGTTTGCATCTGGCATCGACACAAATTCCACCCCTATCATCTGTCACTATAGGAGGCACTCGGCGACAGTGAGAATTTTGTTGGTTTGCAAAATGTTTGTTCAAATGTTTGTATAGTTTATGGGACTTATCTAACGGGTCATCAGTCCGTAAACTTACAAACTACTTATGAACTAGCTAACACTAAGGACGGCACAAATATCCATGCCCGAGGGGGGACTCGCACCCCCGACCGTAGGGGCCGTGCAGACCATGAGTGGCGCGCCGCAGTCCCCTCGGCCACCGCGGTCGGCTGTTGGTCTGCACTTCAATAGCTGACAGACGAATAATAGGTTTTTCCATCGTTTTCTCTTTACCGATGAAGCAACGTTTACTAACCAGGCTAATGTACATTTTCGTAACATGCACTACTGGGCACGCTAAAATCCATACTTGCTTCGTCAAGTATAACATTAACGGCCGTGGAGCGTAAAAGTATTGTTAGAGCGCAAAATTGTGAAAGAGAAACTTGTTAAAATCTTAAATTGCTCAAGCAATCGCCAACCAAGCAAGGCGAAAGCAGGCTATAGGCTCTGTCGTAAATGCGGCGTCAGTCTCCCATTGCGACACCAGACGCTGTGTCGGTGAGGTGAAATCCTACAGACAGCAGACTTTTCACTGGGAAGGGAGACACGGTGAGCTAGAGGGTGCCGGCCGCGGTGGCCGAGGTGACTGATGCGCTCCAGTCACGGTCAGCACGGCCACTACGGTCGGGGGTTCGAATCCCCCCTCGGGCATGGATATTTGTGCCGTCCTAGTTCGTAAGTAGTTAATAAGTAGTTTGTAAGTTTAGGGACTGATGACCCCGTAGTTAAGTCCCATAAGCTTAACAAACATTTGAACATTTTGAGCTAGAGGGTAAATTTGTCAGCTTGCAAACATTTCATAACTACACGTATCTGTGTGACAGTACCGCCCAACGAGTAGCACTCATTCATTATGAATAGATTAACTGCACCGCAAACACTGACCTTGCCAAAGCACAAAATTGTTACACTCTTTTCTTTTATAAATTTTGGTTGCATTATATCTATGTAGACAGGTAACATTGATGGGAATGCGTTACCTGTATAAATCTGAAATTTGGAAAAATCATGTTAAACAGCCGTGAAGCTCGGGGTCATAGTGGGTTGGGCAGCGGAGAGCTGGTTGTGTGTGTGTGTGTATGTGTGTGTGTGTGTGTGTGTAATGGCCATTCCACACTGCATGTGGCGTGCGTGTCTGGATGCACGCCACGCCGGCCACGCTAGCTAGCCACGTACCATTTCACGCAGCGGCCACAGTTGCGATGCTATACCGGCCACGTTTTTTCCTAGTATGCAGAAAGATGTCAGCTCCGATGGTTCCGTGGTATAAGTCTGGCTTACCTTGGTTTGATGACACCAGTGACAGTAGTGACGATGGGCTGGTTTTATTGTATTCTTTGGCTTCAACGATTGACTTTGTTCTTATGTACTGCCTACTTGATGTTAATATGCAAAGTGCAAGTTTTTGTGGGATTACAGGGCTTGGATTCTAGCACTGAGGATGGTCAGACATTGACCGAAATCGATCTGTATTATATATAAAAAATAAAGCTTTCAATGTGGCCAAAGCTGGTTCTTCCAATTTTAATAATTTTAATGTGGTCGCTCTGCACCAGAGTCCGGATGGCGTCGCCTACATGACAAATATCATTAATAAGTACGGTGAACAATTATGGTGACTGGATACTTACTACATTTATCAATATTGCCGGTTTAATAAAAGATTGTGATAATTTTTTTTCTAATATATTTAATAGTATTACCGCAGGATATGTATGTACTTAATGTCTTTTGATAGCGCTTCGGCAATTTCATCCCACGCTTTTCCTGTCAAAGTTATATCTCTGTAGATTTCCACTGTTGAGTCCCAAATGACAGGATGAGAGAGTACTTGTTCAATTAACTGCTCCATTTTGAGCCTAAAACGTTACTGGCACACCAACTACTTGAAAATCATCAACAATAAACGCAACAGCTCAGGCAACAAAGAGGACGCGCTGTTTAGTGCTCGAGGGTTGGCTCGCACGAGGTCTAACCTTCGCTCTGCGCATGCGCGGACTGAAAACGTGGCCGGCCACGTTCAGAAAGATCGCTCAGGGAGCGAACGGAAGCCACGCTTGTCTGGCGTGGCTGGCGGGGCGCGTGGCCGTGGCCCTGCAGTGAGTACAGCCCCGTTTGATAACACGGGAAGCCACGTTTTTAAACGTAGCTAGCGTACGTCCGGACACGCACGCCACGTGCAGTGTGCAATGGCCTTAATGCGGAAACGGCCGGCCAGGAGAGGAGGGTGAGCTTAGCGCTCGCCTGGAAAGGCCGTGACGTCAGAGGAAATCCACCGCGCAGCGAGTGAGGCGACAGTGTATTGTCTAATATATAAAGCAGAGTGTCCGTATGTTTGTACGTGTTGCATACAAATCTACAGTTTTGTTCCAATCTTTATGAAATTTTGTAAACGTAAGCTTCAATCCACGAGGACGGTCGCCGTAAGTGTAAGAATCACATACGATATTCAGTTCACGAGATATGACCTCATAAACAATGAGATGCGCGAAAAAACTGCTGCATTTCGCGGCAATGCTGCTCATTTCCTCCTAAACCAGTGGACCGATTTCAACCAAATTTGGTACACACATTCCTTACCGTGAGGCAACAATTTCTGCATGGCTAAGAATCACTTACGGCACGAGGTTCAAAAGATATTACGTCATAACCAATAGAAATCGCATAAAATGCCATATAATGCGGCGGCGAGACTTTACAAATACACTGTATGAGAATGACAGTACCTAGCGACTTTCAACAAACTTTAAACATAATTTCAAACCTTCATTAAACTTTTTCTCGCCGACAACCATAATAAAATGATGATAGGAAAAAGTTTCTCGCTTACTACTTTTCTGCTGTTTATGGGGTAAAACTACGGCATTCGGTATGACGTTACGATTTATAATTTGTACAACACAAATTGTAGCCGCAGGAAATTTTACAGACAGTATACATACATACAGTTGAATGTAAGTTCTAAATTGTATCACAGTACGAAACGTAGTTTACGAGATATGAGCACATAAATAGTAACGTTCCGCTGTTCATGGACTAAAACGACGACATTCGGTATGACGTTACAATTTATAATTTCTACACTAAAACTTGTAACCGCAGGAAATTTTACAGACGGCATACATACATATAGCTGAGTATACCTTTTAAACTGGATCACAGCAGGACGCGTAGTTCGTGAGATATGAGCACATAAACAGTTCATCTAAAACCGCCCCGTCACGCACCAAGTTTTAATCGATTACTTCTTTAGCACTAATTGTATTCCCAAGAGATTTTACAGACATACAGCCCTTATAACAATGAATATATACCTGAAAAATGACAGAAATAAAGAAATAAATACCCGGGCAACGCCGGGTTTTCAGCTAGTACATGATAAAGTTAAATTAAAATAATAATAATAATAATAATAATAATAATAAATAAAATGAAACACAATTAAGGCAGAGAAGTGCGACACAGTTTCCGAAAGGATTTCATATGACATGTCTAGTAACGCACTGACGTCCCTCCTATCACGTACACATAAAAAGTTTTAATAGAATGAAAATACGGCAATGTAGTGTTTAGTTAAAAATTCATAACTTGTAAACCATTGAAGATGCAGAGGAGAGCGAGGGCTCACAAAAAATGTCTTAACAAGGTGCATCACCTGACATGCTTACAATCGACGTAAGATAATATTGTTCACAGAAAAACTAATTTACTAATACGATTTTATCAATTTGTTAATAACATAAAGTACAAGACAGATACATGACCAGCGTGGCAGTTTTTGTTCACAGGTACCGTATTACAATGTACCATAAAATCACCTTGATCAAATCTACTTACGCATGTTTTATTTCTTTAAATAATTAATTTGTATTTAATCGTTCTGTAGGAGAAATGAATTGAAATATTAATTACGATGATCAATTCCATGTTTACTTATGTTTAGTGTAATTTTTTTTCATCTATCGAACCAAACTGAGTGGCCATCAATCCGTAGCTTACAAACAACTTAATCCTAGGTAAACTAACCTACGGACAAACACACACATCCATGCCTCAGGGAGGACTCGAACCTCCACGGCGAGCAACCGCGCGCTCCGCAGCGAGGTGCTTTAGACCGCTCGGCTACTCCACCGCGGCAGTGTAAGTGTTAAATATGTATTTGTATTAAATGTACGGCAAAAGCGTTGAACGTTGGAGAGGGTTGCCAATGGGAAAGTTCATGACGTATGTCTTTCTCTGGAGGACATGTATAAAGGCTGGGCGGTAGGCCTACGTGGGGCAGTCCGTGTTTGGCTAGCATCTCGACGGCGAAGCTATGCCGGTCTGTACCGCGACCTTCGGAAGAGTGAAACTTTAAAAGTTTTCAGAGTGTAAAAGTGCGGTCGAACTTAGAAAGATTTATTGAGGGTGGCGAGTTAAACTTGCAAGATTTCGTCTTGAGTTGCCTTGCCGAGTGCTACGTAAAACTTGAAGATTGCAGCATGTGAAGTTTAGGCACTGTGACTTCAATACATTTCCGTTGGAAACTGATTGTAAAAGTGCATCTTATCAGGAAGTTTAACCGAGTTATCGTAAACATTCATTCATTCATTCATTCGATATCTGTTGTTGATCATTATTTTGTTTCGTATAAACTGTGAATATAAAGTCAAAGTATTCGCGGTCAGGCACAGACTAATGGAACGTTTTATTCGTTTTCTTATGCAGTGAACAGTAGCCTGGTAGGCGAATTAAAATATTTTCGGGAAAGTAAATTTTGTCTGGGGGCTCACGATCTATATTTGATACGCCAACGTACAGTGCTTTTACCGGTGACAGTGTTTTTGATCCGATAAATAAACAGACTACTTAATAATTTTAAACAAATTGTTGAGACAGTTATTTGTAAGTAATTCACCCTTCTTCTCAATTTTAGTTGTGCTTTAAATTAATCATAAGCAGGTGGGGACTGTGGACGAATTTTTATCATCCCCTAGACAAAGATCAACTTGGTACAGTGAATTTGTTAGTGTAAATATAAGATTCTCCACAGACAACCCTCAAAAATAACCTCGCATCTGTCACAACAGTGAAAAAGGTGTTCAAGGAGAAACAAAGCGTTACTATAGTGGCTCAGGCCTACTTTACAATTGAACATTTTTGCCTACTTTACCGTATACGATGACGCAGTCTGGTCCAGGAAGCGTGCTTGATAGCGTTTGAACTGCTAACGCCCATTTCGGACACTGTATTCTCAAATCTAGGGAATTTGTAGATTTTTAACGACAGCTTCAAAAGTCAAAATTAACAAACACTATATCATTGTAATTGTCTTCTCAAGTGCTGTCGAAGGCAGTTAAATAAGTAAGCAGTTCTATTTAAAAAAAAAAAAAAGTACTTGCTTTAATACTCAGAGTCTAACGGTGCTAAAACCGTTCGACAAACGAAATTACACGTGCCTCTCCACGTACTAGCATGTGCCGAAAACCGCGTCCCGGTAAGTGTAACCTTTCACGAAATAAAAGGGACTTTACATGTTCCGTGACTCAACCTGTATAAACAAATTACATCGAACGTTGCATTACTTTTAGAACGGTCCACGTAATCTAATTGTAAACTTTTTCACATTTTACACCCTAATAAGTAGGACAGCAGTCCCAGTGCAACGCTCTTTTGTACCTAGCGCACGCGACACTAGCACCAAGTAGCTTATAAAGACAATAACGGAGCCGGCCGCGGTGGCCGAGGAGACTGAGGCGCTTCAGTCACGGTTCAATCAAGCGTTCAATCGAGGAAATAAATCGCAAATTTGCGACCAGTTGTGGCTGCACTGTACTAGGTTCAGATGGAATACCGAAGTGCGGCGAATGAAAATTTCTGTCCGGCGGGGATGTTTATGGTTTACGAGAAAAATGCATGCAATTACATATTTTTGACGATGTTACAACGTTCAATCAAGGAAATAAATCGGAAATTTGCGATTAGTTGTGGCTGCACTGTACTAGGTTTAGATGGCGTACCAAAGTGCGGCGAATGAAAATTTGTGCCCGGCCGGGATTCGAACACGAGATCTCCTGCATACTAGGCAGATGCGTTGACCACTTCGCCACCGAGAACACAGTTACCACCCCGACTGCAGAGGACTCTACCCTGCACGTCTCCCGCCACACCCAAATCTCCATTCGCCACGCTGTTTCTTTCCTAGACTGTGGTATAGGAAAGAGACAGCGTGGCGAATGGACATTTGGGTGTGGCGGGAGACGTGCAGGGTAGAGTCCTCTGCAGTCGGGGTGGTAACTGTGTTCTCGTCGGCCGCGGTGGCCGAGGGGACTGAGGCGCTTCAGTCATGGTCTGCACGGCCACTACGGTCGGGGGTTCGAATCCCCCCTCGGGCATGGATATTTGTGCCGTCTTTAGTATAAGGTAGTTGATAATTAGTTTGTAAGTTTAGGGACTGATGACCCCGTTGTTAAGTCCCATAGACTATACAAACATTTGAACACATTTGACAATAACGGAAATTCCGTAGTATTTACATGCGTTTGTCAAGCGACACCTCTAACAGTTCCTTCTGTTGGTTCGTGTTGTAGGCTTGTTTCCGTATTTTATTTCGCTGCGTACCAAAATTACTTTTCAAGGTTTACATTGCCATTTAAAATACTATGTTGGAGAATGCTTTTTTTACAGTGTACGGCAGAAGGAAGTAAACCAATTGTCTCTGTCATGTCTGTGCGACACGTCTGAACTTCATGATGTCAGGCGAAAGTCTAAGAATATATGTGAATGTCTGTTCGCTGAATGCTTATCACGTCTTAACCACAAGACATAAAGAGCTAAATATTTGTACAGTTACTAATGTCTACCTGGGGAAGGCTTTAGACACGGTTTTATGGCGATCGGATAACTCAAATGTTCAAATGTTTGTTAAGCTTATGGGACTTAACTACGGGGTCATCAGTCCCTAAACTTACAAACTACTTATGAACTAGCTAAGACTAAGGACGGCACAAATATCCATGCCCGAGGGGGGATTCGAACCTCCGACCGTAGTGGCATTGGATAACTATTTATGTATATATATTAATGTGAATGTCTGTTCGGTATACGCTTATCACGTCCAAACGACAAGACGCAGAGGCTTAAATATTCGTACAGTTACTAATTCATACCTGAGGAAGGTTTTAGGCACGTTTTTATAGCGATATTATAGATATTTAGTAATTTGAAGAATATAACGGGAAATGCTGAACTATAAATACTCTTTGAAAATGGTTTTATTGGTTGCATTGTTGTTTGAGGGTTGATGTTGATAAAAGGTTGGAGTATATTGGGATGAAAAGTTATCGGTGTATATAAAATTCTACGTCTGTGTGTGTGTTAATATTTCGCTCTGCAGCGAAAACTACAGAACCTAAATGAATGCTCTGTGTGTAATTGTTGTCCGATCTCCCGATGTACACCATAGTAGTTCCATGCCGACAGCTATAAGGGGATGGAATTTATGGTGGTTGAAAGTCGTCAAATTATAAAAAAATCCGGAGTGAAGGCCAGCGATAACGTTTGGGACTCTACACCAAGCAGGTTACATACAGCGAAACGTGATGCCACAGACCATATCCTTGTCTATGCGTGCTACAATGTCTTCAGATATTTCTCTGTGAGGATAAGCATACGAATAAGGAAATATAAGAATAAATAAATAAAGCAATAATGTCTTCAGGTCTTTCTCTGTAATGATAAGCATACGAATAAGGAAATATAAGAATAAACAAATAAATACTACAAAGAACGTAGTTTACCAGAATGCCCTCAAATGAAATTAAAATGAATTTGGGTATTACTCTCATCATACGTGTTGAAATATTGCAACACAGGCTATAAGGAATAATGTATGTATCATTTATTGTAAATCATTATGCACTTCAGATAATTTTATTTTTTATTTGATTGTTGATTAAAAATGTTTGTTTCTAAAGAAGGTATTGCATTTCATTTCATCCTTCAAAACCAGTCTCATAGCATAGTACTGAAAGATAGCTCATCTATCAAAATCAAATAACACGTGAGCGGAGTCGCGGGTTTAAAGGGGGTTATATATATATATATGTAACTTTTGCAATTTTTAACGAACTATGAAAACAAATCAAATTGTAGATTGCTGACATTTAGCCAGCCGCAGTGGCTGAGCGGTTTGCGGCGCGCCAGTCACAGTCTGCACGGCCGCTACGGTCGGGAGTTCGAATCCCCCCCTGGCATGGATGTTCAAAAATGTTCACATGTCTGTAAATCTATCGGGCCAAACTGCGTGGTCATCAGTCCGTAGCTTACAAACTACTTAAACCTAGGTAATCTAATCTAAGGACAACACACACACCCATGCCCCAGGGAGGACTCGAACCTCACGGCGAGGAACCGCACGCTCCGCAGCGAGACGCTTTAGACCGCTCGGCTACTCCACCGCGGCGGCATGGATGTTTATGTCGTCTGTGCTATAAGATAGTTCATAAGTAGTTTGTAAGTTTAGGGACTGATGACCCCGCAGTTAAGTCCCTTAAGATTAACAAACATTTGAAGATTTGCTGTCATTTCAGACAAGTGAAGATGTTTTATATTCAGTGAAACGAAACGCGTCTGGTGAAAAACGATCGCACTTAATGCAGTTGCGTAGATGGACAAGAAATTCCCTTCATAATGAGTACAGTTTATCTAGATAGGATTCGAACAGAAAATACCACGGTACATAACGTAAGTTTTAACCTTATAGGTGCACGCAGTTTCCATGAGCAGTTAGGGAGCAGAACGGAAGGTAGTGCACCAGGCCAAATACTGGAAATGACAACGAAAATGGAAGGCATTATTTTGAATTTGTGTTTAGCTTCGTGTATCATAAAATATAATTTTTGCTTAAATACAAACAGCTGACAGGAAGGTACTGTGCTGGTTTCTAAAGCCTCGTCTACGATTTTAACAAAGGGTTTCAAATGAAACTTACTGATATACATTTGTTGTTATAATAAAGTAACCACCCTTTTTTTAAAAAACTACACGCAATGAACAAATTGCATTTATCCTTGCTTACAAAATGTTATTTCTGAAATCTTTCCCCACAAAGAAGTGTGGGCATAATACATAGCTTTTATCCAAATGCTTTGCGCCCTTCTTCCCCAAACTTTTATCCAAGCGAGCTCTTCGCTTACGAATAACCCACTGCCTGTATCTATAAAGAACTTATAGAAAAGGATAAATCAAAGCGTTAAAGACACTGTTTACTAAACGATCTCTGTAGGACTAATAGCAGCCTCCTTAAACTATCGTATTTAGAATTCTCTTTCCTTCTGGTACGTGAAGAAAGATTTCTGAATGAATCGTTGTTTGTAGTTTGCTATTACAACCGCCTGTACCTCATACATTCCCTCTTACAATTATTTCCTACTTATATAAAGTACGCCGACGAGTCTCACATTGTTAATCGGCCGTTCATTCTCAACTTTAGCTTACAACTCACGCCGCCAAGGAGATCTCGGGAGCGCTGTCGCACGTTTCAGCGAAGAGTTTCCGATGTTATCTTTAGAAGCTATTTGCCAGCACCATCTGAATCTGTGAAAATCTCTATCATAAGCTTTTCATCACCCCCGTATATTTTCACTTCGTTTGTGGATATCAACATAAAATGCTTAATGGACACATTATGTCAGTATGTACAGTGAACTATCAAACCATGAATATCGCACCGTCCCTTGTTCGTTCGCCACCATTTGGAAGCAAAACCTTCTACTGACCGCTGGGGCGTTACTCGCTTGCCAACGCTTAAAAACTGAGCTTTCAGATGGACATAACTGCGCACTGTCAGAACTATGGCCTATATTTTCTCAAGGGATCATTCAGTTGTGCTGATGTCATGCAAGTGTCCTTCATTACCCTTAAAATATTAAATTGGTGATGTTCATTCAAATGTTCAAATGTTTGTAGAACTTATGGGACATAACCACGGGGTCATCAGTCCCTAAGCTTACAAACTACTTATGAACTAGCTAAGACTAAGGACGGCACAAATATCCATGCCCGAGGGGGGATTCGAACCCCCGACCGTAGTGGCCGTGCAGACCGTGACTGGAGCGCCTCAGTCCTCTCGACCACCGCGGCCGGCTGATGTTCATTGTCAGTGTTGCTGACTTTTAGAATGTCAGATCCACATATATAGCATATGGCACAAAATCGCGATTGGAACGACGTTGTTGTTACCGATGTATCCCGATCCTGCCTACCGCATCACGATGGTTGAATCAGAGCATGGGTTTCGAAACTTTTCTTTGCCTCTGTACCCGCTACAGTCAAAACTGGAAATTTCGAGCTCCCATTTCACAATTATAATACTGTATTACCTACAGAAAACACTTAAAACTGGGACAGATAGCTGATTGTCTTGGGGAGTGAAAGGGGGGGAGGAGGGGGAGGTCAAAAGGAGGACTTGGTGAGCTGAGTGGCTCGTGAAATGGAAATTGCGTATGTATTAATTTATTGCTCGGCACTGACAACGGAAAGCCAGTGCGTACACCCTCGTACCGATCAGATACTACCGGGTGATAAAAAAGTCAGTATAAATTTGAAAACTTAATAAATCACAGACTAATGTAAACAGAGAGGTAAAAATTGACACACATACTCAATATGTTCACCATCAGTCCTCAACAATAGCTGTAGTCGGAGAATAATGTTGTGAACAGCAATGTAAAGTAGTTCCGGAGTTATGGTGAGGCATTGGCGTTGGATGTTGTCTTTCAGCATCCTTAGACATGTCGGTCGATCACGATACACTTGCGACTTCACGTAACCAAAAGCCAATAATCACATGGTTTGAGGTCTGCGGTCCTGCGAGGCCAAGCATGACGAAAGTGACGGCTGAGCACATGATCGTCACCAAACGACGCGCGCAAGAGATCTTTCACGCGTCTAGCAATATCGGGTGTAGCGCCATCCTGCATAAAAATCGTACGTTCCAGCAGGTGTTTATCAGCCAGGCTGGGGATGATGCGATTCTGCAACATATCGGCGTACCTCTCACCCGTCACGGTAGCTGTTACAAAACCAGAATCACGCAGTTCCTCGTTGGAAAAAAGCCCTATAACAGTAGTTGTGGTAAATCCGTGACTTTATCGTCGTGCAATGGAGTTTCCACGACAGTTCTACGATTTTCGGTAGCCCAAATTCTGCAGGTGTGGGCCTTGACAGACTCTCGGAGCGTGAAATGAACTTCGTCGGTCCACAACACGTTACACAACCAATCGTCATATTCCGCCATCTTTTGAAACGCCCACACCGCAAATTCCCTCCGCTTCACTGAATCGCCAGATAACAGTTCATGATGCCGATGGATTTTGTAATCCACGCCTACGTGCCAACCAAAGAGTAGTGTATGGAATGCCGGTGTGACGTGCGACTGCACGAGAGCTGACTTCCCCGTGCATAGACGAACCCGCTACACTCTCCATTTCTTCCTGAACTGTCTCAGAAGCATTACGCATTGTGCTTGGTCGGCCACTACTGCGTCTAGCGTCTAAACAACTCGTGGCTTCGAACTTCGAAATAATTCTCGCCACAGCTGCATAGGTCAACGGACCTTTATCCGTTCGAATCCCCTTCCTATGGCAATAGGATCGTAACGCTGAACTATCACATTCGCCATTCTGATAACACAGCTTCACTAAAAGCGCCTTTTCAGAGGTAACGTTAACATGCTGCTACTGCTGGTGCATCTGATTCTCTCTCTCATTGCAGCTCCTTTTATACACGATTTTCATGCGCAGTCACTGGCGTTTTGCTGTCCATGTCCAGCGCCATCTGTCGGACATTCTTTAAACTTCTTTTCTCAAATAAAACCCCATGTAATTCCAGGCATGTGTGTCAATTTTTATCTCTCTATATAAATATTAATCCGTGATTTATTAAGTTTTGAAATTTATACTGAGTTTTTGATCAGCTGGTTCTATAACTACGAGCCCTTCATACCACTTTCGGTGGCTGAGTAAATAGCATGACGGTTTACGAACGTAAAGGACGAGCGTTCCAAACTAATTGGAGTAAATTATCTTTATTTTTCTTTTTTTAATAGACTTGTGCAGATAATATTTCAAATCTTAATTCGTTACAAATTGAGCAGTTATAGGGTTGCGTTCGACCACACATAGCCAATATTGCCAAACAGTACCATAATCGCCGGATCTCAATCCCCCAGATGTCTTCGTATTTTGGTAAAAAACAGTCTGGGTTGCATAAACTTGATGTTTCATTCATTTATACATGACGCGTTTCGCCTCGTCTGGGAATCATCAGACGTTGAAAGGGGGAAGATTTACAAACTTGTTTAAAAAACAACTAAAAGTACGTTAAATCTTTCTTAAGCAAGAAATATTACAATAAGGAAGGTGCAGACTGAAAAAACTGCAGACCACATGACCACATTCACGTTTTGACGTGCGGGGATGAAAATTGAACTAATAAATACCGTTAAAGAGCATAGCTTAACAAATAAAATTATTTATCTCTGAGGTTGCGAAGCGTCAAATTATTAAATTGAATAAAAACGGATGTAGCTGTTGCTCAAGAATGGGGGCAACGAAGTCAATGATAAAACCTAATTTAACTGCAGTTGTAGCAGTGAGCAGCTCTTACGTAAGTAAACAAAGCTTCGCGCGGCTAGTTAGGTTTCACCGTTGACTTCGTTGTGTCCCCCCTCTCCCCCCCCCCTTTCTTGAGCAAAAGTTACATCCATTTTTATTGAATTTAATAATTTGACGCTATGCAACCTCAGAGATAAGTAATTTTATTTGCTAAACTGTGCTCTTTAATGGTATTTATTAATTCAATTTTCATCCCCCCCACGTCACAACGTGAATATGGTCATGTGGCCTGCAGTTTTTTCAGTCTGCACCATCCTTTTTATAATATTTCTTGCTTAGGAAAGATTTAACATATTTTTAGTTGTGTTTTAAACAAGTTTGTAAATCGTTCCCCCTTTAATCGTCTGATGATGCCCAGTAGAGGCGAAACGCGTCAGGTATAAATAAATGAAACATCAAGTTTATGCAACATATACTGTTTTTTTTAATCAAAATATCAATTACTGTTGCTGTGCCAGCGCCACAAAAATATGGAGTGGAGTGATTTTAGATTTCTTCCTATTCCGTCGACTCAACGTCGCTTTGAAAGAAAAGAGAATTGACGATATTCCTTAAAGCCAACGAAACCTGCCGAGGCTTTTGAACACCATCCCAAAGGCAGACTGGGCGTAAAGTTTCCAAGACATGTATAGCAGCGGTCAGCGGTGCATAGTTGTGCGATGTGACTATTTCGAAGGACAATGACACTGTACTAAATAGTGCATATGTTGCAGGGCTATTCATCGAACTTTATTGTCAGAGGTGGCATTTATTCGTAATTATTTCGACCGCCACTTGATGTGTCTACCATTTGCAGCTAAGAGAAACGTATGATTGGCATATTTTTCTAAGTTGTTACCTGTGGTTTACCGGAGAGAGTGGAGGTGCCTTCCACTATCTGTTGTTGTTGTGATCTTCAGTCCGCAGACTGGTTTGATGCAGCTCTCCATGCTACCCTGTCCTGTGCAAGTCTCTTCATCTGAGAATATGTTCGGCAACCTACATCCTTTTGAATCTGCTTACTATATTCGTCCCTCGGTCTCCCTCTACGATTTTTACCCCACACGCTTCCTTCTAATGCTAAGTTGACAATTCCTTGATGTATCAGAATGTGCCCAACCAATCTATCCCTTCTCTTAGTCAGGATATGCCAGAAACTCCTTTTCTCCCCGATTCGGTTAAGCACCTACTCATTAGTTACGTGATCTACCCATCTAATTTTCATCATTCGTCTGTAACACCACATTTCAAAAGCTTCTATCATATTTTTATCTGAACTCCTTATCGTCCACGTTTCACTCCCATACAATGCTACACTCCAGAAAAATGCTTTCAAAAAGGACTTCCTAACATTTAAATTAATATTGGATGTTAAGAAGTTTCGCTTCTTTAGAAACGCTTTTCTTCCCATAGCCATTCTGCATTTTATATCTTCTTTACTTCGGCCATCCGAAGTTATCTTGCTACCCAAATAACAAAATTCATCTACTACTTTTATTGTCTTATTACCTAATCTAATTTCTTCCGCATCGCCTGATTTTCTGACATTGCATTCCATTACCTTCGTTTTACTCTTGTTAATGTTCATCTTATATCTTCCTTTCAAGACACTGTCCATCCCATCCAACTGCTCTTCCAGATGTTTTGCGGTCTCTGACAAAATTACTATGTCATCAACAAACCGCAATGTTTTTATTTCTTCTCCCTGCACTTTAATGCCTTCTCCATGTTTCTCCTTCCATTCATTCCCTGCCTGCTCAATGTACAGATTGAACATCATTGGGGAAAGGCTACAACTCTGTCTTACCCCCCTCCCAACCTCTGCGTCCCTTTCTTGCCCTTCCACTCTAATAACCGCTGACTAGTTTTTGTATAGGTTCAATATAACTCTTCGCTCCCTATATTTTACCCCTGCTAACTTCAGAATTTGGAAGAGTGTATTCCAGTCGACATTGTCAAAGCTTTCTCCAAATCGACAAACGCTAAAAACGTAGGTTTCCCTATCCTTGGCCTATCTTCTAAGATAAGTCGTAATGTATTGCCTCCCTTGTTCCTACATTTCTCCTAAATCCAAACTGATCTTCCCCGAGGTCGGATTCCATCAGTTCTTCCATTCGTCTGTAAATAATTCGTGTTAGTATTTTGCACCCATGACTTCCCCTATCTATATTTTCTAATTTAATTGTCGTTATCCAACTACGGTAGGACTATTCAACCGTTATCCTGAAATAAAGCACGAAACGAGATTTAAAGAAATAAAATCGAAATAAACCGTCATCCTATCCATTCTCCACTTCACCACTGTTGTTGTCTTTTTTTTTTTTTTTTTTTTTTTTTTTTTTTTTTTTTTTTTTTTATAAAGAATGTAGGACTATGGAGACAAAAACGTAGGAAACAAAAACTTAACGAACAGTGACACTGAATCCACAGGGCAAGGCGCACCGTCGCTTTAAAGGCGTCTACGCTACCACAAATCTAGAACAGCCTTCAGCCACTAAAGTCTGTCTGTCTGCCGACGTGATTATTTCATATTTCAGCCGTTTGTGCTTGTTTCTACAACGATTTTCAAAAGAAATGGTACGATGATTTAAATTTTAATGACTCTCGAAATTTACTGTATCCTAATAGTTTGCTTCTATTTGACAATGTAAACACCCAGTCGCAGCTCCACAGACCGATAGAGTTGGAAACGCTGGAACATAACTAGGGCAGGCGTAGTGCACTCTTCTTTGACTATTAAATCATTCCAGGCCGGGCATTCTTTTTGCGTTTCATTGTGCAACTAGCGTTATCTCTCACATAAATTTGCTTATATCTCCGTTGCTTCTCGGTGCAGCAGTCTGGATGGCCAACATTGTCGTTGATAAGTATCTGCTGCCAGCTAAATTTTGAACTCTGAATCACGCAAATATCATTAATAACAGCACGTAGTGCCGCCCTCCGCAAAATGCTACCAATTGTTTGTTGCTTCTATAAAGAAACCCTTTCACGTAATTTGGTAGTGAATCCAAAAGAAAACTATAGATTTGCATGCAACAGAAACTCACGGAGACATTGAAAACGCACTTTTTTGTTTTCGTTTTTTTTAATTTTCCAAGTTTCCCGTCGATTTTCCAAAAAATTCAATTTCATATAAACCTTATACTGATATATGTGCCACATTTCATGGTCAAACGTCAAAGTGGCAAGGTTCCCTCTGACATTCTAAATACACTGGTTTTCAGATTATAAAAATATCTTTCTTGAAAACATACATTTACGTGCTGAATTTCATGGTGACCAGTCAAACAGTTTGGGTGTTTGTTGTAACTTACCCACCTCCATGCACCTAAGGAGGCTTACAAAAAGTAGCCCATGTATTAATTCGGGCTATAAGCTGTCTTTATTTCATATTTCATTCAATTACGTCAGCTATTTTAGCGTGAAGAGAAACTAACGTATTAACCTACTGTAAGGTATCCTCCGCTAAGCAGGATAGCCGGCTGCGGTGGCCGAGCGGTCTGCGGCGTGACAGTCACGGTCTGCACGGCCGCTGAGGTCGGGGGTTCGAATCCCCCCTCGGGCATGGATGTTTGTGCCGTCTTTAGTATAAGCTAGTTCATAAGTAGTTTGTAAGTTTAGGGACTAATAACCCCGTAGTTAAGTCCCATAAGCTCTACAAACATTTGAACATTTTAACAAAGGTACCCCGTGTATTAATGCAAGGTATAAGTTATCTCCATTCCAAATTTCATTCAAATCTGTCCATCCTTTTCAGCATGAAGGAGTAGCAAACATATTCATCATTGTAAGGCGTCCTCCGCCACGCACCATACGTTGCCTTACGAATGGTAGCCCATGTATTAATCAGGATATAAGGCACCTCTGTTCCAAATTTAATTCATATCCGTTCAGACATTTCATCTTGAAGGCGTAAGAAATGAATTATCTAATTCTAAGGACCCTCCACCATGCACTACACGAAGTTAATCTTATTATGCTTATAACCTTCGCACGAGTCCTAGGAATGGTTTGACAAAGTTTTATCGCAATCGGATGTACGGTATGTCCGTGGATAAGACAAACAAACATTAATATATATAAGCTGAAAACCCGGCATAGCCCGGGTATTTATCTATTTACTCAAGCTTTGAGTTAGAACTTTCCTTCTCCCTTCTCTCTCTGTCCCTCTCCTTTTTTTAATAACATGTCATATTTCTAGGGAAGTATTCAAGAAATAAGGCGGTCTTGCATAATGTGCAAAAAAAAAAAAAAAAAAAAATAACTGTGGTATCCAAACAGAGAAAGGTAGTCATCAAGATGCAAATGATATGTAACGTTCGTACATTTAAACCTTAATACATTTAAGTCAAAACTTGTCCAAAATCTAATATGAATAAATTATTTGGAGAGCCAACTTCTGAGTGAGCGAAATATAGTTGTCCGTTTGAGAAACATAGAGATATCAGAACTACTCTGCAGTATTTAATAGGTTGCCCTGTGATTTATTAATCGTAATAGGAAATGAAAGTTTCTCTGGAAACTACAGTCTTTTGAACTTAATAGGTAGATCTGCCCGGAAATAATGGATATTCGTTGGATGTACACTGATTCATTCTCTTCCTACTTCTGTAGCTCTATAGAAGTCTTTTGCTTTCGCCTACAGCCGAGATTCACAGTTGTCAACAGCAATATCAGCTGTTAGGAATTTCTTCCCGTTGGTTGGAATACAGGAGAGTCTTAGTAGTAAATACGTAAATGTATTAAAATGTAACGATGAGAAAGGTTTTACCCATCGCAGTATACACGATCTCATATTTATTGAATTATATGTTGTAACATTGTATAATTTTGTAGTTATATATTCATTTGTATAAGTTCTAAATGTCCTTAAAATCTGTTACGAATACAATTAGTGGTAAAGAAGTAAAAGATTAAAAACTGGTGCGTGATGGTGCGGTTTTCCATGAACGTTAGTGTTTATGTCCTCATATCTCATGAACAACGTGTCATACTGTGATACATTTTCGAAGGAACATTCAGATATATGTGTGTATTCTGTCTGTAACATTTCCTAGGGCTAAAATTTGTAGTGTAGAGTTTATAAATTGTAACGTCATGACGATTGCCTTTGTTTTACTCCATGAACAGCGGAAAAGTAGCAAGCGAAAAACTTTTTTCCTTTCGTTATTTTGATGTGGTTGTTAGCGTGAAAAGGTTTGAAATTATGTTTACAGTTTTTTGCAAAACGCTAAGTACTGTCATTCTCATATAGTGTATTTATAAAGTCTCGTCGAATTATGTGGCACTTTCTTGCAATTCCTATTGTTTATGACGTTATATTTCCTGAACCATGTGTCGTATTGGGTTCTTACTTCTACAGCAATCGGTACCTCACGGTAAGGAAAATGTTTACCAAATTTGGTTGAAATCGGTCCAGTGCTTCTAATATATAAAGCAGACTATCCGTATGTTTGTGTGTATGTATGTACGTTTTGCATTCAAAACTTCGGTTTTGTTTGAATCTTCATGAAATTTTGGACACGTAAGTTTCAATCCATGAGGACTGTCGACGTAAGTGTAAGAATCACTCACAATACATACTGCACGAGATATGACGCTGATCATTTTCTCCTAAACCACTGGGCCAATTTAATCCAAATTTGGTGCATACATTCCTTACGTGAGATATCAATTGGTGTAGGAATACGAACCACACCCAACACATGGTTTAGGAGATACAGCGTCATAACGGATATGAGTTGCAAGAAACTGCCAAATAATGCGACGAGACTTTATAAATGCACTATATGAGAATGACAGTACTTAGCGACTTGCAACAAATTTTAAACATAATTTCAAACCTTTATTAAACTATTTTTCTCGCTGACAACCACATCAAAATTTTTAAATGAAAAAAGTTTCTCGCTTACTACTTTTCTGATGTTCATGGAGCAAAACTACGACATTCGGTATGGCGTTCAAGTTTATAATTTCTACACTACACATTGTGGTCGCAGGAAATTTTACAAATACTATACACACATACACCTGAATGTACCTTCGAAATTGTATCACTGTGCCACACGTAGTTCATGATATATGGGCTATTAAACAGTAACGTTTATGAAAAATCGCCCCATCACGCAGAAAGTTTTAATCTATTGCTTCTTTACTACTAATTGTATTCGCAACAGATTTTACAGGCATACGGCTCTTATACAAATGAATACACACCTAAAATATTATACAGTTTTACAACATATAACTCAATAAATTTGAGGTCGTACGCATTTTATATGTCAACTTTCTTTCTTCTTTCTCTTCAGCCCTTTTCCCGCACATGCAGGGTCGGCTTGTTTATTGGGATTTGGCATGGGTTAATATTTACGGGGTGGCCGTATGCCCTTCCTGCCGCCACCCCTTGCCCCAGGGAGAAAATGTATACGCCAAATGTCTGTGTATAGTGTTATATGTGTGAAACTGTAAAGTGTTATGAAATTTTTGCGAATCGTGTAACTGAGGCGGGGCTTGGGGACCAGCCCGGTATTCACCTAGGGGGATGTGGAAAACCGCCTAAAAACCACATCTAGGCTGGCCGGTACTCCGACCCGCTTCGTTAATCTGCCGGGCGGATTCGAACCGAGGCCAGTACGCCTTCCCGTCTCGGAAGGCGGTGCGTTAAGACTGCACGGCTAACCGAGCGGGACGCATTTTATGTGTCAACTTCACTTATAATTTTGTACATTATGCTTATTTATTGTCCGATAAATATAGCATGTTTCTTTAGAAGAAAAGGAGATGGACAGAGAGAGAAGGGATAAGGAGCAGTACTAATTGATGCCAGGAATAAATAAATAAATACCCGGGCAAAGCCAGGTTTTCAGCCAGTTATGTATAAAGAAGAAGAAAAAGATTTCAGCTGCAGTGACACGTATTTTTATTTTTTACAATTACAATAACAATTTAGGTCTGTTACCTGGATAACTAAAACAGACCTTTACAATCAATTATTATACATTACAAATTGTTTGGTTGTTTGTAATAAGTCAATGATAACTCTATTCCCGCCTCTTAGCAAGCCTCCTGAAGGGAGGCCAGTACCCATCCCTAGGACATGGACGTAGGCGGGGCCTACTTACTAACGTAACCACTGCAACTCATTTATTAGGTTGTTACATTTAGAAAACAAAGTAAATTACACTACTTCTACTAGTGGTGCACTGATTTACACTATCCATCTCCTTTGCACCACTGGATGTCCAGTCTAGATTGGATTTGGAAGGTAGCGAGGCAGCCAACACCAGAGAACTTATTCCAGTGACTTCTCTCTTATACCTTGCTCACGCAAGGCGGGGAAGTCGTCCAGCTCTTCACTCCTTTCCTCAACTAACCTTCCAGTCATATTCGGTTCCATCCGTGGTGCCAAACCGACGTTAGCCGGCCAGACGCCAGGGATGGTGATGTCAATGCGGTTTTACGTACGCAGTATATTGCTGCCAATGTATGCCTCATAGAGGCACGCACGGCTTTTCTCTCCTGTTGTTTCGCAGCAGACTATCCTCGATAGATCTGCTGCGCTTGGGTTGATACTTTCTCAGTTAGTATAATGAGGATCTCTACTAACTCATCGTTCCTTATTATTTCATAGATGTCCCTGGTGGGTATGGCTTGCCTCTCTACAGAGGCAACTCGTGCGTGTACTGGGCACTCGAAGATAACGTGTTCCGGGCTGACTATCTCAGCACCACATTCACAAACTGCATCAGGCCGTTTCCACGTATCGACGTATGTTCCTTCGCACATGTCCAGCAGGATGACAAGCAGCTGAGACTCAGAAACCCCAGTTAAAATCCAATTTAACGTTCACGCCGTTTGTCATTTTTTATTCCACTACAGTCTAACGTCCAAATAGGGGCCGTTTAGGGAGAGTTAGGGTGTCACACGTGAGCTGTACGCGGCTCAATGGTGCTGAGAAGAATTCGTCTCGTTAGGGAAGCTGTGGTGCCTCGAGCGGCCTGTGCCGTGACAGTGTAGGAGGCGACGTGCCGCCGCCTGAGCGCTTCGCACGACGTGCCGTGACAGTGTAGGAGGCGACGTGCCGCCGCCTGAGCGCTTCGCACGGCGTGCCGTGACAGTGTAGGAGGCGACGTGCCGGTGGTGCGTGCGGCAGCAGACGCCGCGTCGCCGAGCCACGTGGCTGCGAGCGCGCTCAGCCACTGTGGCCGCCTCGCCCAGCGGCGCCTGCAGCTAATGTCCGCGGGGCAGGCTTAGCGCATGCGCACGGTTAATGAGGAACAGCCAGTAGCCACGAAGCGCGAACCTCCTCCGACTGCCTAAGGCTCCACCGTGCCCAGAGTGCGTTCGCCGCCACCACCGGGCTCTCGTTACACCTCCGAGGGAAACGTGAGCTACACCATTACAGCCACTTGCCTAATTGCCTAAAGGACCGCCTTTAGAATCTAACTAGCTGAAAACCCGGCGTTATCCCAGTATTTATTTATTTATTCCTGCCATTTTCCAGGTATATATTCATTTGTATAAGGGCTGTATGTCTGTAAAATCTCTTGGGAATACAGTTAGTAGTAAAGGAGTAAAATTAAAACTTGGTGCGTGATGCGGCGGTTTCCCGTGAACGTTACTGTTTATTTGCTCATAGTTCATGAACTACGTGTCGTACTGTGATAAACATTAGAAGGTACATTCAGCTATATGTGTGTATACTGTCTGTAAAATTTCCTGTCGCTACAAATTGCAGTGTTCAAGTTATAAATTGCAACGTCATACCGAGAGCCGTAGTTTTACTCCATAAACAGCGGAAAAGTAGGAAGCGAGAAACTTTTTTTCCTTTCATCATTTTACAATGGTTGCCAGCGATAAAAAATTTTAATAAAGGTTTGAAATTATGTTTAAAGTTTGTTGCAAGTCGCTAAGTACTGTCATTCTCATACAGTGTATTTCGAAAGTCTCGCCGCATTATATGGCATTTTTTGCGATTTCTATTGGTTATGACGTAATATCTTATGAACCATGTGCCGTATGTGATTCTTAACCATGCAGCAATTGTTACCTCACGGTAAGGAATGTGTGTACCATCTTCGGTTAAAATCGGTCCAATGGTTTAGGAGAAAATGAGCAGCATTGTTGCAAAATGCAGCAGTTTTTCGCGCATCTCATTGTTTATGACGTTATATCCCGTGAATTATATATCGTATGTGATTCTTACACTTACGGCGACCGTCCTCGTGGATTGAAGCTTACGTGTACCAAATTTCATAAAGTTTGAAACAAAACTGTCGATTTGTATGCAACACGTACAAACATACGGACACTTTGCTTATATATTAGAAGATACAGAGGCGCTTCTGCGTACAACGAAACCGACAAATCCTTGGTAAGCTGCTGGAGATACACTGCTGGACATCTAAAATGGAACATCATAAAGGATTGTAGTTATCAAATATCAAACATATTTGCGACTAGATGAAAACCCGGGGTCTCCTGAGTACTATTTATTCCACTCATAAGTTAGTCCATCTCTCCATAGCTTTTCCCTGTCATTCCACCTTCTCTTTTTGTCCATCTACTTCTTCCCCCTCCCTCTCTTCATCTCTTTACCTCTCTCTGCTTATCACCTCATACCCCTCCATCAACTCGTATCTAATAAAGCAGAAGGAATGATTTTAGTAACTGTACGTGCAGATAAGACTACTGACCTGCTGATGTTACTTAGGTCAAGGTGCGAAATTTCAGTTCTGAAGCCACCAGCCAATCCAACAAATTAGGTCACCACATCCCTTTTATCTGAATCTGAAGTAATTCCCCTTCGTCCGCTCTGTCACTGTTCGAAGAATATCGTTACATGTAATACCATATGAAATGGTTCAGCAGAAACATATATCCCAGTACCACAGCCTAACTATCTAGCACTTCATTTTTGTTCAGTGTTATCTTTCTGCTCAGAAGTACCACTTATCGGTGGCACCTTTGGATGAAACTCACAAGGAGACCACATGGGTATCGCATTTTAGAATTTTTTTATATTTATATTATTATTATTATATTATGTTATTTGTATTATATTTATATTATGTACTTTGAATTTTTGCAAGTACAAGCAACTATCGATAATTAAAGCCTTTGAAACATCAGCCTCGTTAGCTCAGGCAGTAGCGTACTTGACTCGCAACCAGGGAGTCGGTGGTTCGAATCGTGCTGTAACAGATATATAATTTTTTTGTTGTTGTTTCCGAATTCTTACACCATTCTAATACCTAAAGGTAATTTTTATGAACAATGTACGTATTTTTGTTTATTTGTAATTTTCCTTATTTTATAAATGGTTGTCAGTAACGATGACTTAAGAAAAACAACCAATCAAACTCGTGTGCGAGGAGTAATTTCAAGCAGGATACAAATAAATTCGTCGGCCGCAGTGGCCGAGCGGTCTGCAACGCGCCAGTCACAGTCTACACGGCCGCTACGGACGGGGTTTCGAATCCCCCCTCGGGCATGGATATTTGTGTCGTCTTTAGTATAAGGTATATCATAGGTAGTTTGTACGTTTAGGGACTGATGATCCCGCAGTTAAGTCCCGTAAGACCCATAAGCTTAACAGACATTTTAAAATAAATTTACATTATTTTAAATTCAGTTATATAAAACATTTTGGGATCTCTAATTCCACATGTTGTGTCAGTTTTTATTTATGTGTATGTATACGATCTGAACACCTTGTCTCCTAAAACGAAAGGCTTAAATAGCTGTGCAAATGACATTCCGAAAACAGCGTTGTAGATCTTCACAAACAGAACTATCAAAGACACCATCGTCAGCGAATAGTGAAGCCAATACAGTAAAAAAAGTAACTTCTTATGCTTTTTGAAAACCATCATTATTAAGAACCTTTTACAAATTATAAAAAATTACGAATAAACCAAAACACGCGCATTTTTCGTAAAAACTACCATTACATTACATAACTGTATAAGTATTCGGACGAAACGAAAAAAAGCTGCCACAACTGGATTCGAACCAGTGATCCTACGGTTTCAGATCCAGAACGCTACCACCTGAGGTACACCGACAGATGCTGCAAGTGCATTAATTTATGGTACTTACATACACTTGCAAAACTTCAAAAAACATAAATATAAGGAAATTCGATAATCCGATACCTGTGTGTTCTCCTTGTCAGTTGACTACTCGTGACGAGTGGGTCTACTGCAGCGACCCTGGCGTTCTATTCCCGCACTGCGTCGCGCCTGTCTCCAGTAGTCCTCTTCGTTTAGACGTAAACACAAAAAATCTAGAGCTGCTTTGTAGTTTCGCAACTGAATGAAAAAGTGAGGTTATGAGGGCACTTTTTACCTAGGAGCAGGAGCAGTTTATTAAATGACGAAGGGGAAAACCATAGTTCTCCTAAAATGTCATATAGCAAATTTTGTACCCAATTGAGAACCTAAATAAAAAGAAAAGTGTCATTAAACCTCTATTTTTTTTTTTTTTTTTTTTTTTTTTTTTTTTTTTTTTTGTCGAAGAAAATCTACACTAATTTCGTTTTCATATCCTGTTTTCTTGCTAACGGTCAAAATAAAGATCGAAAATAATTTTCTCATGTAATAATTCTGACTCTTCTGTTGATATAATTTTCGATAAAACACGTTTATATATTCACGCTCGTAGATATGCGTTTTGTAGGCTTTTTCTCCGTGAAACAAAAATATTGGTCTGCTTGCAGATATTTTGTCTCTTTTGTAGGAGAGGACGAGTAGAAAAACAATATTAGTTTCTGGTGCAACTTTTTCGGTGTGATGAAAACACAAAGCAAACAAAAGAAGATGTAAAGTATTTCTGTAATATGAATCTGCTCGACCAGAATGGCGTCACTTCCGATGTTAGCAGACACCACTACTGTTACTTGCTTCTGCGCATGCTCATTCTGCAGCACACTCGAAAATTTAGAACTCTAACACTCGGCACAGTCTGTAGATCATTGACGTCATAGACGCACTCGCGATGGCGTTGAGTACTGATTTAGACGCTGGCACGAAAGGAGCACGCACATCAAGTAGTCAATTTTCACCACAAAGTCGATCGTGTAAATCGGGCTAACTGATTCAATGACTGTTAGCCAAATATGGAATCGTTGGGTTCAGGAGGGCAATCCGGAACGCCGTGCTGGATCCCAACGGCCTCGTATCTCTACCAGTCGAGATGACAGGAATTTTATACGCATTGCTGTAACGGATGGTGTGGCCACGTCTCAGTCCCTGAGTCAACATATGGAAACGTTTGCAAGACAACAAGCATCTGCACGAACAGTTCGACGACATTTGCAGCAGCTCGGAGACGATGGCTGCGGTTACCATTGACGCTGCATCACAAACAGGAGCGCCTTCGATGGTGTACGGAACGACGAACCTGGGTGCACGAATTGCAAAACGTCATTTTTTTTCGGATGAATCCAGGTTCTGTTTACAGCATTGTGATGGTCGCGTCCGTGTTTGGGGATATCGCTGTGAACGCACATTAGAAGCGTGTATTCGGCATCGCCATACTGGCGTATCACCCGGCGTGATGTTATGGGCCATTGGTTACACGTCCCGGTCCCCTTTTGTTCGCATCGACGGCACTTTGAACAGTCGCCGTTACATTTTAGATGTGTTACGACCCGTGGCTCTACCCTTCATTCGATCCCTGCGAAACCCCACTTTTCAGCAGGACAATGCACGAACGCATGTCGCAGGTCCAGTACGTGCCTTTCTGGATACGGAAAATGTTCGACTGCTGCCCTTACCAGCATATTCTCCAGATCTCTCACCAATTGAAAACGTCTGGTCAATGGTGGCCGAGCAACTGGCTCGTCACAATACGCCAGTCACTACTCATGATGAACTGTGATGTTGAAGCTGCATGGGCATCTGTACCTGTACACGCCATCCAAGCTCTGTTTGACTCATTGCTCAGGCTTATCAAGGCCGTTCTTACGGCCAGAGGTGGTTGTTCTGGGTACTGATTTCTCAGGATCTATGGACCCAAATTGCGTGAAAATGTGTTCACATATCAGTTCTAGTATAAAACGTGTGTCCAATGAATACCCGTTTATCATCTGCATTTATTCTTGTTGTAGCAATTTTAATGGCCAGAAGTGTAGATGAATGACAAAAATTTGTCGAACCGAAACCAGAGAACTATGACAAATTCGTTCAAGCGGTTAATGAATTTTCTGTTAAAAGTATTCCTACGGGGTGCACGACTGTCTATATACGTGGCTTCACAGTAGAAAATAAGGATGCTTGCGAAAAGTATTGTAATTTGTACGATATGATTTTCCTATCCCTTGAAACAATTGAAACAAGTAATGAGCTAATGGCAGCCTTAAAGGAGCAAAGATGCCGATCGTGGGTGAAAACTGTGAAGGATATCGACATGACACACAGCAGTAAGAAAACATGGGGATTAGTTAAAAAAACTGTCAAACGATACAACCACAAGAAATCCACATGTAAATACTGTCGCGTTGCAAACTGAAGGTGGCCCGGAATCCGAAGGCTGGTCGTTAATAGAGCACGAAACTTTCACTATGAACACGTTTCTTGCAAACACAAGCGTTACTCAGTAAAGACTGACTCCTATTTGCAGCGCTCCACTATTTATACATAGAAAGGATTTTGTGGCACTTACAAGTACATCAAACGTAAGGAACATGTAGAACATTCTAGAAATAGTAAATACAAAGAAATAAATTTTCTTCTGCCCGTGGCGGGATTTGAACTGGGGATCGCAAGCTCAGCGATGCTAACCACTACACCACGCGTGCTGTTGGAATACTAGCGGCACTATAAACCCCAACCAAATCAGCTGTTACAAAGTGGAAAGCCAGACTCTAAGGGCTACGTAAATAGGTCCAGACGAAAAGGAGTGGCGTTCATCGATCTTACACCGCCCTACGATACTATACGAGTAGTATATTTAACACTTTTATCATATACAGGGTGTTTCACTAAGTGTGTTTGCCTCTGTAACTTATAAAGTAATACGTGACGGGAAATTTTAATGCGGTACGTCAACACAAGGTATGTTACACTTTCTGTGGTGCTATGAACATAGTTTATTGTATCATTTTCCACAGAGTTTCAGCACAAAGATATAATTTTTTAAATGGAGCAATAGTTTTTTTCTATCGTGCATTGGAATAGTTGAAACCAGCTGCATCCAAATCAATTTAAACTATATTACTATCACTTAGTTTGGGAGCTACAACCCCTCAAAGTTTCAGGGGCAGATACCACACGCTGTACATAATACATGGCTGTGTGGTGGGTGATGGATGTTATGGCGGTGGGAAGTTGATTTACAAGAGATGTTCAAATGTGTGTCCAAGTTCCTCAATACATAATGCAATGCGCCGTCGAAAGGATCTGTGGATGAGATGTAACATCGCCGGTGTGACAGAGCGACATGCGTCCTCGATGCGCCGTTTTAGACCATCTGGGGATGTGGGCTCAGTGACATAAACGCGATCCTTTAGATATCCCCACAAAAAGAAATCTACTGGTGTTAAATCGGGCGACCTTGCGGGCCATGAATGAGGACCATGGCGCTCCAACCATCTTCCTGCAAACCTGTTGTTTAGTTCTTCCACAATAGCACGCGCAGAATGGGCTGGGTGCCCATCGTGCTGCATCAACATATGGACTCTCGTGTGTAGAGACACACGTTCAAGGAGACCACCCAAACTGTCGGCTATAAAAGCGCGATATAACTCACCTGTCAGTGTACCTGGGAAGTAGTGTGGACCGATGATTTCACCCCCAAGGATTCCACACCACGCGTTAATAGACCACGTACGCTGACGTTCGACAGATCGTACCCACCGAGGATTGTCTGCGGCCCAGTAGTGCATGTTATGGCGATTCACTGCACAATAATTTGTGAACGTGGAGTCATCAGAGAACATAACACTTTGTAAAGACTCCAGCATGAAATTACGCATGGCCCACGCACAGAATGTCACTATTGCACGGAAATCGTTCCCATGCAGCTCCTGGGTCCGTGACAGGCGGTACGGGTGAAACCTATAGGCGTGTACTATACGCCACACAGATGTGAGACTGACACCGGCGACTGCTACAACGGCTCGTAAGCCGACATGAGGATCGTGGTGTAGTGCAGCTAAAATAAACACCTCTGTCTACTCACTTCTTGCAGGTCTTCGTCTGTTACTGCGACGCATTACCAAGCTGCCTGTTTCCCGAAGTCGTTGTTCGGCACGTAAGAATTTAATGGCTGCCGGGGCTCTTCGCCTAGGATATCTCACGGCATACGCCGTGGCTGCTTCAGTGGCATCGTGTCGGCACTCGCCGAACATCAGCAACATGTTACCGTACTCGTTGTTGGTGTATGCCATCAAAAAATCAAATGTTCAAATGTTTGTATAGCTTATGGGACTTAACTAGGGGGTAATCAGTCCCTAAACTTACAAACTACTTACGAACTAGGACGGCAAAAATATCCAAGCCCGAGGGGGGATTCGAACCCCCGATCGTAGTGGCCATGAAGACCGTGACTGGAGCGCCTTAGTCCCCTCGGCCACCGCGGCCGGCGAGGAAGCTTCTCGCTCCGTGACACCGGCGACGTTACAACTCGGCCGGACCACATTTAGAAGGCTCATTGCATTTTTCGCAGCGTTTGTGGTATCTGCCCCTGAAACTTTGAAGGGTTGTAGCTCCCAAACTAACAGTGATAGGAATGTAGTTTAAATTGATTTGGACGCAGCTGATTTCAACTAATACAATGCACGATAGAAAAAAGTATTGTTCCATTAAAAATTATATCTTTGTGCTGTAACTCTTTTGATAATGATACAATAAACTATGTTCATAGCTCCGCAGAAAGTGTAACATTTCTTGTGTTGACCTAAAGCATTAAAATTTCCCGTCACCTATTATTTTATAAGTTACAGAGGCAAACACACTTAGTGTAAGATCCTGTATATATATATATATATATATATATATATATATATATATATATATATATATATATATATATTTGCTCGTTTAAAGGTATAAAATATAAGGATTCAGTATTAGAGTCATAATCTAAAAGAACTTTGGAAGGACTGGAATCAAAATCCATGTGAATTTCCGTCATATTTGGGAGTAAGAAGAAACTCAACGTCTAGGCGAATTTGTGTGTAGAATCCATGAGACTAACAAAATACCAGCAAAATTTCTAAAAAAATGTTATCGACATAACTCCAGAGATGACAAAAGTGGATAAGTACGAAAACTATAGCACAACGAGCTTAATAGCTCTGGGAAACAGGCTGCTGTCAATAATAATAATATTACCGCAGTGGAGTAGCCGAGCGGTCTAAGGCGCCTCGCTGCGGAGCGCGCGGTTGCTCGCCGCCGGAGGTTCGAGTCCTCCCTGGGGCATTCATGTCTGTGTTTGTCCTTAGGTTAATTTACCTTAGTTTAAGTAGTTTGTAAGCTACGGACTGTCACAAATTTCCACAGCAACAGTTGTTTCTGGCAAGTCTTTGTGTGAGCTCTTTACATCTGATTACCACTATTTTTTTGACCTGCAGGAGACTGCAATAAATAAATAAATAAAAATAATAATAAATAAATAAATAAAACCACGGTATCAGAAAGAATCATTCTTGCGAAACACAGCTAGCTCTTTAGTCACGTGTTGTGATGAGTGCTATAGACAGGTGATGACAAATTCCGTATTTCTACATTTTCGGAAGGCTATCGACATTGTACCTCACATGCGTCTCCTAATCAAATTGCGTGCTTATAGAATATCGCCACTATTGGGTGATTGGATTCGTGATTTCCTGTTAGAAGGGACATAGTGTGTTGTAATTAACGGAAAGTCAACGAGTAGAAGCGGAGTGACATCTTGCGTTCCCTAGGGAAGCATAATAGGGAACGTACTGTTCCTTATTTTTATAAATGATTTTGGAGAAAAATCCGAGTATCTCTCTTAGACTGTTTGTGGGTGATGCTGTCATTTATCGGTTAGTAAAGTCACCTGAAGATCAAAAACAGCTGCAGAACGATTTAGATAAAATATCTATATAGTTCAAAAATTGGCACTTTTTCCTTATGAATGAGAAATGTGAAGTTGTCCATATGACCACTTAAGGAAGTCCGTTAAACTTCATTTAGACGATAAAACAATGAAAACTACAGGTCGTAAATTCAACTAAATATCTATGAGTAACAATTAAAAACAACGTAAGTTGGAAAGAACGCATATAAAATATTTTAGTAAAAGGGAACGAAAGACTACGTTTCGTTGGCAGAACACTTGGAAGATGAAGGAGTTCTACTAAAGAAACCGACTACAACACATGTGCGTCCTATTTTGCGCATTGTGGGATCCCCACCAAGTGGGACTGACAGTCGATTTAGGGAAAGTTCAGAGAAGGGCAGCACGTTTTGTACTATCGCGATATAGGGGAGTTGAGGTGGAAATCATTAAAACAAACGCATTACTCATTGAGACGAGATCTACTTCTGAAATTTCTTTCACCAACTTTTACTTCCGAATACAAACATATTTTGTTAGCACCCACCTACATAGGAAGACACAATCATCAAAATAAAATAAGAGAAATCCGATAGAAAACTGAAAGATTTACGTGTTCCTTTTTTCCGCGAGCTTTTAGTGAATGGAATTGTTGAGGAATCTCATAAAAGCGGTTCGATGAACCCTCTGCCATGCACTTCAGTGCGACTTGCGGAGTATGTATGTACATGTAGAACAACACACAAACACACACATACACCTATGTCCGAGGGAGGACTTGAACCTCCGGCGGTAGCCGCCATGCTGTCCCCGACATGGTACCTGTAACCGGTCGGCCATTCCCGCGCGGCTCTTCGATCCTCCTCTGGCCACACGCAGCCGACAATTATCAATCCGCTGTGCAAACAACCGCAGCACGTCTCAGTTAGCAGACTGCAGAGTGATTGCAAACGCGGGCTAACGGATGGACTCCGCCGCGCCCCCTACGGACCGACTGCCGTGGCGTCCATCGCCGTCGGTGTTCGTCGCCGTCGCGGTTCCTCACGCCTAGCGCCGGAGACTGCCCGGGAGGCCTGCAGTGGGAATAATTCAGCCTGCCGGCACCGGGCATTTGTACCCGCCAAGCAGACGTGCCCGTTGGGTGGCCTGCGCCCCAGGGGCTGCCGACACGCTCCGCCGAGAGCCACAGCTCAGCAGCCGCGACACGCAGGAGTTCTCGCCAACCGGTTTACAGCGCTCGCGAGGCTTACCCCAGTCTTCCGTACGAGGCCGAGGTGAATAGGGCTCCGTCTCCCACACAGATAATCTATAGCTATAAATAGCTATAAATGTCAACGTCTGTTCGGTGTACGTTTATCACGTCTGAACCACAAGACATAAAGAGCTAAAAATTTGTACAGTTACTAATGTCTACCCGGGGAAGGCTTTAGGCACGGTTTTATGGCGATCGGATATATATATATATATATATATTAATGTGAATGTCTGTTCGGTGTACGCTTATCACGTCCGAACGACAAGACGCAGAGACTTACATATTTCTACAGTTACTAATTTATACCTGAGGAAGGTTTTTGGCACGGTTTTATAGCGATCTGATAGATATTTAGTAATTTGAAGAATATAACGCGAAATGCGGAACAATTATGATTCTTTAGAAATTATGTTTACTCATTGAAAATGGTTTTATTGGTTGCGTTGTCGGTTGAGGGTTGATAATGATAAAAGGGTTGAGTATATTGGGATGGAAAGTAATCGGTGTATATAAAATTCTACGTATGTGTGTGTGTGTTAATATTTCGCTCTGCAGCGAAAACTACAGAACGCAAACGAATGGTGTGTGTGTAATTGTTGTCCGAAGTCTCCCGTTGTACACCATAGCAGTTTTATGCCGATAGCTATAAGGGGATAGAAGATATGGTGGTTGAAAGTCGTCAAATTATTAAAAAATTCGGACTGAAGGCCAGCGATAACGTTTGGGACTCTACACCAAGCAGGTTACATACAGCAAAACGTGATGCCACAGACCATATCTTGTCTATGCGTGCTACAATGTCTTCAGCTCTTTCTCTGTAAGGATAAGCATACGAATAAGGAAATATAGCAATAAATAAATAAAGCAGTAAAAAAGAAAGTTCTTTTAATACAACTCTTAAAAAAAAAATCTATTTGACGTTTCGTGCATTAGAGCAAGTGATTTATCTGTGATATTATTACAATCATTATTGTTGAATTTCGTGATTGGATTCTTCGAAACGAGTGCATTTTTATGTGTGATTTCTTATTTTCTATATATTCTCTGATAAATGTAACATGTTTTTAGAAAAAAAGGGGATGGACAGAGAGAGCGTGGATAGGAAAAGTACTAACTCAAGGCTCGAATAAATAAATACCCGGGCAACACCGGGTTTTCAGCTAGTTTTAAAATAAATTACATCGACAAAAGGCACTGACAAGAGACATCCAAACTATTGACCACCTGCCTTTCGGCTGCTGCAACTTACCAAAAGAGAGGAACCAGCTCAAGGAAAAAA
Source organism: Locusta migratoria (assembly GCA_026315105.1). NCBI lineage: Eukaryota > Metazoa > Arthropoda > Insecta > Orthoptera > Acrididae > Locusta > Locusta migratoria. Next base: position 269,827,016 of record CM048747.1, read on the forward strand.
AAAATAGCTGACAAAGGAGGAGGATGACCCGTCAGTAAATTTAATTTGGTACATAAGTTCACTACAGACTTTTACAACTTCTGTAGTCCAATAACATTTCCTACTGTGTAAAACCCATTTGGTTTCTTTATATGAAGTGATAAATCTCGTAGAGCCAAAATTTTTTAAATCTTTCCATCTTATGTACTGTGTTTGAGTTTGAAAAAGTAGCTGAAGTAACCGCCTGAAATTAACCTTCAAACATGTAAATATTACTATTAATGGGGCATGTTAAATAAATAATAATATAAAAGGAGACCACATGGGTATAGTATTTTTTTATATTTATGGTACGTGAAGGTCAGAACTCAAATAACTATCAGCCAAAGCCATTCGACCCAACTCTCAAAAATTCTCGAGAAAATCGAATTTGAAATTTTTTAAAGTACCAGCAATTGCAACAGTTACGGTATCTGTAGGTGTAGCATCGGTGGTAGCATTCTGGCCATCCAACCCTGTGGGCAGTGGTTAAGCCGGCCGCGGTGGCCGAGGAGACTGAGGTGCTTCAGTCACGGTCTGCACGGCCACTACGGTCCGGGGTTCGAATCCCCCCTCGGGCATGGTATTTGTGCCGTCCTATTTCGTAAGTAGTTCATAAGTAGTTTGTAAGTTTAGGGACTGATGACCCCGTAGTTAAGTCCCATAGACTATACAAACATTTGAACATTTTTGGCAGTGGTTAAAAGCCTTACGTAACGGATGTTTTACTTCTTTTCCGTTGTGTCCGAATACTTGTAGTATTTTAATTTCCACCTGTAATTTTTACGAAAAGTGTACGTAATTTTATTTATTCATAATTTTCTAAATTTTATATAAGGTTGTTAACAATAATAGTTTCAATTAAAAAACATAACTTACGTATTTTAAAGTACTGGATTCACTATTAGCTAACGACGACAGTCTTTGATTGTTCAGTTTGTCAAGCTCTACGACAATGTATTGGGAAAGTTTTGTCCATAGTTACTAATGGCTTTCCAAGCAGCTAACCTATTCAACCATGGTCTTAGGCGACGATAGGATTTTCAGCTCGTCTACATACACATAAAAACTTACACAACACGTGGAATTAGACATCCCAAAATATTTTATATAACTGAATTCGAAAACGGAAAAAAAGTGACAGTGGGATTCGAACCATCGACTCTAAGGTTGTAAGGCCAGAACGCTACCACCTGAGCCACAGCAACAGACACTGCAGTTGTTTTTATTATTGTCACTTACGTACGTTTTTGCGAAACTGCAAAGTTTTTTTTTCTCGAGAAATTGTGAGAGATGCGTCGAATGGCTTCGGCTGATTGTTTTTTAGTTCCGAGCTGCACGTACCATAAGTATCAAAAAATTATAAAATCTGATACCCTTGTGGTCTCCTTGTGAGACATATATAGTACTAAATGAACAAGTAAATATAAGTAATCATTTACTTTTTGTACTGATTGATCATGTAATAGGAATTTCAATGTACAAAATGAGCGATCTGAAACTGTTTTTCGGAATATTCAGAAAAACACAAATAGGAATTAGAAAATGTTTGAATAAAATTTGTTTACCTTTGAAGAGAGCTATCCATCAAGACAAAGCTCGACCCCTTGCACAGTTTTCTATTGCATATTTGAATTCTCCGTGAAAAAATTTGTAAACTCTTGTATGAAACATTTTTTCGTTTCATGGTAGATGACGATGTAATCGTCAAAAATTAAAATGAGTTGAAAATTGTTGAGAGATTGTAATATGTCGAACAAATAGACGTGGGACTCTTTCTCTAAGTTTAACACTGTCGCTTTCAGCAAACATATCGACAATACTACAAAACGTCGTTGCAGAAGAAACATTATTAACTGGGAACAGATTAGATTACCTTTGACAAGCTTGTTTAGTAATTTTTCTGAGTCTCAGAGTACGGGAAATGATATCTACTGTCTCTGCAACCGTTAACATCGTGGAACAATTGCGTAGAGATGTGTACAATCCGAAACATTGAAGCACAGTGATGAGTCTGACCATATACTGAGAGCATGATCACAGTTTGTAATTCATTAGGCTGTGGGAGTTGCCACATGATAGCATCATCAAAAATATAAAAATTTGTACTTTGATTTTCCTAATCTCATATGTATTTGTATGACATATCACCGTTTTCAATAAATTTTAATTGATTTTTATTTTTGCGGATTACAGCGCAATCTTCATGGAACCAATAAACGTTTCATGCATAAGTTACATACTTTTTTTTTTTTTTTTTTTTTTTTTTTTTTTTTTTTTTTAACGGAGAGTCAAAATGTAAAATAAAAATAGGGGTTCTTATTTAAGATTTGTGTATCAGTCCATTCTGCACCCGGGGGTGAACCTCTTCGAGGTGAATAACAACTTTATACTTTTCCACATATTGTTAAAAAATATTAGTGCCTCAGCCTATATAATCACAGATTCCATTCACACACACACACACACACCTTTTTATTACAAAAAAAACCAAACGAACTGTTTGAAATCGTAGTTTGTCAGTGTAAAAGATCATCCATTATCCTATATGTACATAAACTCGCAAGTAAGACACACAGACGCAGAGAGAGAGAGAGAGAGAGAGAGAGAGAGAGAGAGAGAGAGAGAGAGAGAGAGAATAAATATTTCACGACATTGAGTGAGGTTACCTTCTAAAGAGGACAAAAGACTTACGAGTGATAAATATAAATAAAGTATTTCATCCGCAGCATGGAATAAGGCGTGTTAATTATGAAACTACTACAGTTTAAGTATATTCAGCTGCTGCGAAAATACTACAAGTGACGCATTACATCAATGAGATTAGGAGGGGAAAATGTGCTGAAGTGTAGCTTCAGTTAAAGGCGGAAATGTATTTCTTTTCTTGAGTTAACAGCCTGCAACAGACGTTAATCCAAAATAACACAAGAAACGCATTGACATATTGGTACTGACAAGTACAGATTCTTCATAGAAAACAGAACAAACAGTCTAGCCCTCTGTAAGATGTGGAATATGAGCTATACTATCCCTAGAGAATATTTGAATGCTTACCTTGCAAAATTTTTCAGAATATTTATTCACTAAGTAAAATCAGAACAAGAAAATAAAACTAATATTTTTAACTTTTGAGAAATGTGGTTCTTAATTTCGTGTTTTCAGATTTCCTGATATTAATGGCTGACAATAATTATTTAGAAACATATCTCACACTGTATCATTGTATCAAAACTACTGTGTTCTGCGTAGTAATTAAATTTTTTATCATAGCCACAATACAAAAATATCTGTGGACAACGAAACGTTCGCAGAGAAGCCACCAAACTCACTACGCTAAATCACAGTGACTGTAGCTACATGCTGCCGAAACGAGCTACTGAGTGTAATAAAAAGCAAGCGAGATATTCGTTCACAATACGGACCGTTTACCATTTTACTAGCCCTATATTTGTTAACTAATTCGCGATTTCTTCTCTGTGGACTGATACCATCCCAAAGAAAATTATTATTTTTGTTTATACGTATTAAAAATTAAAGATTTTGCAGGTTCTTCCAGAAATACTAATAGTTATTAAAATTTTTTACAGATCACATTGAAAGTAATCATCTCATCTCGTCCAGAAGTTATTATGTTGACTGTGAATAATTACTCTCGAAAATTAAAGTCAAAGAATATATACTGTTAGTACAATCCAGTTGCGGCAAATATTTATAAAGTTGGCGCAAACTTAAATCACAGTCCAGTGTAGTAGACAGTGGAGTAGCGGAGCGCGCGGTTGCTTACCGTCGGAGGTTCGAGTCCTCCCTGGGGCATGTGTGTGTGTGTGTGTGTGTGTGTGTGTGTGTGTGTGTGTGTGTGTGTGTGTGTTTTTGTCCTGAGGTTAGTTTACCTTAGTTTAACTAGTTTGTCTGATGACCACGCAGTTTGCTCAAATAGATTTACAAACATTTCAACTTTTTTTAAATTATTTTTATATTGGTCCAAGGTTCGAATTCCGGCCCAGGACAGATTTTAAGTTTCATACGAACACAGTTACAGAGTGAAAATATCATTCTGGAAACGTCCCCTAGGCTGTGGCCAAGCCATCTGTCTAGATTTCTTCCAGGAGTGGTAGTCCTGCACGTTTCGCAGCAGAACTGTGAAGTTTGGAAAGTAGAAGGCGAGGTCCTGCAAGAAATAAAGGTGTGAGGACAGGCCGTGAAATGTACCAGGATAGCTGAGTGACAGAGAGCTTGCCCGCGAAAGACAAAGGTCCCAGGTTCGAGTTCCGGTCCCACAAACAGTTTTAATCTGCCAGGAAGTTTCATGGAGACATATTGTTCTCTGTATTGAAATTGAGGCGCAATACCTTTTGACGTTAGATGTATTTCCGGTCATCAGGAACACTTCCGCTAGGTCTTCAAATGTTCAAAAGTTTGTAGAAATTATGGGACTTAACTACGGGGTCATCAGTCAGAAACAATCTACTTATGAACTAGGTTATACTAAAGACGGCACAGACATCCATGCCCGAGGGGGGACTCGAACCCCCGACGGGGAACGGCCTCGCGCATCGTAGCATAGCGCCTCAATGCGCTCTGCCGCTCCGCCGCGGCTCTGTTAGGTCTTAAACTTGTATCCATTCTGGAAGTGTAAAACATGTGGAAAGCGAGTGTTGTGTTATGTGTGCATCCATTGAGCACTAAAATGCTTGAAAAATCACATACCATCAATCAGAAATATGAACCAACTCCAAACGTGTTCCACAATGTTATAAGCAACATCTAAAGCATGTACACCGCCTGATGATGAACTGCCAGGCAGTTCGAAACCGGTTGTGGTATTAAATACATACGAAAGGTGATTGGTTGCTGTTATTTTCTGATTTCTATTAGGTCTTCCTGCTTCTTGTTGTTGATATATGTCTTTTTGTAAATGGAAGGACAGATGCCAAGATCGTAAATTTTTTAGTTCTATTTGTTCACGATGACCGGTTTCGACACTCAATGGTGTCATCATCTGGTCTCATTGACAAGACATTTATAAAATACGATCGCTCCCTAAGATGAGTAAATTATGTGGTATCTTTTTGTATCTTCTTGCCATACGCACTGACACGGCAAAGGACTGCCTCATCACAGTTGTAATTCACTGGAAGTACCGTGTGCAAAGTCATGACAAGCGATATAACAGTCCGTTTTTGAGTAACGTAAAACGTTTGCCTCTGTTTTATTGCGAAGTTTATTTGCTTATCTAAGTCCTCGTGATTTGCCATCATCTCTTGAACATATATACGTACTGAGTGAACACGAACTCTTCTTCAAATGGCGGTGATGTTCAGTCCATTACAATGAAATGAGCATTGATAACTATTCAGTGAAGAATGAATAAAATGAGCTTGGTTACGATGAAATATGATGGTTTTGCAACCATCCGTTCATAGCCAGTGTCATTAGAAGCCTATCAGAGGTGTGAATGTGTTTTTGTGCATGACAGCTGTCAGTAAGTAAATGTAACTCTTCAACTTCAGGAGACGGTTTGTCGACAATATGGACGTTTAGAAAAATGAACATCTCATCTCGCTCTTTTTTCAGTGTGATTCCGAGACATGAATAAAATCTTCTTATAAATGTCTTCAGAGAGCACATTTTTTTAGTGGCTGCGGTTGTTTGTCGCTCTTACATGTATAGGACTCCGAAATACGCCTCGATCAGAACATCACGCAAGTGAAAATGCTGAGAAACAGGCCGTGGAAATCTCTCTGATGTGGACGAAGTCGCTTGGATGTGAAACAGAATTACAGAAGCACAGCAACAGGTAAACCCAATAACGGCCCTCATGAAAGATTGATTACGTCTCCTACCTGTTGACGAAATCGTTGCTTGCTTGCAAACATCGTTTTCACTGGAGTTCCGTTATTCAATTTACCCGAACAACAGTAGTGAGCTGCATTACTCCGTCTGCGGGTATTCCTCAGTGCTTACTCGTATATTTTATGTTGCGCTTAAAAGAAACATCAGTTACAAAACATTTGAAATGTGTGTTGTTATACCCCTTGAAAGATTAGCCTAGTTTGGTGAAAAATAAAAAGGGTGTAAATACACGTAATTGCGGCTGTTAAGATTACTGGTACTAAATGCCCCCAGAAATAGACACTGTCCTTAATTACATAAAATGAGATGTTGATTCATTTCATGACACGAGGAACGACGCTTCCTTTCCGTAAAGGAAAGAGATTAATATGGTTTTCGTATGTGCCAAGACCTGGACGAATGGGAGAAAATGGTAAGTACTAACCTTGAAATATTATATATAGCACAACGAAAAACGCTAGAACTGCGACGTCTGTACGAAAACTGTAATTTATATGGATTAATTATTATTTTTGTCTGTTCTCTTGTCTCGGAACTCATTACAGGCGCTACTGGTTTTCAATTCTTTACGTTAGCCTATGTTAGGGTGATCTTAATTTATTGAAAGAGAGAATATGCAACATTAGTCTATTGCAATTATTTGGTTTGGTACAACAAGTTAACATGATTTAAGATTACATAAATTCAAACGGCAGTGCCTCTTAGAAAGTTATTGGGGGTTAAGATGGAGAATTACGCTGGTGCCTTCAAATAAATGGGGGCTGGAGTTACTGTGCAAGTACAACGGAAGATTGATAAACGAGGAGATGATTTACTACAGAGGAAGAAGACAACCGAAGAAACATCACACTCGAGGAAAATCACAGAAGATTTTATCGTGCAGTTTGGAAATAACTGCATAGTAACTAATAAGTATATTCCATATGATCATCTTGTGATGGTGTAGCTCCTGTATCTTCCGTGCTTACTGTATTAGACGTGTGGTTAAATCCGCCTTATGCAAGACACCTTGTTTGGTTTTAACTCCCTAACAGGATTCGCCACTTTTTGTACCATCTTCCGTAGGTTTTTGCCTGTTATTTTATTATGTCATTCGCAGAATTTGCACCGGCTTTAATCGAGGAATGACAAGTTTTCACAGCTTGCACATCTGCAAACAATAAGATGTTTTTATTTGCGAAAACTAATTGTTGTTTGCAGATGACAAGCTGTAAAAAATATCATTCTTCAATTAAAGCATATGCAAATCCTGCGAATTATATAATAAAATAAATACAAAAGCCCACAGGAGATGGTACAATAAGTGCCGAAAAATGTTCAAAAATGTTCAAATGTTTGTAAAGCTTATGGGTCTTAACTTCGGGTCATCAGTCCGTAAACTTCCAAACTACTTATGAATTAGCTTATACTAAGGATGGCACAATCATCCATCCCAGACGAAGGATTCGAAACCCTGACGGGGAACGGCCTCGCGCATCATAGCAAAGCGCCTCAATGCGCTCTGCCGCTCCGTCGCGGCGAAAGATGTTTTGGTGTTAAAACAAAACATGGAGTCTTGGATAAGGCGGATTTAACCACACACATATATATTCATTAGGATTTTTGAAAGCTGCTTTTCGTCAGATAGTTCAAAACAAGGTACTACCACTAACAGGCAGTCTCACAAGAATGATATAGTGGAGAACAAAGCAGAAAAAAACATCAAAACATTGGAAGCACTCACAATCAAGCTGCAGTAGCCCAATACAAACTGTATTTAAGTTTTGAAATACCAGCGTTGTGTAGAACCCGTTGCCAGAGATGTGGAAGGCGTAGTTTAGCAGAGACTGTTCTGTTGATGGTGCGAATGGAGCGGTCTGCTACCTGTCGAATCTCTGGAACAGTTCTGAAGTGAATGCCACGAAGTGGTTCCTTCATAATCGGAATCAAATCAAAGTCACAAGAACTTAAGTCCGGGGAGTAAGGAGGCTGGTACAGTACTTCCCAGGCTCATCGATTGAACAGCTAGCGCGTTGCCACTTCTGGCGTCGATCACTGTCCACTATCGCGGCAACAATATGCACTTCTTCTTCAGAGACGGTAGGACGACCTTCACGATGCATGTCTGCCACAGTTTGCCGACCTTCGTTAAGGCTTTTACCCAGCGTTCCACTGTTCTGTACTGCAATGTCGATTCCCCGCACGCCACTTGAAGACCTTGAAGACGCTGTCGTGCTGTACGACTTCTGGCACATTCAGTCTTGATCTGACTCCATTGTGCCTATTTCAACAAAATAGTGACACCGATACGTTAGACCGCTCGCTCTTAAATGACTGTTTTTCCCTCGACTGTGCGCACGCTGGTGAGGTGGTAAGGTAGGTATGTCAACAACGTGTGCTATCAGCGACTATAGTAGATTCCATTCCATAGTGTCCTCACAGCAGTGTCGCCACTATTTCAGTCCCGACCCTTGTATATTATTACGAAGGCAAAAAATTGTGAGATGCAAAAAGAATACCCAATTTTCAGGATAAAACCATATGCTCATCGGTGATGGAAGTATCTGATAAGGAGCAGAAATTTGAGTATATAAAATAAGGGAGTACTGAAATTTTTCTACTATTGGTATGTCAGACATACGTGCAGCACTTAATAATCACTTCCTAAATGTATCAGGTGAATTAAACAGATCTTAGCTCCTACAGGCAATCATATAACTCTCTTATAAGATACAATCACCAGATTGTTACCTGAAACAGTCCTCCGTGATACTTACAAGAGAGAAATTGAGCCAGTAATTAAATCACAAAGAACTCTTTGTAGATAGGGGGTAGCTAGTTGAATATCATTCTCCTTCCACTATTTGTCACTACTTATCAATATTTATATTTTTTCCTTTTGGCATCGTCAGTTTCCTGATAGACTGAAATACTCATTAGTGAAATCACATTGTAAAAAAGGAGACAACTTCCTACCTATGTATTTGCCACTGGTATTTGCTAAAATTATTGAAAAGGCTGTATATTGAAGGTGAAATGTACAGTTTGATTTCATAAGTGTTTCAAAAACCGATAGTGCTATGTTTACTTTCTACTTTGAGGCACTAGTAGGATCGCTAGGCGTCTTCTATGGTTTAACAAAATCACTGCCATCAGGGCGTGTGTGGAGGAGAATTTGCGTAGGTGCTACAAAGATCGTAGCATCCATATCTATTCAGACAGCCAGGCAGCCCTGAGATCACTGGGAGCTCCTGCAACAATGTCTAAAATTGTTGCAGAATGTCACTGGGTTCTGGTGGAGCTAGGGGAAAGCAATAGAGTAAACCTATTGTGGGTCCCTGGCCACTCGGGGATCAGTGGCAACGAACATGCCGACAGATTAGCCAGGATGGGAGCAGAGACTCCATTTATTGGACCGGAACCTGTCCTGACAATCACCAAGGCAATGATCAAATTGGAGCTACGTAACTGGCTCAGAAGACAGCATATAGAATATTGGACCAAAGTCCATCAACAAAAACATGGCAAGGTAATGATGCCAAAGCCATGTTTTAAAAGAATCTCTGCAATCCTGGGTCTGAACAGGAGAGAGATTAGACTCATGGTTGCATTGCTGATAGGCCATGGGAATTTCAAAAAACACCTACACACAATGGGAATAACAGAAGAGGACCCTAAATGTAGGATCTGTGATGACGGTGATGAAACTGCATCACATCTGATCTTCGACTGCATTGCATTGGAGAGTAAAAGGCACAGAATATTTGGGACAACCAGACCCGAAGAAATGGTGTCTAATAAAGAACTGGTAAAGGGACTCCTTGCACTGTTCAAGGGCATTGGTTGGCTTTACTAGACATACAGGGAGCGATACCGCACAATAAACTTAGTTTCGGTGCGGGCTTCCCTGAAAGAATCAAATCAATCAATCAATCCACTATTTGTCATTACTTATCAATATTTATATTTTTTCCTTTCGGCATCGTCAGTTTCCTGATAGACTGAAATACTCATTAGTGAAATCACATTGTAAAAAAGGAGACAACTTCCTACCTATTTCTTTGCCACTGATATTTGCTAAAATTATTGAAAAGGCTGTATATTGAAGGTAAAATGTACAGTTTGATTTCGTAAGTGGTTCAAAAACCGATAATGCTATGTTTACTTTCTCTTTTGAGGCACTAGTAGGATTAAATAAAAGACTGCGATCGCTAGGCGTCTTCTATGGTTTAACAAAGACGAATGAGTGTATTGATCACAAAATACTGTTGCAGAAGTTGGAATATTATGGAATGACGGAAGTAGCTCACAATTAGTTCATCTCGTATTTTAATAACAAATATCAGACGGTGATTCTGTGCATTGTTGAAAATGGATGTGATATGCACACACAGTGGGGCACATTTAAGTGCGTAGTGTCTCTTCTGGGTCCGCTGTCGTGTATAAGAGGTAATTGTAAAATATTTCTGTTTGATGGTGATAACACAGGCTTGTAGTGAGGGATGTTGTTTGCAACGTTGCCACAGCATCAAAAAAGAAGTTAAAAATAGAAATCAATGGCTCGTAGGAAATAAATTGATGCTAAATCACAGTAAGACTAATTTCTTACAATGTCTAATACACAATTAAACAAAAACTGACATTTTGATTAAATAAAATGAGCCTATGATAAGTGATAGTTAAAATTTTAAATTTCCAGGCGTTTAGAAAGAAAGTAAGCTTTTGCAGAAAGTCCATGTTCAGGATCCTGTTCAGACTTAAATGCTGTATTGTTTACCATTAGAACAGTATCTAAAATATGTAATAGTTGAAAAAGAAAAGTAGTCTACTTTGTTTATTTTGATTTGCTAATGATGTATGGTGTTTTTTTGTGTGTGTGTGTAACTTTTCTGATACGTAAACCTTATTTATTGAACAGAAACGGGTGGTTCGAGCAATATCTGATGTGATATCGCGAACTACTTCTCTAGCCTGGGTATTGTGACATTGGTTTCTCAGTACATATTTCCTTTAATGTCCTTTGTCTGCTTATTCCCAACACTTAGCAACTTTCAGCCAGTTAATACTAGACAGAAATCGAATCTGCATTTGAATCACAGCTCCTAGTCTCTTGTGCAAAAAGACTCACTGTATACTGTCGTATCCATTTTTAATAAGCTCTACAAGAATTAAAAAAGCTTAGAATGAATCCATGCATTTTCAATCTAATATGAGGAGTTCCCTTGTGGTTCACTGTTTCTATTCCGTCAAGGAATTCATGAAAAAAAAAATAAAAAAAAATAAAATAAAAAAAAAAACAGTTAATTTCTGTGATACATTGCATAATATATTGTCTGACCAGGGAAAAGATAAATTAAAACTGGTTTTTATTTTATTATTAGTTGGGGAACAATTATTCAAATGCTTTAATAGTATGCTGACCGTGTCGCCTAAATTAAAGTTTTTTAAATTGAATTTCTCCTATTTGTTTTCCACCTAGTGCGGGTAAGACTTTACACTTGAAACTGTTCGTTAAGAAAGTCGTCTCCAGTTGAAGTCAACGTCTTTCACCAAAAAGAAAACGCTAATAATGTGGAAAATTAATTAAGAGCTGAAAAGTAGAAATTCTTTAAGCCATGTTGCAGCTCGGCGTATTTTTGTTGATTAACGAAGACTCCACCTCAACGTGAAGGGTTTCTGGAAGTCTATCTAGGAAACTTGAAAACTTAATCCCTCGGCCGAATTAGTGTGCAAAGTCTGTCTGTGCGTAATTCTTGTGCTTCGGCGAAAGGATCGACTATAGTTATCTTTCAGTGAATTATTAATAACTGCAGGCTCGCCGCGCTCACACACAAGAACAAGCACAATCCGCCGCACTAAGTTTCGGCATTCGAAAAATGTTCAGAAATATGGGGAAACTGAATAAATTACATTTCAAAAACGAAACATTACCTTTTAGATATGATTTTTTTGCAATCATTTTAACGATCCGTTACAACACATTTTATTTTCCAGGGAAGAAACTTAATTTCAAAGAGCAATCTAAGAGCCTTTCTCTCTCTCTCTCCCTCAGTGAATATACCTAAGAACTTATATAAAAATGTATACCAACTAGATTCCTCTCAGAGTATTCTGATGCAATTGCTCCGTACTTAGCTATAAGTTACAACCGATCACTCAGCGAAAGATCTGTACCCAAAGACTGGAATGTTGCCTAAGTTACTCCAATATTCATGAAAGGCAATAGGAGTGATCCCCAAAATTACAGGCCTATCTCATTGACGTCGATTTGCAGTAGGATTTTGGAACATATACTTTGTTCGAATATTATGAACTACCTCGAAGAGAACGACCTATTAACCAATAGTCAACACGGATTCAGAAAGTATCGCTCTTGCGAAACACAGCTTGCCCTTTATTCACATGAAGTGTTAAGTGCCATCGACAAGGGATCTCAAATCGATTCCATATTTCTGGATTTCCGGAAGGCTTTTCATACTGTACCCCACAAGCGGCTTCTAATGAAATTGCGTGCTTATGGAATATCTTCCCAGTTGTGCGATTGGATTCACGATTTCCTATCAGAAAGGACACAGTTCGTTGTAATTGACAGTAAGATCGAGTAAAACAGAAGTGATATCTGGCGTTCCACAGGGAAGCGTTATAGGTCCCCTACTCTTCCTTGTGTTTATAAACGATTTAGGAGACAATCTGAATAGCTCCCTTAGACTGTTCGCGGATGATGCTGTCGATTATCGGTTAGTGAAGTCAACAGAGGATCAAAAGCAACTGCAGAGCGATTTAGACAAAATTTCTGCATGGTGCGAAAATTGGCAATTGACACTAAATAAATAGTAGTGTGAAGTAATACAAATGACCACTAAAAGAAATCCACTGAACTTCAATTACGCGATAAATCAGTCAAACCTTAAGGTCGTAAATTCTACCAAATACCTAGGAGTTACAATTACGAACAACTTTGACTGGAGAGAACACACAGAAAATATTGTGGGGAAGGCGAATCAAAGGTTACGTTTCACTGGCAGAACGCTTCGAAGATGCACCAGCTCCACCAAAGAGACTGCCTACATCACAATTGTGCGTCCTCTCCTGGAGTACTGTTGCCCTTTGTGGGACCCTCACCAGGTGGGACTGACGGAGGATATTGAGAGGGTTCAGAGAAGGGCAGCTCGTTTCGTTTCATCACGTTACGGGGGGAAAGCGTCACGGAAATGTTGCACGAATTGGGGTGGAAATCATTAAAAGAAAGACGTTATTCATTGCGGCGTGATCTGTTTGCGAAGTTTCAATCACCGACTTTTACTTATGAATGTGAAAATATTTTGCTAGCACCCACCTACTTAGGGAGACATGACCATCCCAATAAAATAAGAGAAATCAGATCGAAAACGGAACGATTTAGGTGTTCTTTCTTCCCGCGCGCTATTAGAGAATGGAACGGTAGATAAAAGTTATGAAAGTGGTTAATGAACCCTCTGCCAGGCACTTGAATGTGATTTGCAGAGTATCTATGTAGATGTAGATATAAATAAAAAGTTACAGTCACGTCGTATATTCTTGCGCAGTAGCATATTTGTTCGTTGTTCTTGTTTAGGCTGATGCCTGTCGTGTCTGTGACCATATGGAATATGGTAAATATAAATATTCGATTAATGATGGAAATTCTCCACAGAGATGATAAATTATTTTGCAACAGTGCTGGCTCAGTACTAATGTACAGTATCTCTGTTTTCCACATACTCCTCAAACACCATCCTGATGACCTAGGTCGTTAATTACCTTCCCCTATTTCTTCTCTTTCCCCTACCTGAAAAAGGAACTGTGTTCCGAAAGCTTGTTCTCTTTCGTCCTTTTTCTTTACTTCTATGTCTATTGGCGGTACAGCCCAAAGGTAAATACTGGCCAGCCAATCTATCTTGTTTGAAAAATAAATATAAATCTTGATATATAAAGCAGAGTGTCCGTGTGTTTGTGTGTACGTATTGCATACAAATCTACAGTTTAGTTCCAAACTTTATATTTTTCACATGTAAGCTTCAGTCCATGAGGACGGTCGCCATAAGTCTAAGGATCGCATAAAAACCATAGTTCCAGAGATATGACGCCATAAGCAATAAGACACAATAAAAACTACTGTGTCAAACAACAATGTTGCACATATCGTCTTAAACCACGGCACCGATTTCAACCAAATTTGGTGCACATATTCCTTATCGTGAGATAACAATGCTGTCGGGGTAAAAACCACCTACGACACACAGTTCAGGAGATATAACGTCAGAAACAATAGGAGTTGCAACAAACTGCCACCTAGGGCGAAGAAAATTTATTCGCATACTGTATGAGAATGACAGTACTTAGCGACTTGCAACCAAATTTAAACATAATTTTCAACCTTTATTATACTTTTTCTTGCTGACAACCACATCAAAATAACGAAAGCATAACTTTTCCGCTGTTCATGCAGCAAAACTATGGCATTGGGTATGTTACAGTTTATAATTTCTACACTACAAATTGCAGTCGCAGGAAATTTTACAGGTGGTATACACACATACCGCTGAATTTTTCGAAACTGTATCACGGCACGACACGAAGTTCATGATATATAAGGGCATAAACAGTAACGTTCATGGAAGACCGCCCCATCAAGCATTAGGTTTCAATCTGTTACTTCTTTACAACCAACTCTATTCGCGACGGGTTTTACCTACGTACAGCACTTATACAGATGAATATTTAACGGCAAAATTATAAAATTGTAGAACATATAATTGAATAAATATGAGATCATATATACAGTGAGCTGATTAGAAACCTGTCACATCATGCACCACGTCTTCATCTACATCTACATGGAATACACTGCAAATCACATTTAAGTGCCTGGCAGAGGGTTCATCGAACCACCATTATACTATTTATCTCCCATTCCATTCTCGAATAGCGCGCGGGAAGAAAGAGCACCTGAATCTCTCTGTTCGAGCTCTGATTTCTCGCATTTTATTCTGATGATCATTTCTACCTATGTAAGTGGGAGTCAACAATTTATTTTCGCATTTGGAAGAGAATATTGGTGACTGAAGTTTCGTAAGTAGCCCACGCCGCAGCGATAACCGCCGTTGTTGTAATGATTCCCATCCCAGATTCTGTATCATTTCCGTGACGCTGTCTCCCCTGTATCGTGGCAATATTAAACGAGCTGCCCTTCTTTGGACTCTTTCGATGTCCTCCGTTAAACCCACCTGATAAGGATCCCACACTGGGCAGCAATACTCCAAAAATGGACGGACAAGCGTAGTGTATGCAGTTTCTTTAGTAGTTCTGTTGCATCTTTTAAGGGTTCTGCCGATAAAACGCAATCTCTCGTTCGCCTTTCCCACGACATTATCTACGTGTTCTTTCCAATTTAAGTCTGAAGTAATAGTAATTCCTAGGTATTTAGTGGAGTTTACGGCCTTCACTTTTGATTGATTTATCTTGCAAACAAAGTTTAACGGATTTCTTTTCGTACTCATGTGGACGACTTCACACTTGTCATGATTTAGAGTCAATTGCCAATTTTTACACCATAATGATATCTTATTCAGATCATTCTGCAGTTGGTTTTGATCTTCAGATGATTTTACTAGACGGTAAATGACGGCGTCATCTGCAAACAACCTAAGAGAGCTACTTAGATTTTCCCCTAAATCGTTTATGTAAATAAGGAACAGCAAAGGGCCAATAAGGCGTTCGACGCGGTGCCACACTGCAGACTGCTAACGAAGATACGAGCTTATGGAATAGGTTCACAGATTTGTGACCGGCTGGAAGACTTCCTAAGTAATAGAACGCAGTACGTTGTTCTCGACGGCGAGTTTTCATCAGAGACGAGTGTATCGTCAGGCGTGCCCCAGGGGAGTGTGATAGGACCGCTATTATTTTCTATCTATATAAATGATCTGATGGACAGAGTAAGTTGTAATATGCGGATGTTTGCTGATGATGCTGTGGTGTATGGGAGGGTGTCGTTTGTAACTGATTGTAATAGCATATAGGATGACTTAGACAAAATTTCTAGTTGGTGCGAAGATTGGCAGCTAGCTCTCAATGTGGAAAAATGTAAGGTGATGCGCATGAGTAGAAAAAACAATCCCATAATGTTCGAATACAGCATTAGTAGTGAGCTTCTTAATGCTGTCGCGTCGTTCAAATATCTAGGCGTAACATTGCAGAGCGATATGAAATGGAACGAGCATGTAAGGACAGTTGTGAGTAGGGCGGACAGCCGACTTCGGTTTATTGGGAGAATTTTGGGAAGATGTACTTCACCTGTTAGGATATGCGTATAAGACGCTTGTACGACCACGTCTTGAGTATTGCTCAAGTGTTTGGGACCCGCAGCAGATCAGTTTAAAGGAGGACATAGAGGCGGTTCAGAGACGAGCAGCTAGATTTGTTACCGGTAGGTTAGACCAATGCGCGAGTGTCACGGAAATGCTCCGGCAACTCAATTGGGGATCGCTGGAAGAAAGACGACGTTCTTCTCGTGAATTTCTGTTGAGTAAATTTAGAGGGCCGGAATTTGAAGCTGAGTGTAGTACGATCTTACTGCCGCCTACTTACCTTTCGCGTAAAGATTACAAAGAAAAGATAAGGGAAATTAGGGCTCGTATGGAGGCATATAGGCATTCTTTTTTTCCTCGTTCAATTTGGTAGTGGAATAGGAAAGGAAATGCCTAGTAGGGGTACAGTGTACCCTCCGCCACGCACCTTACGGTGAATTGCGGAGTATGCATGTAGATGTAATACTACCCTGTGGATATCACCTCTGTATCACCACGTATCAGTGGCGTAACGTGAGGAGGTGCCATGGCCCCGGGCGACACTTATTTGGTGGCGGCAGTTTCAAATATTCAAATGTTTGTAAAGCTTATGGGACTTAACTGCGTCATCATCAGTCCCTAAACGTACACACTACCTATAAACTAACTTATACTAAAGACAGCACAAACATCCATTCCTGAGCGAGGATTTGAACCCCTGACGGGAAACGGCCACGCGCATCTGAGCATAACGCCTCAATGTGCACGGTCACTCCGCGCCCGTGTGGCAGGAAGCGGTCGAGCTGTGTCTTACTCGGCTATATCAAGTATACTTTCTGTAAAGGAGAGTACAAAGACACTTGCATGTTTTTCAGGAAATTAAAAGGTGTGTTATTCAGATACATTTTCAACCTCCTCTAAAATTTTTGTTGCGCTACGAAAAATATTTCCTACTTCTAAATAAGTCAATCCACTTGATATCAGACCGCTATAATATTCATTCCTAGACGAAAATAATCTGTGAAAAGGAATATATTTTCAGGGATTCTTCACCGATGGCATATCTGCTATTTACTCAGTTTGCTTAAAAAAACAAGTAAGAGGTTTCCAGAATTTTATTTTGCAAATACAAATTGGAAAAATTTACACGATACACTTGATGTCAATTTAAAATGCATTGTATTGTGTAAGATAGCCTAGTTCGGAATAAAAGCATTCCCAAAAAAGTTAAATGAATTGCTTTCTATGTTTTGCACATATTAGTGAACTACATACGCAAATCAGAGAAAACGCTCCTAAACAGAGCAATTCGTGACATAATTCCGTGACCCAGAGACGTTCGGAATAATAATTTCAATTGATTTCAAAATCGCTCGTGTGTGGTATGGCCAAAGGGGAGTGACAAATTAAAAAAAAAATGCAGGTATGAGGCAATAACGGTCCACATGACTTTTTTTTTTTCTTTGTGTGTGAGAATGTTTCCTGAAAGTTTGGCCGTACCTTTTTGTAACACCCTGTATATTGAAAAGTGCTGATGACATACAACAACCCAGTCTCACACCTTTTCCAATAGCCACCTCTTCAGTTTCAGATTCATCTATTCGTACCACTACTCTGTGCCCCACATAGCGTTTCATCAGCCTTCTATCCTTCCAATCAATACCAGTACCTTTCAGAATCTTCAGCCACATACACTAGTCAATTGTGTCAAATGCTTTTTCTCAGTCGACAAAACAAACATATATTTCTCTATTTACCTCTAAAAACCTTCCTGCTAACTTGATCAGACACCCAATTGCATCTCTGGCCCCTCTTCCTTGTCTAAATCCAAACTGATTTTCTCCTACATTCTCGTCTACTTTCTTGTCTATTCTTCTCAGCTCTAGTCTGATCAAAGCTTTGGTAACATTGCATATAAAACTAATTGTCCTATAATCTTTGCATTGTTTGGCATTGCATTTCTTTTGTAAAGGAACTATTATCGTCTTTATAAGGTCTGCTGGCCAGATAAAGGCACAGATGCATACATTTTAAAGGAAATAAATCGGAAATTTGCTATCAGTTGTGGCTGCACTGTACTAAGTTTAGATGGAATACCTGCTGCGAATGAAAATTTGTGCTGGGATGACCACTCCGCCACCGAGGACACAGTTACCAGTCCCACTGCAGAGGACTCTTCCCTGCACGTCTCCTGCCACACCCAAATGCACATTCGCCACGCTGTCTCTTTCCTATACAACAGTCTAGGAAAGAAACAGCGTGGCGAATGGAGATTTGAGTTCAGGGAAGAGTCCTCTGCAGTCGGTGTGGTAACTGTGTTCTCGGTGGCGGAGTGGTCAACGCGTCTGCCTAGTAAGCAGGAGATCCCGGGTTCGAACCCCGGCCGGGCAGAAATTTTCATTCGCCGCACTTTGGTATACCATCTACACCTAGTACAGTGCAGCCACAAATGATAGCAAATGTGCGATTTATATCTTTGATTGAACGCTGTAACATCGTCAAAAATATGTCATTGCATACATTTTTCTCGCGAACCTTGAAAGACTGGAGTTGGAAGAGCAAGTGACAGTGGTACACGAACTACCCTCCGCCATAGACCGTAAGGTGACTTGCAGAGTACGGATGTAGATGTAGAGAACTGGAACAATTAACCTTATTCGGAGATATTGAAAATACCGGCTGCCATTTAGGGTACTTTAATTATGTGGGGGGCGTAGTTGGCAGCACGTGCGGCAGAATGGCCCTCCGTCACAGTACAAAGACACGTGGCCCAGAAAGGGCTCTCGCGGCCCGCAAAACTGCGCGAGACAAAAGACGGCCGAGATACTGTGCACGCGAACAATAAAGAGCCGAGGCGCCCCGCCCGCGGGAACAAAGGTACAATTACTCCACGTGGCAGCGGGGGAAGGGAGGAGGGGAGGGGGCGCCGAGAACGTGGCGCGTGATGGCGCGCCCTTATTTAATTTGGAGGCATTTAGGCCCGCGGGGCCGAGTCGGCCTCCCCAGTTCCGCGAGCGGCCTACCCCAGCCCCGCCAGCAGAGGCAGCGAGGAGACATTTCTCAGGGCACCCGCGAGGGAGGCGAAATGTGTGCGGAAGAAAGAGGCGACGTTAGCTTAAAATCAAAGTCGATAAGAGGGTGGCAACTTCCGCGTCTCTGTGGAAAAGTGAAAAACCTGAGACTAGTTAAGAGTTTTGTACGTTTTTACTTTATATACAGGCTTTTCGTTTTAACTAAATACAGTCAAATATCACAGAAAGTACGCGGCGGATCAAAGAAAGTACAATACTAATTTGCTAACGCAGGTAAGAGGATATGCAATAGGATCACAGATTTGTGACTGCCTGGTAGACTTCATAAGTAACAAAACGAAGTATGCTGTTTTCGACGGCAAGTGTTAATCAGAGACGAGTGTATCGTCAGGCGTGCCCCAGGGGAGTGTGATAGGACCGCTATTATATTTTATCTGTATAAATCTTTAATTCAGCGCAATGTTCCTAGTGATCGGAAAAAAGCGCAGGGGACTCCAGTTTATAAGAAAGGAAAGACAACTGACCCACATAATTACAGGCCAATATCGTTGACATCGAATTTCGGAGCATATTCTCAGTTGAATATAGTAAATTTCCTTGAGACGGAAAAACTTCTTTCTATGAATCAGCAAGGGCATAGGAAACTCAGCTTGCCCGTTTCTCACATGACATCTTGCGATCCATGGTTGAAGGCCAACAAGCTCATTGTGCTTTTCTCGACTTCAAAAAGGCGATTGACGCGGCGCCACACTGCAGACTGCTAACGAAGATACAAGCTTATGGAATAGGTTCACAGATTTGTGACTGTGGGAAGACTTTTTAAGTAATAGAATGCAGTACGTTATCTCGACGGCGAGTGTTCATCAGAGACGAGTGTATCGTCAGGCTTGCCCCATGGGAGTGTGATAGGCCCGCTATTATATTTTATCTGTATAAATCTTTAATTCAGCGCAAGGTTCCTAGTGATAGGAAAAAAGCACAAGTGACTCCCGTTTATAAGAAAGGAAAGACAACTGACCCACATAATTACAGGCCAATATCGTTGACATCAGTTTCCTGTAGAATTTTGGAGCATATTCTCAGTTAGAATATAGTAAATTTCCTTGAGACGGAAAAACTTCTTTCTACGAATCAACAAGGGTATAGGAAACATCGTTCATCTGAAACTCAGCTTGCCTGTTTCTCACATGACATCTTGCGATCCATGGATGAAGGCCTACAAGGGCATTGTGCTTTTCTCGACTTCAAAAAGGCGTTTGACGCGGTGCCACACTGCAGACTGCTAACGAAGATACGAGCTTATGCAATAGGTTCACAGATTTGTGACTTTTTAAGTAATA
Organism: Locusta migratoria; assembly: GCA_026315105.1. Lineage (NCBI taxonomy): Eukaryota > Metazoa > Arthropoda > Insecta > Orthoptera > Acrididae > Locusta > Locusta migratoria. The sequence goes on from CM048747.1 coordinate 269,847,545, forward strand.
GAATGCAGTACGTTATCTCGACGGCGAGCGTTCATCAGAGACGAGTGTATCGTCAGGCGTGCCCCAGGGTTGTGTGATAGTGCCACTATTACTTTCTATCTGTATAAATGATCTGATGGACAGAGTAACTTGTAATTTGCAGCTGTTTGCTGATGTCGCTGTGGGGTGTGGGAGGGTGTCGTCTTTAACTGGCTGTAATAGCATACAGGATGGCTTAGACAAAAATTTTAGTTGGTGCGAAGAATGTCAACTAGCTCTCAATGTAGAAAAATGTAAGGTGATGCGCAGGAGTAGGAAAAACAAACCCATAATGTTCGAATACAGCATTAGTAGTGAGAGTCTTGTTGCAGGCGCGTCGTTCAAATATCTAGGCGTAACATTGCAGACCGATATGAAATGAAACAACATATAAGGACAGTTGTTAGTAAGGCGGACAGCCGACTTCGGTTTATTGGGAGAATTTTGGGAAGATGTACTTCATCTGTAAAGGAGACCGCGTATAAAATGTTGTACTACAACGTCTTCATTATTGTTCAAGTGTTTGGGATCCACAGCACATCCGTTTAAAGGAAGAAAGACATAGAAGCAGTTCAGAGGCGAACAGATAGGTTCGATACTAGTTGGTTCGACCAATGTGCAAGTGTCACGGAAATGCTCCGGGAACTCGAATGGGCATCGCTGAAGGAAAGACGACTTTCTTTTCGAGAAATTCTGTTCAGGAAATTTAGAGGGCCGGTATTCGAAGCTGAGTGTTGAACGATTTTCCTGCAGCCTACTAACATTTCGCGTAAAGATCACAAAGCCAAGATTTGAGAAATTAAGGCTCGTACAAACGGATATAGACATTCATTATTCCCCATTTCTATTTGGGAGTGGAATAGGAAAGGAAATGTCTAGTATTGGTACAGTGTACGCACCGCCACGCACTTTACTGTGTATTGCGGAGTATATATGTAAATGTAGATGTTTGTAACCGAGGGGGACACCTAATGATACTACACTCGCTCACTCCCCCCTCCCCTCCCTCTCAGCTCAACCTCGTGCATGGCTGGCGGAGAGAAACTTTGAAATCTTCAATAATTAGAACCCCAGAATTCTATCGCAGATTAGGATTGAACGGCAAAGCTACATATGTCTTGTCTTAAACATTTTTATGTTCCGCCACATTGGGCGCCGTAATGAGCGGTATCAGAATGAGACCACAACTTTAATCTACTACAAGCAGCTCGATGTCCAATTAGTATTCAGTAACACGGGGCACCCCAATCCATACTGCGAGAGTAGGATGCGCCAGTAATTGATAACGTCTAATTGGAAACCCCATCCGCAATGTTGTATCCCTCTGACATGTGGATCATGGGACTATTCGATGCGCAACTATGGACCTGTAGCTCAATACTACATAGTCTGACACGATGTACACTGTGACCGGAGCTCAGGTATCTAGCAGACGTACTCGAAGAAAAGAAAGCAACTCTAAGCACTACATGTACAGCGTTTACTTGCTGCAAACGTATCTATCATTAGTAGACATGACGTGCGGATAGACGATGCACGCTACAACCACAGAAGAAAAAAAAATTGAAATGATCCTGATCCACGGCGAATGTAACAGAAATGTTGACGCTGCTGTTGGCTTGTATGTCGAGCGTATTGCAAAAAATGTTTGCTCTCGTTCGTTCTATTACAACGTTGTGAACGTCTTTGTGTGTGGTGGCAGTGTACAGCTAATTACAGGGGAAGCTAATGAAACATCACCTCTAGCAGCAGTACACTACAATCCAGAGAGAAGTGTTCGGAAATTACACCGCGATTCTGGGAAGTCCATCGGTAGTATTTGCCGCGGCGGAATAGCCGTGCGCACTGAGGCAACGTCCTGCTGAGAGGAGGCTCGATTCGTCCCTCGGGCATGGTTGTATGTGTTGTCTTTAGATTAGTTTAACTTAGTTTAAGTAGTTTGTAAGCTAGGAACTAATAACCAAGCAGTTAAGTCTCATAGATTCACAAACATTACAACATGCGGTAGTATTTTGCATCATACTTCATCGTCATAGGTACCAAGCATACCACGTGGCAATGCATGGAGACGATTTCCATAACTGCATACTGTTTTACAAATGGGCACTTCAATAAATACGAACAAGCCCCATGTTCTTTGGCGAGGTACTGTTTTCTGATGAGCCTACCTTCACAAATCATGGTAGCGTTAACCGGCGTAAAGTGCATTCAAAAATGTTCAAATGTTTGTAGAGTTTATGGGACTTAACTACGGGGTCATCAGTCTCTAAGCATACAAACTATTTATAAAATCGCTTATACTAATGACGGCACAAACATCCATGACCGAGGGGGGATTCGAACCCCAGACGGGGAACGGCCTCGCGCATCGTCGCAGAGAGCCTCAATGCGCGCGGGCGCTCCACCGCGACTAAAGGGCATTACTGGAGTTTAGACAATCATCACTGGTTATGTAAGTCGACCGTCAACCCCCCTTGTTCGGTTAACTTATGGTGTGGCACCATTGGGAACAAATTCATTGGCCCATATTTTATTGATGGCTCGTTGGATGGAGGGAATTAAGGAACGTTTATGGAATAAGACCTACCGACACTATTCTACATTGTTTTCCTGGACGTTCGGCAACGTATGTGCTCTCAGCGCGATTGGTGCCCAGTGTTGGCGAGTGTGCTATCATATGATCCCCCCCGCCGACAAAAACAAAAATTAGTGAAATAAATCGCAATTTGCGATCAGTTATGGCTTCACTGTACTAGGTTTGGATGGAATACCAAAGTGCAGTCGGGCTGGTCACTGTGTACGCGGTGGCGAATTGGTCAACGCGTCTGCCTAGTAAGCAGGAAATTCGCCGCACTTTGGTATTCCATCTAAACCTAGTACAATGAAGCCATAACTGAGCGCAAATTGTGATTTATTTCATTCATTGAACGCTGTAAGTCGTCAAAAATAAATAATTGTACAAAAATTAGTATTACACATTCTCTTTGATCCGATGTGTTGCACCAGTGATATTTTAATGTCTCCAGTTAAAATGAACACCCTGTATATATAGGATGTCCGAGAAGTAAGGTCGAATTCTAATTTTGCACCATTTTGTCAAATGACGGTTGGAAGCCATAAACTTTCGTGGTTTTTATCTGCGATGCTTCGTATTAGAACCATACTTGTTTGATATTCATTTTCGTCATGGAGCAGATGACAACTGAGAAAAGTGTCCAAGTGATAAACAAATTATTACAAAAAAAGCGAAAGACGCATAACAACCCTTCGTGAACTCCGTGCGACTCTAGAAGGTAATGCTGCTCCAACCGGATCATCAGTTCGGAAGTTGATCCGGAATTTAGAGACCAAAGGTTGTTTCAAACGTTAAGAAAACAGGACGACCGCGCTCTGTTGGGACACAAGAGAACACTGCTGTCGTGCGTGTTAATGTGACCGCAAGTCCCAGAAAACCGGTTCGTCGACGAGTTCAACAACTGAATTTATCACCAAGTTCACAGTCTGAAACTCTTTCAAATGATCTGAAATACATGTGTGCAAGATTCAACGTACACAAGAGTGAAGCCTGCAGATCATGGAATGAGACGTGGGTTTGGTCAGTGGGTCATTGGCTCGATAAGCGGAGAACGAGAACTTCAGAAAAGTAAAATGTTTCATGCATGTGGCGCGCGTCCACCACAGAAGGTGTGTCAGTAAGTAGAACTGCCGTATTTGGGTAGGGAAATCCGCGAGTGAGTGTGAAAGATAAGATGTATCGCAAACGTACGTCTGTGTGGTGTGGGTTCTGGGCAATGGGATTGATCGGCCCGTTTTTTTTTTTTTTTTTTTTTTTTTTTTGTTTTTTTTTTTGTTTTGGAAATGGTGATGGAGCTGTGAACTGCGACCGTTGCCGAAATGTGCTTTCTGATTGGTTTTTCATTTCGTTGATGAAACTGACAACTTTCAGTTTCAATAAATAGAGCTGAATAAAAGGTTTCCCAAAGAAATTATCTCTGTGCGCGGTGATCAGAAATGACCTGGCAGATCATGCGGTCTTCTACTTCTGCATCTAGACACATAAGGTGCGTGGCGGAGGGCACTCAGTTCCACTACTAGTTACTTGCTTTTCTGTTCCACTACCATATAGACCAAGGGGGAAACGAATGCTAGTATGCATCCGTACAAGCCCAAATCTCTCTGATCTTACACTTCTGGCCTTTACGCGAAATGTAGGTTGGCGGCAGTAGACTCGTTCTGCAGTCCGCCTCAAATTCCAGCCCTCTAAATTTCTTCAACAGTGCTTCTCGAAAAGAACGTCACCTTCTCTCCAGCGACTCCCAGCTGAGTTCCCGAAACATTTGGGTACCACACGCGTTTTGATTGAATCTACCAGTTACGAACCTCGACGTGCGCCTCTGAACTGCCTCTATGTCCTCCTTTAAAACGATCTGGTGTAATCCCAAACACAAATTTTCCAGAATATTTTTCACAGTGCAGGGCAATGTACGATGATGTGAAACATCTTAGCAGATTAAAACTGTTTTGGACTGGGATTCGAACACGGTAACTTTACCTTTTTTGAGTAAGCACTCTACCAACTCACACCTGATGGCCGATCGTCAATTCTTATCAAATATTATAATAGATAAAAACAATGTTCCGAACCGGGATTCGCAACCGGTGAGTTTGCCTTTCGTAACCAAGTTCTGTGCCGACTGAGCTCCCCTAGCACGCATTACAGTCCGTCCTCACAGCTTTACGTGCGCCAGTACTTCGCCTCCTACCTTCCAAACGACAAAGAAATTCTCCATAGAACCTTGCAAGAGTGTACCTCTCGGAAGAAAAGATATTTGCGGAGACATGGCTTATCCACAGCCTAGGGGGACTGTTCCAGAATGATATTTTCGCACTGATATTAAGGTAGGAGGCTGTGTGGCGTGGACTGGGTGGTTTTTTTAGGATAAAGAGCTTCGGGGAAAAGAAAATGGGCAATCTCAAAGGGTGCAGGTGAATCACAGGAGAAATGTAGATCCGGAAACTATCGGTATAACAGTTGTAAATTGTCGTAGCTGTGTCGGGAAAGTACCAGAAATGCAAGCGTTAATAGAAAGCACCGAAACACACATCATTATAGGCAGCGAAAGTTGGCTCAAGCCGGAAATAAGTTCAGAAGAAGTATTTGCAAAAGGTCTATCGGTGTTCAGAAAGGATAGATTAAAAAAAATAGGTGGGGGCATGTTTGTCGCCGTCAAAAGTAGTATTTCATGTAGTGAAGCTGAAGTTGATAGTTCCTGCGAGCTATTATGGGTAGAGGTTGTACCCGAAAATCGTAAGAAGTTAATAATCGGTTCCTTTTACCGGCCTCCCGACTCTGACGATATAATAGCAGAAAGGTTCAAAGAAAACCTGAGTCTAATTACAAAAACGTACCCGACTCACACGATAATAGTAGGTGGTGATTTTAATTTACTTTCGATCTGTTGGCGAAATTATATTTTCAAATCAGCAGGTAGGCATAAAACATCGTCCGAAATTGTACTCAACGCATTCTCTGAGAATTACTTCGAACAATTAGTTCATGAGCCAACTAGAATTGTAAATGGATGAGAAAACACACTTGATCTCTTAGCAACAAATAATCCTGACCTCATAACGAGCATCAAAACGGATACAGGTATTAGTGAACACAGAGCTGTCGTAGCGAAATCGAGGATCGAAAGTGCCAAAGTTACCAAAAATAAACGCAAAGCATATTTGTTCAGGAAAGCAGGTAGAAACAAAATACATTGCTTCTTGAAAGACAGCTTCCACTCGTTTCTAACACTAAACGTAGGTGTAGATCAGATGTGGCTCAAATTCAAAGAAGTGGTATCGATAGCAATTGACAGTTTTATACCAAATAAATTAATAAAAGAAGGAGGCGATCCCCCTTGGTACACAAAACAGGTCAGGATACTGTTGCAAAAGCAAAGTAAAAGGCATACTAAATTTAAACGAACACAAAATCTCCAGGATTTGCGATCGTACTCAGAAGCTCGAAATTTAGCGTGGATTTCAATGCGAGATGCCTACAATATTTATCAGAACGAAACTCTTTCTCGTTATTTGACTGAAAACCCAAAGAGATTTTGGTCATATGTTAAATATACTCGGGGCAAATCACAAACAATACCTCCACTACGTGATAGTAATGGCGATCCTGCCGATGACAGCGCTACTAAAGCAGAGTTACTAAACTTAGCTTTTAGAAACTCATTCAGCAAAGAAGACGAAACCAATATTCCAGATTTCGAATTACGAACAGATGCCGTAATGAGTAACATAGAAGTAGATATCATCGGAGTAGTGCAGCAACTAAAATCACTTAACAAGAACAAGTCTTCTGGTCCGGATTGTATACCCATTAGATTTCTATCTGATTATGCTGAAGCGATAGCTCCTTACTTAACAGTCATATACAACCGCTCTCTCATAGAAGGATCTGTACCAAAAGATTGGAAAGTTGCACAGGTCACACCTATATTCAAGAAAGGCAGTAGGAGTAATCCACTAAACTACAGGCCTATTTCATTGACGTCAATTTGCAGTAGGGTTTTGGAACATATCCTGTATTCAAATATTATGAATTATCTCGAACAGAACGATCTATTGACCCAAGGTCAACACGGATTCAGAAAATATCGTTCATGCGAAACACAACTAGCTCTTTATTCACACGAAGTGATGGGTGCTATCGACAAAGGTTCGCAAATCGATTCCGTATTTCTTGATTTCCAAAAAGCTTTTGACACCGTTTCTCACCGACGGCTTTTAATCAAATTGCGTGGTTATTGTATATCGCCCCAAATTTGCGATTGGATAGGGGATTACTTGTCAGAGAGGACACAGTTCGTAGTAATCAATGGTAAGGCATCGACTAAAACAGAGGTGATATCGGGGGTTCCACAGGGTAGTGTTATTGGTCCTCTGCTACTCCTTATTTACATAAACGATTTAGGGGAAAATCTAAGTAGCTCTCTTAGGTTGTTTGCAGATGACGCCGTCATTTACCGTCTAGTAAAATCATCTGAAGATAAAAAAAAAACTGCAGAACGATCTGAATAAGATATCAGTATGGTGTAAAAATTGGCAATTGACTCTAAATAATAGAAGTGTGAAGTCGTCCACATGAGTACGAAAAGAAATCCGTTAAACTTTGTTTACAACATAAATCAATCAAATGTGAAGGCCGTAAACTCCACAAAATACCTAGGAATTACTATTACTTCAGACTTAAAGAACACGTAGACAATATCGTGGGAAAGGCGAACCAGAGACTGCGTTTTATTGGCAGAACCCTTAAAAGATGCAACAGAACTACTAAAGAAACTGCATACACTACGCTTGTCCGTCCCTTTTTGGAGTATTGCAGCCCAGTGTGGGATCCTTATCAGGTGGGTTTGACGGAGGACATCGAAAGAGTCCAAAGAAGGGCAGCTCGTTTCGTATTGTCACGATACAGGGGAGACAGCGTTACGGAAATGATACAGGATCTGGGACGGGAATCATTACAACAACGGCGCTTATCGCTGCGGCGTGGGCTACTTGCAAAACTCCAATCGCCAACATTCTCCTCCGAATGCGAAAATATATTGTTGACTCCCACTTACATAGGTAGAAATGATCATCAGAATAAAATACGAGAAATCAGAGCTCGAACAGAGAGATTCAGGTGTTCTTTCTTCCCGCGCGCTATTCGAGAATGGAATGGGAGATAAATAGTATAATTGTGGTTCGATGAACCGTCTGCCAGGCACTTAAATGTGATTTGCAGAGTATCCCATGTAGATGTAGATGTAGGTAGACACTTTGACTAGTGAGAACGGGCCCTGAGGCGTGCCAGGGTAACCACAATCGGTAGAGAGCTTGGCCGCGAAACGCAAAGTTTCGGGTTTAAAGTCCGGCACGGATGACTTTTTTAATCTGCCAACAAATTTCATAAGAATTATCTTTATTCAACGTTTTATCATGTCAGGTTGGCCATTTGTTATTTCTGTTTCTGGGGTAACTTTTTGAAGCTGGCGTGTAGTGCGACAAGCACGGAAGGTGTCTGGCAAGGCAAGCGATTGCTGAGCTAGCACTGGTTATTATATCCGCTGGTAGTGTATCCTGTGTCGTCCGGCGTCGTGTGTGTTATGGTCCCTGCTCTGTAGAGCGACAGCGTCACGTCAGGCGTGGCGACCCTCCATAGGTAGCAGGGGCGGCAGCAGATCACACTGATGTCATAATAGGGTCGCACGTCGCTAAGTAAAAATTAAACTCTAGAAACAATGATGAGAAACTCTAAGTTCCACTGTCACAGAATAGAGCTAGAGTCAGTTGCTCAGTGACCTACGGCCAGTACACACGCCCCGCAGCAGCAGATCTACACTGTAAGTCAACTGGCTTCTTAACAGAAGCGACTTAGTTTCATTTCGTGAGTGCTTTCTCTTACAGTTCATCAAGCTTTCGTTTGCTCGCGTGTTTATTTATTCAGAATCGCATTTAGTTGACAGATCAGTGTTGATATTTTGATTTATTAGCTCGCGGATATATTTTTCAGATTCGCCGTCGATAAACAGTTTAGTGCTTGGTGCATATTTTTCGAAGCTCACTGTTTATCAAACTTTTGTATCTTCGATCGTATATGTAGTCATCTTCGCATCAACGGAACAGTTTAGTCTCCACGTTCGTATACTTGGATTCGCGTCGAAGTCACAGTTTGCTGTACTCTCCCACAGTTTAAATTACAACAATTGTACTTATTTGGAACATACATAGGTTTTTAGAATGGCTAGGAACTGCGAGTGCTGCGAACGGATGGAGGCAGAGTTGGTGACTCTTCGCTCGCAGCTTCAGGCGGCGTTGGGTTCGCTGGCAACGCCTGAGACTGCGGTGGGAGGGCGCCCCTGTTGTGGGCCGCTCGCGGGGGTACAGCAGACGCCCTGTGCGTCTGTTGTGCCCTCCAATCGGCCTGCGGCTGTGGCCAGCCCGGTCACTGCCTTCGAGAGGGTCGTCCCCCAATCCGTGGTGGATTGGGAGGTCTCCTCAGCGCGTGTCAGGCGGCGTAAGACTTCCCGGGGAACCGAAGTCCAGGCGCCCCCGGCTAGTCTTAGGAACAGATTCGAGGCGCAGTCTGTGGCAGAGGATGTTCCTGACGCAGATGGTGTCGCGTGTCCTGTAGTCACCCCTCTGCCTGAAAGATCCGGGCACTTACAGAGGGTAGGTTTGTTAGTAGTTAAGAGCGCCAACGCTAGGCGGGTGATGGAGCCAGCTGCAGGTGGTGGCTCATGTCGGGACCAACGATGTATGTCGCTTTGGATTGGAAGAGATTCTCTCTGGTTTTGAGCGCCTATCAGAAGTGGTAAAGACTGCCAGTCTTGCTTGCAAGATGAAGGCAGAGCTGACCATCTGCAGCATAGTCGACTCGCTTGATGCGGACCTCTGGTTCAGAGCCGAGTAGAGGGTCTGAATCAGAGGATCAGCGGTTCTGCGACCATGTGGGATGTGCTAAATAGGTCAGGAGTCCACAACACTCAGTAAGCGGCTACACGGGTAGCAGGGGTTGTGTGGCGTGGACTGGGCCGTTTTTAGGTTAGAGGGCCTCGGGAATTCACAAAATGGGTTTCAATCTCAAAGGGTGCAGGTCAGACACAGGACGAATGCACATCTAGGAACCATTGGTGTAACAGTTGTAAATTGTCGTACTTGTGATGGGAAAGTTACAAAGCTCTAAGCGCTGATAGAATGTACTAAGGCACAAATCGCTATAAGTTCTGAAAGCTGGCTGACACCAAAGATAAGTTCGGCCAAAATTTTTACAAAAGGCCAAATGGTCTTCAGAAAGAATAGAATGAATAAAAAAACGGAGTTGCGTGTTTATTGCAGTTTCAAACAGTTTATCCTGCAGTGAAATTGAGGCATATGCATAGAGGTTATACCTGACAACCGGAATAAATAATTAATTGTATTTTTTTATCGGACTCCTTACTCAGACGATGTAATTGCCAAAATGTTCAAAGAAAGCTTGAATCACACTTAAAACAAGTACCCGAAGCATACTTTTATAATAGGTGGCGAATTTAATTTACCGTCGGTATGTTGGCATAAATACGTATTCAAAACCGGCGGCAAATATAAAACATCATCCGAACTGGTTTTAAATGCTCCTTCTGAGAAGTACTTCGAACAGTTAGTTCATGAACCCACTAGAGTAATAATTGGTTGCGGAAAATAGCAACAAATAATCTTGAGCTAGTAAAGAGCATCAAAACTGATACATGGATTAGCGAACATATAGTTGTAGTAGCGAGACTGAATATCGAAATTCCCATATGCACCAAAAATAAACGAAAAATATATCTATTCAATATAACAGCTAAACACTCTGCCAGGCACTTAAATGTGATTTGCAGAGTATCTATGTAAATTTAGTGCAAGAATCACTACTGAAGCATTTTTCCAAGTCCCACAGATGCAGAATAAAATCAAAGTTCTCGAAGCACCACAGAACAAATATTTCCAAGTTTCGCACTAGAACACTTCGCTGAAATTTTACAAGTTCTCAAGCGACTCCACAGTCACCCATCGTAACGACACGTCTGGTCTGTCAACCTGACACTAACAGACTGCCCCGTAACAAGCCAAAATGGCCGCCTTAAGTACCCTCGCTGCCTTACTCTGAAGTCAAATCAGTATCTTTTTTTCCCACATAATTACCTCTTTTACATAAAATACAAATGAAATAAGTACATGTGATGATAGTATTTAATGGAAATATTCCGCTGAAACAGAATATGGCATTAAAAACATTGTACAAATCGTAGTTATTGTTGTGACACTGTGCCGGATACAAGGTACAGCTTCATACGGGTTTTTCTGTGCAAATTAAACTCCTTGTTTACTCGCTTATTGACACTCTTCACTTGAATATACCATTTACACTTAATTATAATAAAATAAACAAATAAAAAAACTGGAGGTAATGATTAGTCCCCACTATTTAGGTTCCAACCCTTGTAGTTTCTAACAGATTGCTTTCAAATCTTCCACCGAAACTCCACCAGTTACATCAACAATACTGGAGCTGTGAAACTAAAACCACCCAGAAACGGCTCAGTTATGTTGAGACGGCGATTTTTCTGTCCAAGGGAGATCTTTCCTAATTTTCTGATACTGTACGCATCACGCATGAAGTTTTCAGCGTGTGTACGGGTGCATTTTCGTTTCGGAGTATTGCAGTGTAAAGCATTTTTCTGTCGAGGATGGTGAGGTATTCATTCTCAGTTCATAAGATAAGTGAGGGTAATGATAGAAACCATGATATAGATATCCAAATCATGACGGAACCTCCTCCCATACTTGACAGCAGGAAACTGGTATGTAGGGTTTTTCGAAACCTAAACTCGGTTGTTTGTAGAAAGCAATGTAGCCGGCCGCGGTGGCCGAGCGGATTGCGGCGCGTCAGTCACGTTCTGAACGGCCACTACGGTCGGGGGTTCGAATCCCCCCTCGGGCATGGATATTTGTGCCGTCCTTAGTCTTAGCTAGTTCGTAAGTAGTTTGTAAGTTTAAGGACTGATGACCCCGTAATTAAGTCCCATAAGCTCTACAAACATTTGAAAGCAATGTAAAAGGTCGTTCATCGGTGGAAATAACATACTTCAAGTTATTAAGTCTCTGCCATTATGTTCGTGGCTCCACTTTTTTCGCTGCTTTGCGTTGGCTTCCATTATTAAGGGTTTATCAATTGAAGCATTCCAAGAATATTAAGCTCCAACAGTAATTATTTTAACGAAACGGTATTATTGAAGTGAGTATTGAATTTTGCAGTCGTTTTCTATATTAGTTTTATGTTGTCGGGCCACAATCGTTCTTATTGCTCGTCAAACGTTGACAGTTAACTTCGCGGATAGTCTACAATAACTCTTCTTCAATGACGTTTTACCCTGTTTTGTGTACGCTGTCATTATCGAGTATGCAGCCTGTAGCGAAACGTTAAACATTTCAGCCGATTATTTTTCTCGATATGAAGGTGAGCAATTAAGTTTGACAAAAGCGGCATGACACATCAAATTTATGTTTCGACACTTGTATTACGTTAAGTTAATAGATTGCTGCCTTGCTAAATATCTATATTTTCATATTTTTCTCTGGAATACCTTTTTGGATTGAATTGTGGACTTGATGAGCAATTACTGTTCCCTGTTCTTATTATATTAGGTTTGTGTTTGTGTATTTCTCGTTTTGTGATATTGTAAAGCATCTTTCACGTTTCGTTGTACATTTTATTCTGTTTCTGGGTTGTTCCTTTTTCGCTTTGTGTATTTGTTTGTTGACATTCTGTCCTATTGTGAAAAGCAGAGGTTTGCTCTTTTCTCTGTTCCAATTTGCTAGTTCAGATTTGTTCCTCTATTTGTATTCTTTCATTGAGTCTAAACGTTTTACTGTAATCCTCTTTGGTAATTGTATCTGTGTAGTGGTACTTTGTTTTATCTGTTTTGTCTAAGTTTGTATAGGTTACGTTACCCACTTTTGCAACTGTAAAAATTAGTCTACTTGAGGCCAGACGCGTTTCGCTTTATTTTAGAGCATCTTCAGTTGTCAAGCCCGACAGGATTCAGAAATGGGGAGTTTTCGGAAACTCTTATAAAAAATGAAATGAAACAGGCAAAGTGGAGTACAGACGACTAAAAAATGAGATTGGCAGGAAGTGCAAAATGGCTAAGCAGGAGTGGCTAGAAGCCAAATGCAAATCTGTAGAAGAATGTATAAGAAGGGGAAAAGTAGATACCGCCTACAGGAAAATAAAAGAGACATTTGGGGACAAGAAAAGCAACTCTACGAATATCAAGAACTCAGATGGGAAACCAGTTCTCAGCAAAGAAGGGAAAGCTGAGAGGTGGAAAGAGTACATACAGCAGCTCTACAAAGGAAATTAACTTAGAGACGATGTTGTAGGAAGGGAAGAGGAAGTAGATCAAGATGAAATAAGAGATACTATACTGAGAGATGAATTTGACAGAGCCCTGAAAGACGTAGGTCAGAACAAGGCCCCAGGAGTAGATGACATACCCTCAGAGCTACTAAAGTCTCTGGGAGAGCCAGCCATGACAAAACTATTTGAACTTGTGTGTAGGATGTATGAGACAGGCGAAATACCCTCAGACTTTAAGAAAAATGTAATAATCCCCATTCCAAAGAAATCAGGTGCAGACAGGTGTGAAAATTACAGAACCATCAGTTTGATAAGTCATGGTTGCAAAATTTTAACAAGCATTATCTACAGGAGAATGGAAAAGCTGGTAGAAGCTGACCTCGGGGAAGATCAGTTTGGATTCAGGAGGAACATAGGAACCCGGGAGACAATACTCACTTTACGTCTTATCTTAGAAGATAGATTAAGGAAAGGCAAACCTACTTTTTTAGCTTTTGTAGATTTGGAGAAAGCATTTGACAATTTTGACTGGAATACACTCTTTCAAATTCTGAACTCAGCAGGGGTAAAATATAGGGAAAGGAGAGTTATTTATAACTTGTACAAAAGCCAGACCGCAGTTATTAGACTTGAAGGGCATGAAGGGAAAGCATCAGTTGGGAAGGGAGTAAGACAGGGTTGCAGCCTTTCTCCGATGTTATTCAATTTGTACATCGAGCAGGCGGTGAAGGAAAGCAAGGAAAAATTTGGAATAGGGATTAAAGTACAGGGGGAAAAATAAAAACATTGCTGATGACATTGTAATTCTGTCAGAGACAGCAAAGGACCTGGAAGAGCAGTTGAATGGAATGGACAGTGTGTTGAAGAAAGCGTATAAAATGAATATTAACAAGAGCTAAACAAATATAATGGAATGCGGTCTTAGAAAATTAGGCGATGCGGAAGGAATTAGATTAGGTAACGAAACAATGAAGATGGTAGATGAGTTTTGTTACTTGGGTAGTAAAATAACATGTGATGGTCGCAGTACAGAGGATATAAAATGCAGAATGGCAATGGGAAGAAAAGCATTTTTGAAAAAGAGAAATTTACTAACATCGAATATTAATTTAAGTGTAAGGAAGTCTTTTCTGAAGGCATTTGTGTGGAGTGTTGCCTTGTATGGGAGTGAAACATGGACGATAAGCAGTGCGGACAGGAAGAGAATAGAGGCTTCTGAAATGTGGTGTTACAGAAGAATGCTGAAGATTAGGTGGGTAGATCGCATAACCAATGAAGACGTACTGAACAGAATTGGTGAGAAAAGGAATTTTTGGCATAACCTGGCTAAAAGAAGGCATCGCTTGGTAGGACACATTCTTAGACATCGGGGAATCGTAAATTTAGCATTGGAGGGAAGTATGTGGGGTAAAAATCGCAGAGGGAGACCAAGAGACGCGTATAGTAAGCAGATTCAAGTGGATGTGGGTTGCCGTTCTTGTGAGGAGATGAAAAGGCTTGCTCAGGATAGAGTAGGGTGGAGAGGTGCATCAAACCAGTCTCCGGACTGAAGACCATAACAACAACATTATAAAAAAGTGGAATTGTACATAGTGACAGCAAGTGACAATATGCTGCCACAAACACATGAAGAAGGCAACATAAAAAACCTTGACTACTGAAGAAGCTTTAAAATAAAGCGAAACGTGTTCTGGTCAGAATTAGTCTAATTTAAAGTTGCAAAAGTTAGTAACCTAATCCATACAGACTGTGTAACTGCAACTGCGGAGAAGGCAGCCAAAGAAAAAGAAAAACAAAAGCAAAAAATATCTAACTGATGCTTGTTGGAGGGAGTTAAGGTGATTTATGGCGTGTTAATTTATCGCTGTTTAAAGGTTTTCGGTTTTTGTCGAATCTTTGTTATTTCTTCGGAGCCGTTTGGTACTGTATAAAAACAGTTAAATACTTTTTGACATTTTCCATTGTCAAATTTACCTTTAAATGAAAAGAACTTCCGTTTGGATGTAACTTGTAAATCTAATTTATTGTGTCATTTGTCGGGCAAAAGACCACATCCATATTACTAGTCCATTACAGTATTCTGTGATTATTGCTCAGTATGTTGTTAAAAGTTATGTGTTCTGTGTGTTCTCATTAACAGTGATCTTTGTGAAAAACGAAGGCAATAATAACTGTGAATTTTAGGAGCAACGCTACAAAAGAACACAAAATGTTACACGAGACTGGAACAGATAATGCGTCACAGCATGTTCATAAATCATTTTAATGACATTTGGTTGACACAATTCACCGAGACACAGTAAGCTGATTAGCAGTTAATTGACTCTGGTCTAGATTTAATAAACGCTCGCTGTTCGTTATGAATTATAGATGCATTAGCAGTCGATATACATCAGTCCCAGCGCAAATACGAATACAGGTCATGTTAACGTTCGAAAAAACAACGGATATTGTCTCTCCCTGAAAGCTTTCCAACGATAATTATGGTGTCGTTTCGTTTATTCATCCCTTGTGAGAAGAGTTTCCACATGGTGGTTATAAAATCTACTTACCACTTATCTTTTGTCTGCTGGTGCTATTTTACTCGTATTGATATGAGATGAAATATGCACATTGTGAATTCGTAGTATTATCACAGTTTCGAATTTGGATCATTATTGGCACAGGTTGTCAGAGAGTTACGTCTTATTGCAACAATATTCACAAAGTGAAAATTAAAGTATTAATGTCGAAATACTGTAAATGTAGAGATAACATATAATTAATACTAACAGTAGGTAAAGAGTAACTATAACGCATTACTGGTAACGATCACAATATTATGATTTTGGAATAACAGTGAAAAATTTAAATTTTCTAAAGAGCAATTCCTACTGCTCAGGGACAAGAATTGTGCTCTGAACTGTAGTAATTTCGCTTAGAAAATTCATCGATAAGTGTACCTTATGCAATCATAGAAGATTAGTAAACAGTGTTTCGTGGTAAGTTTCCTTGACACCTATTCCTTTTACTCTTAAAATCACGAACCACAGATCAATGTGAAACCTGGCCTCTTGTTATTTCACGACAGATAACTACTGATGTCCACATCTGTCCTCCTGACAACGAATCGGGTAACACTACTTGTACGAATAGTTGTTCACCAAAACGAAGTGCGTAGCAAAATTTCAGACTACACTTAATTTTTTATTAGTTGTGAATTAGTCTGTGATCACGTTGTTATTAATATAAACGAGAGCCGTTTCAGTCTGCTAATGGGTTCAAGCATAAGCCGAATATGGCTTATGCTTGAACTCCACGCAGCAAGTAGAAAGGTCGCCATCTTTGGTAACTACAGTCACCGAACAGGACCAGCTGTCCATCTGCTGATGGGGTTCAAGCCAAAGCCACGTTTGGTTTGTAGATAGCCTATTAAAAGGCAGAATACGGTCTCGTTTATATTAACAATAGCGATATCATAGATTGATTCACAAGTAATAAGTAATAAAGATCGTTACCTCCCTGATAATTTTAACTGAATTTTAGAAAATGTGATCCATTATTGATATGGTGTCAGACAGACACCACGTCAATAATTGTAACTTTGTCCTCAACAGACAATGACTATTTCAATGCGTACGCATTCATACGCTCTTTCCCTTGTGGGAATACAGTATAAGCTGCGAGAAAGAGCAACATTGGGCAGGAGGTACTACAATCGTAGTGTACTACAAGGTGAGAATTTTCGTTGGAAGGGAAGCCTGCCTGGATAGCCTAATTGGTTAAGGCGACCGCTGGCACGAAACGGGATATTCGGGTTTGAATCCCGGTCCAGCGCAAATTATCAACTTTGTCGTTTAATTTATTTCAACGCCCTAAAACGGTCGGAATGTTTAAATATTTCGATTTCGAAAATATTATCAGTCTCTTACTAGAATTTTTGTGTCCCAACTTCGTCGCCGCTTTTGTGTCCCAGCCTCGTCGTAGGTGTCGGTGGCCGAGTGGAATGACACCGACACGCTGGTGCAGGTACAGAGGGGAGCAGCCAGAAACTATAAACACTCGAGTAAATTAGAAAGAGATATATTGCACAGAATGTAACAATACTTAACTTTTACATAGTACTGCAGAATGTTGATCCATAGTTGTTAGAGGCCTGCCTAGTGCCTGTACAATAGCGAAGTCTTCAATCGTGCCTATCTGTTTACGAAGGTCCTAACTCGTTGCTATCTCCGTCCGAAGTCCGAAGTGAACGACGTCCTTCAGTGGTGGCCACGAGCGGCGTTGTACCAGAGGGCGCTCGTGGCTGTCGTCGGAAGAACGCCGCGCCGTGCGTGCATGACGGCGCGCGGCGAAAGTAAGTGGTGCGCACTTTGTACTTGTGCGACACCACACCCCTCCCCCCCAAACCGCCGCGCCGTCGTGGCGTAGGGCTGAGGGCCACGGCGACGGCACTGGGAGGAGGGCCTGGGCGGGGGCGTTACTGGTGGGACGGGCGTCGTAGCGGAGGCCGGGATCGAGGCGCCGTCCGCGCCCCGGCATCCGCCTTGCGATCCTCCAGGGAACCCGCCGAAACCTGGGGAAGGGCGCCCGCCCCCGCCCAGAGGGAGCAGGTCATCTTCTTCTGAGGTGCGTGGCCCAGGCGGCGGCGGCACGCACGGTCCCGGAGTCCCTCTCGGTGACGCTGTCGTCTGCGGCGGCGACAGCGGCGGCGACGACTGCGTCGGATGTACGTCGACGTCCATAGGGATCTCGTAGTCCGGGGACGAACGATGTGGCTGTGCTCCCTGGCGGTGAACTGGGTCTGGAATCAAGAAACCGGAGACAGGATCGCGCGGCCTGTGCAGGCGCAATTGGTTTGCGTGGCGCCGCAGCTCCGACCCTGTGGAAGAACGTACAACAAACATATTGCGGCCAAGCACGCGTTGAATGGTGCCCGGCAACCATGTCTTCTTGTTTCCAGCAAACACCCTGTACAGCACCGGCGTAGAAACCTGAAAACGCGTAGCGCCATACGAACCGACTCGGTGCGTGGGAGGCTGCAGCAGGTGAAGGAGAGTGCGGTGACGGCGGCCGTGTAGCAGCTCGGCAGGAGACGGGCCGTCACGTGGCATGCACCGATACGTAGACAGGAAAATTTGAAGAGCTTGCTGCCTGGAGTGCTGACCTTTCATCTTCTCCATGTGAGACTTGAATGTTCGAACGAAACGTTCTGCTTCACCATTGGACTGAGGGTGAAAAGGTGCGGTGGTGATATGCTGAATGCCATTCACACGACAAAACTGTTGAAATTCCGCACTAACAAACTGAGGTCCATTGTCACTGACGATAGTTTCAGGCAAGCCTTCGATGCAAAACACTGATGTTAAGGCACTGATTGTACTAGAAGCTGTCGTTGAGTTCATGGCAATCACGAAAGGAAACTTGCTGAAAGCGTCTACAACAATTAACCAGCGCGTATTCCAGAAAGGTCCGGCGAAGTCAATGTGTAAACGTTGCCATGGTCCGTTGGGGCGTAGCCAGTCTGAGAAACGTTGCGGAGGAGCCGCCTGATGCTCCGCACAAACAGTACACTGTGATGTCATGCTCTCTATATGAGCGTCCATACCAACCCAGGTACAATGACGTCTGGCCAGTTGCTTTGTCCTAACAATACCCCAATGTCCTTGATGCAGTAGGCGTAACACTTCTCGTTGCAGGGAACGAGGAACAATCACTCTTGCTTGGTCGTTGTCGGTATGCACCAACAGTACACCCTGACTTAAAGATAATGCATGACGTTGTGCAAAATAACGTCGAACCAGAGGCCGATCAATGTCTTTGGCTCTGGCAGGCCACCCAGAGCGAACAAAACGTGCTATCACACTTAGGCTTCTGTGGGTCAAAGGGAATCAAACATGCATCACTGAGTAGTGCAGACTTTAGTTTGTCAAAGGCAACCTGACAATCTTTAGACCATACAAAAGGAACATTCTTCCTACGTAAGTGATGCAGTGGAGCTGCAATCTGAGAGGCATTGGGAATAAATCTGAAATAATAGTTCAGCTTCCCCATTACTGCTTGCAATTCGTGCACATTCTTAGGAGGAGGCAAGTCTTTGATTGCTCGAAGATGTGACTGTAAGGGATGGATTCCTTGAGCATTAATCACATGGCCTAGGTACTCTATTTCAGTTTGAAAAAACGAACACTTTGCTTTATTGCAACGTAGACCTGCTGCAGTCAAAACTTTGAAAAGGCACTCCAGGTTTGCTAAATGTTCTTCAACTGTACGTCCGGATACCACAATATCATCTAAATAGTTCGAACAACATGGTACAGAAACTGTCAGCTGTTCCAAAAAACGCTGAAAAATAGCGGGAGCGGAAGAACTGCCAAAGGGTAGGCGTTGAAATTGAAAAAGACCCATGTGAGTATTAATGACGAAAAATTTTTTTGATTCGTCATCAAGCGGAATCTGTAAGTATGCCTCTGCTAAATCAATCTTAGAAAAGAAGCGAGACTGTCCTAATTTGTCCATCAGTTCCTCAGGTCTGGGCAGGGGATAAGTGTCTACAATTGTTTGACTGTTCACTGTTGATTTGAAGTCCGCACAGAGACGAAGTTTTCCTGACGGCTTGGGTATAATTACTATAGGCGAGGCCCACTGACTCGCAGAAACAGGAGAAATGACACCACTGTCTTGCCAACGTTTAAGTTCTTCGGCAACTGTATCACGCATTGCGATAGGCACTGGTCTAGCTTTACGAAATTTTGGAACTGCAGATTCTTTTAAAGTTACATGTGCCACGAAGTCTTTTGCACAACCTAGTTTCGGCGAAAACAAGTCACTGTATTTTTCACACAATGCATTTATTTTGTCCTGAGGCACTACTGACGAAATTTGAAGCACGTCTCTTTGAATCGATAAGCCAAACAAGTCGAATGCATCTAGTCCAAAAATGTTCTGTGTCGATTTGGCCTGAAGAACTACAAAAGCAACTGTTTTTGTTACACCTTGAAAAGAGGCGGGCAGGCTACACGTTCCTAGCACGGGAATATTTTGACCTGTATAAGCAGTTAACACTTGCTGTGACGGCGACAATTTTGGCGAACCCAGAAGTTCATAAGTATCTTTATTAATTAATGTAACAGCGGAACCAGTATCAAGCTGAAATTGCACAGTCTTATTTTCTATAGAGAGAGTAACAAACAGCTTGTGCTTCTGGCGCACGACCGGTGCGCGAATGTGGGCAACGTCTAATACATATTGTTTTCTGCGCTTGCGCGGGTTGCGTGCGGTAGGAAGCGGCGCATACTCGGCACACAGGGGAGTAACCACACTGTCACTAGATGACACTACCGCCGGATCGGCGTCCGCGCAATGCGAGGCTACTGCACTAAAATTACTTTGAGTAGCTACACCAATTCTACTGTCACTAGCTACACAGTACTGGGCACTATTACAGTTAGTAGTTGCAGAAGGCACTATTTTCACTACAGGAATGCACTGTTCATAGTCATTTTGCTTGTCCCGAACCCTTTTTCGTTGCACTGTTTTACGCGCTCGTCGGCGCTTGCTACGTGGTGCACTATATAGATTTGCCAAAGGCGCAGAACTACTTTCTTGCAATTGAGATCCAAGGAAAGCACTGTTCAATTCCACAGCCCGTATAACATTTACAGAATGAACTGTTCTCGCACTCTGCGAAGCACTGTTTCTAACGTTACTGTTCTTTGAGTTTTTAATTTGCATACACACAGACTGCACATGTCCTGATTTGGCACATTGATAACAGGTTGCGTTGCGACTAGGGCAATGAGCACGCTTGTGGCGAGACACACACTGGGGGCAAGATTTACGTACATTTTTCTGAAATGAGCGTTGGCGCCCGTTATTCAAATTACTGTTTCTAACACGACGGGGCGACCTTTGCGTCGCACTTTTACACTGGCTACTGTTCACTGTCTGTTCAGCACGGCCGGTAGAAAAATAAGAATCACTAGTGCTATACTGAGAACTACGGCTAGGAAAGCGTCCGTTGCGGCGCACTGAATTTACACTGTGGCTTTGCATTTCTACATCAGCTAAGTCAAAAGTATCATGCGCTTCTATAAGCTGCAGTACACTGTCTAATGAAGGGTCAGGCTGTTTCAGAATTGCTGCTCTAATTCTGGGGTCCTGAATATTCTGCGTAATCGCATCCCTCAACATCACGTCACTATACGAAAGTCCACAAGAGCAAGTAAATTTACATTGGCGGGTTAAGCCCTTCAATTCCGTAATCCACTCTTGGTGTGACTGCTGCGGTAATTTTTTAAGCCTGAAAAATCGGTACCGCGCAGCGGCTACAAGAACTTTTCTCTCATAATGAGCATTCAGTGCATCTACAATTTGTTCAAAGTCTACATCACGAGGAGATGCGAGAGGGAAAAGTTTTTGCAATAGTACGAAAGTCTGGGGGCCCACAATCGATAAGAAAAGGTTCTTCACTCTCTGACCTATAATTTGATGAGCCGCGATGAGTTCTTGAAACTGTGCGAAATAGTCGCTCCATTCTTCCTCACGTTCGTTGTACTGGCGGAACGTCGGAAGCGGTGCGGCGGCAGGTGTGGGCTGCTGATGTGACGACTGTTGTTGGTGAGCAGCCTGTGTCGTCAACTGCGACACGGCCTGGAGAAGCTGGGTAATTTGCGCCGTCTGTAACTGAATAATTTCCATTAAGTTTGGGTTCGGGGTAGTGGCCATGATGACCGATTAGGCGCCGCGTATACAACTAACTTATAACAAAACACAAATGCAATATGAAAGAGGACTCGCTCTGCAACAAAAAAGTCCACAAAATACGTAACAGAATATGTTCCCCCAAAAATCTTAGAATAAGGGTGGGTGGACGGGAGCAATTTCTGTGTGCTCCGACTGCTGCTGTCTGGCTGCTGCAAGCGGGCTGATCCAAGGTTCTATCACTCCTCGTCGCCACTTTTGTGTCCCAACTTCGTCGCCGCTTTTGTGTCCCAGCTTCGTCGTAGGTGTCGGTGGCCGAGTGGAATGACACCGACACGCTGGTGCAGGTACAGAGGGGAGCAGCCAGAAACTATAAACACTCGAGTAAATTAGAAAGAGATATATTGCACAGAATGTAACAATACTTAACTTTTACATAGTACTGCAGAATGTTGATCCATAGTTGTTAGAGGCCTGCCTAGTGCCTGTACAATAGCGAAGTCTTCAATCGTGCCTATCTGTTTACGAAGGTCCTAACTCGTTGCTATCTCCGTCCGAAGTCCGAAGTGAACGACGTCCTTCAGTGGTGGCCACGAGCGGCGTTGTACCAGAGGGCGCTCGTGGCTGTCGTCGGAAGAACGCCGCGCCGTGCGTGCATGACGGCGCGCGGCGAAAGTAAGTGGCGCGCACTTTGTACTTGTGCGACACCACAAGAATGTTACAGCCTAAAGCGAATTTCTGTCCATTAGCAGCACTATTTCATCATAAATACGTACTATTGGATATTCTGGATATTTCAATCGTAAAATCCCTTTCATCTACATCTACATCGGATACTCTGCAAATCACATTTAAGTATAATTAACTGTATAATTTCCGTGACGCTGTCTCCCCTGTATCGTGACAATATAAAACGAGCTGCCCTTCTTTGGACTCTTTCGATGTCCTCCGTCAAACTCACTTGATAAGGATCACACACTGGGCAGTAATACTCAGAATGAGGACGGACAAGCGTACTGTATGCAGCCTCTTTAGTAGCACCGTTGCATCCTTTAGGTGTTCTTCCAATAAAACGCAGTCTCTGGCTCGCCTTTACTACGTCATTATCTACGTACTCTTTCCAGTTTAAGTCTGATGTAATAGTTATTCCTAGGTATATAGCGGAGTTTATGGCCTTTACATTCGATTGATTTATCTTGAAAACAAAGATTAACAGATTTCTTTTCGTACTCATATGGACGACTTCACACTTCTCATTATTTAGAATCATTTACCAATTTTTACACCATACTGATATCTTATTTAAATCGTTCTGCAGTTGGGTTTGATCTTCAGATGACTTTACTAGACGATAAATGATGGAGTCATCTGCAAACAACCTAAGAGAGCTGCTCAAATTTTCTCCCAAATCGTTTATGTAGGCAAGGAACAGCAGAGGATCAATAACATTACCCTGTGGAACGTCGGAAATCACCTCTGTTTTAGTAAATGCCTTACTATCGATTACTACAAACTGTGTCCTCTCTGACAGGAAATCCCCCATGCAGTCACAAATCTGGGGCGATATTCCACAACCACGCAATTTGATTAAAAGTCGTTTGTGAGGTACGCAGTCAAAAGCCTTCTGGAAATCTAGAAATAAGGAATCAATTTGAGAACCATTGTCGATAGCACTTATCACTTCGTGTGAGCAAAGAGCCAGTTGCGTTTCGCATGAATGATATTTTGTAAATCCCTGTTGATCTTGGGCCAACAGATCATTCTGTTCGAGGTAATTCATAATATTTGAATACTGGATATGTTCCAAAACCTGCTGCAAATTGACGTCAATGAAATAGGCCTGTAGTTTAGTGGGTTACTCCTACTGCCTTTCTTGAATATAGGTGTGACCTGTGCAACTTTCCATTGGTACAGATCCTTCTTTGAGAGAGCGGTTGTATATGACTGTTAAGTAAGGAGCTATTGGTTCAGCATAATCACACAGAAATCTAGTGGGTATACAGTACTGATCAGAAGACTTGTTCTTGTTAAGTGATTTCAGTTGCTTTACTACTCCGTTGATATCTACTTCTGCGTTACTCATTCTGGCCTCTGTTCGTGATTCGGAGGAGGATCGAGTCCTCCCTGGGGCATGTGTGTGTGTGCGTGTTGTCCTTAGGTTAATTTACCTTAGTTTAAGTAGGTTGTAAGCTACGGACTGATGACCACGCAGTTTGGTCCGATAGATTTAAAAAAAAGAAGTTCGTATGTTTGTAAATCTATCGGACCAAACTGCGTGGTCATCAGTCCGTAGCTTACAAACTAATTAAACCTAGGTAAACTAACCTAAGGACAAACACACACACCCATGCCCCAGGGAGGACTCGAACCTCCACGGCGAGCAACCGCGCGCTCCGCAGCGAGACGCTTTAGACCGCTCGGCTACTCCACCGCGGCGATTTACAAACATTTGAAAATTTTATCGTAATTCGAAATCTGGAGTATTGGTTTCGTTTTCTTTGGTGAATGAATTCTGAAAAGGTGTGTTTAGTAACTGCTTTGGTAGCGCTATCATCGGCGTGATCGCGACTTGTATCACGTAGTGAGGGTATTGTTTGTGTTTTGCCTCAGTATATTTGACATATGACCAAAATCTCTTTGGGTTCTCAGACAGATTTCGAGAAAGTGTTTCGTTGTGACAAGTGTTGTAAGCATCTTGCATTGAGGTCCTCGCTAAATTTCAAGCTTCTGTATAGGATCGCCAATCCTGGGGATTTTGTATTAGTTTAAATTTTGCATGCCTCTATCGTTGTTTTGCAACAGTGTCCTGACCTGTTTTGTGTACTAAGGAAGATCACCTCCTCCTTTTATGAATTTATTTGGTATAGAACTATCAATTGCTGTCGATAGAACTTCTTAGAATTGGAGCCACATGTAGTCTACACTTACGTTTAGCGTTTGGAATGAGTCGAAACTGTCTTGCAACAAGCAATTTAGTGTATTTCTATCTGCTTCTCTAAACAAATATACTTATCGTCTATTTCTGGTAACTTTGGGACTTCCGATATTCAATCTTGCTACGACAGCCCTTTGTTCACTAATACCTGTACCCGTTTTGATTCTCGTTATGAGCTCGGGATTATTTGTTGTAAAGAGATCAAGAATGTTTTGACATGCATTTACAATTCTACCTGGCTCATGAACTAATTGTTCGAAGTAATTCTCAGAGAATGCATTGAGTACAATTTTGCACGATGTTTTTTGCGTCCCTTCTGATTTGAACATATAATTTCGCCAACAGATTGAGTGTAAATTGAAATCACCGCCTACTATTATCGTATGAGTCGGGTACGTCTTTGCCATTTGACACAGGTTTTCTTTGAACCTTTGTGATATTGTATCGTCAGAGTCGGGTGTCCGGTAAAAGGAACCAATTATTAACTTCTTACTATTTTCTGGTACAACCTCTACCCATAATAACTCACAGGAACTATTAACTTCAACTTCGCTACACGAAAGACTACTTTTGACGGCGACAAACACGTCTCCATCTATTTTGTTTAATCTATCCTTTCTGAACACAGTTAGAACTTTTGCAAAAACTTCGGCTAAACTTATTTATGGCTTGTGCCATTTTCACTCCCTATAATGATGTGTGACGGGTGCTTTCTATTAACGCTTGGAGCTATAGTACTTTTCCGACACAGCTACGACAAGTTACAACTGTTACAACGGTAGTTCCTAGATCTACATATCTCCTCTGATCCCCCTGCACCTTTTGAGACAGCCCATTTTGTTTTTCCCCGAAGCCCTCTATCATCAAAAACCGCCCAGTCCACGCATTCTTATTCGTTCAGATCCTAATCTATACTAAAAAAGACATTGGTTTCGTAAATTCACTCCTCCTCGAGACCAGTGGGACATATATGTCCCACATCAAGTCATTGTAAAACTATAAATAATAAACGAAAATTAAAAACATTGCTTCACTCAGAACCAACTCCAAAAGCAATAAACTAATTGTTACAAAAATTATTACAGTACTGCGCGAAAGTTTGCTTAATTCTGAAGAAGAAATAGGAATTAAATTTTTTTGCCACAACCGGGATTCGAACCTGGGAATTCCTAATTACTAGACAGGCGCTATACCACTGTGACTTAACGAATATAGCGACTGCACGGATTATTTTATGATACGTCTCCATCCAGGAGGTACCAGGTTCGAATCAGGGTCATGGCAAAAATTTTAATTCGGTGCCCCTCCTTCAGATTTATATCCTTGATATATATCGAGCCAAAATATGTCTTTCGACATTGATTTATTGTTTGATATTTGGTTAATTCTGGCACAAAAGGGTTAATTGATTTTATTCCAAAAAACATGACGTTCAAATTGCCTAGCGCATGCAGGACTTATGCAATTAGTCTTAACTCTTGAATACATGACTTTTTATTTGACGATATAAAGACTACCTTGATTAATATATAGTGAGTACATCATCATCACCATCATCATCATTAGAGACTGATTATGGGTTTCAGCGTTTAGTCTGGAGCATAGTACCTCTAATAAAATTCCTCCATGATCCCCTATTCTTGCTAACATTGATGCCTCGTCTGATGATATGTCTTTTACTTCAAAATCATTCTTCACCGAATCTAAGTACTTTCTTTTTGGTCTAACTCGACTCCTCTTACCCTCCGCTGCCGAGCTCATGAGTCTCTTAGGTAACCTTGCTTCTCTCATGCGTATAACATGACCCCAGCATTTCAGTCTGTTCGCTCTAAATGCTTCATCTACGGTGTTCATTCCCAGTTATTCTTTGATTTCCTCATTATGGACACCCTCCTGTCATTGTTCCCATCTATTAGTACCTGCAATCATTCTTGCTACTTTCATATCTGTAACCTCTACCTTGTGAATAAGGTAACCTGTTTCCACCCAATTTTCACTCCCATACAACATATTTGGTCGAAAGATAGAGCGGTGCACTGCTAGCTTATTCTTGGTACTTACTTCCTTCTTGCAGAAGAGAGTAGATCTTAACTGAGCACTCACTGCATTAGCTTTCCAGCACCTCGATTCCAGTTCTTTCACTATGTTGCCATCCTGTGAGAAAATACATCCCAGGTACTTGAAACTGTCTACCTGTTCTAACGTTGTTCCTCATATTAGGCACTCAATCTATTTAAATCTCTTTCCCACAGACATTACTTTCGTTTTGTAGATGCTGATCTTCATATCATAATCCTTGCACCTCTGATCGAGCTCTGAAATATTTGTTTGTGGTTCATGGTGTGGGTTCCTGTAGTCATGTCCTAGTTCATGAACCACAGGTAACGTATGAGTGTCCAAGTAAGTGGTCCCAACAGTTGGGATACCAGTTACTTTGGAATAAGGTTGGGCATCTCGGACATATTCTGAGTCGTGGCCACCTTTGTGCTCAGACTGCAAAGACTACCAAATCCAGCGGTTAGTCCCTCAACCGTTAGGGTTAAAACCCAGTGGGGCCCTGGGCAAGTATGGCTAGCAACCTGCATCCCAGCTACTTCAATATCAAGCTGGCAACAATCAGAGCATAATGCCTAGTGAGTGTACAGTGAGGAAAATATTGAAGAAAAAAAAAAGACTCCTTAAAACTATTATGCACTACTAGCAATAAACCGCTCATAGGTAGTTGTGGTGTCGCACAAGTCCAAAGTGCGCGCCAGCTACTTTCGCCGCGCGCCGCCATGCACGCACGGCGTGGCGTTCTTACGACGTCAGCCACGAGCGCCCTCTGCTACAACTGTGCTCGTGGCCACCACTGAACGACATCGTTCACTTGGGACTGAGATAGGAACCAGCCAACACTTCGGAATCAGATAGGCACCAGTCAAGACTTGGCTATCGGATAAGCACTAGGCAGGACTCTAGCTCAACTATGTATCAGCATCCTGCAGTACTGAGCTACGTAAAAGTTAAGTATTGTATAAATTCTGTGCAATATATATCTCGTTCTAATTTACTCTAGTGTTTCTAGTTTCTGCTGTCTCACTGGCTGCTCACCTTCGTACTTGCACAAGGGTGCATCCTTTATTACTGTGTCGGTATTTCAATTCGGCCACCGACACCTACGACGGAAACGAGACACAATAGCGGCGACGAGGCTGGGACACAAAAGTAGTCAGCTATATAGTGCCTGCAATATGCGCCTGATGCAGTAAATGCCACTACTTTGCCGCTTATCTTTTCATAAAATAACTGAAAATGCAACAAAATGTTGATCAGTTTGAGAGATAATGGAAAAATTTAAGTATGTAGCTGATCAGCTGCTCTGTGCATTAAAGGGTTAGCTTGAGACGTTTCACTGGACCAAAGGTTTTTGGGTCGGTGGCAGGAGGGTGAGGCCAGAGACACTTGCCGGCGCTGTCCCCAGGCGCTGCCGTGGTGGAGTGGGCGGGGCCGCGGCTGGTAACGAGGTTGGCCCGCCGCCTGGCGGCTGTCCAGCAGAGCTGGTGATGTTAATGCGGCCGACGTGAGCGGCCCGATAACTCGCGGCCGTCGCCAGCTGCGGCTCCAGCTCCTCCGCTACTTGCGGGCAATTTGCACGCACCCTCCAGGAGGCGCCATCGCCGTCTGCGGCGGGCGGCGGAGGACGCCCGCCCCCACTCCTCCCCACAGAGTTGCCAGCGTAGGCGGCACTCTCGTCTGTCCCCGGACGTCTCCGCGCTGACCCAATTTGCCTAACTGCAGTTAGTGCATGTAGAACGCGAAATACCGTCCCCTCCATTAGGGCCGACTGGCAGAGCAGTCAGTACAGTTGCCTTCATCTACATCTACATAAATACTCTGCAAGTCACATTGAAGTGCACGTCAGAGGGTTCATCGCACCGCTTTTATGATGTTTCTCTACAGTTCCATTCTTTCATAGCTCGCGGAAAAAAGGAACACCTAAATCTTTCCGTTTTTTTAGGGAGTGGCTCCTTTTTCCAATTAATCATCTGCAGCTATACATGAGGTTGTTTAGTGGAAATTTTACGCATTGGTATTTTTGTTGTTGGGGTAATATTACAGGGTGGCCACCGAACCTTGAAACCGGGAAAAAGCCTTGAATTTGAAAAAAACGGGGAACAACGGGAGTAAACCTTGAATTTCAGCTAGAAACCGGGATTTGTAACCCATGAGATCTCGTCGCTTTAAGAGTTAAACGATCGTTCGCGTGTATAGGCTATTGATCAGATTACGCGACCAGTTCGAAATGCACTTATTTTATTTTGATGGTTGTGTCTTCCTATGTAGATGTATGCTAACCAAATATGTTCGCATTCGCAAAAGAAAGTTGGCGAAAGAAATTTCAAAAATAGATCCGGTCGCAACGAGTAACGCCCTTCTTTTAATGATTTTCATCCCAACTCGTCCATAATTTCCGTGACTCTCTCTCCCCTATATAGCGATAATACAAATCGAGTTGCCCTTCTCTGTACTTCCTCTAAATCGTCTGTCAATCCCACTTGTTGGTGACCCCACAGTGCGCAACAATACTCCAAAATAGGACGCACAAGTGTGGTGTAGGCTGTTTAGTAGAGCTCGTTCATCTTATAAGTGTACTCCTAATGAAACGTAGTCTTCGTTCACTCTCCTACAATATTTTCTGTCTGTTCTTTACAATTTAAGTTTTCCGTAATTTTTACTCCCAGGTATTGATGGCCTATAGTTTTCACTGATTTATCATTTAAATGAAGTTTAACGAGCTTCTTTTAATGGTCATATGGATGACTTCACACCTCTCAATATTAAGTGTCAAGTGCCATCTTTTGCACCGTTCTGATATCTTAATAATTTTGCAGTTGCTTTTGATCTTCTGGTGACTTTACTACCCGATAAATGGCAGTATCGTCCACGAACAGTCGAAGAGAACGTCTCAGATTGTCTCCTAAATCGTTTATAAAAATAAGGAACAGTAGGGACTCTACAACACTTCCGAGGGGAACGCCACATGTCCCTTCAGTTCTACCGATGACTTTCCGTCAGTTACGACGTACTGTTTCCTTTCTCACAGGAAATCACGAATCCATTTGCACAATTGTAGCGATGTTCCATAACCACGCAGTTTCTAACGAACGAACGTCTTGGTTGCAAATGATTGTTGACGCATTACGAGTAAACCTACAGCATTGCCACTCTCCGATTTTTCGGTAATTTGGATATGTTGCAATACATGAAAAACTAAGGGATACGCATTTTCTTAGCGGTTGTAAAACATACACTGTTGGAAAATGTAAAAAGAACGTGAATTCGGCGACCCAACAGAGGAAAATTTTATTGACACATTCTTGTTCAAAATGTTCAAATGTTTGTAAAGCTTATGGGACTTAACTACGGGGTCATCAGTCCCTAAACTTACAAACTACTTATGAACTACTTACGAACTAGGACGGCACAAATATCCATGCCCGAGGGGGGATTCGAACCCCCGACCGTAGTGGCCGTGCAGACCGTGACTGAAGTGCCTCAGTCCCCTCGGCCACCGCGGCCGGCACATTCTTGAGGATGTATAGAAAGCACGATCACAAAGGCAGAACCAGAGTGTGCGCAATGTAGGCATTAGTACCGTGTATACCCCCCTTTTGCAGCAATGCAAGCTGTAATTCTCCCATGGAGACGATCGTAGAGGTGCCGAATGTGGTTATATGGAATGCAATTTCCACTTGGTGCCTCAGTTGGACCAAATTTCCTGCCGCTCATGCAGACCACGCAACATGACGTTTCATACGGTCCCAAACATGTCCAATGGGGGACAGATCTGGAGATAATTATGGGCAGGGTAGCTGATGTACACCTAGAAGAGCACGTGGGATTGTACGGGATACGTGTGGACGTGCATTGTCCTGTTGAATGATGGTCTGAATGTATCGTGCACTGTTCAGTGTTCTCTAGACGGTCACCAGAGGAGAACGGATAGTGTAGGATGTGGCTCCAGACACCATGATGCCTGGTGTCGGCCCCGATTGCCTTTACGCGTACACTCCAGCTTTTTGCGCTCCCCTGCACGACACCACACACGCGTTCCACAGTCATTGGTGCCAAGGCAATAGCGACTGTCAGCACTGAAGACGACACGTGTCCGTTCGTCCCCTCATAAGCGTTTACCGTGACACCACTGGAGGCGGGGTCAACGATGTTGAGGCGTGAGTGGGTAACACTCTAACGCCACGCATGATCGTGCATCATGGTGTGAGGAGTCATGGCCGTTCTCCTCTAGTGATCGTCTAGAGAACATTGAACGGTATATTGAAACCATCGTTCAACCCCTCTTGGCATTACCCATCAACAAGGGAATATGCTTTTCGAACAGGACAGTGGACATCCAGATGTATACCGTACCACCCAATGTCCTCTTCAAGTTGTACGTCAACTATCCTTGTCACCATGATCCCCAGATCTATCGCCCATTCAGCATGTTTGGGTCCGCATGTAACGTTATGTTGGGCGGTCTACATGACCATCACGAAATGTGACCTAAATGAAGCACCAGGAAGAAAATGCATGACAGGCCATTCCACAAGACCACATTCTGCACCTCTACGATCGTTTCCATAGAATAATTACAGTTTGCATTGCTGCAAAAGGAGGGTATATGCGGTCCTAACGCCAACATTGCGCACGCTCAGGTGATTTAATACACGTGTGTGCGGCTCTGCCTGTGTGATCGCGTGTTGTATACATGTATACATCCTACAAATATGTCAATAAAACTTCCCTCTGCTGGGTCGACTAATTCATGTTTTTTTTTTTTTTTTTTTTTTTTTTTTTTTTTTTTTTTTTTTTTTTTTTTTCCTGGATTGTATTTACAGGGCGAACAGTCCCCCCTAAAGGGGGCTAAAATGGAAAAAAAAAGTTGTGATAACTTAGAGATTAGTGAAGCGCTTTTTCATTTTTCTATTTGTGAAAGTATTTTTAGATAAAGGACGAAAGTTGGCCTAGATGTATTGGAAGGGGAGTGAAAATTAGGGCATCAACTACCCCGAAGGAGACCATTTTTTTGTTACAAAGATTAGCCTTGATCTAATCGCAGTAGAATCTATTGAAAGTGCATAAGGAAAACATATATATATATATGAGGGGTAAACAATTCTTATATTGCCGCACTCGTTTGATACTGCCCATAAAACACCTTATGAATCTATATTTTTGAACTTCTATACTGGATAAGCCATACTGAATTTTGAGAATCTTATCTCGGTTTACGATTCAGCGACTTTAAATACATGTATATTAAAGAGATAAAACAGTTCAACAATATAGGTTCACAACGAGTTTCGTTGGCAGTATGAAACGAAGGCGGCAATATGAGGGTTGTTTCCTTCTGAAATATTTGTATATAAAAATGACCTGTTTGTTAATTACCCTTCCTTTTGAAGTTTTAATTGATTCTACTTCGAGTAAATCAAAACTTATTTTTGTAGAAAAAAATTGGTCTCCCTCGGGGTAGTTGGCCTCTAACTTTCACACCGCCCCCTCCAATACGCCTAGACAAATTTTCGTCTTTTATCAAAAGATACTTTCAGAGCAAAGATAATTAAAATCTCTTCACTAATCTCGAAGTTATTTTTTCCATTTTTTTCATTTTAGCCCCCTTTTGGAGGACAGTTTCACCCCTTCAATATGTTTTACCGCTGCTAAAAAGTTCGTGTTCCTTTGTATTTCATGTATCATAAGATATCCAAATATCAGAAAAACCGGAGAGTGACACTTTCATCGGTTTACTTGTTTATTTATTTATTTTGCGTTCGATATGCCAGATGCTTTACAGTACTAAACACATTCAAAACGAGAAACTAAATTAACATACAAATCTAACAAAACATTATTCATTATGAAATGAGTTATACTTATTACAATGCTTATAAATTAAGAATTAAAGGGAAGACAAATTTGTCAAAATAATTTACAACTAAACGGAAACTCCTAAATTACAAAGCCAAAATGGCAGTGTCTGTAAGTCTATGCAGATCCTCCAGCGAACCGTCCCGAAAACCATGAATTTTACAATCAAATATGTGCTGCATCGTCTGTATTTCGCCGCAGTCACAATGAGGTTCGTCCACGTAGCCCCACTTGGCCATCAGCTCGTTGCACCGTCCAACACAGGTTCTCATTCTGTTTAATGTCACCCAGGTTCTTCGAGGGAGGTTGAAACCAGGAACACGATCAGCCGGGTTCTTAATGCGGTGTCCATTGTGAACATTTGCTTGCTGCCATAGGTGGTTCCATTCTGTTACGGTGTTCCGATTGTTCGATGAGTGGTTCCAGAAGGGATTTCTAGACACTAATCATGTCGGGCCATGTAGATCAGCGTGTATGGGAAGTGTGATGTCAGCAGCAAATTTTTCCATTTCCCTTTGGATTGTGTGTTGTCTGCGGAGTGACGGAGGTTCAATATTTGCCAGCACAGAGAGCCATGGTGTAGGAGTAGGTCTCAACGCTCCAGTTATTGTTCGCAAGGTGTCATTTAGGCGAACATCTACTTTGTTGACGTGCGAACTGTTAGCCCATACAGGTGCGCAGTATTCTGCAACGCTGTAGATTAGAGCCATGGAGGAAGTGCGAAGTGTCGTAGCCTTGCTTCCCCAGGTAGAGCCTGCGAGTTTCTGAATGATATTGACTCTGCCTCTGAGGTTTTGGCTGACGTCATGCAGGTGTTCTTTGAACGTTAGGCTGCGGTCCAGTTTAACACCCAGGTATTTCGGTGCTCTTTCGTGTCTTATGTTCTGGCCTGCTATATTTAAGCACAGCTTCCTTTCTGCTTGTTTGTTGTTCAGGTGCATCACTGTGCTTACTGTTTTTGATGTATTAAGGTTCAGATGCCAGGTCCTGTAGTAGTTATGAAGCTGCACCAAATCAGAATTTAAGCCTGATTCTAATTGTTCGAATGACTCACCCTGCAGGGCAATGGCCAGATCGTCGGCATATCCGAACTTCCGTGATTTGAGTTCCGACATGAGTTTCGGAGATGTACAAATTAAACAGTAAAGGAGCTAGCACAGAACCATGTGGGAGCCCATTATTAAGTATGCGGGCTTTGCTTCTTTTTTTCCGTTAATGTGTACTCTGTACTTCCTTGTGGATAGCATATTATAGAAGAGCTTTACTGACTTCTTACATTTGATTACTGTAGCAAGCTTGTACAATAATCCTTTAAGCCACACCGTGTCGTATGCAGCCGAGAGATCTATAAATACTACACCGGTCTTTTTCTTGTTCTGAAAACCACGTTCAATGTGCGTTGTTAGTGCCAGAACTTGATCGCAGCAGCTCCTCTTCGACCTGAAACCGGCTTGATCCACGGGTATTGCTGCATCTATTAGATGAGTCACTCCCTTTAGGAGAATTTTTTCGAAAAGTTTGTACATAACACACAGCAGAGAAATAGGTCTGTAGCTCTTGGGATCTCTCTCATCCTTTCCAGGCTTCAAGATAGCTATTATCTTCGACTCCTTCCATTTGTTTGGGATGTTTCCAGTCTCAAGTATGGCGGAGAAAAATATGCAGAGCCATGTGCGTGCTCTTGGGCCTAAGTTCTTTAGAAAC
Organism: Locusta migratoria; assembly: GCA_026315105.1. Classification (NCBI taxonomy): domain Eukaryota; kingdom Metazoa; phylum Arthropoda; class Insecta; order Orthoptera; family Acrididae; genus Locusta; species Locusta migratoria. The sequence continues at coordinate 269,881,732 of CM048747.1, forward strand.
TCCGGTAAGACTCCATCAGGTCCGGCTGCTTTCCTTGATTTGATGTCATTTATTTCAGTTACCAGCTCTTCTTCAGAGATTGTGCTCACAATGTTTGACTGTTCTGCGCAGTTCTTCAGTGCTTCAGCCATGAGTCTTTTAAGGTCCTTTTTCTGTTGTGTAGGAACGCGGATCCAAGCATAACTGAGCTTATTCTTTTCATTTCATTTGGGCCTGCAGCATTGTGTATGTCTTTTAAGGACATATTGTTAATCTATGAAAAGCCAAAATGCTGCTTCACTTTATAGATGTTAAAAAACTGTTTATTATCGCAATAGGCCTATTTCGGCTCTGTGGCCATCATCAGGCTATTTCCATATAGCATCGTGGAGGTATAATTGATTATAATGACTGCAATGATTGCAGTATACATGTTCTTCAGATGGTATATATATTACGTAAATCAGGTCTTAATTTAAGACCTGATTTGCATCTAAAAAGATCAAGTACAACAAGCTGGAAAAGTAAACTGTTACCTGCTCTCAATGTCGCATCGGATGACTTACCCAAAGCACAGGCCCGTTACAGACACAAATAAAATCACACACATTCAAGCTAACAAGCTAAGCTTTCGCCACCGCTGGTAGCTTCTTCAGGAAAACAGGAAGGAAGGAAGGGAGAAAGGGAAGGATACGGGTTTTAAGGAAGTGGGAAATGAGTCATTCCAATCCCAGGTGTGGAAGGACTTACCTTAAGGGAATAAAAGAAAAGCAAACAAGCGCACACATACCCACACTCATACACACGCAAACACAAGGTAGATATTTGCTTAGACAAAGCTTAGCTTGTATGTGTGTTTGTGTGTGATTTCATTAAATTTTGTGTCTGTCGACGAGCCTGTGCTTTGGGCAAGTCATCCGATTTCTGTGTGTGTGTGTGTGTGTGTGTGTGTGTTTGTAATTCTTATGGGACCAAACTACATTGGTCATCAGTCTCTAGACTTACAAACTACTTAAAATAAGTTAAACTAACCTAAGGTCAACACACACATCCATGCCCGAGGGAGGATACGAACCTCCGACGCGGGAAGCGGCGCCATCCGTAACGTGGCGTTCCAGGCCGCTCAGCTACTCCCGCGCGACTCTCAAAGTCGCAAACACGTCTGTGGAAAACACTACAAGAAGACAGTGTTGTGTGAAAAATGTGTTTCAGAATGAGACAGTGAATTCTATTGCTTCATATAGTGGACCGAAGTAAAACATTTGTTTTTGTAACCATAAAAACTGAATTTCATGATTTGTTCATTTTATTCCTATTATATTTAAATCTTTTATTATCCAGTACACAAAAATAATATCTAAGCATTTTTAATTGTTATTAAAGGTATGAGAATAAATAAACTTGATTTATGATAAAATAAATTGTGACTGGAAAGGATTTGGCAGACTGGAAAAACAGGCAGAACAATTGGGACTTAAAATAAACAATACCAAAACACAGTATCTCTTTGCTTCCAGGAAAAATACTATTTCTAAAGAGGATTATATTTTGTTGAACAGAGGAAATTATGAGAGATGTGAGAAGTTCCAATACCTGGGAGTACTGGTTACGAGGATAGCAGGATAAAAGAAAAAAGAAAATCAAGAGTTGCTGCAGGAAATAGAGCTTACTGGGCCCTGATGAAGATCCTTCAGCCACTTAGCCTGAACAGAAAATTAAAGGTGACTGTTTATCGAACAGTCATAAGACCTGTGGTAATGTATGGCTCAGAAACATGGACAATGACTGTATCAGAAGAAGAGCTCTTGAGAAGATGGGAGAGTAAAATATTAAAGAGATTTTTGGACCCGTGTTGAGTCGGGGCAATTGAGGATAAGGAGAAGCAAGGAATTGGAAGAACTGTACGGAAATCCTGACTTGGTGACTGAAATTAAGTGTAACAGATTGAGATAGCTGGGCCATGTAGAGCGAATGTCGGAAGATGTAACTGCCAGAAAGGTTTACACAGGAAATCCAGGTGGCAAAAGAAGCAAAGGGAGGCCTCGGAAACAATGGCTGGAGGATGTGGAAAACGATTTGAAAAAGAAAGGAGTCAGGAGATGGAGGAAACGAGCAGAAAATCGTCAGGACTGGGCTGCGATCATCAGAGAGCCCAAGGGCCTACATGGACTGTAGCGCTAAGGAGTAAGTAAGTAAGTAAATTGTGACATTTTTATGGGCCTTTGAGATCCCCGTTGGTATTACATGTAACAAAAAAAAAGTTGGTAATGCTAGAGTTAAGGCCGATTCACACAGTCTGTCACTCTAGGCAGTGTCGAATTTAAAAAATAGTATTAGGTCCCGGGAATCCACCAAATCTAAAACAGGTGTGCAGCAAATCCCGCGATACTACAGTGATGAGTGCACAGTCAAAAGTTTTACGTACTGTACATGCCGAAAATTTCACAGCTGCGTTGTAGCCAGTATTGCCCGACCGGAGTGTCAGGTGTGAATCTCCGGACCGGCAAACATACCTGTTGTAACATTTCTGTCAGTTGTGCTCCGTGGTCGATACGTGTGCGATTTCCATACGCACCGCCAGGTGGCTTCCGAAATTTCAAGCGTTCACCTCGACGACTGAAGCGACACGGCCGCTCTCACTTTGTTGTCTAGATTTAGCAGTAGGTGGTCCTTCAGAATCTTAATAGGCTGTCCTAAAACTGACTACATTGTAACTATGTCTAGACGTGCCAGTGCAGCGTCTTAACTATTGTAATCCTGTATTAAGAGTATGTGCTTGTAATTCCATACTTCCTTCCTCAAGTTATACTATTCCGTAGCCGTCAGCAGATAATACTTCCCTGATCTACGACGCGTTAATCTGTCCCTATAACCCTTAGCACCGAACTACCATATCATTGATAAGCGTTTTGGTGGTTGGGAACTTTAGAGAAATTGCGTAAACACATTCCGCAGGTCCTAACTAAAGTAACTGTATTAATCAAAACCTATAAGTAGTAAAAGGGAGCAATTCACTGCCTGGAGTGGCTCAAGGTAAAGCATATTTGAGGCACCTACAGTAAAGTGGCCAGTGTCTTGAGTCAGATGTTTGAGGGTGAGGTGCAACTGCCAGATAACGACCTCCCTCCTACCAGCGATTGTCTGGGTGATATTGCGAGCCGGCCGCGGTGGCCGAGGGGATTGAGGCGCTCCAGTCACGGTATGCGCGGTCACTACGGTCGGGGATTCGAATCCCCCCTTGGGCAAGGATATTTGTGCCGTCTTTAGTATAAGGTAGTTGATAAGTAGTTTGTAAGTTTAGGGACTGATGACCCTGTCGTTAAGTCCCATAAGCTTAACAAACATTTTGAATTTTTGATATTGCGTCTGAGCTTCCCGAGTTATTTGCTATCCTGGGATGTCGTTGAAAATCAGTCCCTTCATTGTACGTGACTGATTTTTCAAAAAGGGTTCAAACACTACACTGCTGCCGAAAGGAAAATCGTAATCATTGTTTCAGTGTATTACACCTTAGTTATGTGAATAACTATTTGCTGTACTATGTAAGTAACAGCGCCTCTATCGGATCTTTGCTATACTACGCTGCAATTCAAGCGTAGCATGCACCATAAACTACAAAATACGATATCTTTTCTTATCCTGATCCGATTTTGATGAAATTAAGCTTATTATTTGCCCCATTGTACTCTCAGTTGACCTATGAAAGCCCATGAAAGTTCATATAGTACTCTTGGAGATTTGCTTTATTACACCATACTTATAAGCATAGTATGCACAAAAACTTCAAATAACGATTTCCTTTCCCATCTTTACCCAAACAATCAGAGCGTAAGCTCCGCCTCTAATGACCACGTTGTCGATGGGGCGTTAAATGCTAAGATTCCTTCCTTCCTGACTATAAACAATATTTCTGTTGCCCCCTCAAGGATGTAATATGAAAATTTTCTGTGGAGAGCCCATTTCTGAGCAAGCGATATAAAGCTGTCCGTGTGAGAAACGTGGAGATTTGAAATACACTCTACAGTACTGAGTAGATTGCCCTGTGATTTATTAATCATAATAGAAAATACAATTCCCACTGCAAACTGCAGTCTCTTAAAGTTAAAAGCCAGATCTGTCGGAAATAAAGGTTATTCGTCGGATGTACTGTGTTTCATTCTCTTCCTTTCCATGTAGTTCTATAGATATCTATTGCTTCTTCCCACTGCAGTATGCGCTTCACAGTTCAAAGTTGCTACAAGGTTTTCAACAGCACTGTCATCTTTCAGGAATTTCCTTAAGCTCACTGGCATACAGGAGTGTCTTAGCAGTAAATAAGAAATATAATAAAACGTGATGCTCGATGTCAAAAGTTTTTACCCATCGCAGTATATATGACCTCATTTTCTTTTAGTTAAAAGTTGTAAAAATGTATAATTTTTCAAGTATATATTCATTTGTATAAGTGCTGTAAGTCTGTAAAATCTGTTGAGAATAGAATTAGTAGTAAAGAAGTAATAGATTAAAACATTGTGCGTGATAGAGCGGTTTTCTATGAACGTTACTGTTTATGTGCTCATATATCATGAACTACGTGTCTTACTGTGATAAAATTTAGAAGGTACATTCAACTAAATGTGTGTATACGGTCTGCAAAATTTCCAGCAGGTACAATATGTAGTGTAGAAATTATAAATTTCAACGTTATACCGAATGCCGTAGTTTTACTCCGTGAACAGAGGAAAATTAGGAAGCGAGAAACTTTTTTCCTTTCATCATTTTCCTATGGCTGTCAGCGAGAAAAAGTTTCCTAAACGTTTGATTTTCTGTTTAAAGTTTGTTGCAAGTCGCTAAGTGCTCTCCTTCTCATATAGTGGACTGTTAAAGTCACAGTATCACGTGCCGCAAGACGGGGAAGTTTTCATTTCTTATGACGTCATATCACCTGAACTATCGGTCCTATCGCAAAATCGTTTCTTAGCTGACGTCTACTACCTATAAACTATATTCCTGCCAGATTCATAGATGAAGTAGTTTTCGATATTTCGTGTTTAGTCAGTAAGTGAGTGAGTGAGTGTATGAATGAATGTCCTTTCGCTTTTGTATAGTTAGAGATAATAGTACTTTCCAGTTTCCAGACTGAGATTCATTGGAAGAATCCTCGGAAAGTGTAGTCCGTCAGGAAAGAAAGTACGTCACAAAATATTCGTTCGCTAGAGTATTGTTCATCAATATGAGATCCGTATCATAGATAGAGGACATAGAGAAGATCTTATGAAAAGTAGCAGATTTCTTTACAGGCTCATTCAGTTAGCACTAAAGAGTCACAATTTTCGGGAAACTCCAGTGCAGGCAGTGTAAGAGAGGCGTTCCATATCGCGGTACTCTGTCAAAGTTACAAGAGCGTATGTTTCATGAAGAGTCAACCAGTTTTGCACATCTGAATCTCAGTCATTAGTGGGTCAAAAACACTTTTGATCAGTGAAATATGTAAGAAATTTTATGCTCAATGTTCTGGAGTATTTTTCGCGAAAAACGCATTGTTTAGAAGTTATAAGCGAAATAGTAAAAAAAAAAAAAAAATGCTAAAAATTTCGATGTTTTTCGGCCCCTGCAGAGTTAGCACAGGATCCTCGAGGTGAAAACTCAGGTTCTACCCCACAGAGTACATTCACACGACATTTCATTAAGTTCGGAATACTTTCCAGGTAAAAGTACCTGGTAGTTGGACTATGGTACAGTCAATAAGTTCTGAGACTAGACGCCTGGAGGATAGGCAGCCAGCGACTCTGCACGAGTGTGTCGCACACGCTGCCTCATTACACGGCGTACAGCTACCCAGACCCACATGCAACCTCAAAACACTCAAAAAATGTTCAAATCTTTGTTAAGCTTATGGGGCTTAACTACGGGGTCATCAGTCCCTAAACTTAAAAACTACTTACGAATTACCTTATACTAAGGATGGCACAAATAACCATGCCCTAGGGGGGGTTCGAATCCCCGACCGTAGTGGCCATGCAGACCGTGACTGGAGCGTCTCAGTCCCCGCGGCCACCGTGGCCGGCTCAAAACAGTCGCCGCTGGCCGATTTGCACTTTGCAAACGTTGGTATAGCTGCTGGCAACACCTCTGAAAGCAACTGCCAAGAATATCCCGTAGGGTTTCCCTTGTGTCCGTCATGACCTCTTTGGACGACCGAAATCTGAGGCAACGCAGTAGTGCTTTCAGGCGAGGAAAGTAGAAAAGAATCACACGGTGCTTGAGGGTCGTGGTAAAACCTTCACCTGTTGCCTAGCGAGTTTCTCTTGAACAAGGACAGAGTGAAATGCAGGGACGTTTTCGTGTAGCAACAACCATATCTTGGTACTCCAAATCCCAGGTCACTAACGGCAAATAGCATCGCATAAAGGGCAAGGATCTCCTTGTCATGAGTTTTATTTACGATTGCACGGTCTGGGAGGATTTCCACCTAAACGATGCAATTTCTATTTACACTACTGTCCATTAAAAAATTGCTACACCAAGAATAATTGCAGTCGATAAACGGGTATTCATTGGACAAATATATTATCCTACAACTAACATGTGCTTCCATTTTCACGCAATTTGGATGAATAGATCCTGAGCCGGCCGCGGTGGCCGAGGGGACTGAGGCGCTCCAGTCACGGTCTGCACGGCCGCTACGGTCGGGGGTTCGAATCCCCCCACGGGCATGGATATTTGTGCCGTACTTAGTGTTAGCTAGTTCATAAGTAGTTTGTAAGTTTAGGGACTGATAACTCCGTAGTTACGTCCCATAAGCTATACAAACATCTGAACATTTTGAATAGATCCTGAGATATCAGTACCCAGAACAACCACCTCTGGCCGCAATAACGTCCTTGATACACCTGGGCATTGAGTCAAACAGAGCTTGGATTGCGTGTACAGGTACAATGCCCATGCAGCTTCAACACGATACCACATTTCATCAAGAGTTGTGACTGGCGTATTGCGACGAGCCAAATGCTCGGCCACCATTGACCAGTCATTTTCAATTGGTGAGAGATCTGGAGAATGTGCTGGCCAAAGCAGCAGTCGAATGTTCAAATGTTTGTATAGCTTATGGGACTTAACTACGGGGTATCAGTCCCTAAACTTGCAAATTACTTATTAAATAGCTAATAGTAAGGACGGCACAAATATCCATGCCCGGAGGGGGATTCGAAACCCCGACCGTAGTGGCCGTGCAGACCGTGACTGAAGCGCCTCAGTCCCCTCGGCAACCGCAGCCGGCGCAGCAGTCGAGGAACCATGAAATGGATGTTTGTTTCAGTAGTGACATTATTAATAATAATAATTCCAATTTAATGAAGTATCTTTGTAGGTATATCTCCACAACAGCTGATATTTTCTAACATCTTTGTGTGTAAATTTTGACAACTTTGCAGGTATTTTATGCAGCAGCAAAATGAGCTACTAATAGTATTTAATCAAAATTGCTACTGTACAGGATAGCAGCAGCTATAGCAACGATAAAAAACTATTTAATTTATTAAATTGTATGCCATAAGCACCTGTCTTAACTAATGTGCTTAAATTTACCTTACCCTTTTTTAGGAAAATGTATTTTTGTTATTTGCTACATTATTCTTACTGATACAATATTGCCGTGAGACGCCACGTAGACTGACTGCCGGCGTGGCGCAGGGGATAGCGTCACCGACTGCGTTGCTGAAGGTCGCCGGTTCAATCCCGCCCACCGGAAAAGTTTTATTTATTTTTAATTAACAATTCCAGAATGTTCTACATCTTTCTTATGTTCACTTGTAAATTCTACTTGTTTCTTATGTTACCTGTTCTTCTAATTTCTGGTACATTCTGTCTGTGTATAAATAGCAGAGCACTCTGCCCGAGAGGCAGTTAGTGCTGCGTGTACGTTAAGTTCGTAATAAACCTGCTTTCAGTATAAGTGATGTGTTCAGTTGCCTTCGACGTCAAGCTTCCTTCCATTTCAACGCGACATTGTTTGGTGGAGGCGCCGGGTATACTGTGCAACATCTGCATGACAGTGGCTCCGATTAAGCAACGTAAAAGCCGTCGCTTACACGGACTACAGCCGGAATATAAGGTATATACCAAGTACATCCTTCCGAAAGTCCGTATCATCAGAAAAACCATGGACACAAAACCAGCGGTAAGCCAGCTGCACATCAGACACCCGTCGGTGTTCTCTGGAGACGCTGGTCAGGACCCCAACAAATGGCTAAAAGGGTTCGACCGAGTACAACAGATGCGATCATACAATGTGCTTGGTCAACGTTTATTTCTACCTGGACGGAACAGCCCAGCAATGGTTTGAAAACAACGAAGAGAAACTGAATGACTGGGAAACGTCCCACGTGGAACTTGAGAAGACGTTTGGAGACCGCCAGCGGCAAATCCGCTCGGCGGAAGAACAACTAAAGAACCGGGCCCAACGACATGGTGAGCCGACACAGTCATTCATACCGAATGTTTTGGTCCTGTATAACATAGTCAATCCAAATATGATTGAGGCCGACAAAATCACGCACCTGATGAAGGCTATTGCAGAAGACATATACCAAGCTCTTCTGATAAAAGACGTTGCTACGACCGAAGAGTTTATCAAGTGGTGCCAGGGGATTGAAGATATGTAACAAAGGAGGGTAGGACGAAAGAAGTATGACTGACTCCCGAATTTAGTCCCTATGGCCATTGTGGAAGACCAGCATGACTTTGCTTCCCTCATACGCCAAATTGTGAGAGAAGAAGTACAACAGTCTACAGCAGCCGGGACTATTAGACCGAGTGAGCTTCGGATTATGGCCATGGATGTAAGCCCTGTAAGTCACGAGGGAGCCAACGCCGCTGAGGAAGAGGTATTTCAGACATTAGCTCCTGTCTGCCCCGTCAATCGCACCCGACGTGAAGAATGGCGTCGCCCTGCTATGACTTACGCTGCAGCCGCCAAACGGCAGCCCATGAACTGGCCGACGCGGCGACCACAGCCAACTCCCCCGGTAACTATGACGCCCCGCAGAAGAACAGACGTTTGGAGGACAGAAGAAAACACGACATTGTGTTTCCACTGTGGGCGCCCTGGGCATGTCGTACGCTACTGCAGAGAGAGAAGGTGAGTATTCGACTATTATTTTCCGCAAGACGTCAGCCATCAGAGCAATTCTATCCCAGGCAATCACCTGCTGATGAGTTCAGTCGGCCTATGGAAAGAAGCCCATCGCCGTACCCTGGACGAAATCGCTCCCCGTCGCGCCGCTGCCGTTCACCGTCGCCGTACAGAGGTACCAGCCGCTCCCCTAGCCGCCGCGTCCAGGAAAACTAAGGCCGCCGCAGATGAAAATCCTCCATGGACGACAGTCGCTAAGATGTCGTGAAATCTCATCGACGTCATAATCGACGGCCAACCTGTCCGGGCACTTGTTGATTCAGGAGCGTCTTTCTCTGTACTGTCGGATAATTACCGCCGCATACTACAAAAGACAATGTTCTGTGATATGGGAGCGACTGTGCTGAAGGTCGCAAGTGGAAAGTACGTCCAGCCAGCAGGAACTTGTGTCGCAAGAATCACCATCAACAACAGAACCTAGCCGTTTGAATTTATCGTTTTAACAGAATGTAGTCATAATGTCATTCTCGGATGGGACTTCCTTGAAGCATCTCTAGCTATCATTGACTGTGGAAGATCAGAGCTGCAAATTGTGGAAGTCGTTCCAGCGGATACACGTAATACAGAATTTTCTGGGAAGTTATTTGTCGTTGACAATGTGACGATGTCGCCGTTGACAATGAAAAGAGTTGCAGTCACAAACACAGATGCCCGGTTAAACTGCGACGTTCTTGTAGATAGTAAAAAGTTTATCAGGCTCAACAAAGAAATTTACATACCAGTGGCTATCATAAGCATTACCGGTGGTCAAGGAGAGATTTGGATCACTAATTGTCACGAGCAGTCACAACTTATCTCCAAGGGACTGTGTATCGGGACAGCTGAACCAATCCAGGACGATGAGATCAACGTCATCAATGATGACCCATGCCCTGCTGTTAGTACAGACAACATTCTGGAGGAAACAAACGTGGAACTGCCAATAGGGCCTGGAATGACCAAGGAACAACGCGAGCGGGTGTTAGGTATACTACGCCAATTTTCGGGCGCATTCACATCTCAACAGGGGAAAAGTCAGACGAAACGGCCACCGATAAAGCACCGTATCCATACTGGGGATCATCCGCCAATTAGCCAGCGTTCGTATAGAGTGTCGCCAGCTGAAATACGGATAATTCGGTAGGAAGTGGAGAAGATGTTGCGAGATGATATTATTCAACCTTCAGAGAGTCCTTGGTCGTCTCTGTTGGTCCTCGTAAAGAAGAAGGATGGCGTGTGGCGATTCTGTGTCAACTATCGGCGGCTGAACAAAATCACAAAGAAAAATGTCTACCCACCGCCACACATTGACGACACCTTAGACTGCTTGAAAGGAGCTACATACTTCTCAACCATGGACATGCAGACAGTTTACTGGCAAATCGAGGTCGATGAAGCCGACAGGGAGAAGACGGCTTTTATTACACTTGACGGCCTCTATTAATTCAAAGTAATGCCATTTGGATTATGTAATGCTCCAACCACATTCTAACGCATGATGGACAACTTGCTTCGACACCTTATGTGGACGACGTGTCTTTGCTATTTAGATGACATTGTTGTTTTCTCGAAAACATTTGAAGAACATCTGAGTCGCCTTTCAACTGTGTTGAAGTGTTTTCAGGCTGCAGGACTCCGCCTCAATCCAAAGAAGTGCATCTTCGTCGAAAAAGAGATGAAAATCCTTGGACACTTAGTCAACGGAATTGGTGTCCGTCCTGATCCAGATAAAGTAGGGTCAGCCACAGATTTTCCAACTGCTCAGCGCATTCGTGATGTGAGAAGTTTTCTCGGGCTGTTGTGATACTACCGACGTTTCGTAAAAGGATTTTGTAACAAGGCACGCCCATTACAAGAACTTCTGCAGGGAGACGCCAAGTTTTACTGGGATAAGACAAAAGAAAGAGCTTTCCGGGCACTTAAGGAGGCTCTAACTTCCGCACCAGTACTAGCCTTGTACGACGAGAAAGCGGAAACTGAACTTCACACAGACGCCAGTGGTTATGGGATTGGTGCAGTGCTTGTACAAATTCAGGAAGGTGCTGAAAAAGTGATTGCCTATGCCTCAAGAGTACTCTCAAAGTCCGAGATAAACCACTCTACAACTGAGAAAGAATGTCTCGCAGTTATCTGGCCTACCAACAAATTACGACGTATTTATTCGGCAAACCATTCACTGTCATGACAAACCACCATTCTTTGTGTTGGCTGACTAGCTTGAAGGATCCGTCAGGTCGACTAGCAAGATGGGCACTAGGACTACAAGAGTACGATGTCACAGTGGTATTCAAGAACTGTCGCAAACACAAGGATGCCGACTGCCTTTCGAGGAATCCATTAGTGAAACACTACAGCGTTAATGAAATTTCAGCCCTCACTGAATTAGATGACGCTACAGCTGAACAAAGGGAAGATCCAGCACTATTAAAAACGATAGAGGACTTGGAGAAAGGAGAACCGACCAATGGAGAGTTCCAACTTATAAACGGAACATTGTATAAGAGCAATTACGATCCACTGGGCCCCAAATGGCTACTGGTAGTTCCAGCTCATCTCCAGCCAGATATTCTCAAATATTTCCACGATGCTCCGATATCCGGTCATCTGGGATTCGTGAAGACCCTAGACAGAATCAGACGCAGGTATTACTGGAAAGGTCTCTACCGATCTGTCTTGCACTATGTGAGTCACTGTAAAGAGTGCCAGCGACGGAAGCATGTGCCGCAACTACCACCAGGGCATCTCGTAACAATTCCGCCGGCAGCAGCTCCATTCAACCGAGTGGTATCGATCTTTTAGGGAGGTTCCCGAAGTCGACAACCGGTAACCGATCGATAATAGTCTGCACTGACTACCTCACATGCTACGCTGTCACCAAACCTGTGCCGACTGCAGAAGCTCCAGAGGTCGCAAAATTCCTTGTAGAAGACATTACTTTGAAGCATGGAGCACCACGTCACATGATATCCGATCGTGGAAAAGTATTCCAGTGAAAACTAGTATCAGAGGTATTGTCACGGTGCGACATTGTCCACAGAATGACAACTGCATACCATCCTCAGACAAATGGTCTTACAGAACGTTTTAATAAGACGATAGCCGATATGATGTCGATGTATGTCGCTGTTGAGCAGAAGGATTGGGATACAATTCTGCCAGTCGTGACATTTGCTTAAAATAACGCTAGACAAGACACCACAGGCATCACGCCGTTTTTCCTGCTTAATGGCCGTGACAATTGATACGCTGTTGCCTTACCAACCGGACGATACTCAGGATGACAATGTTAAACAGCTCATACCAGGGTCGAAGAAGCAAGACATCTGGCTCGCATACGGACACTGGACGCGTAGGAGAAGGACCGTCAGCGGTATAACGACAAGCACCGACCTGTTGTGTACAGCCCAGGAGATCTCGTATGGATTTTTACCCCTGTACGGAAGGTTGGACTGTCAGAATAGTTATTGAAGCGATACTTTGGTCCGTGTCAGACGCCGCCTGTCAGACGTCATATACGAAGGTGAGGATTATGAGCCGTCGTCGAAACGACAAAAACGAAGAGACATTGTCCACGTCCGGCGCATGAAGCCTTACTACGATCCTGAAGAGCAGGTAGGCGACAATGGCTTCTTGTTCAAGGACGGTAACGTTACTGAGAAGCCACGACCGGAACGTCTGTCGTCGTTAATCGTGGAGAAGGGAAGGATTCTCTTGAACTGCCAAACAGAGAACCTAGGACAAGCTCAAGATCCAGAACATTGCAGCTGGCTCCACAGGGAACATAACAGCGGGTCGCTGTTTTTCCAGGAGAGGGAGCAATGCCGCGAACACCACGTAAAGCAGCTGCCGGCGTGGGGCAGGGGATGGCGTCACAGACTGCGGTGCTTCACGTCGCCGGTTCATCCCGCCCACCGGAAAAGTTTTATTTCTTTGAAATTAACAATTCCAGAATGTTCTACATCTTTCTTATGATCACTTGTAAATTCTACTTGTTTCTTATGTTATTATGTTAACTGTTCTTCTAATTTCTGGTACATTCTGTCTGTGTATAAATAGCATAGCACTCTGCCCGAGAGGCAGTTAGTGCTGCGTGTACGTTAAGTTAGTAATAAACCTGCTTTTAGTATAAGTGCTGTGTTCAGTTGCTTTCGAAGTCAAGCTTGCTTCCATTTCAACGCGACAATATTTCCTTTGCTGTTCTGTTGTTATAGTAAATAAGCTGACTATGAAGTGCTAGCTCTACTAATATGTTCATTTTTTCATATTCCCAATGACAAAGACTGAATCCCTTGCCCCATTGACTCTTGATAGTATTTCGTATAGCTTGGTAGATTCAACTATGTGGTTAACATTAGTATATTATATTGTTAAGCCTATTATTTTGCAATACATTATGAAGGCCTGGCCAATTGAATATAAAAGTGTATGGAAATTTGACAAAATGAAATGACAATCCTGTGCCTCCAAGGTGGACCACTATTGAAATTTATGTCAACAAAAATGTGGTAACCCCACAGTAATTCTGTATACTTGTACATACATATCTATTTTCTCTAATATGTTGTATATGGATCATATAACATTGTCTTACATATGTACCATCAGACTTTGTACTGATTTATTAGCATATTAGCATACTAGCATATCTTTGTAACAAGTGAGGTTCCACAACACTGTATACATACTTGTAAGATAATCTTTTCATATGTAACTTTAGAATAGCATTCCTAGAAACTATCTGAATTTATAAGAAATATTTTGTCTGATGCCGAGTACATACTATATATATTCGATAAAGTAATAAGTACCTTACTAACTTGTTGTTGTTTAACTGTCTGTAAAGGAAGCATGTGACAAAGTTCTAAAATAGCACGTGAACCATTTCTGCATGTCAAGACAAAAAATATATTATTCATATTTTTGAGGATATGTGTAAAATATCATAATGGACGTCTCTCTTCCAGCTGACGAGGAAGTACCACTAGAAAATTCCTAATCTTGGCTTTGATATATTTGCTTCGTGTTCTTGTACACGCATGGGAGTTGGCACTACGCACACGTAATCTGACAAAAAGTTGACCAGTTGCCATACTGTTCACACTGATGGAATTTGGAGAGCTGAGTCTATGAGGGGAAGTCTGTGGCAAAAAAATTTCACATCCCTGCACCTGCTCAGCCATAATCTTGGGAATCAGTGGGTCATCACGGGAGAAGCTGGAGGTCAAGACCTATCATTCCTGAAACTTTGACCAGAGATGTGCATTATATCCATCATGTCTTCACAAATGTGATTAGTGTGCGTGTGTATAAATAGTGACACGTCTGACATTTAAGTGCTGCCATTTACGTAATTTCTCCCATTGCAAACGTTGTCCATAATAAAGTGTTCTGATAGGTTCTTTCCTTTCAAACAAGCAAAAATATTTATGTGTTGTGCTGGTAGAACAGCCATATAAATTTTTATTGTTCATTGAATCATCATGTGCTGGCAGGACAGCCATAAAAATTTTATTGTTCACTAAAACACATGACATGCTGGAAGGACAGCCATGTAAGTTGTCATTGATCCCCTTACCATTTATAAACAGACTATGTAACCACTTATCAAGAATCTGCCAACACTGCAGGCAAATCTTGTAATTATTTTGTAAGCACTATGTAACTGTTGGGATATTTTTTTGTAATTTTCTTTACAGGTAAACAACTTTGAATAACGATGTATATACATGTAATCTTAATGTAATTGTATGTAAATGTAACCCATTTCTATTCAATTTGATACTCAAGATATACTGTACCAACTGACTTATAATCTTAAAAAAATTGGACTAAACCCTCAGTTGGTTTACTCATGTAAATTGTTCTACCACTGATGTATGGTGAGCACTGATTTACTAATCTTTGGTGTAAATCATGGCATAATGTATAAACTTTGTAAGTTTTATGTCACACTGGTATTCACATGTAAAGACAAATGAGAACTGAGATTATTTCGGCTGTGTCCACTAAATATGTTTATGAATCTATACAAATGACTTTCGTTTCATGTTCAATGTTAATTGAACTCTCTAATTAATCATTTTAAAGAACAATGTACAAACTTAGCGAACCTAATGATCATACAATTGGTTTCATGGAGTGTTTTGTACTGTTTAAGAATTTCTTGGCTAGCTGATGCTATCTTGTCAGCATCACCTACCCCGCAAAATTCTTTTCCCGTAGGGGAGGGGTGATGAAAAGAATACGCAATATGATTTTCACTTAATTTTTGCCTGTCATACAGCCTTGAACATGTTTTATTATAAAAACCTAAGCTATAATTCTGTAGAAAACAATTTTATGTAATATTTTGTACCATGTCATTAATCGATATAAAATACTGTACTTATTTTCATATCTTTGTTGTAAACCAAAGACTTTGTCTTATCTTTGGAGTGTGTCTTGCACTCGCAGTTCTTGCGTTTAAAGAGTCGTTGTGTGACATTCAGGCAAAAGAGTCGATGTGTGACTGTCATGGAGAGCAGTCGTTGTGTGTTTATGGTAGAATTGATGAGTAGTAGTCGTGGAACTGTCGAGTTAGTCTGTCTATGTGTTAACTGGAAGAGTAATAATTCGGAAAGTTTAAGCCAAGTCTGCAGATTGTAATTTTTGTATGGAAATTAATAGCTCTCAAATAAGGTAAAACTTGTATCTTTCTATTGTTATGTATGGTAGTTTGCATTTGAACTATTGTAGTTGGTGTTTGTCTTCTTTTGCTAATGAATACTGTTTAGTGCATCTTGCATTTATCATTTAACCCTGAGTCATTTTACCAGTTCCTCGTACCTTTCACCATTTTGAATTGCAATCCGTCCTGATCATTGTTTCTTGTGATAGTGTTGCATAATTATTGTGTTTGTAAATTTATGTGCTAATTAGAACAGTTCAGTGTAGGCATTTTGTCATGATCAACTGGTCTAATAATGAGAGCAGGAAGTGGTTTGTTCATAAATCCAGTAAAGTTCATAGTTCGATATTTTCTCAGTACTTATGAAAGTTCAAATTATGAAGTCAATTAATGTTAGTGACTGTTAAAGTGATTTGTCTGATCAGAAGAGAAGTAGATCACGTAGACAGATAAGAAATATTTGTAGTGAGTGATACTTGAAATCATTAACAGATTTGTAGAACATTTTTTATTACGTTGAATCAGTAATTGTTGTTCAGATAGGCACATTATCAACAGTGGCGTAGCTATCATAGGGCTAGGCGGGGCAGTGCCCCGGGGCCCCCGAGATAAGGGGCCCCTCGGCCTCCGTGGGAAAAGTTTGGAAAAAGTTACAGTAGAGCGTCGTTTTTTAAATTTTTATTTATTTTATTTTACCTTCCCACCCTACCGTCCATCAATTCCCCTCCCGTCAATCTAAGCACAGTAGCCGCACCGGGCCACAGGGTTACGGAACATTGCTTCTAGTGGGGTCTGCTGACAGGCCAAGCCGACAGTCGCTGAGTACAACAATCGGCACACTTCAGTCGCCAGAAGTAGCTGCAGCATCAGAGCTGCTCACAGCAACAGCTGCTGCTTCCCAGTGTTGCGGCGTGCCGCTCGACGCAGTGTGAAGGATTGCGCGACTCCCAGATACTGTATAAATAAGTTACATTTTCTGTACAGTACTTCTTATTGGCAAGTAGAAGTGTACAGTTCGATTATACGAATAATCGGTTTTCCGAACATCCATGTCCCCCAATTACTTCGCACAATCGACATTCTACTGTAAATAATATTTTAGCTGAATGAAGGATTTTCGCCTTTTAACTTTTTGAACACTGCCAACAAGCTTCAAACGCACGAAGTGAAATCCAAAAATTATTCAGAAAATTATTATGTCAGAATATAAACATAAAAAGGTATTGCTTGTCCGCTAAGACGTGCACCCTGCCACCTGCTGAATTACTAGCAGTGTGTGACAGTACTGTTCATGGTTTGATTCGCGGCAGGGAACATACTTTCGTGGTTGAGTAAAACCCTCATTGTTTATTTTTACTAGCTTCTGCCTGCGACTTCATTAACCTAGTATGGACAACTTCGAAAACTATTCCATGGTAGTTTTATCTGTATGTCCTACCCAGGTCCAACTCTATCCGTTTCCAAAATTTCATCCAAATCCATCCACTAGTTTCTGCTTGAAAGCATACTTAACTTTCACAGTTATATTAGAGAGTACGATTAAATATTATTATCTGCTGCTCAAGTATACCTCAAAACTCTGAAAATTATTTTAGTAGTTACTACAACGGGAAAACTGGGTCAAATGGTCGCAAAAGCTGCCCATTAGTTTGGAAACGTGAAACTGAAATTAATGGCTGTTAATTTCTTTACTGTATGTTAAAAAAATAGTTTTCTCCTTTCAGAGATTAAAATGATCCTAAATTAACACCAGATGAAGCAAAAAAGAAGAAATACTACTAAAAACAAAATTATTACTTTACCTTTGTACCTGGAATTGGAAGGCCGGCAGCTAACTCCCCCTTATTGGAAACGCCACTGAGCATACCCCAAGATTTTCAAAATCCGGCTCCTGTGGTATAGTTTCAGTTTAGAGAGGGCCCCAACGTCATTTTTGCCCCGGGGCCCTTGGTGTAGTAGCTACGCCACTGATTATCAAGTGGACGCTGTTTAGTTGGCTTTCGCAGTCGAATTTCGCATGTATAGTCTGGCTACTGGTGTATGGTGCATGCTAACAAATCTGAACTTTTCATTTGCTCACATTGTTTCTGACACACGAGATTAAAGTGTAGACCAATTACGAGTTTAATTACTGGTAACTCATTAACTACTGTACAATTTAAAGTGTTATCCGTTGCGCATCAAACAAAACCACATACAAGTAAGATTATTGCATTCCATGTCAGTTGCAATTTATTCTAACAGGGCAAAGGAAGATACAGTCTCATCGCTTAGTCATTTTGTAGCCAAAAACTACAACAGAAAATTTATTTGTGAATTTTAGCAGGGACGGTCACTTACCACAAACAGTGACACGCTTGTGCACACACTCACTCACACACACACATACTACTTTTATCCTTCAAACCAACACACACCACATTTATCTCTCAACCTGTCTGCCAGGATTCGTGCACATATATGGGATTTTCTGCATTTGTACTTAGATTAAGTTGTACAGTTAGTTATTTATCTTATATCTACCAAACGTCTTGACCAGATACTTGGAAATTTTGTGAAAACGTTGTCCTGTAATCCCCAAATGTTTTTTTTATAAAGTTAATGCTTTAAATTCATGTCGTATTTAAAGTTATATAATTTTTGTAAAAGAAGAATATTGTTTCAAAGAATCGCAAAATGGTACAATCATACTAATGTTGTAAACGCGAAAGAAGATCTGGCTATTACACGATCACGTATAAACGGCGTAACGAATTTGCATGAAATTTGGTATGGAGATAGCTTGGATGCTAATGACGAACATAGGCTACTTTAGAAAGTGTGTAATTTAAGGTATTTGTCAAAAAATGTTCAAATGTTTGTAGAGCTTATGGGACTTAATTACGGGGTCATCAGTCTCTAAACTTACAAACTACTTATGAACTAGCTAATACTAAAGACGGCACAAACATCCATGCCCGAGGGGGGATTCGAAACCCCGACGGGGAACGGCCTCGCGCATCGTAGCATAATGCTTCAATGCGCTCGGCCGCTCGGCCGCGGCAAGGTATTTGTCGATTTTCAGTGTATAACTCGAAATATGGAACAGTTGATCATCAACGTTTCTCTAACAGCTCTTGAATCCAGCATAATTTACACGTTGCATAACGTATAGCTTCTTTAGTCAGCGATTTATAGAGGATGTTTTTATTTGTTATTTTTTTTTTTTTTTTTTGCATTTAATAATATTTTTATTTGCATCTCGACAAAGAAGGACGCAGGGTGTGTATTTAAACCGGAAAATGGGGAACTTTTTTTTTATTCTGATGATCCTGGTCATGAATTAAGAACAATTGTACTCTCGATGTTCTTTTACACATATGCAAGGACATCAACGCGAGCAAAACCGTGGATAAAAGCTACTATACCATATAAACCTGTGACAATAAAGTCTGGTGAATAATCTTGTAACATTAACGTAGATCAGGTATGAACTACAGTTATCTTACTGTCTTCGAAATTGTCACCTTCCATAACTTTGCACCACTGAGCTCTGTGATACATGCCGTAGAAGACTTTGCACGAAGTCTTCCTTTGGAATGCTGTTTAAAAGACTCGTCACATTTCGTTGAATGTCAGGAATATCATCAAAATCTATTTCCTTCCAAAGCAAGTTTGTGTCGAAGAAATAGGAAGAAGTCTTGGCGATTTAGTTACTATCTTTGAAATAGTCATCTCCCGTAACTATGCAAAAATGTTCAAATGTTAGTAAATCTATGGGACTTAACCACTCTGGTGATCAATCCCTAGTCTTGCAAACTGCTTAAAATAACTTATGGAATGCACAACAAATGCACCCCGAGGGAGGACTCGAATATCCTACGGCGAGTAGCGGCGCGCTCCGCAGCTAGGCGCCTTAGAACGCTCAGCGAATCCTCTGCAACTATAACTATGCACCGATGAGCTCTGCGATACATGTCTTGGAAACTTTGAACGAAGTCTTCCTTTGGGGTACTGTTCAAAAGCCTCACCACGTTTCGTTGGATGTCAGGAATATCGTCATATCTCTTTCCTTTCAAAGCGAGTTTCAGTCGAAGGAATAACGATTGAGATCTAGTAAGAATGGTGAATGTTCAAACTGCACCACCTCTTTTTAGTGGGACGTGTTTGATGATGTTTTCTGTGTATGGGCGAGCGTTGTCGTGCAACCAGAACACCCACCATCTCGCTTGATCTCAATCCTGCACACTTCTTCGTATTCCTTCTAGTCTAACTCGCTTTGAAAATAAAGATATTTGATGACATTTCTGACATCAAACGAAGCTTTAAGGGGGTTTCGAACACCGTCTCAAAGCGAGACTACGAGCAAAATTTACAGGACATTTATCGCAGTACTCTGAGGTGCATAGGTAGCGGTTACTATTTCGACTGCGGTGGAGTGGCCGAGCGTCCTAAGGCGCCTAGCTGCAGCGCAGGCGCTGCTCGCCGTCAGTAGTTAGAATCCTCCTTCGGGCATGGGGTGTGTGTGTTGTCCCTAGTAGTCAGTTTAAGTAGTTTGTAAGCCTAGTAACTGATGACCATCGTAGTTAAGTCCCATAGATTTACAAATATTTATTTTGAGTATTTTGAAGGACAATAAGGAAACTGTACTTCATAGTTCATTCACGTTCATGTTAGAGGATTATCGTTCGAATTTTATTGTCACTGGATGTATATCTATTATATTTATATATAAAGCATAATGCCCGTATGTTTGTGTGTTTTTGTGTGTGTACGTATTGCATAGAAATCTGCAGTTTTGTTCTAATCTCTATGAAATTTTTCACACGTAAGCTTCAGTCCATGAGGACGGTCGCCGTAGGTGTAAGGATCACGTACAACACGTAGTTAAAGAGATATGACGTCATAAACTATGAGATGCGAGAAAAACTGCTGCATTAAGCGGCAATGTTGCACATTTCCTCCTAAAGCACTGGACCGATTTCACCAAATTTGGTACATATCTACCTTACCCTGAGGTACGAAATCTGTAATAGTAAGGACCACTATGACACGTGGTTCAGGAGAAATAACGTCATAAACAATAGGAGTTGCAAGAAACTGCCACATAATGCGACGAGACTTTATTACTTATCGAATTACAACAAACTATAAATATAATTTCAATCATTTATTGAAATATTTCTTGCTGACAACCTTAGCAAAATTAAGAAAGGAATAAGTTTCTCGCTTACTACTTTTCTGCTGTTCATGGACTAAAACTACAGTATTCGGTATCGCGTTAGAATTTATAATTTCTACAGTACAAATTGTAGCCAGTATACACACATATAGTTGAATGTAAATTGTATTACAGTACGACACGTAGTTCGTGAGTTATGAGCACATAAACAGTAAGGTTCATGGAACCCCGATCCATTGCACATCAGGTTTACTGAGCGAGGTGGCGCAGTGGTAACACACAGAACTCGCATTCGGGAGGGTGGTGGTTCAAATGCACTTCCGACCGTCCAGATTTAGGTTTTCCGTGATTTCCCTATATCACACCAGGCAAATGCCGGGATGGTTCCTTTCAATGGGCACGGCCGATTTCCTTCCACATCCTTCCCCAAAAATCCGAGCTCCCTCTCTAATGACCAAGCTGTCGACGGGACGTTAAACCCTAAGCTTACTCCACTATTATCTTTCTTTGTTTGGCTACTCCACTTATAATTTTGTACATTATGCAAGACAGCGTTATTTCCTATATATTCTCCGATAAATATAACAGGAATTAGAAAAAAAAGATGAACAGAGAGAAGGAAAAGAAGTACTAACTTAAGACAGGAATAAATAAATAAATACTCGGAAAACGCTGAGTTTTCAGCTAGTATATTACGTATTGAAGTAGGTAATAAAATATTCGTGTATTAAAACGCAATATTGTGGAAAAATTTCAATGCCATCGATCACTAGCTTTCGGTGATATACGGTTTCACAAAAAAACATATTTAAATTTTTTTTATTACAGATCATAAGCAGATGAGCTATTTAAATATTAACATCTAGTCTACCCCATAAACTTTGTATATACTCTGTCATGTTCCAACGTAGATATTGCGGCGTAGGTTATGTATCCTTTGGTTCAGCCACAGGGTGGGGGGGAGGGGCGGTAGGGGGGAGCTAATGGGGCTGAAGCCCTGTCTCCCGGCACCTCCCTAAGTTTTTTAACTTTATAATTTTTATTGCTCTCATTATTATCTTTTATTTTTTAAACAGGTCGTCACCGGAAATATGAAATAGTACACATGTAATAAAGCACAACGTAACTAAAATTTGCCAAGCACTAGTGAATGTGACAGTGGGTCGCCAACGTGATGCCGCCACTGAGAACGTGTGCTGCTGTTACTGTGAGCGGTTTTAATGCCGCCGCGACCAGTTTTGACGCTGCCGCTATTGTTACTGCTATACTGAAGTTAGGAGCCGATTGTTCATATGCGGCGACCCACAGCTTAACAGGTCAGCGCCGCCACCGAGTGGAATTTTATGCACAACAGTAGTGTTATTCTAGTTAAATTTTTATACATACAGTCTCACGTTATTTAATCTGTAAAGAGCTTTCTATTTGGCTAGTAACAAAGAATCTGTTTAATTATTTTGCAAATGTTCAAATGTTTGTTAATCGTATTGGACTTAACAGCGGGGTCAACAGTCCCTAAACTTACAAACTACTTATAAACTAACTTATAATAAAGACAGCACAAAATTCCATGGCTGATGGAGGATTCGAACTGCCGACGGGGAACGGCCTGACGCATCGGAGCATAGTGTCTCAATGCGCTAGGTAACTCCACCGCGGCAATTATTTTGCGAGTTGATTACATACACTCCATTTCCGCCACGTTGCTCCTCTTCCATTTTCATATTAATGCGAGCCTACTCATTTTACTTCTTGTACGATTGTTTTCGTAGTATAATTGGTTAAATTATAAAACATATTTTTGGAATCATTTTCGTTTCACTATGTTTGGGTCAACAGCACTCTTATTTAACCCTAGAACGGTCGGCCGAAAAATAGTGTCAGGACTGGTCGGGCTGGGTCTGTGGGACCCAATAATTAAAATGCTTACGACAAGTGCCAAACAGTGTGTTTACATAAAATGACGAGTTTTTATATTGTTTAGGTCCTACTAAATGCTGTAGGGACATTATTTCAACGTTCTGAATTTCACGATTACTGTAAAATAAAAAGAAGTAGAAAATATACTTCTTTGTAGTAATAAATGTAAGCACACTGGAAGTACAAGTAAATTAGATTGAAATACAAATATAAATGAGAATAATTTACAGAACTGACAAGCAGACTTGTTGAATTTTTGTTGTATAAACCGAAATTGTGAATATAATGAATAGTTTGTGTAATACCGTCCTCTAAAATCGTCAGTTTTCGTAACAGCCGACACAAACCATTTCTGCGTGCACCAACCACAACAATATTTTGCAAATTTTGCAGAAGTATTTAGTTTTGCTGTTCTTGCACTTATAGCATCTTCCCCTTTATCCCCACTTATTTCACTATTGCTAACAAGACCACTGTTTATTTCGAAGTCTGCGTCCGCATCAGAATCGTCAATTTCATTATCATCATCGTCAAAATTGTTGCAAATTTCACGGTATGAAACACTTTCTCTTGAAATTTTATATTTTACATAATTGACAATGATAACGTGGTGTTAGGACATCAGAAATAATACACAAAGGAATTTGAAGCACCAAATAAAAATAGGTTCGCACTGCTAGAAATCGATAATGTTAACGGTCGGGCTGGGTCTGACAGACACTCCCACTTTTTGGAGAACTGCCGAACATTGTCTAAACAATTTAAAACCTTATTCATGATGTTAATGCTTTCTCTTGACTGTTTCATGAAGCTAGCAGAGCGCTCGAGTCAGATCAGCGACTATAAGCATATAAATCCACTGAAATAGTAACCAGTGGGTCTCACAGACCCAGCCCGACCGTTCTAGGGTTAAATTTAT
This sequence comes from Locusta migratoria, assembly GCA_026315105.1. Lineage (NCBI taxonomy): Eukaryota > Metazoa > Arthropoda > Insecta > Orthoptera > Acrididae > Locusta > Locusta migratoria. Next base: position 269,905,526 of record CM048747.1, read on the forward strand.
GAATAAAGAACAGACTAGAGTGCAATAATTTATTTCATTTAACTAGTTTCAGTCTTATTTAGACCATCTTCAGGAATTTTGACTCCATCGATGTAGTGGAGCTGGCGGGTAACTGGGAACCTTCCAGTGCGTCACTGTCACCGTCACCGTGACACACTGGAAGGTTCCCAGTTACCTGCCAGCTCCACTACATCGATGGAGTCAAAATTCCTGAAGATGGTCTAAATAAGACTGAAACTAGTTGAATGAAATAAATTATTGCACTCTAGACTGTTCTTTGTTCATAAATTATAAAAATTGTGAAATAAGTCATAGATTAATAAATTCAATAGGCTTAATTTTTTTTTAAATGAGCTGCCCCCAGGAGCAAGTCCTGTCTGCGCCACTGTGTATATCCCTACATTACTGAACGGTAACAGTGTTAGTAACGCTGTGAGGGGCAATAATAGGTGAAGGATGATTCCGTGCTGAAAGCGAGCGGCGGCCCTGAGCTTGTTATTGCGGAGCGCGGAACCGCGGGCAATCCGAGGCGCCCCCCGGAGGAAACAAACAGGGATTTGTCGGGCGCAGAGGGCTCGCCGAGACACCATCAGTCTTCATCAGACGGGGCCGGAGTGCGGGCCATTTGTTACGTGTCCGGGCGGCCGCGCGGCGTTATTTAATTTTGATGATTACTGATGGAGTTTACATCTGGCCGCGCCAGCTGCGCTCGTAAATCATTTGCCGGCCATACCGCACCGGCCGCCTGACAGCGGGGCTGCCGCCCGGCGACCTCCGGCAGCAGCCGGTGGCGCCACGAGCCGAGCGTCTTCATCACACGGCCCGTGTCAACACCGTCCAGTGACGAGGCCAACGAGAAAGACAGACCGCGGCGTGCAAGTCACGTCACGTGATCGAGAAAGGCCCCAGCCATCGTGATCTCTAGCTGATTGGCTGGCTGTAGGCGCACAGCCCACTGTCTCATAGCGGTCGACCGGTCAGTGGGCTGTGCCACAGCATCCAGCTAGTCAGCTCGTGATGGTGGCCTACTCTGTGTGACGTAACACGGACTTCTGTCGAGGCCAAGGAGAAAGTCAGGCTGCAGCATGCATGTCGCGTCTTGTGATCAAGAAAGGCCTGAGCCGTCATGATCTCTAGCTGATTGGCTGGCTGTAGGCGCCCAGCCCACTGTTCATAGCGATCGACCACTCAGTGGGCTGTGCCGCAGCATCCAGCTAGTCAGCTCACGATGGCGGCCTACTCTGTGTGGCATTAACACGAACTTCTGTCAAGGCCAACTAGAAAGACAGGCCACGGCATGCAGGTCACGTCACGTGATTGAGAAAGGCCCGAGCCATCGCAATCTGTAGCTGATTGGTGGGCTGTAGGTGCACAGCATACTGTCTCATAGCGGTCGACCAGTCAGTGGGCTTTAGGTGGTGCAGCAGCATCCAGACAGTCAGCTCACGATGGTGGCCTACTCAGTGTGACATAACACGGATTTCTGTTGTGGCCACCGAGAAAGACAGGCCACGGCATGCACTTCATGTATCGTGATCGAGAAAGGCCCGAACCGTCGTGATCTCTAGCTGATTGGCTGGCTGTAGGCGCACAGCCCACTGTCTTATAGCGGTTGACCAGTCAGTGGGCTGTGCCGCAGCATCCAGCTAGTTAGCTCGTGATGGTGGTCTACTCTGTGTGATGTAACATGGACTTCTGTCAAGGCCAACGAGAAAGACAGGCTGCGGCACGCACGTCATGTCACGTGATCGAGAAAGGCCCGAGCCATTGTGATCTCTAGTTGATTGGCTGGCTGTAGGCGCACAGCCCACTGTCTCATAGCGGTTGACCAGTGAGCTAGCAAATGCAATGGCTCAGGCCTCTCTTAATCACGTGACGTGACGTGCATGTTGCGGCCTGTCTTTCTCGATGGCCTCAACAGAAGTCCGTGTTACTTCACACAATGTAGGCCGAAACGTGAGCTGACTGGCTGGATGCTGCGGCACAGCCCACTGTCTCGTAGCAGCCAGCCTGTCAGCTAGGTATTGTGGCCAGTGTGGCATGACACAGACTTGTGTGAGGCCTCGTCTCTAGACGGTGTCGATCAGGTGGTCTGTGGCGCTTGCCACTCCTCAGACCATCTCGTGTGATTCCCACGAGAAAGAGGGGCTGTGGCACATACGTCATGTCACATCATCAGAGAAGGCTTGAGACATTGCGTTCACTAGCTGAGTAGCTGGCCACTGAGGCACAGCACACTGCCAGCCAGTCAGCTAGCAATAGCATTGCTTCAAGCCTTCTCTAAAGATATGTCGTGATGAATACACCCGTTGGCCTCGATCCTGTGTCCTCTGAACGTCATTAGGCTGTCTCTGGGATGCATCTACACTGCTTGCCATCCAAAATGAAACACCCTAAATGGAGTATCCCAATTGGGCGAAATTGTGGCATACGATAGTGGTGACATTGTAATGCACAGACATTCTGAGGGCCCAAGACGCTCCTGGCATGGGCACAACAGCTGTGCTGTCCAGTTCCCACAACAAAGAAAGAGTGTCAAATAAAATCAATTATTCAGCATGTTTTTTCCATTTGTATAGAAACTCTATGGATTGATCAAGGAGAGTATACAGAACAAATAGGGTCTAATAGCGGTAATACGAAAACAGCTGGCCTTCCTTGAGCTTTCTTTATCTTCTCTATCAGTCCTACCTGGTGAGAGTCTCACAATGTGGAGCAATACTCCAACAAACAACAGATTTGTATAGTGGAAGCAGCATCTTTAGCAGAACTATTGCAGCTTCTGAGTGTTCTAGCAATGAAACGTAACCTTACTATCCCCTTCCTAACGAAATTTTCTGTGTGTTACCTCCAATTATAATTCGTAATTCTAATTCCTAGGTATTTACTTGAACTGACGGACTTTATATTCGACTCAATTATCGTGTAAATGCAGTTAAACAGATTTATGTCAGAGCTCATATTAATGACTATACACTTTTTATTATTTAGCGTCAATTGCCAATTTTTGCACCTTGAAGACAAGTAATAGAAACCCGTAGGTTGTCCTCGATGGCGAGTGTTCATCAGAGACGAGGTTATCGTCAGGAATGCCCCAGGAAAGTGTGATAGCACAGTTATTATTTTCTATCTATATAAATGATTTGACAGAGACAATGAGATACAGCATGCAGCCGTTTACTGACGATGCTGTGGTGCACAGGAAAGTGTTGTCATTGAATGACTGTTGTAGGATGCAGAGTGACTGGGACCAAATTTCCAGGTGGTGTGAGAAATGGCAGCTAGCCCTAAATGTAGAAAAATGTAAGGTGATGCAAATGAGTAGGAGAAACATCCTGTAATGATCGAATACAGCATTAGTAGTGTGCTGCTCGACTGAGTTAAATGTATGTGTGTAACGCTGCACAGCGATGTAAACTGGAACGAGCGTATAAGGACAGTGATGGAGAAGGCGGATGGTACAATTCGGTTTATTTGGAGAATTTTGGAAAGGCGTCATTCTCTTGAGTATTCAAATTCAAATGTTTGTTAAGCTTAAGGGACTTAACTACGGGGTCATCAGTCCCTAAACTTGCAAACTACTTATGAACTACCTACAACTAAGGACGGCACAAATATCCATGCCCGAGGGGGGATTCGAACCCCCGACCGTAGTGGCCGTGCAGACCGTGACTGGAGCGCCTCAGTCCCCTCGGCCAACGCGGCCGGCTCTTGAGTATTGTTCAGGTGTTAGGGATATCCACTCGACCGTTTTAAAGGTTGACATAGAAGCAATAAGGGTGTCCCCAGTTATCTTGCTCACTGAAAATTTCTCTAGAACACCAACAGTTATTGTAGAACAAATTTCACCGGTATCAATGTAAAGCAGGGCCTCATGAAAGTAAATATTTTGAAACATTCTAAAACGAAAACATTTGTGTTTTTAACACAAACTTATGTGTTATTAAATAGACACCCTATATTATTTCATCAGCAATCTGCAGCATGACAAATCACATAATGGTGTTGATTGCATCACAATACTCCAATTATATCCTGACATATTGCAAAGCGAAGTTGACGTTTGAAATACATGAAGATCGTAGCTAGCGTTTTCCGAGACTCAAGCGAGACTCATGGCCGAGCGTCAGGACGTTTACTAGCAGCGCCATTCACGTAATTCAAGCGTAAGCTTCGCTTCGAAATATCGCGGAATGTAATTTCCGTATTGCGATGCAATCCACGCCAATGTTCACGTGATTTGTCATGCTATAGATTGCTGATGAAATAATATATGGTGTTCATTTAAAAGGACACAAGTTTGTGTTTAAAAGTACACACTGCCACGCACTTTACGGTGGATTGTGGAGTATATATGTGTATATGCTTTCGTTTCAGAATGTATCAAAATATTTACATTCATGATCCCCTGCCTAACATCGATAGCGATAAAAGTCGTTTTACAATAGCTGTGCCGGCCGCGGTGGCCGAGGGGACTAAGGTGCTCCAGTCACGGTCTGCACGGACACTACGGTCGGGGGTTCGAATCCCCCCTCGCCCATGGATATTTGTGCCGTCCTAGTTCGTAAGTATTTCATAAGTAGTTTGTAAGTTTAGGGACTGATGACCCCGTAGTTAAGTCCCATAGACTATACAAACAATACAATAGCTGTTGTTGTTCCAGAGATATTTGGGTGAGCAAGATAAGTGGGACACGTTGTTGTTACTGAGGTGTCCGGACACTTGCCACGCCAGACTTTTGCCACACTTTTACCTGCTCCGAAGGGTCGGGTGCCCCCGTCTCCTCCTCCCCCCCCCCCCCCCGCGGCCCCTTCCACCCGACCCGAGAACTCGGTGGACGGTGTCCCGACTTATGCACACTGCACATATGGTCTTCACTTACATAGTTAATTTAGAAAAAATTGAGACTGTCTCCTAGGAAGATGTCAACCGAATTATTATCTTTTTCTAGTAGACGTATTTAGCGTTCAGTTTTGGTGAAAATTTTTGTTACAGATTTGACCTCGCTACAACTTTGGGTTCACTTATCCCTGTATCCGTCGTGATGCTCAGGAGTATTTGTGACTAACAGCTTAAGTGTGTTTCCGAAACCATTTACAGTTTTAATGGGCTCGTGAACTAATTGTTCAAAATAATTTAAAAAAAAGCATTTAGAACAATTTCGGAAGATGTATCTGGTCAGAAGGTGTATTTTTGTCAACATACGGATGGTAGATTTAAGTCACCGCCAACTATAATTGTATGAGTAGTGTACTTATTTGCGTTTAGACTCAAGTTTTCTATGAACTGTTCAGCGGCTGCATTATGAGAGTGCCGGGGTCGGTAAATTAAAATGTTCAAATGTTTGTTAAGCTTAAGGGACTTAACTGCGGGATCATCAGTCGTTAAACTTACAAACTACTTATGAGCTACCGTATACTAAAGACGACACTAACGTCCATGCCCGATGGAGGATTCGAACCCCCGACGGGGAAAGGCCTCGCATATCGAAGCATAGCGCCTCAATGCGCTTGGCCGCTCAGCCGCGGCAGTTATTAATTTTTTCCGGTAGTCGAGTATAACATCTGCTCACACTAACTGACAGGTACTATCGAATTCAGTTTCGCTTGTGAGCTAGTACACATATTATATTATGATTTTTGTTTCTTTTGTAGTGCAGATCATAGGAATTATGGCATTTCCATTGAAAAACCAGGGTATTTCCTCTGCGACTTAGCTAAACAATGTAGAACAATAATGTAACTAATGTAACTAATGTAAGTATTAGAAACAAAGTTCCCGAATTTGCAGCGCTGCATGGAAGTTATTGCGCTCAGATATTTTTAGGCACCGAAAGCTGGCTAAATGATGATGTGGAAAGTTCAGAAATATTTAGCGAAGCGTGGAATGTATATCGGAAAGATAGATCTGATACAACCGGAGGAGGAGTGTTCATCGCTGTGGACAAAGATATTGTTTCTACTGAGATCGAGGTTGAAAGTAATTGTGAAGTTATCTGGGCACGCATAACAGGTCTAAAAGAAGTAAAGTTAATAGTTGGTTGTTTTTACCGGCCCCCCAGTGCTGCTGTAGCAGTTTTAGAATCATTCAAGGAAAGTCTACACCAGGTAGTGCATAGGTATCCGGGCCATGCAATATTAGTCGGAGGTGACTTCAACCTAAAGAGTATAGATTGGGACCTCGCTAGTTACATTTCAGGCGGTACAGACAAGCAGTCATGCGAGCTACTTTTGGACACATTCTCCGAAAACTGTCTTGAGCAGTTAAACCGGCAACCCACGCGCAATGGAAATATTCTAGACCTTATAGCCACAAACAGGCCTGACCTTATTAACGATGTCTGTGTAGAGACAGGAATTAGTGATCATGACATCGTCATAGCGTCGATGGTGACCAAAGTTCATAAACCAGTCAAGAAGGCTAGGAGCGTGTTTTTGTTGGGAAAAGCCGACAAGCAAATGTTACGATCGCACTTAGAAAATAAATGGGCATCGTTTAATTCTGGGACTATGGATGTAGAGGAATTGTGGACTAAATTTAAATGCATTGTTAATGAAGGGTTAGAGAAATATGTGCCAGTAAAGACGATTAAGGATGGAAAAGATCCACCGTGGTATAATAATAATGTTAGAAAGCTGCTGAGAAAGCAAAGGCTGTTGCATTCTCGATTCAAAAAAGAACACGCAAATGGTGACAGGCAAAAGTTAGTAGAGATTCGTGCGTCTATAAAAAGATCGATGCGTGAAGCATACAATAATTATCACAGCCATACCTTAGCAAAAGATCTTTCCGAGAACCCGAAAAAATTCTGGTCCTATGTAAAATCGATAAGCGGGTCAAAGCCCACTTTCCAGTCACTAGTTGATAATTCCGGGGCAGTAATAGAAGAAAGCAAACGGAAAGCTGAAGTTCTAAATTTAACCTTTAAGAAATCTTTCGCGCAGGAGGACCGCACAAATATACCATCATTTGATCAACGTACTAATTCCGAAATGGGGGACATAGCAATAGGTATTTCCGGTGTAGAGAAGCAGCTGAGAGAGCTAAATACGAAAAAGTCTGCTGGTCCGGATGGAATACCAGTTCGGTTTTACAAAGACTATTCTGCGGCATTGGCCCCCTACTTAGCTTGCATTTACAGCGAATCTTTAACTCAGCGCAAAGTTCCTAGTGATTGGAAAAAAGCGCAGGTGACTCCCGTGTATAAGAAAGGAAAGAGAACTGACCCATACAATTACAGGCCAATATCGTTGACATCGGTTTCATGTAGAATTTTGGAGCATATTCTCAGTTCGAATATAGTAAATTTCCTTGAAACGGAAAAGCTTCTTTCCATGAATCAGCACGGGTTTAGGAAACATCGTTCATGTGAAACTCAGCTTGCCCTTTTCTCACATGACATCTTGCGAGCCATGGACGAAGGGCAACAGGCGGATTGTGTTTTTCTCGACTTCAAAAAGGCGTTCGACACGGTGCCACACTGCAGACTCCTAACGAAAATGCGAGCTTATGGAATAGGTTCTCAGATTTGTGACTGGCTGGAAGACTGCCTAAGTAATAGAACGCAGTACGTTGTTCTCGACGGCGAGTGTTCATCAGAGACGAGTGTATCGTCAGGCGTGCCCCAGGGGAGTGTGATAGGACCGCTATTATTTTCTATCTATATAAATGATCTGATGGACAGAGTAAGTTGTAATTTGCGGCTGTTTGCTGATGATGCTGTGGTGTATGGGAGGGTGTCGTCTGTAACTGACTGTAATAGCATACAGGTTGACTTAGACAAAATTTCTAGTTGGTGCGAAGAATGGCAGCTAGCTCTCAATGTAGAAAAATGTAAGATGATGCGCATGAGTAGAAAAAACAATCCTATAATGTTCGAATACAGCATCAGTAGTGAGCTTCTTGATGCGGTCGCGTCGTTCAAATATCTAGGCGTAACATTGCAGAGCGATATGAAATGGAACGAGCATGTAAGGACAGTTGTGAGTAAGGCAGACAGCCGACTTCGGTTTATTGGGAGAATTTTGGGAAGATGTACTTCACCTGTAAAAGAGACCGCGTATAAAACGCTTGTACGACCACGTCTTGAGTATTGCTCAAGTATTTGGGACCCGCAGCAGATCGGTTTGAAAGAAGACATAGAGGCGGTTCAGAGGCGAGCAGCTAGATTTGTTGCCGGTAGGTTCGACCAATGCGCGAGTGTCACGGAAATGCTCCGGCAACTCAATTGGGGATCGCTGGAAGAAAGACGACGCCCTTTTCGTGAATTTCTGTTAAGTAAATTTAGAGGGCCGGAATTTGAAGCTGAGTGTAGTACGATCTTGCTGCCGCCTACTTACATTTCGCGTAAAGATCACAAAGACAAGATAAGAGAAATTAGGGCTCGTACGGAGGCATATAGGCATTCTTTTTTTCCTCGTTCAATTTGGGAGTGGAATAGGAAAGGAAATGCCTAGTAGTGGTACAGTGTACCCTCCGCCACGCACCTTACGGTGAATTGCGGAGTATGTATGTAGATGTAGATGTACTTTACAAACATAGAATTCTATATTCCTTCATTTCTTTAATTCAAATCTGTATGTCGTTTTTAGGTGATCTGTGAAACAGACGCTCTTATCTATATTTTGTAAACGTATTTTCTGTCACTGATTTGAACATTGTCCCAATTCTCTTTATTAACTAATATTTCGCCACAAAAGAGTAAATTTATGAAGGATATAGTTTTTTTTTCGTCACACAGTTTAGCAATTAATATATGTACAAATGCTGTGATCAAACTTGAATATACGCGAACATTCGAATACCTTTATATCATTCCTTTCATGTTCCTTCCATGCCGATGGACTGTTTCAATCGCAATCAGTATGTGTGGAAGAAAACAACCATGGATCCATATTTGTGGTTGGAAGAACTAATTACACACTGACATAGCTGACGATATTGCTTTCGTTTCCCAAAAGTTATAAATATTTCGATTTCGGGATATTGAAAAGAAGTTGTAAATTTTGGAGAGATGTCGAACAAAAATATCTCTTTCGTATTGGCTGTATCGTGTAAGATCGGAGACAGAAGGTTTGGAAGCAAACAGCAGCAGTACGGGGAAGGGCGCCCCTTGCCTGAGGGGCCGCTAATCCGACTACCTGGCGAAGGGTCAGGTGTGGCAATAGTCCGGCGTGGCAAAAGTCCGGCGTGGCAAGTGTCCGGCATCCGTTACTGAAAGGGTTCGATGAATGCGCTGTTGTTAACGGAATGCTTCGGGGGCTCAAATGGGAGTAGTTGGAGGAAAAGCGACATTCTTTTCGAAAAATACTGTTGAAGAAATTTAGAGGGTCGGAATTAGAGGCGGACTGTAGAATGATTCTACTGTCGCAGGTTGGCATGTCGTGAAAAGAGCAGAAAGATGAAACGAGAGAGGTTAGTACTCTTTGTAGCATTACATTTAATGTTTTTTAAAATTAAAATTATATCTACGACTCTTTTCGCCAGCGTCCGTTCCTTCTGACAGTTTATCTCTGATTACTTTGTTTTAAAAGAGACTTTCAATTTTTTTTGACCGGTCTGGAGGGAAGACGAAATCGCTCGTCGTCTTTCGCCTTCTGACAGTTGAATGGATCAGACTTCTCTTTTTTGGTCTATCCACACTGACTATTTACCTATGAGCTTATAACTCAGTAATTGTAATAAAACCTTAGTTCATTTGAAATAATTATTTCATTCGAAATGCTGTTCCCCGTTTTCACTAATTTTGTAATCTTTGTTTTCAGCTAAACGCATAATTTGTAAAATGATGCTTGGCCATTGTTACAAATCGCTTCGCTATTGCGTAAGAACATTCCAGATGAGTGGATTCTGCCACTTTCTTTTGCAATGATGCCTTCTGGTGTTGTCTTTATGCTAACCACTACTACCGCTAAATCCTGATGCCGGAATCTTACATGTTTTCCTCACCGTAGCTCTCTTCAAAATTGCTATTCATTGCAACATTTACAAGTTTGTTAAATTTCAATAGTTGTTCCTAACTTTAACCTTGACGACAACACCAACGAAAGAGAATCATTACTTCTTATATATATAAGCGTTTGTTTTTCCGTCGTTCTATGTGGGAGTAGAACAGGAAAGCTCCTTTCGGTGGATTTTGGAGTAGGTATGTAGATGTAGAATATATAAAAATCGTTTTGCAGCTGCTTTTGAAATTCGGGCGACTTTATCAACTGATAAATGACAGCGTCATTCGCAGAAAATTTGAAGAGCAGCTCAGATTGCCTGCGAAAACTGAGTTTGTTGACGGCCACACTGCAATTGATTAACGCGCGACCTAACTTGGAACGCAGTGATAAAGACGTTTTCGTCGTTCATCCAATTGTACCGCCATGCCCTATCGCCACCATAGTCCACCATGTTCGCACGATCTCTCGCCTATTATCTTGTCTGCCCTGGGATGCACGTACCGCTGTTACACTACATCAGTCATGACAATATATCGCAGCAGCGTGGACCGCTGTACTACGGCAACAGAAGTAGATCCTTGCTCAATGACATGGCGTGTAGCAGTAGTAACAGTCAGGAATGGCTGATTTCATTATCTTCGTCACTGTATTCTGAATTATGCGTTATGTCACAAAAAATATTGCTGTGATATTTGCGGTGTTTCTTGGCGTTTTTTTAATTTTAGATGACGATGACAGTAGCTTATATATAGATTTTCAGAGGGGACGTGTCATCTCCATTTGTGTATTCTGTCTGATCAATCGTTTCTACTCATACTTACGTAAAAAAAGCATTGATGATTAACTTAGTCGAGGGGTGGATATCTAATATATAAAAATTAATGCTCGTTTGTTTCATTTTTATTCCTTATGGTTATAACCGTACATTTTGTAGCTAATTTCGTATAAAGGTAAACAAACTATAGAACTTTTTCTTTATTTTTTACGTAAAAATTGGTTAGCGGTGTCAGTATTTTTATTAAAACGAATTTTAAATGATTTTATTAAATTTGAATAGGGAGTAGAACTGTAAAGTTATAGGCAATAAAATAGTAAAACGAGAAAAGATTTTTCTTAAAAGTAGTTAGCACTCCATTTCGTAGTTACTTACTTACAGGGTTTTGTGCGTGACGAGGAGGAATACTCTACCTGTTGATTTCATTTGCAAGGCAATGACTGGGCGTTGTCTTAAAAAAACCTAGGAATGTGTCGAAGTTAGAGAGTTATCCGAGTGACAAACAACTTTATAATATGTGAGCAGTAACTAGCACGGCTATACCGTACATCCTATTGCGCTAAAACTTTGTCAACTCATGAATTGCACCCGCACAAAGGATACAGGCGTACTAAAACAAAATTCCTATGGTCCATGGCGGAGGATGCTTAACAATTAGTTACACTACTGGGCGTTAAAATTGCTACACCAAGAAGAAATGCAGATGATAAACGGGTATTCACTGGAAAATATATTATACTAGAACTATATGTGAACACATTTTCACGCAATTTGGGTCCATAGATCTTGAGAAATCAGTACCCAGAACAACCACCTCTGGCCGTAAGAACGGCCTTGATAAGCCTGGGCATTGAGTCAAACAGAGCTTGGATGGCGTGTACAAATTCAGATGCCCATGCAGCTTCAACACGATACCACAGTTCATCAAGAATAGCGACTGGCGTATTATGACGAGCCAGTTGCTCGGCCACCATTGACCAGACGTTTTCAATTGGTGAGAGATATGGAGAATATGTTGGCCAGGGCAGCATTCGAACATTTTCCTTATCCAGAAAGACACGTACAGGACCTGCAACATGCAGTCGTCCGTTATACTGCTGAAATGCAGGGTTTCGCAGGGATCAAATGAAGGGTATAGCAACGGGTCGTAACACATCTGAAATGTAACGGCCACTGTTCAAAGTGTCGTCGATGCGAACAAGAGGTGACCGAGACGTGTAACATATAGCACTCACCGCGATGTCGCCAAACACGGATGCGACCATAATTATGCTGTAAACAGAACCTGGATTCATCCGAAAACATGACGCTTTGCCATTCGTGCACCCAGATTCGTCGTTGCGTACACCATCACAGGCGCTCCTGTCTGTGATGCAGCGTCAAGGGTAACTGCAGCCATGCCGAGCTGATAGTCCATGCTGCTGCAAATGTCTTCGAACTGTTCGTGCAGATGGTTGTTGTCTTGCAAACGTCCGCATCTGTTGCCTCAGGGATCGAGACGTGGCTGCACGATCCGTTACTGTCATGCGGAGAAAATGACTGTCATCTCGACCGTTAGGGATACGAGGCCGTTGGGATCCAGCACGGCGTTTCGTATTGCCCTCCTTAAACCACCGATTCCATATTCTGCTAACAGTCATTGGATCGCGACCAACGCGACCAGCAATGTCGCGATACGATAAACCGCAATCTCTATAGGCTACAATCCGGCCTTTTATCAAAGTCGGAAACGCGATGGTATACATTTCTCCTCCTTACTCGAGGCATCACAACGTTTCACCAGACAACGCCGGTCAACTGCTGTTTGTGTATGAGAAATCAGTTGGAAACTTTCCTCGTGTCAGCACGTTGTAGGTGTCCCTACTGGCGCCAACCTTGTGTGAATGCTCCTAAAAGCTTATCATTTGTAGATCATAGCATCTTCTTACTGTCGGTTAAATGTCGCGTCTGTAGCACGTCATCATCGTGGTGTAGAATTTTTAATGGCCAAGAGTGTACGTCGTTTCTTATGCCTTTAAGCTGGAATGGCTGGACGAATATGAATGAAATTTGAAACATAGGTAGCTTAAACCCTGATTAAGACTTGGGCTACCTTTCTTAAGCCACCGTATTGTGCGTGGTGTTGGGTACCTTACAATCTGTTTATACGTTTGTTTCTCTTCACGCTGAAACAGCTGGACGGATTTAAATGAAATTTGAAATGGAGTTATCTTATACTCTGAATTAATACATTAGCTACCTTTAGGAACCCACCGTACTGTGTATGGCGAAGGATACCTCACAGGGTTAACACGTTTGTTATTCTTCACTCTGACTGTTCAACTGTTTATTACGCTGATGGGACTTAACTGCGGGGTTATCAGTCTCTAAACGTATAAAGTAACTTATACTAAATACAACACAAACATTTATGCCCGAGAGAGGATTCGAACCCCCGACGGAGAGCGGCCTTGCGGATCGGAGCATAACGCCTCAATCCGTTCGGCCACTCCGCCGCGGCTTCACTTTGAAACGGCTGGACGGAACTGAATGAAATGTGGAATGAAGATAGCTTTTACGCCGATTTAATACAGGGGCAACGTTTCGTAAGTCTCCGTAGGTGCGTGGCAAGTCAGCATATAATTGTATGATTTCATGAAGGAGATTTTTATAATCTGTAAGCCAGTGAATTTAGCATGGCGGAGGGTCAACCAACACATACGCATATTTGCTAAGTATTCACAGGCGAATTTCTAAATTGGGAAGTGATTGTGATAGAAAAAAGTCCACAGAATATGTTTATTATATGTGTGCTACGTACAAAATCGCGGAAGAGGAAGTAAACGCCAAGAGAAACTGTAAGTAATAGACAGTAGGCAGATGATCAAAATATCCCCACATACCAAATTTACGTTTTCACACTATAAGTAGCGTTTTCTAAGTTTCTCACAAGGTTAAAAGAGATAATTTTGGTTGCAGATGACAAAGCCACCACTACATAACTATGCAGAAAGGGTCTCACATGACCATAGAATGTAAAAGAAGGTCTTTTCGCAGCATTAAATAAATGGAAAACTCACTGATGATGGCACAGGGGCGCCGAAACTAGTTTGGGTGTGTAATAAATCAGTGTTTTGCATATTAGGCGGACCTCATACCCAGACAAAACAGTAACAAACATGTTAACACACTGTAAGGTACCCTCCACCATGCACCGTACGGTGGCTTCCTAAAGGTAGCTCATGCGTTAATTCAGAAACCTGCATTCCAAATTTCATTCAAATCCGTCCATCTGTTTCAGCATGAAGGCGTAAGGAACGAATTAACTAATTGCAAAGCACCCTCCACCATGTATCATACGAATTTAATTTTAGCGCGAGTGCATGCAATAAGAGAGCAATCGGATGTACGTTATGTCCGTGCATTAAAAGACAAACAGATAAACATTAATGTTTATATAGTAGTTAACTTTACAGTGCTAACCCTATTAAATTTTATTAAAAATCAATTAATTTTTTTTACGAAGTTACTGACACCAGTAACCAGTTTTTATGTAAAAGTTAACTAATAAATTTTATACTGTATTTAACTTTACACGAAACTAGCTTATATGCCCGTGCTTCGCAACGGTTGTTAAAGAGGGACCTGTGCATATCATGGTTTTTTAGGGTTCCGGACCTAGGTCAGCAAAATCAAAATCCTTGTTGGATCCCTCTGTCAAATTCAGTTCTCCTAGCCAAGATGTCAAATTTAAGTAGAAGTCACTGTCGAAAAAGATGAATGATCATAAAGTTAATATCAAAAAGGAACAACTTCCTGATGTTCTGCAAACTGATGATGGCCTAAGAAGCCGAAAGCCGGTTTGTGACCAATAAAAAAGTTTGCAGAACATCAGGAAGTTGTTCCTTTTTGATATTATTATCATGTTCTGTCAAGTACCGACGGAAAAATCAATTAATTTGATCACAAAGTTTTTGATACAAAAAGTGAAATTAATTAAGTCCGGAACGATGTAAATTTAGTGTTAGGTCGTGTTCATAAAGTTAAGACTGCGGTGTGTAATTGTCTGGGCTAAATTTTACTTGCAGTGGCAGCGGTTTTGTATGTTAATGTTGGCTATGAAATATTCGTTTTAGGGGGATCATTAATTTACTGATCCGCACTAAATGAATTATTTATTTCATTATCAACACAAAGAATTATTCCCCTCATTGTACGTGGCTGATTTTTCAAAAAGGATTGAACATCAATACACGACACCGGTGCCGAAAGGAAATTCGAAGACCTTGTTTCAGTGTATTACACCTTAGTTATGTAAATAAAAAACGCAGCATCGCAGTTTTTTAGTTATTTGGTGTACCATGTAAGTAACAGCGCCCCTGTCGGATCTCTGGTATACTACGTACTAATTCAAGCATAGTATACACCAGAAACTACAAATTACGATATCTTTTCTTCCCCTGATCCGATTTTGATGAAATGAAACTTATATGTTGCCCCAAGGTTCTCTTGGTTGACCAATGAAGCCCCATATAGTACACCCGTATAGTACTCTTGGAAATTTGGTGTACTACACCATACTTATAAGCATAGTATACACAAAACTTCAAATTACGATGTCCTTTCCAATTCTTACCCAAACAATTCGAGCTTAAGCTCCCCCTTTAATGACCATGTTCACGACGGGGCGTTAAACGCTAATATTCATTCCTGCCTTCCTGACTATAAACAATATTTCTTGCAACTTGTCCAGGATATAATTAGGAAAATTTTCTGTGGAGCGCGCATTTCTGAACAAGCGTTATAAAGCTGTTCGTGTGAGAAACATGGAGATTTCAAATACACTCCGCAGTGTTGCCCTGTGATTTATTAATCATAATAGAAAATGCAAGTACCACTACAAACTGCAGCCTTTTAAAGCTAAAAGCCAGATCTGTCGGAAGTAACGGGTATTCGTCGGATGTACTCTGTTTCATTCTATTCCTTTCCTTGTAGCTCTATAGATATCTATTGCTTCTCCCTACAGCGGTATGCGCTTCACAGTTCAAAGTTGCTTCAAAGTTTTCAACAGCACTGTCATCTTTAAGGAATTTCCTTAAGCTCACTGGAATAGAGGAGTGTCTTAGCATTAAATGTAATAAAACGTGATGCCAGATGTGAAAAGGTTTGACCCGTCGCAGTATATATGATTTGATATTTACTGAGTTATATGATGTACAATTGTATCATATATCAGGTATATATTCATTTATATGAGTGTTGTATGCCTGAAAAATCTCGTATGTGCTCGTATCTCGTGAACTACGTGTCGTACTGTGATACAATTTAGAAGATACATTAAACTCTATGTGTGTGTACTGTTTGAAAAATTTGCTGAAGGAAGAATAGGTAGTGTACAAATTATAAATTTCAACGTTATACCGAATGCTATTTCACTCCGTGAACAGCGGAAAAGTAGTAAGCGAGAAACTTTTTCCTTTCATCATTTTGCTTTGGCTGTCAGCGAGAAAAAGTTTCCTAAACGTTTGAAATTATGTTTAAAGTTTGTTGCAAGTCGCTAAGTGCTGTCCTTTTTAAATAGTGGACTGATAAAGTCACAGTATCATGTGCCGCAAGACGGGGAAGTTTTCATTGTTTATGACGTCATAACTCCTGATCGGAGAATTGTTTCTTAGCTGACGTCTACTACCTATAACCTCCATTCCTGCCAAATTTCAGCTTCATAGTGAAGTACTTTGCGAGATTTCGTGTTTAGTCAGTGAGTGAGTGAGTGAGTGAATGAGTGTATGAATGAATGTCCTTTCGCTTTTATGTAGATAGAGATAGCTATGAAATATCTTGCCAAAAAACCATCATGAATTTCTCCTAACATTGACGAAGAATATTACAATCCCCATAATCCGCTGTCTCTTTCGTTAGCCTGCTCAGTTATACCGTCCCTATACTAACACACAAAATGTCGTCTTTAAACATAAAATACTTAAACGTCAGAAGTTTGTAAAATAATTTGCATTTACCTTAACCCAAACTTCCCTTCGTCTCCTGGCCTCTACGATCCACGTGTCTCTCTTATGTTTGCTGAAACATAAAATTCTATCTAAGTTAACTGTTTGGTCTTCGTCTGCAATCAGAACTTCTAAGACTCCCGTGAAGCAGAAAACTCTGCTCTATCTACGAGAGTGAGTCAGTAAATAAGTCGCAAACTGAGGCAGACGCGCCAGTACTGCGCTATCAAGCCTGAAAATTGCTTTACTTTTCAGCTGACTCCTCCTGTAAATTTAAATGCACGTCTCATCTTTCGAGATGGCTGTAAAGCCTGGAGCTTGGAATATTTGTGGCTGCATTTGAATCATATAAGTAACGTTCTTGAACTGCAACTTTATTTCGTTCCTTAAAGAAATACCCCCACACAGCGCGCAGTACTGGAGTTTCTACCTCAGTTTGATTCTTACTGACTCACCCTCGTGTTCTATCCAAATCAGTAATGCATAAATAAGGAATTCCAATTACATTTACAATCTTTATCAAACGGATGATTATACGATACGAGATGATCGGCAAGGGTAGTTTGTTTTGTTTGACCTGCAGCTTCTATGATGTTTTTATAATATAACTGCCACAGCTCTGTCTTGTATACTTTTCAACGTTTGCTACATGTATCTTGGTATACACCACTTTGAGCCAAGGGTTGCAGTTTATCTTCACTATTGAATAAACATTTTGATATGTGGTTGGTGTTGTAAAATGCCCAAGTATGGGATAGTGCATCGCTTTTGGTTCCAACTACTAACAGATCCCTGTAGAACACAATACAGAAGTGGTGAAATTTACCGATTTCATTTTTCTGATCTGTATTAGGTCAGATCTGAAGCCATAATTTTTTGAAAGAACTGGTCCGCTGCGACTGTTAAATTCCTTTATTGAAGGACACACACGACCGGTTTCGCAACTTAAACTCAGGTGTTATGTGTTTACAAATGAATGAGAACTGTCAGAATTTTAAGCATTGTTAACATCAATGAAAGGTCGTAATAGTCTTTGTCTACTTACATTAAATCGTTGCCAAGAACTAGTGAAGGTCATTCCCTATCATTCGATTCCGGGCATCTAATATTTATATGTGGCGAGATTTGAAGCCATCCTCGTATCTAAAACAACACCCAGTTACATACAAACACTCAGCTTTACACTCCATGGTACATTGTCTCATATATGTTCCCATGTCTAAAGAGGATTTCATATAAGAGTTAGACACCATCAAATTTATTGCCACAAACAATGACTACAACCCAGCCCTGATTGATGAAAGTTTGCACAAAAAACAAAAGAAGAAAATTATACCCCTCCTCTATGCTCCCTATGACTTCCCCTCCAATGAATGCAGGAAATGGTGTACAATACCATACTTATGACAAATATCACAACAAGTATCTAAATCACTGAAATCCTGCAACTACAGGGTTTCCTACCACATCAAAAACACCACAGCTCAATGTATCTTTAATAGCAAATACAAGACTCCTTCTATAAACAACAGTGGAGTACATACAATTACTTGTCAAGATTGTGATAAGTTTTATATTGGTCAGTCAGGCAGAAGCATAGCAGCTAGACTAGCTGAACATGAACGCAGTTGGAGACTACAGAATCAGGAGTGCACATTTGCCGAGCATGTACTGAGTGAGGGCCATAGCTACCAGCCAGTTTCAAGTCCTTCACTTAGCAAACAAGGGGCAAAACCTCAACCTATTAGAAGCTCTCGAAATCAATAAACACCTAGTCCATAGCCCTGATTTAGTATTAAATGATCAAACACAACTAAACAGTTCACCCCTATTAGATTTCACTTAATTCATCCCTGAGTTACATTACCTCCAACTCTGTCAGTTGCAGTCTCGTCATACATTTCCTCATAGTACAATCAATTACCTAACTTTTCCATCAACTCCCACACTGGATGTTCCATTTCCGCATTACAAAAAACGTAAAAAAACAGAAATTTAGACCTAGTCTTTTATTTAGTTGTGTAACTAGTAGATCAAAGTCATACAATTACAGTTTCAATATTAATTCTAAAAACTGGACTCCTTGTCTATCCCCACAGTTCCAAACTCCTGTGTATTTATTTATTATGATTTAATTTTAAGGTTTGAAAAATTGGTACTAGTGCAGCTTACAACATAATATCCATTTTCAGCTACCTGAATTTTTAGAATACTAATTTCATTAGACAGATTTGTTTTAGTTTAATCTAATGCAGTAACTATTCATTTTAAGTTATTGATGCCACTACAAACCTGGCCTTGCAACTGCCATATGTAACACCATCTATAATTATCGCCCAAAATTATTATCAAGGCACTTATATATATATATATATATATATATATATATATATATATATATATATATATATATATATATATATCAGCATTATCAATTTGTTTATACATCTACATACATACTCCGCAATTCACCGTAAGGTGCGTGGCGGAGGGTACACTGTACCACTACTAGGTATTTCCTTTCCTATTCCACTCCCAAATTGAACGAGGAAAGAAAGAATGCCTATATGCCTCCGTACGAGCCCTAATTTCTCTTATATTGTCTTTGTGATCTTTACGCGAAATGTATGTAGGCGGCAGCAAGATCGTACTACACTCAGCTTCAAATTCCGGCCCTCTAAATTTACTTAACAGAAATTCACGAAAAGAACGTCGTCTTTCTTCCAGCGATCCCCAATTGTAATATTAGGTACTTCCAGTTCCCAGGTTATATTCAAATTTATTCCTTGTTTTATCGTCCACACGTTGTATATTCATTTATTACTGTTTAGTTCTTAAGTTGATAACTGTAATAACACAATGTGAAAGAAGTGTTTTACTATGTATGTCGACCTAAGTGTAGAGATTTGTCATCTCTTCCCATACTGTATCTACACATTGTAACCTCTTTGACACAGCAGTCAACACTCTGAAGATGGCCTAATAAGCCGAAAACCGGTTAAGTAAACAAAAATAAACTTGTAGAACGCACACAAAATTGTGTTTTTTAATTTATTAAAAAATTAAAAAAAAAATAGGGAATGGAGTTCAACTGCGTAAATATACTACTTCTAAAAATAAACAATCTCAATCTAGCTGCATCTGAAGGGTTAAAATCGTAATCAGGAAGTTGTTGTATTTACCTGCTTTGAAGATGATCTGGGGAGGCAGTCGGTGTCACCGGTCTCCACCTGGCCACTGTTCGCGGGCCGTAGCGCAAACAAACGCGGAAAATCGCGCATGCGCATTGTCGTATTACTGGCCGCGTAGCGCCTCGATTTAAATGATGAGGACTGGTTGAACATTTTTATAATACACAGTTGAAAATAGAATCAAACGTTTACATTTATAAGATTTTTTTAAACTGTAACTGCTATTGTTTGAGACTAATCGTGCATCGTTAAGGTTCTAACCCACTCCATTTTTTCATTTTTATGGAATTATATAGTAAACTAATAAAACACCATTTATATAAAAGGTAAGTCATTTACAAAATGAAACATTTAAAAGGAACGAAGACATATAACGGCGCAAAATCTTTTAATCTTGTAAGTAATCAAAATAAGCTACGGCGTTTCCATGGCGTAGATCAGTCTGGGAGTTAAGGGTGTTTCTAGGAGAACTCTTTAGGCCATAAATATTTCAGTATCTTCGAGAATATTAATGTATTGCCTTTTTTTTCTTCCGATGCAGTACTTTTAGGTTGTCGGCGATGTCCAAGACTGTAGTCTCGTTTCCTGCAAGTGAGGACGAAAAGTGGATCTAGCGCTGGAAGTACTGACATGTTCCTTAAATCTTATTTCAAAACTTTAGCCTGTTTGGCCAATATAAAAAGAAGAGCAGCCATCACAAGAAATTCTGTATACGTCATGACACTTGAAAAACGAATTTTTTGAGTCCTCCCTGTGACTAAATTTTTCCCATTATTTCTAGGGATAATATATGCTGGTGTATTACCTTCTGCAGCTAACTGTTAGTCTTTTTTATTGTAAAAGTTACCATAGTAAGGGAACCTATGGTAATTAATATCTTCCTCACTGTTGCTACGCATGGGAACCAGAGTTGTATGCTCGTCCTGTGACGTCTGTGCATCATTTGCGGGAGGTGCCTTTTTCATTTTTACAATCCTGTCGATAATATGAACAAGGTCTGCTTCAAATCCATTTGCTACAGCTATGTACTCGATGATGTTTAATTCGAGGTCGAAAGCTGCGCTAGATAATGGGACAGTGTGTAATCTACGTAACATGGATCGAAATGCTGCTACCTTGTTTCTACTGGTTGTTCGAAGAATTATGGATAACCGTATCGGTAGTAGTGGGTTTTCTATCAAAGCTAAAAGACTCTCCCTGTAGCGTTAATGCCAGATCAAGAAAGTAAATGTGCTCCTCTCTGTTTGAAATGTTAAAATTTACTGGATGTTTAAAGTTCTTGCTTAGATACTCTGATAACTTTTTCTCTACCAAATAACCCGGTCCAAACCTTGCGTTTATTATTGGTTAAATAGGAAAATTATTTTTATGTGTCTTTATTACTCCACGCAGACGTGGAGCAGAGGGGTTCATCGGAATTAAGGTTTTCTTTTTGAATTTGTCTGGGAAAGTCTTTGTAGATTACAGGGTCTTTTTAATACTAAGTATTTAGCCGTTAAATCAAACCGGCTACTTTCAATTCCAGTCTCCTCAAAGAATTGTTGTACTTTCTGCTCGTACTGTTCTTCGTAAATGGCAACTGATGTCCGTGCTTTATCTGCTTGGACTACAAGTGCCTAATTATCAGCTAGCTTTCTGTTGATGCCTACAACATAGAGATTCTCCTCATAATGGACTGAATAAAGAGGATTAGATGGCTTCAAATTTTTGTGGAGTGCTTCAGTTATTTATTTGCACTTACTGCGACCTCATTACGCTGAGATGTAGTTAGCTTTTTGCTATCTAGTGCCGACACGGTATGTGACACTAGGTAATCAAGCTGTTGTTGCGAGACGTTCTGCTAGCTGTTATATGATAGACCTTTCTGTAACAAATTCCTTTCCACTTGATCAAATTCTATAGTAGTTAGTTTCAGGGTCTTTTGAAAAAACTTAATTCGCATTTAAGTTCTGTAGTATTCGGTTGTTGAGATACTGCGCCTTGCAACTTACGCATTTTGTTGATGTGGGTATTTGCCAAACGGTTTTCCAGTTTTGCTATATATGTCTACGTGATCTATCACCCATTTGAACATCTGACTGTTTAATATTTTAGATAACTGTAAATGTGGTAGGTACAAGCTCATGTTTATACTGTCTTTCTTTGCATAAAGTGACCTGATTTCAACACGTAGACAGAATACCATTACTTTAAACAAATTGCCGTTAGATAAGTAGATTTTTTCGTAAACATGTGCTTTACATAATTCGGCCCTACTTTATTCATAAGACACATTTTATTGAAATTGATATTGGCATTTTTCTGAAGCTCAAAAATTTGTAAAACGCCCTTGTAGCCGTGCTAGGCAGTTTTGAACATAAAACTGTACATGTAGGACAACCACAGTTGAAATATTCCACAATTTTTTTAAAGAACTGGTCCGCTGCGACTGTTAAATTCAATTATCGAAGGACACACAGCTTCAATAAAGGAATTCAACAGTCGCAGCGGACCATTTCTTTAAAAAATATATAGAATCTTTCGACTGTGATTGCCATACATATAAAGTTTTAGATCTGTAGCCTTTGTATGAAGCGAAGTTTTAATGATATCAGTTCTTTTTTGAAAGGCGCAGTGCGATAATGGTACAGATGAAAGGCAATGCGCCGCAGAATGGAAGGCTGCATGTTTGTGGCTGTGTTGCTGTTAGGAACTTAATGGGATTACTGTAACTGTAGCTAAGGTTTTCTTGCAAATGCAAAAATGCATATCTGTTTGTGCTAATATCTGTATTAATGTGCATTTTCAACTTTTCTCGGCGTATTGTATAATCCAATAAGTTTCGGGCATGCAGCCGCGCGAATTCAATTTCCTCCAATATTTCTGCCGAGTAACGTTCGGCCATCTTCAAGGTGAGCCGCAAGACTGCCGAGAAGGTGTTTTTTTCCTTTATTGAATTTTAATGCCCTAATACAGGCAGGCTGGCAGCAGGCGATGATGCTGCTCTACAGCCGAGCGAATGGAAACAATGGACAAAACAGAATGTAAAATTAAAGGTGATAAAATGAAGCTTTTTCAATTACAAGATGAAAATTTGGGAGAAGGTTAAAAGGCAATATGACAGCGGACAGAACATATATGGTTGTTAAAACAAGACATTGCCACGGTGGCTAACGAACACTCACTGCAGACGACAAGACATAGCAAGACGGCGACATTGAGGTAAAAAAACACTGAACACTGGTGTACGCAACGTTAAAAAACACTGGGCGCCGAAACACTATACACACGAAGCACTGAACACTTAAAAACACTAGCACTGTATTGGCACTGCAGGGGTAGGGGGGGAGGATGAAGAAGGCGCGGGGGAAGGGGAAGGAGGTGGGGGAAGGGAGAGTGGGAGAAACCGGAAAGAGCTCCCGGGGAGGTGGAGAAAGGAGGGGGTGAGCCAAGCGGGGGACGGGAGTGGGAGGGGAGGGGGAGGGGGAGGGAGGAGGCGGCGGCAATCCACAGAGAGGGGTCAAAGTTGGAAGGAGGGATAGATGTCGGGACGGTTTTGGAGAACGTCGTCAGGGAGAGGTAGGTGGTGGAAGCCACCCTCGGAGAGGACATAGAGGGTGCCGACAAGGTGGCAGGCGCGGCCTTATATGCCCCAGCGCGGCGGCACTGCGCATGCGGGTCACAGATGTTGGTCGGCGGCAAAGAGGTATGTACACTTACATGCGCGCGCCATCGTGGTGGAAACTGTGGTGTCGCACAAGTACAAAGTGCGCGCCACCTACTTTCGCCGCGCACCGCCATGCACGCACGGCACGGCGTTCTTACTACGACAGCCACGAGCGCCCTCTGCTACAACTCCGCTCGTGGCCACCACTGAACGACTTCGACCACTTGGGACTGAGTTAGGAACCAGTAAAGACTTCGGAATCCGATAGGCACCAGTGAAGACTTGGCTATCAGTTAGGCACTAGGCAGGACTCTAGCTCAACTATGTATCAACATTCTGCAGTACTATGTAAAAGTTAAGTATTGTATAAATTCTGTGCAATATATATCTCGTTCTAATTTACTCTAGTGTTTCTAGTTTCTGGCTGCTCCTCTCCGTACCTGCACCAGCGTGCTATCTTTATTCCTGTGTCGGTCTCATTCCACTCGGCCACCGACACCTACGACGGAAACGAGACACAAAAACGGCGACGAGGCTGGGACACAAAAGTGGCGACGAGAAGTGATAGACGATCCGTGGACCAGCCCGCTTGCAGCAGCCAGACAGCAGTAGTAGTCGGAGCACACAGAAATTGCTCCCGCCCACCCACCCTTATTATAAGAATTTTGGGGGAAGATATTTTGTTACGTGTTTTGTGGACTTTTTTTGTTGCAGCGCGTCCTCTTTCATACTGCATTTGTGTTTTGTTATAATTTACTTGTATGCGCGGCGCCTAATCGGTCAACATGGCCACTACCCCGAACCCAAACTTAATGGAAATTATTCAGTTACAGACGGCGCAAATAACACAACTCCTGCAGGCTGTGGCCCAGCTCACAGCGCAAGCAGCTAACCAACAACAACAGCCGCCGCTTCAGCAGCCCACAACTGCCGCCGCAACGCTTCCTAAGTTTCGCCAGTACAACGAACGTGAGGAAGAATGGAGCGACTACTTCGCACAGTTTCAAGAACTCGTCGCGGCTCATCAAAGTACAGGTCAGAAAGTGAAGCATCTGCTATTATCTGTGGTGGGCACCAACACCTTCGTGTTACTGAAAAAACTTTTCCCCGACGTACTCCTCGTGATGTAGACTTTGAACAAATAGTAGAGGCACTAAATGCTCATTATGAGAGAAATGTTCTCGTAGCTGCGGCACGGTACCGATTTTTCAGACTTAAAAAATTACCGCAGCAGTCACACCAAGGGTGGATTACGGAATTGAAGGGCTTAACCCGCAAATGAAAATTTACTTGCTCTTGTGGACTTTCGTATAGTGAAGTGATGTTGAGGGATGCGATTACGCAGAACATTCAGGACCCCAGAATTAGAGCAGCAATTCTAAAACAATCTGACCCTTCATTAGACAGTATACTGCAGCTTATTGAAGCGCATGATACTTTTGATTTCGCAGATGTAGAAATGCAAAGCCACAGTGTTAATTCAGTGCGTTGCAATGGACGCTTTCGTAGTCACAGTTCTCAGTATAGCCCTAGTGATTCTTATTTTTCTACCGGCCGTGCTGAACAGACAGTGAATAGTAGCCAGTGTAAAAGTGCGACACAAAGGTCGCCCCGTGCCTTTCGGAACATTGCTTCGCAGAGTGCGAGAACAATTCCTTCTGTAAATGTTATACGTGCTGTGAACTTCGACAGTGCTTCTATTGATTCTCAGATGCAAGAAAGTTCTGTGTGTTTTTTTTCTTTATTGTCATTTCAATTCCCCTAAAAAAGGGGCGGGCCGGCAGCGCTCACTTGCGCTCTTCGGCCTACAGAAATAAAATTTGTCAGCGGAGAACATAAAAACACAACGGAGATAAAATTTTGGAGATAATACAGACATAAAACGGAGATTTAAAATGGAGATAAAACAAAGTACAGTGGTGACATAAAACACTTGGAACGGCGAAAGTGGTGAATAAAAACAGTTGCTCCAATGTCAGTGGCGCACACACACAATTAAAATGAGCATAGGGCAGCGGCCATGGTGAGACCGTCCGCTATTTGGAGTTAAAATAAAAAACACAACACACACTTCCAGAGATACACAAATAAAAGCTGATGGTGTCGGCTGCGGGTTGGCCGTCCACTGTTGTAAAATAAAACAATTTAACTAAAACACACCACACTTTTCGAAGCACAAAGGAGGTTCCGTAGATGGTGGGGCACTGACAGCATTTGAAGATGTGGTGTGGGGGGAAAAGGGGTGAAAGGAGATGGAGAGGGTGGGGAGGAGCCACAGAGCCGGTAGGGAAGGGACGGGGGGGATGATGTCCCAGGAAGCCACGGGGAAGAAGGACAGGGGAGGGCGGTAAGAGGAGGAACCGGAGGGATGGAGGAGGGGAGAAGGGACAGGAAGGGAGGGATAGTTGGGGCCCTCAGGGAGAGAAAGGACAGGAAGGGAGGGATAGTCGGGGCCCTCAGGGAGAGAAAGGGGAGAGGGAGCAAGGAGAAGGATCAAAGCTGGTATGAAGGGTAGATGTCAGGTCGGAGGGCATCATCCGGGAGGGGGAGGGTACGGAAGTTGCCACGGGAAAGGATCCGGAGGGTGGACAAGTGGAGAGCAGGAGGAATACAGTGGTGGAGGCGCGGCAATGTACCAGGTGCAGAGAGGAGGGGATGGACTAGAGGATTAGGCGGATCTGATTTGCGGGATATGTAACGGAGGCGGAGATTTTCAATAAAGAGAACGAGTCTGGGGAAAGTAATGAGATCATAGAGGATCCGCGTGGGGGAAGGGGGATAAAGTGGGATACGGAAGGCAAGGCGGAGGGCATGGCGTTCCAGTATCTCCAGAGATTTGTAGAAGGATGGGGGATCGGAAATCCAGGCGGGATGGGTGACACAGAGGACTGGGAGGATGAGGGATTTGTAGGTAAAGAGGATGGTAGAAGGGTTGAGGCCCCATGTTCGGCCAACAAGGAGTTTGAGGAGACGGAGGCAGGAGCGGGCTTTTTCTTGGATAGCGTGTAGATGGGGAGTCCAGGAGAGGGTGCGATCAATAGTGAGGCCCAGGTACTTTAGGGTAGGGGTGAGACGAATGGGACGGTTATGGAGGGTCAGATAAAAATCTCGGGGACGGAAGGAACGGGTTGTACGACCTACGATGATCGCCTTGGTTTTGGTAGGATTTATAGACAGGAGCCACTGGTTGCACCAAGCGGCAAAGAGGTCAAGGTGTTCTTGGAGCAGGTGGTTGGAACGGGCAAGGGTGGGAGCTAAGGCAAGGAACACGGTGTCGTGGAAAAGGTGTACGGGAGGGGCAGGCTTAGGCATATCCGAGGTATACAGGAGGTACAGGAGGGGAGAAAGGACAGAGCCTTGGGGCACACCAGCAGAGGGATAAAAAAGACGGGAGTCGGTGTTGTTGACGGTAGCATAGGTGGGGCGGTCGGAGAGGAAGGAGGCAATGACCCGGACGAGGTTGATGGGAAGAGCATAGGTTTGGAGTTTGAAGAGCAGGCCAGAGTGCCAGACCCGATCGTAGACCCGTTCGAGGTCTAAGGACACAAAGATGGCGGCACGACGGGAATTTAGCTGGAGGGAAAGGAGTTGCGTAAGTCGAAGGAGTTGGTCGTCAGTGGAGAAGGAAGGACGAAAGCCACATTGGGTGTCTGGGAGAAGGCGGTGGAGGTGGAGGTGGTGATGGATGCGACGGGACAAAATGGATTCGAAGACCTTGCTGAACACTGGGGTGAGGCAAATCGGGCGGTAGGAGGAGGCATCAGAGGGGGGTTTGTTGGGTTTTAGGAACATGAGGACTCGGGAGATTTTCCACAGGCGGGGGTAGCAGCCAGTGTAGAGGATGGTGGTATAGAGGGAAGCAAGAGTGGTGAGGAAAGGGAGGGGACATTCTTTGAGGTGGCGGTATGTGATGCGATCGTGGCCGGGAGCTGTGTTGTGTTTGGTGCGCAGTATCAATTGTATGTCGTGTACAGTGATGGGGGTGTTAATGTCCGATGGGGGAATGTGGTCCAGGTAATGGAAGCCAGGAGCCAGGGGTGGGATGGAGACATCGGTTTTTTCATGGACATCTGGGAACAAGGAATAATCAAAGTTAGGATTTTCAGGGATGGAGAATACATCAGAGAGGAAAGAGGCAAAATGGTTGGCCTTACTGGCATTATCAGGAAGGGGCTGGTCAAGGTGGAGGAGAGGGTATGTGGGCATAGGTTTCAATCCAGTGAGGCGGTGGAAGGCGTTCCAATACCGAGACGAGTTGATTGGGAGGTGGGCATTAAGCCGTGTCATTGTCTGATGCCAGTCCCGGCGTTTTTTGGCAGTCAGGAGGCTGCGCACGTGTCGCTGGAGTTGCCGATGGCGGAGGAGTGTATCCCGGTCACGGGTTCACAGGAAGGAGCGGTACAGGCGGCGGGATTCCCGCAGAAGAAGGACAGCCTGTGGAGGGAGTGTGGGACGGTGCGGCTGGACAGCTTTGGTAGGGATGTGCGAATGGATAGCATCAGACAAGGTCTGCTGAAGGAAGGAGGCAGCTTGGTCGATATCATCGGGAGAGTGTAGGGGGAGATGGTGGCTTTCGACCTGATGGGTGATGGAGAGGCGAAAGGCATCCCAGTCTGCTCGGGAGTAGTCATGGACGAGTTTAGGAGGTGGAGGTGGGCGAGGATTCTGTGGACGATGGACATTGTGTGTGAGGGTAAGGAGAACAGGGTCGTGATCACTGCCTATGGGGTCAAGAACGTCGGCGGTGATGCGCCCAAGGAGATTGGGAGAGACAATGATGACATCAGGGGTGGTGTTGCTACAGGGTCGGGTGTGGCGTGGGAGTGGAACAATGTCGCCATTGATGGTAGGAATGAACTGATGCCACCAACGGAGTTCGGCAGGAGAGCGGGAGTGGATATTGAGATCAGCGGCGACCACGAAGGTTGTGAAGGTGCTATCAATGTGAGCAAGGAAGTCATAAGGGATGGGAACATGGGAGCGGATATAAATAGTAGCAAAGGTGACAGTGAGGGAAGGGAGGAAGAGGGTGTGGATGAGATGTTCATAAGGGTTGTTGAGGAGGGGATGTGGCCGAACTGGGTGGTGTTGGAGATGGCCGAAAGCCACTCCACCTCGTGCAGGGGGATGGGGAGAGTCGTGACGGTGTAGGATATAGGGTGTGGTACTGACATGTATGTGAGGGAGGAGGAAGGTTTCATTGAGGAGAAAGGCATCCACGCGGTGTTGGTTTAAGGTGTTCATCAGAAGGAGCTTATTGGTGGGAAGGGAGCGAATATTGGAGTACAGGATGTTTAAATCGTTGCTGCGCCATAGTGAGGTTGAAAGGTGTGGAGAGGGAGAGGAAAAGGGAGCGGGCGTGGGGACTAAACTAGGGTGTGAGGACGGTCGGTTCAGGAGAAGGTGAAGTGGATGTGATTTTGGGAGGTTGTAGCCTTAAAATCAAGGTTGAAGAGGGAGCGAGCGGCCAGGGAGACTTGGTGGAGGGTGTGAGGGTGCTGGAAAGGGTGGATATTTTGGAGGACAATAGTCAGGAACCGGATGATGTCCTCTGCTGTGGGGGGAGGGCATAAGGAGTTATTAGCAGGGATTGGGGGATCAGTGGGACGGACAGGGACGGTGAGTTCTTCTTTGGTGGGAGGGGGCGGGACTTACATTTGTAAGAGTAGGTGGGGTGTGCCCCACCACAGGTGTTACAGGAGGGGGTGGCGGCGAGGTTAGGGCAGGAGGTTTGGAAGTGTTGGCCTTTGCAGTGGGGGCATACAGGAGGGAGACGGCAATTTTCGGTCAGGTGATCATTATATGTGAGGTAACGGGAGCAGCGGTACGACTGGGGAGGTGCTCGGGAAGGTTCCACCTGGTGCAGGCGGTTGTAAATGAGGGCCCCATTGCGAAGGAGGTGGTTGATGGATGGCGCGTCTTCTGTGAAGACGCGCATGAGGTAGGTGGGGCCCGTCGCATTGTTAATTCGACGAGCTGAGCGGATGGATAGGCGAGGATCCCGCCGGAGTTCCTCCAGCACCTCTTCCTCTGTGATCCCCGGGTTCAATTTGGTGATCACAGCAGTGAGCGTGGGAGGACGACAGGGAGGAGGGGATTGGCGATTGGAGGCTGGAGGGGGGAGGGGGACAAGGGTGGCACGGGGTCCAAAGTGGACGCGGGGGATCTTGTGGAGGAGCTGTGTGTGGAGGTCGGGGTCAGGTGAGTTGAGGAGGACAGAGTCCCTCCGTGGGACGATTTGGGAGATGGGGGCAGAAGGAGCATACTGCCGAAAGAGGAGAGTGAGGGCATGGCAGTCTAGGAGTTGGGGGTCAGGGTTATTCAGGACGAAAGTGTGGAGAACAGGGGGTTGGGAGGGGAGGAGGGGTGGCGTGGGAGGTGGTGCAGGTTGGGTAGGGGGGAGAGGGGCGGCTTCCATCGGGACCGGTGGACCAGTGGCGAGAGGGTCGGCGGGCTTTTTCGTCACCGAGGAGGTGGCATCTGTGGATGCTCGTTTTGCCTTCTTTGGTTTGAGGAGTGCTTGGGAGGCAGGAGTGGGGACAGGGGAGACTGGAAGGTGGCGCGGAGCCGGCCCTGCGGCTGGGGCGGCGTCGTCGGGTGGGAGAGGACAGGAGTCGACTGCGGTCTGCCGGGTGCGAACCGCGGCACGGTCACCTCGGGAGTCGGGGAGGGGAGGGAAGGAATCGAGCGGGGGAACGGGGGAAGGGGATGGAGAGTATGGGACGAGGGCAGCAGCTTGTGTGGGGGCAGAGGAGAGGGCGACAGCGGAGGGAATAGTGAGGGTGAGGAGGGAGGGAATTGTGGCAGGAAGAAGAGGGGAGGATGTGCTCCAGGAGATGGTGGTGGGGGCATGGGAGGGCGAGGTAAAAATTATGGTGGAGGACACAGTAGTAGGGGGGAGGGTCGACATGGCAGAGTCGAACAGACACCTTAACTGTAGAACACAGCTCCAGGATCAGCGGCGGTGGCGGACGTCCCTCCCGGCGGCCCAGGTGGGGGCGGGAGCGGCGGCGGTGGGACGCGCTCCGACGGGCTGGCGGCCGGGCAGAGCGCGCTGGGCGGCGGCGAACCCGGCGTGGGCCGGAGGAGCACCTTCCGGGGCGGCGGCGGCGGCGGGGCGGCGGCGGCGGCTGCGGCGCGAAAACACCGGAGGCGTCGGACGCCGACGGTGCGGCGACACGACGAATACAGCAGTCCGGATCGGCCGGGCCCTGATCGGCAGTCGGCGACAGCGGCACGTCGCGGCGGCAGACAACAGCCGAAGACGATAGCACACAAACGTAAGAAATAATAACTGCGAAGCACAAAACAAATACCGCACAAGCAAGGTAGTAAGAACGAATGTGAAAGTTCTGTGCCTAAAGCAAACCTATATAGTGAGCCACGTCGCAAGTGCCGACGAGCGAGTAAAACAGTGCAACGGAAAAGGGTTCGGGGCAAGCATAATGACTATGTACAGTGCAATCCTGTAGTGAACCTAGTGCCTTCTGCCACTTCTCCTTGTAATAGTGCCCAGTACTTTGTAGATAGTGACAGTAGAATTGATGTAGCTACTCAAAGTAATTTTAGTGCAGTAGCCTCGCAGGGCGCGGACGCCGATCCGGCGGTAGTGCCATCTAGTGACAGTGATATTAATCTGTGTGCCGAGTCTGCGCCGCTTACTTCACTACCCAGCCCGCGCATGCGCAAGCGTAGTAAACAAGTTCAATCAGACGTTGCCCACATTCGCGCACCTGTCGAGCGCCAAAAGCACAAACTGTTTGTGACTCTTTCCATTGACAAACAGAATGTCCAATTTCAGCTTGATACTGGTTCCGCTGTCACATTGATAAATAAAGACACTTATGAATTTCTGGGTTCGCCAAAATTGGCGCCGTGTCAACAGGTGTTAACAGCGTACACAGGTCAAAATATTCCCGTGCTAGGAACGTGTAGCCTGCCTGCCTCTTTTCAAGGTGTAACAAAAACAGTTGCTTTTGTAGTTCTTCAGGCCAAATCTACGCAGAACATTTTTGGATTAGATGCTTTTGACTTGTTTGGTTTATAATTCAAAGAGATGTGCTTCAAATTTCGTCAGTAGTGCCTCAGGACAAAATTAATGCATTGTGTGAAAAATACAGTGACTTGTTTTCGCCGGAACTAGGTTGTGCAAAAGATTTTGTTGCACATGTAACTTTAAAAGAATCTGCAGTACCAAAATTTCGTAAAGCTAGACCAGTGCCTATCGCAATTCGTGATAAAGTTGCAGACGAACTTAAACGTTGGCAAGATAGTGGGGTGATTTCTCCTGTTTCTGCGAGTCAGTGGGCCTCGCCTATAGTAGTTATACCCAAGCCGTCAGGAAAACTTCGTCTCTGTGCGGACTTCAAATCAACAGTGAACAGTCAAACAATTGTGGACACTTATCCCCTGCCCAGACCAGAGGAACTGATGGACAAATTAGGACAGTCTCGCTTCTTTTCTAAGATTGATTTAGCAGAGGCCTACTTACAAATTCCACTTGATGACGAGTCAAAAAAGTTTTTCGTCATTAATACTCACATGGGCCTTTTTCAATTTCAACGCCTATTCTTTGGTAGTTCTTCCGCCCCCGCTATTTTTCAGCGCTTTTTGGAACAGCTGACAGTTTCTGTACCGTGTTGCTCGAACTACTTAGATGATATTGTGGTATCCGGACGTACAGTTGAAGAACATTTAGCAAACCTGGAGTGCCTTTTCAAACTGTTGACTGCAGCAGGACTACGTTGCAATAAAGCAAAGTGTTCGTTTTTTCAAACTGAAATAGAGTACTTAGGCCATGTGATTAATGCCCATGGAATCCATCCCTTGCAATCACATCTTCGATCAATCAAAGACTTGCCTCCTCCTAAGAATGTGCACCAATTGCAAGCAGTAATGGGAAAACTTAACTATTATTTCAGGTTTATTCCCAGCTCCACTGCATCGCTTACGTAGGAAAAATGTTCCTTTTGAATGGTCTAAAGATTGCCAGGTTGCCTTTGACAAATTAAAATCTGCACTACTCAGTGATGCATGTTTGATTCCCTTTGACCCACAGAAGCCTGTAGTGCTAGCAGTTGATGCCTCGTCGTACGGTGTGGGTGCAGTTTTGTCACATCGTATTGGATGTCACGGTCGTCCTATTGCCTTTGCATCCAAGCTACTGACGCCAACGCAACAGAATTACAGTCAGATAGAAAACGAGGCCTTAGCAATAATTTACAGCGTCACAAAGTTTCATCATTATCTCTATGGCAGAAAGTTCTATTTGTTGACATACCACAAGCCTCTCACGTCGTTGTTCTCACCCACAAAGCCAATTCCGCCACGAACGGCACAAAAGCTTCAGAGATGGTCTTTAATACTGTCTAATTATCAGTATGAGATTTTGTACCGACCTACCACTAAACACGCCAACGCGGACACACTTTCCCGACTTCCGGTTGGCCAGGATGTGTCGTTTGATTCTTCGGAAATGGCATGTTGTCAGATACACTCCAGAGATGCTTCCGCTGTCGCAGACTTCCCTTTAAACTCTCGTCGGGTTGCACAGGAAACATCTGCGGATGCAGACTTAAGTGTGGTAGCACGTTTTGTTCGCTCTGGGTGGCCTGCCAGAGCCAAAGACATTCAACGGCCTCTGGTTCGACGTTATTTTGCACAACGTCATGCATTGTCTTTAAGTCAGGGTGTTCTGTTGTTACATACAGACAACGACCAAACAAGAGTGATTGTTCCTCGTTCCCTGCAACGAGAAGTGTTACGCCTCCTGCATCAAGGACATTGGGGTATTGTTAGGACAAAGCAATTGACCAGACGTCATTGTACCTGGGTTGGTATGGACGCTCAGATAGAGAGCATGACATCACAGTGTACTGTTTGTGCGGAGCATCAGGCGGCTCCTCCGCAACGTTTCTCAGACTGGCCACGCACCAGGGGACCATGGCAACGCCGGCCGCGGTGGCCGAGGGGACTGAGGCGCTCTAGTCACGGTCTGCACGCCCACTACGGTCGGGGGTTCGAATCCCCCCTCGGGCATGGATATTTGTGCTGTCCTTAGGATTAGCTAGTTAATAAGTAGTTTGTAAGTTTAGGGACTGATGACCCCGTAGTTAAGTCCCATAAGCTATACAAACATTTGAATTTGAATTTGACCATGGCAACGTTTACACATTGACTTTGCCGGATCTTTCTGGAATACGCGCTGGTTAATCGTTGTAGACGCTTTCAGCAAATTTCCTTTCGTGATTGGCATGAACTCAACAACGGCGTCTAGTACAATCAGTGCCTTAACATCAGTGTTTTGCATCGAAGGCTTGCCTGAAACTATCGTCAGTGACAATGGACCTCAGTTTGTTAGTGCGGAATTTCAACAGTTTTGTCGTGTGAATGGCATTCAGCATATAACCACCGCACCTTTTCACCCTCAGTCCAATGGTGAAGCGGAACGTTTCGTTCGAACATTCAAGTCTCACATGGAGAAGATGAAAGGTCAGCACTCCAGGCAGCAAGCTCTTCAAATTTTCCTGTCTACGTATCGGTGCATGCCACGTGACGGCCCGTCTCCTGCCGAGCTGCTACACGGCCACCGTCACCGCACTCTCCTTCACCTGCTGCAGCCTCCCACGCACCGAGTCGGTTCATATGGCGCTACGCGTTTTCAGGTTTCTACGCCGGTGCTGTACAGGGTGTTTGCTGGTATGAAGAAACGATGGATGCCAGGCACCATTCAGCGCGTGCTCGGTCGCAATATGTATGTTGTACGTTCTTCTACAGGGTCGGAGCTGCGGCGCCACGCAAACCAATTGCGCCTGCACAGGCCGCGCGATCCTGTCTCGGGTTTCTTGATTCCAGACCCAGTTCACCGCCAGGGAGCACAGCCACATCGCCCGCCGACGGGTCCAGCGTCCCCGGACTACGAGATCGTCCCGATGGATGTAGACGCGCCTCCTATGCAGTCGGTCCCTTCGCCTCCGTCGCTACCTCAGCTGCCAGCGTCAACGAGAGGGACTCCGGGACCGTGCGTGCCCCGCCGCCTGGGCCACGCACCTCAGAAGATGATGACCTGCAACATCTGGGTGGAGGGGTGCGCCCTTCCCCTCGTTTTGGCGGGTTTTCCGGGGGATCGCAAGGCGGATGCCGGGGCGCGGACGGCGTCTCGATCCCAGCCTCTGCTACGACGCCCGTCCCACCAGTAACGCCCCCGCCCATACCCTCCTCCCAGTGCCGTCGCCGTGGCCCTCAGCCCTACGCCACGACGGCGCGGCTCTTTGGGGGGGGGGGGGGGGTAGGGGTGTGGTGTCGCACAAGTACAAAGTGCGCGCCACCTACTTTCGCCGCGCGCCGCCATGCACGCACGGCGCGGCGTTCTTACTACGACAGCCACGAGCGCCCTCTGCTACAACTCCGCTCGTGGTCACCACTGAACGACTTCGACCACTTGGGACTGAGTTAGGAACCAGTAAAGACTTCGGAATCCGATAGGCACCAGTGAAGACTTGGCTATCAGTTAGGCACTAGGCAGGACTCTAGCTCAACTATGTATCAACATTCTGCAGTACTATGTAAAAGTTAAGTATTGTATAAATTCTGTGCAACATATATCTCGTTCTAATTTACTCTAGTGTTTCTAGTTTCTGGCTGCTCCTCTCCGTACCTGCACCAGCGTGCTATCTTTATTCCTGTGTCGGTCTCATTCCACTCGGCCACCGACACCTACGACGGAAACGAGACACAAAAGCGGCGACGAGACTGGGACACAAAAGGAAACAATTAGCTATTCGATTCGCTTACCAATGTATGCTCTTCGACAGCAGTACTGTGTGGCCTATAAAATACAGTTTAAAATCACAATAAACAATTATGTACACTATGTACATAATTATGTACAGCACATGCACAGGGTATGCAAATAAAAAATCGCCGGCCGCGGTGGCCGAGGGGACTAAGGCGCTCCAGTCACGGTCTGCACGGCCACTACGGTCGGGGGTTCGAATCCCCCCTCGGGCATGGATATTTGTGCCGTCCTTAGTCTTAGGTAGTTCATAAGTAGTTTGTAAGCTTAGGGACTGATGACCCCGTAGTTAAGTCCAATAAGTTCTACAAACATTAGAACATTTTTTTTGCAATTTCATTACATTTAGAGCCGGGTTCCATGCCTTGTATAAATTAAAACCATTGCCTCTATTTATTAAATTTCCTGCTTATATAATTTCTATTGCTTCCTAAAAAATGGAATTCCAGAAGGAAGAGGTCGGTGTTAAAATTCTCACGTCACTCTGCTGCAACTCCGCTCGTGGCCACGACTGCTGCATCGTTCATTTGGAAATGAGATAGGAACCAGTTAACACTTTGGTATCAGATAGGCACCAGTTAAGACTTGGCTATCGGATAGGCACTAGGAACCATCAGTAGGCAGGCCTCTATATAAACTATGTATCAGCATTCTGCAGTCAAGAACTATGTAAAAGTTAAGTAATACCAAGACTGTATGAAATATATATCTCGTTCTAATTTACTCTAGTGTTTCTAGTTTCTGCTGTCCCACTGGCTGGTCACCTCCGTACCTGCACACGCGTGCATCCTATATTCCTGTGTCGGTATCTTTTTACTCGGCCACCGACACCTACGACAACGAGACACAAAGACTATGACTTCGAAGATACATTTGGTGGTGTGTACATATCTTTGTAAAATTTCTCGAAAATCCAGTAATGGAATAGTAGTACATTCTAACGCCGTGCCGAAATACGTGGACAGCAAAAATGTATAAGCGGTGGCCTTCTTTATTTTCTTCATGTTGCGAAGCTAGATAAAACTCTGTCATTCAAGAGCTACTTATTGGACAGTAACAATAGGCCAGTGATATGAATGATATTACAGTATACGTAAATTGACTTCAATGTTGCGAACAACAGCCATTACACTCGACCGGCAGCTGAATCGACGCACCTGTGTGGAAGAGTTCTGCCCACATATTGATATGGCGGTAAATGAGTCAGAACGTACCATATCAACATGTATGAGGCTCACTCCGGCGAATATCATCTACATTCGTACAGAGATAGCTCCCCGTGGTATACGGCGGCAAGTAACTTCCGGGAGGACCAAACAAACGACAACTAATAGTCACACCGTTTCTTACTGGTCTGTACTAACTCTCATGAATTAATATATTTAAATTCACTATTTACATTGCTAAATGCGTCAGGGGTATTTTCGAATGGCCGTCTGTTAGTCCGTTGCCTTTCCCGGGAGCAAGCGTTCTATATTGGTAGGGCCTATTTCTTGCTTCGGTGGAGTAGCCGAGCGGTCTCAAGCGTCTCGCTGCGGAGCGCGTGATTGCTCACCGTGGAGGTTCGAGTCATCCCTGGGGCTTGGGGTTACGTGTTGTCCTTAGGTTACTTTACCTTAATTTAAGTAGTTTGTAAGCTACGGACTGATGACCACGTAGTTTGGTCCGATAGATTTACAAACAAACAAAACAAAGCCTATTCTTTCCACGAGGAGTTACTGCCGCCCGTGGATGTATTTGCGCAGTTTATCTTCCGGTCTCAGATTATTCATCATTTTCATTTCCCTTCCGTTCGCAGATGTGGTCACTAAACGACGTAAGTTTATCGATTGCTGTCATTCCTGTTCCAATGATTTGCTAATTATAAATCTGTTTTGACCAATATCAGACAAGCTTATTTCTTGTCTGCTTGTCTAAATTTTCTAATGTTTGTTAAGTTTGAGGGACTTAACCGTGGGGTCATCAGTCCCCAAACTTACCAACTACGTATGAACTACCTTATACTAAAGCCGACACAAATATCCATACCCGAGGGAGGATATTCGAATTCCCGACCGTAGTGGCCGTGCAGACTGTGACTGGCGCACCGCAGACCGCTCGGCCACTGCGGCCGGCCGGCTTGTCTAAGATAACCTGTTTATGTCACCTGATTAATTGGAGCTTTACTCTATCAAGTTTTAAATTGTACTTTATTTTAAATTGTTTATTTTTGGTGTTACCTAAAGCCCAGGCGGCTTCGTTCAACGACGAGTTCCTTTGGACGTCACAGCCAATCGATGTCACCATCGAAGAGGGGAAACTTCAGCTGGGGAAGGAAGGAGACAACACCTAACACCAACTTGCAACTGAAAGAAGAACTTGGGGCCGGGAGTGACAAACCCTGCAAAACGTGAAAGACTCTCATCAGGCTGAGCACTGTCGTCTCAAATTGAAAGTATAACTCCGCGTGATGGTGCTCCCTCGATGCCGAACCTCTGTATGAGTGTGGTGATGTCCAAACGATCGACCACCTGCTAACGTGACCAAGCCAAAGGTGAACCTTCATGAATTTTCGGCTAGCTAATGATAAGGTCATCTACGTAGCTAATTCTTTGGAGCTTAAGGTGCAGATCAAAAATGTTCAAATGTTTGTTAAGCTTATGGGACTTAACAACGTGGACATCAGTCCCTAAACGCACAAACTACTTATGAACTACTTATAAACTAAGGACGGCACAAATATCCATGCCCGATGGGGGATTCGAACCCCCGACCGTAGTGGCCGTGCAGACCGTGACTAGAGCGCCTCAGTCCCCTCGGCCACCGCGGCTGGCAAGGTGCAGATCGCGGTGGCGGAAGGAACGAGTTGTACGACCTATGACGAATGCCTGGGATTTGGTAGAGAAGTCGGAGAGGAGGACATTAGGTATCGTTCACACACATGCAAGCATTCGTTTTTCCCTCGTTCTACATGGGAATGGAACAGGAAAGCCAATAACTAGTAGTGGCACTGCTGGATACCCTCCGCCACGCACCTTTTGGCGGATTTCAGAGAATTTATGTAGACGTAGATGTACGGGTAGTCCAATCGCGGGGCAACTTATGGGCAAAGTTGTTCTGGTTGAGCGTCTACGGCATTCATCTGGCGGAGTCCTGGCCTGGTCGGCAGGTGGACGCGTTCGCCGGCCCGGTCTGGCTGCGCACCAGCGGTCCGCCCGCGGCGACCGTCCGTGCTCGCAGTTGGCCATCCGTCTGGCTCATCCGCTACAAATGGCCGCCCTACGTCACAGGCCGGCCTAAGCCCTGCGGAACTCCCCTCCTGTCCGGCGACAGCATCCGATAAGCGCAATTAATATCTGCGTCACCTACCACCCAAGATTCCCAAACGCGCACTGGGGCTCGGCCAGTTGGTGTACAATCGGTTGACAAATATTTTTCCCAAGACCCCGACAAAAGTGCATCGGTTTACTTTCACGTTACTAGCGTTTAATAAGGCCAAGGACGATAGAAAATAACACTTAACACTGGACAATGCAGTTACTTTTACATAGCAGTTCTGTTTGAGATAATTCTTCTTTCTGTGGTACTTCAAATGAACTAGATATTTCATATTAACTACTTCGTTTTTTGGTAAACTAGGAACTATGATTCTTCGGTTTCTCCCGGCGTATTTGATAATCAAAATATCCACGGGTGTACTGCCGGTCTACAGTGTCCAACGGGCACGGGAGGTTGGACACTATAGACCGGCAGTACACCCGTGGATATTTTGATAAACTAGGAACTGTTTGGCATACAAACTTTAGCAGTTCTAGCTGAAAATTTGCCTTACAATCAACGTATTTCCATAAAGTATTCTCGGTTTACATGCCGCGTTATGTCGGATA
This sequence comes from Locusta migratoria, assembly GCA_026315105.1. Lineage (NCBI taxonomy): Eukaryota > Metazoa > Arthropoda > Insecta > Orthoptera > Acrididae > Locusta > Locusta migratoria. Next base: position 269,944,729 of record CM048747.1, read on the forward strand.
AAATCCTCGAGCTTTCAATGGCAAGCACCGCCATTGTCATGAGGAGTAAAATCACTGACTGCCGGTGTTGGCAAGGAGTCCTTCTTATATAGCTGCAGCTACCAACGTAATGAAACTCGTGATTCAACGGATGAGGCCAAGCCAGCAGCATTCCTCCCATTCTGTGGAGCAACGAGTAGCAAGATTGGACGCCTCCTGAAGAGACATGGACTGAGCCGGCCGCAGTGGCCGAGGGGACTAAGGCGCTCTAGTCACGGTCTGCACGGCCACTACGTTCGGGGGTTCGTTTCCCCCTCGGGCATGGATATTTGTGCCGTCCTAGTTCGGAGGTAGTTCATAAGTAGTTTGTAACTTTAGGGACTAATGACCCCGTAGATAAGTCCCATAGAATATACAAACATTTGAACATTTTTAGACATGGACTGAGACCAGTTTTCCGGCCCGTCCCCAAGATGAGAGACATGTTACGCCCCATTAAGGACAGTACAGGTCTGCGTGTTCCGGATGTATATGGTCACAGTGGCCGAGCGGTCTGCGGCGCGCCAGTCACAGTCTGTACGGCCGCTACGGTCGGGGGTTCGAAATTCCCCCCCCCCTCCCCTCGGGTATGGATGATTATATTGTCTTTAGTATAAGGTTGTCCATAATTACTATGTAAGTTTAGTGACTAATGACCCCGCAGTTAAGTCCCTGTGACTGCGCAAGTATTTACATTGGACAAACCATTAGAACTGTTGCTGAACGTTGTACAGAACACAATCGGCACAAAAGGCAAAGAGAGCTTGAGAAGTCAGCCTTGTTAGAACATTACCTAATAAATGGACATAAAATATTATTTGAAAACACTAAAATTTTGTTCAAAACATATTAATGGGATTCTGTTATAAAATAGGCGGCTGAAGTTAGATTAAATGGCAAAAATTTCTACATATACCAGGGGTTTACACTCAGCAGGACGTGGGGCGGGCCCTGGACGTAGAGCGGAAACAGAGGTCTCGCGCTAATAGCGAAGCGAGAGCGCCATACCAGGTTCAAACGTGGCGCCGGCGGTACGCTCCACGTGACGTCACGCGGTACCGCAGCCCATCGGCCTGCGCAGGCGCTCTCCGGCCCTCCAGAAACTGCAGCTATATAAGCAGGACGCCTTGCCAACACCGGCAGTCAGTGATTTTATTCCTGATGACGATGTCGGAGCTTGCCATCGAAAGCTTGAGGATTTTATCCGACATGACGCGGCTTGTAAACCGAGAATCTTTTATGGAAGAATGCCGTTGTGGAAGATTCCGAGGACAAAAATCATCGTATTTTCAAAGGGTTCCATGTCAACTTTTTCAACCCGTTAGGTATGGAATTTCGATCTTAAACTACGCCTTTAGTGAAAGATCAGTACCCTCACTAGATATCAAGTTTCTATCCGAAGCGATTTCACGTCATGCATTACCTACTTAGAGGTTGAATTTGAAAAAAAAAAAAAAAAAAAAAAAAAAAAATGCAAACAAAACACGTATTTATTTTCCTAAATGGTGATAATAACAGCGATCGAAATACTTTAAATGTAAATTTAACTCGGAATCGCGAATTTCTTCCAACTCCACTGTATTAAATACAGATCTACTACCAAATTGTCACATACGAAAATTTGTTCCTGACCCATTTTTTTCGTGTCGTATTCGACTATTCGAACATATTTATAGCACTGACTCAACCTCAGTATGCCATACTGACTCAACTTTAGTTCACTGACACGCATGTAAGTCGGTGTGTTAATGTCAGATATAAGGGTTGGATCTTAAATAGCGGCGACACTGCTGTGGAGATACTATGCAATGGAATCTACTACTGTCGCTGATAAGCATACGTTGATGACATACCCACTTTACCTATGAGCAAATGGACTCACACGTCCAAGTCACTGGCGTTCGCACAATCGAGGGAAACATAGTTATTGTGAGTATGCGGTCTAACGTAGCGGTATCACTACCTTTCCTAAACAGGAACAACAGAACTGGGTCAATATTGAATGTGCCAGAGGCCATACATCTTGGCAGTGTCATCTAGGTCTTCAAGATATGTGCGAGTATCGGCATTGCCGTACAGAATAGTGGCAAGTCGGCAAACTGTGGCAGTCATACATCGGACAGATTGTCCTAGCGTCTCGGAAGAAGAAGTGCTTTGTGAAAGAAATGGCCACACTTTCTGCGAAACCCACCCATCATTTTGCACGAGAATACACAGTCGCATACAGCATAAGCTGTGGCTGCTCTGTTCTGTCGATAGCACTGGGAAGCATTGTACCATCCACCATACTCCCGGGATTTAAGTCCTTGTGACTTTGATTTTATTCTGAATATCAGATCTGTTCCAGAGGTTCGACAAGCAGTAGACTGCTCCATTCGCACCATCAACAGAACAGACTCTGCTAAAGCTATGCTACGCCTTCCACATCGCTGGCAACCGGTTCTACTCAATGTTGGTGGCTACTTTGAAGAACACTAGCACGTGCAAACATGTAATGCTTTTGTAATGGTTGTGAATAAATACGAGGGTTGGAACTTAAATAATGGCACTTGAAGGAGAGGCATGAATTACATTTTATTTCCTTCAGTTTAATATCTTTAACATATAGTTTCTGGACAGTTTATTTGGTATTTATATATCACCTGTGCCTGAGGTAAAGGGCATGATTGTTGCCATTAACGTTCTTTGCTGGCATTCTAATCCCCTATTGGAGAGTCTTGGCAAAGGTGATACGTATTTATAACGCTACACGAGGCAGAATTGAAGTTTGTGTAGTGAAGGGAGACGTGCTTTAAGACTGTCCGTGAAGTCATGATATCAGTTATGTCGTGGTGGCCTAGAAAAGATGGTGCCTTCCCAGTAAGCAGAAGGACCCGGGTTCGAATCCCGACTGCGACATAAACTTTAATTTAGTGCCGCTTCTGAGGTTTAATATCTTTAATTTATATCGAAACAAAATATGTCTCTGGGCTCTGTTTATCTGATATTTATACTTAAAGTACTGATGCTAAAAACAACACACATCCATGTCTTACGGAGGACTCGAACTACCGGAAGGAGTGGCCACGTCATTCTTGACGATGCGGCCCAGAACGCTCGGACATTAGCAATCAGCTAACACGAAGAGTGTCTGTTTGTTTGTAGTTCATAGAACTCTACCGTCTTATACCAATCTTGATGTCAGTTTGCTCATTTGATCTGATAAACAAAGGAAAGACAACTTTTGGGGTAGAACGATCTACGACTCATAGTTCAGGAGATATGACGCCATAAACAAGGAAATACACAAAAAACTGCCACATCATGCGAAGCTCGCACAAAAAGAGTTCATTCATCCACTGTTTGAGAATGGCAGCTCTTAGCGACTTGCAATGAATTTTACACATGATTGAACCCTGTTACGAAACTTTTTCTACTGACAAACCGAAAAAATGATTTATTTATTCTTCGAGTCCAGAACACCCTCTATTAAATGTTAGTTTGAATCAACTGTAATAAAATTTAAAAAAAATTAAATACTTTTGTCCAACAATTAGCTAGGTATATGGCCTTGTCATTAGCTAGCTGAAAATTTAGGGAGATTCAGCTAGTGCTGAGGCTTGGGTAGTCATCTGTTTCTACATCTACATCTACATGGGATACTCTGCAAATCACATTTAAGTGACTGGCAGAGGGTTCATCCAACCACCATTATACTATTTATCTCCCATTCCATTCTCGAATAGCGCGCGGGAAGAAAGAACGCCTGAATCTCTCCGTTCGAGCTCTGATTTCTCGTATTTTATTCTGATGGTCACTACCTATGTATGTGGAAGTCAACAATATATTTTTGCATTCGGAGGAGAATGTTGGTGATTGGAGTTTCGTAAGTAGCCCACGCCGCAGCGATAAGGGCCGTTGTTGTACTGATTCCCATCCCAGATCCTGTATCATTTCCGTAACGCTGTCTTCCCTGATCGTGACAGTACGAAACTAGCTGCCCTTCTCTGGACTCTTTCGATGTCCTCCGTCAAACCAGCCTGATAAGGATCCCACTCTGGGCAGCAATACTCCTAAAATGGACGGACAAGCGTAGTGTATGCAGTTTATTTAGTAGTTCTGTTGCATCTTTTAAGGTTCTGCCTATAAAACGCAGTCTCTGGTTCGCCTTTCCCACGACGTTACCTACGTGTTCTTTCCAATTTAAGTCAGAAGTAATTGTAATTCCTAGGTGTTTTGTGGAGTTTACGACCTTCACATTTGATTGATTTATCATGTAAACAAAGTTTAACGGATTCCTTTACGTACTCATGTGGATGACTTCACACTTCTCATTATTTAGCCTTCTGGAAATCAAGAAATACGGAATCGAATTGCGAACCCTTGCCGGTAGCGCCCATCACTTCGTGTGAGTAAAGAGCTAGTTGTGTTTCGCACGAACGATATTTTCTAAATCCGTGTTGACCTTGGGTCAATAGATCATTCTGTTCGAGGTAATTCATAATATTTGAATACAGGATATGTTTCAAAATCCTGCTGCCAATTGACGTCAATGAAATAGGCCTGTGGTTTAGTGGGTTACTCCTACTGCCTTTTTTGAATATAGGAGTGACCTGTGCAACTTTCCTATCTTTTGGTACGAATCCTTCATTGAGAGAACGGTTGTATATGGCTGTTAAGTAAAGGGCTATCGCTTTTGCATAATCAGACAGAAATCTAATGGGTATACAGGTCGGACCAAAAGACTTGTTCTTGTTAAGTGATTGGACATCCCCCACGCACACAGAGATTCGCCATCGAGGGAGCCCCATCACGCGAAGTATTACTTGCTATTTGAGTCCCCAATGCTCAGCCTGATGATAGTCTTCCAGGTTGTGGAGGCTTTGTTACTTCCGACCTCAAGTTCTTCTTTCAACTCCAACTCAGTGTTCGGTGCTGTCTCCTCCCACAGCTGAAGTATCCCCTCTTCGACGGTGACGTCGATTGGCTCTGACGTCCAAAAGAAACTCTTCCTTGAACGAATCGGTCTGTGGTCTTGTCAGCGCCCTCGTAACTATTAATTCTTGTTTATTTCTTCCTCCCGGGAGTTGCTTGCCGCCGTATACCAAGGGGAGCTATCTCTCTAGGAATGTAGACGATATACGCCGGAGTGAGCCTCAGACACGTCGATATCATACGGTCAGACTCATTTACCGCCATATCAATATGTGGTCAGAACTCTTCCACCCAGGTTCGTCGATTCAGCTGCCGGCCGAGTGTAATGTCTGTTGCTCGGAACACTGAATGTCAGATTACGTATACTGTAATATCATTCACATCACTGGCCTTTTTGTAGTGTGCAAACAGTGCCGCTTGAATGACACGGTTTCATCTAGCTCCAGAAAATGATGAAAGGAAAGAAGACCATCGCTTAGTACATTTCTGCTGTTCACGCAATAAAGTTATAGTGCGACACGTATCACACGAGAAATTAAGGCAAGAACTGTAAGATGCATTATAAGCTATCCTATCACGCATGAGTATTTAATTTCTTACGTATTTACTACTGTCAGTATTTGCGACACATTTTTCGTACAGTTTGAAAGTTTACCGCTGAATGTACATACAAAGTTATATAATCGTACGGTATATGATTCTGTAGAAAAGACGTCATAAATACTGGGCTGCGTGAAAGACCACGGCATCAGTCTTCAGGTCCAAATTCGTTTCGAATGCAAGTGAAGTCGGTCGGGGGTTCGAATCCCCCCTCGGGCATGGATATTTGTGCCGTCCTTAGTATAAGTTAGTTGATAAGTAGTTTGTAAGTTTAGGGACTGATGACCCCGTAGTTAAGTCCCATAGACTATAAAAACATTTTTAGCAAGTGAAGTGGGCAGAGAATGCGGCTGAAGCGAAAGGGAGGGAAAAGAAGCTAGTTGACTAACATAGGAATCTAATCACTACATATTTGGGCAGCGCCAGGTAATAAAGTTAGAATATTCCGTTGTAGTACTCGTTTACGATTTTATTTTTCAGTATTATTTAAAATATGTTTATCACATTTTGCTAAAGTGGCAAACAGGTAATCACATTACTCCGTATTCTTCTACATATAAGTTAAGTGTAAGGACGTTTGTTCTGTTTGTGTCAACAGACTCTGTGAATCGTCACGAGATTGTTAAACAAATTATCCTACGAGATGATTTGTCATACATTTTGCAATTGTCTTAACTGATGAATCCCCATGCTACACTTCTCAAAACTGTTAGGGAATCAGGTAAGATATCATACACAATATACATATGGTAACATATTTCATTCAGATATTGATTACAATTGTAATTTGTATGTTGCGACTGTACGGAAGTATTTTCCGTAGACAGAATTTTCTTCCTTCAGGACATCCAAAACCGTCCTTCGTCATCTTTAATAATCGGATTTGCAACAGTTACTAATTTTAAACGTTTTTATTTATATGCACTAACAGAGTTTCGATACGTATGTCTCATCATCAGGTGCATTTACTGAGTTCGTAAAACTGTTAATTAGATGTTGCTACAAATTGAAATAGTGAATCCCCGCTGCAAGCAACAAGCCGGGAGGCACGGCTGCCAACTTGGACGCGATATAGCCATTCATAAGGCCTTATGAGCAGTGCATGAGCCCTCCAACGTCCACCGTAGCATTTGCCAACAGTGCCTCCCGGCCAACTGTTGCGGATGCAGTTATTAAAGATGAATGTCCGTTGAGTCGCACAATTAGTGTAGGTAATGGTACTGTTTGTAAAGATAAAGGACTGGTCGGCAGCGGATTTCGGCGAACGGTTGGAACAGCTGACAGACTTTTCAGGTAGAGAGGCAGCGGGTTAAGCCGTGCAGCCGGTAGCGGTTTTGAGAAAATCGGCGGAAGTCTAGGAGAGGCCAATGTTTTTTACGCAAAACTAATGAAGGTTGTTAGCCAAGTGTTTCTTAAGGGTGTGTCTGGAGGACATCTGTGAGTTTAACACTCCAGTAATTTTTTATTGTTGGATCCCTCATTACTGGTGGAAACGGGACTGCGGCAGGTCAAGAGTACGTAGGAAGTAGAATACCAACAGCCGTATGTTTAACACAAACATTTATTGCTCAACTACAAGTTTCGCAATTCCATTATGCCATCTTCAGGTCCCCATGTCGGAGTATTATATCCGTTAAATAGGATCGAAATTGGTTGAGTGGATTTCTAGCTCTCAGTAAGAACCAACAACAACAACTCAACTAGTTTCGATCCCTTTTTAACCCTTTCGGTACAACTGGTTTCACACTGAGACCATCTTTAATTTAATGTCGCAAAGGCGGCTCAGTGGCGGCTCTGTAAGACCATCATGGCACTGGAGTATGCTACCCTCTGTATATTCAACTCGCTGCCGGCTCGGGTAATACGTTTTCGCTGGAAAGTACCAAAACATTCAGCTGCGCAGTGTATGCCGGTCTGTTTGTTGAGGATCGTGAGGTTACATATTTCGTTTTCCACTGTATTATCTTCTGAGTTGGCATAATTCCGGTAAGTTACGAAAGGTTATGTATTGTAGGGTAGGCTAATATTTTATTTTGATCCATGTCTTGCAGAACTTTATGTAGTCGACCAGTGTTTTCACTACATAACCATATGTTCTAAAAGAAATTGTAAACTGTATGTGTGTTGTTTTATGTTGAACCTATCGTTAAATCAGACAACAAATTGTTCATTAACACAGTAATTTGGTTTAATTATGACCCTGATATTGATGTATATACTGATAATTAATAAATGGCACATTCAACTGATTATGAGCGCAAGGGCTCTTTTAACAAAACAACTGTGGCAAATAACCTGCATGAATCACACACTGACTAAACTCAAAAAAATTGACTGCGAGAAAGATATAAGAAACACAAACCACTTTCTTAATGTTTGGCTGCGAGAATTTGATGCAGATCAGTACCTGATTATCATAATTAATTAATTGCAGTGTTGCATTACAACCATTTACTACGGCACCACTAACGCAATCTGTTCAACAAGATTATCAAAATCAATACTGCACTTTAAATCCACAAATAATTAATTATCAAGTAAAGGAAGTAGGTTAACCTTCTAACTACGTAAATGAGGAAAGAAAGGTAAATTTTGTTACTTATTATTAATAATCACCATTACATTACCTACATAATACAACCTTTTCATAATGACATGAAATGCAATTACCTTTATTCCAGCGGTGGTACAAAGTTTTTATAGTAATAAAAAATACAATATATATTCCAAATACAATCAAATCAACTTTCTGGCAAAGCAGCCTCTGCTCTCTAAGCGAGCCGAACCACTAGTCCCACTCTCTCTCTACACGAGCTACAATGCTATGCGATACATAATCTTTGCCAAAGATGAAACTTCACATACTTACGTACGCATATCGATACCCACAGTAGAAGCAAAAAAGTTCAAATGTTTCTATAGCTTATGGGACTTAACTACGGGGTCATCAGTCCCTAAACTTACAAACTACTTATGAACTAGTTAATACTAAGGACGGCGCAAATATCCATGCCCGAGGGGGGATTCGAACCCCCGACCGTAGTGACCGTGCATACCGTGACTGGAGCGCCTCAGTCCCCTTGGCCCCCGCGGCCGGCACAGTAGAAGCAACATTATACATTTTCTTGCAAGCGAGTTACTCGACACAAAACAGGAGGCACAATATTAGACATTTTCTTACAAATTCAGAAATAAACATTTTTTATAGACACGTTTCAACTCGAATAGTTTTATCACTTTATATACTATTGTTATATACCATTTGTAATGTAATTATACAAAATAAAATTGCTTCACAACTCAATTTGGTTCCTTGGACCACAAAGGGTAAATGGATACAATACTCCGACATACGGGACTGAAGATGGCGTAATGGAATGCCGAAACTGGTAGTTAAAGAATAAATGTTTCTGTTAAACATTCGGCTGTTGGTATCCTACTTGCTACATACTCAAATCTATACCTCTTATAAAACAGACTGTATGTGTGTATGTGCGTACGTATGTTCCACATCTTCTCCTAAACTACCTGACCAACTTCAACCAAACTTGGTACAAATGTTCCTTGCTATCAGGCAAAATTCGCTGTTGCGTTAAGAATCATACATACGTATGGAGATATGGCGTTATAAACATTGACAGTCGTTAAAAGCGGCCGCATCATGCGATAATATTCTACATCTACTCCTAAACTAATTGACCGACTTCATCCAAATTTAGTACGAATATTCTGTAAGGTCAGGAATCAGTTGCATACGACAGCACGTCATAAACAATGAAATCTGCACCATCTTGCGACGTATGATAGCGTGCTTTGAGTCATCAACGATATGAGAATGAGAGCACTTAGCGAATTACAATACACTTTAAGAATTATTTCAAATCTTTACGAAGCTTTTTCTCCATAACAAACCCCAACAAATTTATGAAAGGAAAAATCTTTATCGCTTACTTCTTTTCCGTTGTTCATGATGTACACTCCTGGCCATTAAAATTGCTACACCACGAAGATGTCGTGCTACAGACGTGAAATTTACCCGACAGGAAGAAGATGCTATGATGTGCAAATGATTAGCTTTTCAGCGAATTCACACAAGGTTGGCGTCGGTGGCAGCACCTACAACGTGCTGACGCGAGGAAAGTTTCCAACCGATTTCTCATACAAAAAAACAGCAGTTGACCGCCGTTGCCTGCTGAAACGTTGCTGTGACGCCTCGTGTAGGGTGGAGAAATAAAGATCGGATTGTAGCCTAGCGCGATTGCGGTTTATCGTATCGTGACGTTGCTGCTCGCTTTGGTAGCGATCCAATGACTGTTAGCAGAACATGGAATCGGTGGGTTAAGGAGGGCAATACGGAACGCCGTGCTGGATCCCAACGGCCTCGTATCACTAACAGGCGAGATGACAGGCATCTTATCCGCATGGCTTTAACGGATCGTGCAGCCACGCCTCGATCCCTGAGACAACAAATGGGGACTTGCAAGACAACAACCACTTGCACAAATGACGTTTGCAGCATCATGGACTATTAGCTCGGAGACCATGGCTGCGTTTACCCTTGACGCTGCATCACAGACAGGAACGCCTACGATGGTGTACGCAACGACGAAATTGGGTGCACGAATGGAAAACGTCATTTTTTTGGATGAAGCCAGATTCTGTTTACAGCATCATGATGGTCGCATCCGTGTTTGGCAGCATCGCGGTGAACGCACATTGGAAGCGTGTATTCGTCATCACCATACTGGCGTATCACCCGGCGTGATGGTATGGGGTGCTACTGGTTACACGTCTCGGTCACCTCTTCTTCGCATCGACGGCACTTTGAACAGTGGCCGTTACATTTCAGATGTGTTACGACTCGTGGCTCTACGCTTCATTCGATCTCTGCGAATCCCTACATTTCAGCAGGATAATTCATGACCGCATGTTCCAGGTCCTTTACGGGCATTTCTAGATACGGGAAATGTTCGACTGCTGTCCTTCTCAACACATTCTCCAGATCTCTAACTGAAAACGTCTGGTCAATGGTGGCCGAGCACTGGCTCGTCACAATACGCCAGTCACTACTCTTGATGAAATGTGGTATCGTGTTGAAGCTGCGTGGGCATCTGTACCTGTACCCGCCGTCCAAGCTCCGTTTGACTCAAGGCCCAGGCGTGTCAAGGCCGTTATTACGGCCAGAGGTGGTTGTTCTGGGTACTGATTTCTCAGGATCTATGCACCCAAATTGCGTGAAAATGTAATCACATGTCAGTTCTAGTGTAATATATGTGTCCAATGAATAGCCGTTTATCATCTGTATTTCTTCTTGGTGTAGAAATTTTAATGACCAGTAGTTTATATCTACGGCATTTGGCATGACGTTACAAGTTACTTACTTCTACACTGTAAATTGTATTCGCGAGACATTTCACAGTTAGTACACATACCTACAACTGAATGTTCCTTTGATGTTATATCACAGTTCGACATATAGTTCATGAGATATGAAGTCATAAACAATTTGATTCATGAAAAACCCCACGATTACACACGAGGTTTCGATTTATTACATCTTACAACTAACACCATTCACATCATATTTTGCAGATATTAGGCACATATACCACTGAATATACCTCCAAATGTACTTCATATTTCAGGAGATATCAGGTCATAACCAACGAAACTTCCGAATAACTGCATCATGTACTATTTTTCCACATCTCCTCCTAAAATAATGCACCGTTTTCAACTAAACGTGGTGAAATATTGCTTTCTATCGGACAACAATAGCTGTGGGGTTAAAAACTACCTACGACACATAGTTTAGGACAAATGACGTCGTAAACAATGAATCACACAAACTTTCCCATCACGCGACGCGTGATTTACGAGACTTCATTCATCCACTATTTATTCATCGCAGACAGTTTCCTAATATTACTCTCTACAAATCTGGAAAATTATATCATTGTAGGATACATAGTCAAGGATATATGATAAGTATTGAGCTGTACATTTGTTTTACTGTTTCACAATTTTAAAGCTGGCTTCATGAATAAATAAAAATGAAATCTTTTCCGAATTTTTATTTTCGTTTCTCATATAAGACTGGAAAAATGCATATATCCCCTGTAAAAACAGAGCTTGCCGGCATTTAAGGCATCTACAATATCGGAATAATTACGCACATCTCAGGATTCTAAAAATATTTTCAATATCTCAAAATTTTCAAATGTTTATGAATACTATATTAAAATATAGAAAAATATAGCTGAAAAAAGAAACAATTTTGGATTTCATTATGCAATTTCAACAAATCCTGGTTCCTATGACAGTTTATTCTCTAGCTATCATCTTGAAAGAGTCAAACTTGTATACATTTATTTTATGACTGATATCAACTGATACAAATATATGATGAACATATAAACAGATCATTATATTCTCCACAGTAAAATTGAAAATGGAAAAAAGCACTCTTTACCTCTCGTATATTTAATTTAGTGTGTCGATTTATTCTACAACGTGCCAGTAATTTACGTAAATATTGTGTGGAATGGGTGGTCAAGTGCATGAAAGCTGGTTTATCTATTTATTGATTTCAGACTTTACGTAATACTAATTAATAGTCATCTGAGGGATGAACATTAATAATTTGTGTATTTAAAAAATGTTATATTAGTAAGGAAGTGTTTTCAAATGGTCAGTTTGCACTTACGGAAACATCTCACGTTTAGATGTATACTATTTTGGAGGGGATGGTGGCTGGCCAATGAGGAAGTGGTCAAGGGACAGAACTGGAGGGGAGTGTGTGTTAAAAAGAGAGTAAGTGAGCGAAGGGTGCGCAAGAAAAGAGACACCGTCTCTAGTCAAGGCAGAAGAAAGACCCTCTTGGATGACAGGAGTGATTCGATCGGGGTGTTCTTAGTATCTGCGTAGCGAACGGTCACTTCTCAGGACTCTAAATTTCGCGATAACACGTCAACGCCAGTGCAGCTGACATGTGTTTGTTTTTACACAGCGAGTTTAGAAATAGTGTTCGGGAAACTTAAACTAACTGACAATTTGACGTTGGGTACTCGCAAAATATACAGACTCTCTGTGTTTCTTAAAATTTTAATCACTTAGTTTGGGGAAAGTTCTACCAATATCTAATCGCAGACAATGCAAGTGTTTAAGCATTTTATTCAATTGATGATTAATATTTCATCTGAGCACTTACAATAAGGAGCCAATTTGAATGAATAAATTTTATTCAGCTAAATATCTGATTTTGCGTGCATCAGTTGCAAACCTTAGAATTAATCTCTTTTTATTTATGGACCAGTTATTTTATGTAATATTTTCTCATTGTTTTGCAAACAACAGCCTATGTTTAGAGCGTTTTTAACTACAGGATAATATCTGCAACTAAAGTAGTTGCTGGAACATGAAACATGACGTCGTGAACAACCATTTCTCTTCAAGTTCAAACAGAGTTGAAATTCGTTTAAGCCATTATCAATAGTAATATATTCTTAAATATGTCTGTGCCGTTTACAAACAACAGCAAGGATGAATGCGGCACGTAATACGGTGAGAGAGGTTCACCGACTGCATGTATGATTCCTGAAATGCCTGATTTCGTTAATTCAGAAACTGCTGTATTTATTTCATGTGACTATCCGATACATAAATTACCATAAGTATGAGGCAGTTTATCATATCTCTTAATATTCAGAATAATTGACGTTCGCAGTTTGCCGCACCCGAAGTGAACTATTGCTACAGCTTTGGCTTGGATTACAGAAATTTATTTTCATATTTCAAACAGTACTTTCTGTTAGACTTAGTTTGGTAAGAATGGGATTACTTATCTGAGCCTTTTATAATTTGCACATGACTTAGAATATTCGCTACGTAACTCAATGTTATAGAATCTTCGGTGATACTTAACATTTCACTATAGCTGAAATCCTAAGGTCAGCTAAAATTCGTGCTTTTGACTAACTCCTAGTAATAAAAAGGAGAATGTACTTTATCACGGATTTTCGGAGAACATTCTCTGGTTCCGGTGAATAAAGCGAGTTGAAAATTATACTTCACCTGAAAATGTACTACTCTTGAGTAAAAGGTGAGTAAGTTGCTCAACACAAAGAACATGCTCAGATTTAGTATGAATATAACTAGAGAAGTTTGTCAAAAGCGGGGAGCATTCTCCTTTTCCTGAAGTGAGGTCACTTAGAGCTGAGATACGTCTTTTAAGGTACGTTTTACTGTGGTTTGTAATAATAACGACAGGATTTGTGTTGTTCAGAAGGCACAAAGAAACACCTTATACCTAATCTGACGAAATACAGAAGGACTTAAAGCGGTTTATACAAATAAAACAAGGAAAACAGTATTTTTTTACGGAGTAGCTGCCTTCAAAAGTTAATTACTCAGCAATTTTGAGCATTTTATATAACGATAAGAGTGATCTCAGTGGAGTTTTTTCATTATTAACATAGATTGTGAAACATAAGTGGATTTATTCTACGTGAATGGAATACGTGTTTACAATTGTAAGTAGCTGCATAACAAAATTATGTACTATATTTCGAAACAGCGGCCAAAAATAAGGCCTTACCACTTTGATTCCAAATTAACTGCAGGAGTTGAAAGACTTTACCTTAAAATAAATATTGTTGTAGTACCGAAGTATTGTTTGCCGGCCGCGGTGGCCGAGGGGACTGAGGCGCTCCAGTCACGGTCTGCATGGTCACTACGGTCGGGGGTTCGAATCCCTCCTCGGGCATGGATATTTATGCCGTCCTTAGTAGTAGTTAGTTCATAAGTAGTTTATAAGTTTAGGTACTGATGACCCCGTAGTTAAGTCCCATAAGCTCTACAAACATTTGAACATTTTGAAGTATTGTTTTTGTAATGCTCTTGTTAATTCTATGAAAATGGCTTGACCTACTAAAGATATGTTTTCTGACGACGAAAATCTTAAATTGTATTAAACTAGGAGTAAATCGAAGTGACAGAAAAATTAGTAAGTGATTAATTACAAACCTATTGATCCGTTTTTCGTAAAGAGCCGCACCGGCTTTCGCTTTTAACGTACGAGCAGACCATTGAGCGTCTTATTTAAACAAAACTATTTTGTATTGAGAAACTTTGATAGAAACCCCGATTGAAACAGATGAAAATCTGATGTATTCTTAAATTTTCGTGTATTATGTTAACGTAACATCAATAACAAAAAAGTCCGAGAGATGGCACTACCAGCGCGTATAGAGGACACGTTTAGTCAGTAGCATCTTCTGAAAGAATGCACACCAAGTTTCAGCCATACTGGTCGACTTCTTCGTTTTTGGCATTCGCGTGGATCAAGGAAGTCGAGTGATTGTCAAGGAATGGACGAAAAATATTTTCGTGTGATGATTAAATATTACTCTATGGAAGGAAAAACGCCTCAGGAGACTACAGAGATGCTTGGTAAATATTATGGTGAGTATGCACCTTCGGTTACAACAGTTTATAATTGGTTTCAAAATTTTCGGGGTGTCCATATGGGCACAAGTGACGCTGAACGTTCTGGACGCCCTATGGATGTTACGACTCCAAAACTCATTGATGAAATCCACAATATGTTGATGGATGACAGAAGAGTTAAGGTGTGTGAGATTGCTAGCGCTACGGGCATCTCGAATGAGCGGCCACATAATGTTTTACAAAAGCATTTGGACATGTGAAAGCTATTTGCAAGATGAGTGCCGCGATTGCTCACGGCTGATTAAAAACGGACTCGTGTGAAGTGTTTCAAGGAAGGTTTACAGCCGTTCAGGAAGAATAGGCAGGACTTCAAGCGTCGTTTCGTCAGTGTGGATGAAACATGGATACATTACTATAGCCCTACTCCTAAGACCAAAGAACACTCTATACTATGGATTACCAAGGGAGAATCTCTACCAAAAGAGGCGAAGACCGGTCCTTCGGCCGGAAAGG
This sequence comes from Locusta migratoria, assembly GCA_026315105.1. Taxonomy (NCBI): domain Eukaryota; kingdom Metazoa; phylum Arthropoda; class Insecta; order Orthoptera; family Acrididae; genus Locusta; species Locusta migratoria. The sequence goes on from CM048747.1 coordinate 269,960,221, forward strand.
TTATGGTCTTTTGGGATTCGCAAGGGATAATGCTCATCGACGATCTGAAACGGGGTATATTAATCATCGTTTGCAAGAAAAACGCGGGCGACTGGCCCACAAAAACTCCTTTTCCATCACTACAATGCACCAGCACACACCTCAGCAATTATGGTCGCAATTTTTTGGAAATAGGATTCCAACTCGTTTCACATTCCCCCAATTCTCCAGACTTGGCTCTCTCGGCCTACTATTTGTTCCTCAATTTGAACAATGGCTGGCGGGACGAAGATTTCATTCAAACGTGAAGGTGATTGCAAAAACTAATAGCTTTTTTCAGGCTTGGGCAGTTCTTATTATTCGGAAGGGATCAACAGATTAGAACAGCTTTGGACAAAGTGTGTAAGACTAAAAGAAGACTTCGTCGAAAAATAAAATGGTTTTCCCCAAACACGTTAGTAGTTTTTATTTTTGCGCGGCCTTTTCAAACGCCCTTCGTAGGTAACATCGTCAGAAAATTCATTTCCGTAAAATGTCTATATGTAGTACTACTAATGTTATGCTGCAGAAGAAATTAAAATTTAAACACAGTTCAACTCTTACTGAACGTTTATGCGCCTACTCCATGTTTGTACACAGACTAATTTGCCTGATTGAGCTAGCTGATATATACGATGAAACAGCTGTTCTATGGAGGACATGACACACAGAGAACATGCTCAGGAACGAGGGAGGTGGCGAGAAAGAAGTTCATGCTCAGAGCATACGGTTTGAAGTTTTTATTCATACGAAATTGTAACTCACAAAGTGAACGTTCTTTTGCTCTGAGAATTTTCTCCTAATCTTGTGCTCTTTTTTTATTTAGATGGCAAATTAATATACACATATACATGATTAAAATGAAAAAGGGCTTGTTAACAATCAAAATTATTCGTGATATTAAAAGAAATGTGGTTGAGGGTCTGAAGAATAAAGGAACATTTTTAACATTAATACAGATGTGGCACGACAGATATGTGGGCAACATAGGATAACGGTTGTTTAGAAAACTCAAAATACGGTTTTAATTTCTCCCCGCGCGAATATTCCACACCTGCGTGATACTACACTGCAGATAAGAAAAACGTTTGCATTAATTACCGACGGCCCGCGGCTGTGCGGGAGCGCGCCGCTCGCGCAGATAACAATTCATAAATTTGGTGACCCGTATCGAACCCCTCCCCTCTCCTCTCTCTCCCCCGTACTGTGCGTGGGTCGTCGAGCGGTCACGGCGCACGCGCTGCGCGTTATCTCGCGGCGGTGCGCCTGCCGTGTAGGCAGCCCAACCGCCGCGCCGCCACAGCGGGTTGCCTCCGTCGGAGCACTCAGGCGGCCGAATGCGCGGTGTGGCGACGCGAGCAAACAACGCCGGCGGCGCTTGTAGCGAGACACGGCTGAGTGCCTGCCCGGCGCGGCTCGCCTCTGTTTACCTTGCGACCGCCCCGGGAGACACGTTCGACACGTCCGCCGCTCGCCGCCCTCAAGATGCGGGCTCCTACTCCCCCCAGTTACCGTCTGCGAGTACACTGCACGAAATACACGGTGCTACAATTGAGGAACGCCGGAACATAAACCGATGAATCCACATTTGCTGTTATTACAGGAAGTAACAAATAGTAATCTCTGAGTGGTTGCACAAGCTATGAAAAGAAGAAACTGGAAACTGGAAACACTATTCAAAGTGTCCAATCTGTTACCAGATTATCAAAACGTCCACGGGGGTACTGTCAGTCTATAGTGTCCAACGGGTACAATATTTCGGAGATCATATATGTCGCCATCATGAGGTGAACTGACGGACTGAGCTCCTGGAAACGCGCCGGCACGGAGATCCGCACTACGGCAGCTCGAAGGGAACTGGGTTGTAGCCCTTTTTTTCCTTTATTGTAATTTTGAAACCAACTTCAGCCATGCGACATAGATGTTAAGACAGAGAGTAAAAACAATATATAAAACAGAGGAATAAAATTGTGGAAATTAAAAACAATTGACACAATGAGTTTTTGAAGGACTAAAACGTACATGGACAATGAGACAAACATATATCGGAGAACGAGAACAGACGAGCAGTAATAAAACACACATACTCAGTAAACACAGTTGGCCACGGCGACGATTTAAAAGTAGATTGCAGGAAACACAAGGACAAACACAAAGAAAGTTGACGGCGCACAGGATAAACCTTGGTGACGTAGATCGCGGAGGCACTGATTAAAAACCACACAAGACACTAGGCACACTGGCACTGTACACGTTGTTGAAAAGTCGAGACACCCCCGCGGGGGGTGAGGAGGGGGATGGAGGGGGAGGAGGTGGGACAGGGATGGGGGAAGCGCATGGGAGGAGGGGGAGGGGATGTAAGAGAGAGAAATGAGGGTAAAGAAGGAGTGACGAGACTCTGGGCATGGGAGAGGGGCAGCCAAGCGGGTGGGAAGGAAAAGGGACGGGAGAGAGGGGAGGGGCGCTGATGCTACGGGGAAGGGATCGGAGTTGGTAGGAGGGGTAGACATCGGGACGAAGTTCGGTATCCGGTAAGGGAAGGGTGCGGAAATTGCCCTTGGAGAGGATACGGAGCGTATGTAGGCCGGGAGGGATGGTTTGGCGGAGGCTTGGCAGAGGCCCGGGATTGGTGAGAATAGGGTATACCAGAGGGTTTTGGGACTCTATTTTGCGGGTAGTGTAAGGGAGTCGGAGATTTTCGAGGTGTTGTAGGAGAGGAGGGAAGGGGGTTAGGTCACAGAGGATCCGCGTGGGGAAAGGGAGTCTGATATGGTATGCGAGGCGGAGGAGGTGGCGTTCCAGGATCTGGAGGGATTTGTAGAAAGTAGGAGGGGCTGATATCCAGGCGGGGTGGAAGGAACAAAGGACGGGGTGCAGTTGTAGCCCGGTAGCGGGCGATTTAAATACCCTCGGCCCCGCGGAGCGCCCCCTCCGTGGTCCGCGCCCTCGCCGCGGTCGCGCAGTGGAACCGTTTTCGACGGCGTCTGAGATGCTGCCTCAAACCCCTGCCATATGGATGTTGTTGTCGATACTCTTCTAGCTTGGCTTTGGATATTTTGTCTGCGATTTCGTTCAATTTGTTCCACTCCACAGGATTACGTAGCATAGTGTGAAGATCGGTGTCATTCTGTGATGGCCTTACATGTGGGTACATGGTGCACCTAAGTACAACATGTTCGGGTGTTCCCAGTTCTCCACAAGCACATTTGTCCTCTGTTGGAGAGGGACAGTGCTGCCTACTTTCTGATTGATTCCTAAGAAGATCTAGCGTCTACTATATGAACTAACTCGACTAGGCCATACTGACCCTATGGCCAACGTGCCCCGGTCTACCCTAACATGCGGTAGTTGTCAGATGTCGCAGTAGTTAGACTTAAGTTGGAAGTACCCCTTTATACCGCAATATGCCTACTCAGTCCGCCATATGGCGCTTGTAATACATGGCGATAGTGTTGTTTGCAATTTCACTGTGCATCTATAAAATACGGGATTCTCAAGAATTTAACTGAAACGATTACATGTAAATCTCTGTCGAATCTGGGAGTGACTAACGCAGGGTGAATTTGCAGAAAACATTACCACCATGTATGAAAGACATCATACTGTAGACAGAGCGCGCTTATAGCGGAATTTTGGGGTACTTCCAAAGTACGTCAGCCAATCCAGTGATCAAGAAACTGACCATCTAACCACTCACGAACAACTGCTCCATAGTGCAGTGGAGCTCCACCCTCTTTAAAGTGAAGGGGAAAGCTGCCATCTTCCTTCAGAAAATCACTTCATGCTACATTTCCAGATATATTTGAGAATTTAGGACCTGGTCAATGAAAATGGGTCCAATTACATTGGTACCACTTGCTCCACACCACTCAATAACTTTGACGTCACCAACTACCTTTCAAGGTCCCATCCACCGTGGATTGCGCTCACTCCAGTATGTGTGGGTGAAATGGTTCACTCATCAACTGACAAAACACTTTGCTTCTGAATGGTAACAAAATGAACTCACATTCGACACTACGATAGTTACAATCCACTTCCGGTCATCCAAATTAGGTTTTCCATGGTTTCCCCCACTCACTACAAGCAAATTCCGGGATGTTTCCTTTGAAAGTGCACGGCCGATTTCCTCCGCATTCCTTCGATACCCTCGCAAAAAACCCGAACATTACCTCTGTCTGTAATGTTCATGCTGTCGATGGGACGTTGAACATTAAGCTTCCTCCCTTCCTTCCTCGATCTCTGAACAAGGTACCTTGTGCAAAAATAGATCTTATTATACCTCTTAAACCAAAGCTGCTACATGGAATCCGTTACGGAAATGAACTAGTTAGGAAATGCTGCTGCTATTTGATACATCACATTACCCCCTTTCCATTAATATTAATAATAATAATAAAATTTAAAAAAACCATGTAACATTAACATTCAAGATGGCCGATTTCAAAGTGGCGCCCATGTACGGTATATATCGTACAGGACAAATCACATCATCCATCAAATATTGGAATATTCAGTATCACAGTTCCGGCAGAGATTTTTCTTTAATTAATGAGCGTAGTGCTACATTTGACTCATCCTGCAGAAACACTTGTGAGTAATAGCATCGCAGCAGTTTGCCCAGATCTTTTTAAGTGAAATGGTGCAATGTCACCGCCAGAACCAGTTTGAGGAACACGCGGATGCTGTTTGATTTTCTCTGACATGCAGGCAGAGTTACCCATTCAGTATAATGGTACAATGCCGATTTCAACATTAAGGATGGAATAATTTATATGAAAGTGTTAAACAATTTATTATCTAGTGCTTCCTGCAGGCAGTGTCATGACTGCAGTTGGATTGATACTTCAATAAGAATTTAAAACCGTCTAGAAGCTAAAATTCTATTTATTGATAACGTCGCTTCGACATCTGCCACCATCAGATCTAAAAGCCGCTGCGTGCAAAGTAAAGTTCAGTGTCAATAATAAAATCTCTACCTAATAGGGGCGTCAAATAAAGTAAACAACCATACCTGCAAGTTCATGGTTTTTTAGATCTGACCGTGTCATGGGACGGAACAATTTTGGCGATCTAGGCGATTTTTTATTCTTCTTGAGAAAAAAAATGAAAATCAAAAAAATGTACAGCATGTTCGTTTCCTTTATAACAAAACAACTGATGTTTGGTATAAATTGTCGGCACACTAACAGGCGGAGGCAGTTTGGCATAGGATATACGCATGATATTCTATGTGAATCTCCTTAAGAAGCCGACAATGGGTGTTGCGAGAATGAAGGTCGGGGTGAGAGTTTAAAATAGGGAAAGATTAATTTTTAAAACTCACAACCACCAACTGCGAACCAAATTCCAAAACATGCAAAAACACTGGAACTTTGATTGCGACTGTTTGACTCGTTTTCTAGGGGATGATATCACACGTTCGCAGCTTTCCTTCCCTGCATATAATTAACAAAACAAATTCATAATAAAATCAAGTTCATGGGAGAAAAGGGTGTACTAACTACTATTTTTGAAAACACGTGAAAGTTCACTTTCTGTTGTTTATTTCACAATATTAGAAAATGTTCAAATGTTTGTATAGTCTATGGGACTTAACTACGGGGTCATCAGTCCCTAAACTTACAATATTAGAACCCTGTGGCTGATACGTCTGTACATCAACACATTTATCAAAAGAATTATAGCTCGTGAGCCCCCAGACAAAAATGAATATTTGTCGCAAATTGTTTTCACACCATATGGCTGTCTCAAACACCGTTTATGTTCGTGCCTATGCGACGACACGTGTTACATTAACAGATCACAGTCACTTTAATTCAATGCGATGCACACTTTGTTCCACCGGCTAAATATTCACAAACACACAGTAGCACTCGATTCAACTTGGTGCAGTCTACGACGAGCAACCACACGTGGCGATTGCCACACACAAATCTATAACCTCCACCTGGAGATCTACATGCCGACTGCTGCAGCGCGACGCCGCCCGCCAGCGACCCCACGTGCTGCCGCTTCGTCACTTCCTGCCCACGCGCGCGCGACAAAAGCTCAACTGCCGGGGTTTTTCCCCTACGTCGTCAACTTCCCCATGTGAGCTGTTCTAACCGATTTGCCAACGTACAGCACTCAGCCAATACATTTCTAGAACTTTACTTAAAATCAAAATAATTACACTACACATTAAACAAATATTTTATTACGTTTTTATATTAGTATAAACATCCTTTGTACTATTTATTATAATCGTGCAATTTCTTATACCAAATATAAGTGATTTAACTGAATATTTCAAGGTAAAATACACAAGATTAATTGAAAATAAAATGAGAAATAGTTAATATATTATTTTTATAAACAAACATTGCCATGCTAGTTGTGTAACTGTCTGGTCTTCGTTGGTAATTTATTACTTTTCATTGTCAATTAAACATATTAAGCCATATGTGACTATATCAGCTAATGTATTGTTTATTTATCAACAGGCTATTTTGTAATGAGGGCCTTAAAGGTTCCTAACTGCATCGTATTACTTCAAATGCCAGTAGTATTACAATATTTGTGCACTGCACTGTGCCTGGCACTCGCCTTGTCCCTTCTCTCCCCTCACCGGAAACGAAAACTGGAAAATCCTAAGCTGGAACAAGCCACCAACGTCGGCCTGCTCGCTGGCCTCCCGTCAGCTACAAGCACACAGCAAATCTCAACGTGGAGAATTTCTACCTATGGCGTAACTATAAATGTTGTCACCCAACTGCGTACATACATTGCTACCATAATTAATAAGATTAAAATTGTGTAACATTTAGTGCATTGGCATGGTCAATGTTTGCAGTGAACTTCATACTGTTCAATTATCAAATGCTATTAATTACCAGTATTTCTATTGGGCGGTAATCTTACAGTGTACTTATCGTACATCAGACTTAATTTTGAGGTGGTGACAAATTGGCACCCACGGAGAGTGTAGTATCATAGAAACAGTTTATTTATTTATTAAGCGTATAGCATTTAAGCACATTTCAGTAACGAATCACGTTATTCTACATTACATTACATATATTGACAATCATCTAGTCCTTGTATATATTCAATGGTTTCTTGGGTTGCCATCAGAAATTCTTCAGATTCCCTACTGAACACTGTGACACTGCATTCTTCAGTGATGCGTTGGATGTTCTGCTTAGGCGGCCGCAGTCACTTGCTGACACACAGCAGACCTCATATGAAAAGTGAGTCAGCACATCTTCCGTGACCTGTTGTTATTCGGTTCAGAGTTGACCAGATCTTGCTTGACTGATGAAACCCAGGAACTTCCTCAGTAATACAAGGCATAAGGTGACAAGTTGTTGCGGCATTTTGGAGCCATTCTCTTCTCAATAGTTGATATCAGCCCCAGTGCACCTGTCGACAGTAAAAGGAGGGTATCTTGAACGCAGCCTCTTTATTCTCAGATCAGATATATCGGAGTGTACCGTTAGTTCAGGGTTTGATTCGATCTTGCTGTATTCCCCGACCAAGGCAGCTTCTCATCGCATTTTTGGGGATGTACAGGCAGCCATGTACCGGGAGATCAAAAAGTCAGTATAAATTTGAAAACTTAATAAATCACGGAATAATGTAGATAGAGAGGTAAAAATTGACAAACATGCTTGGAATAGCATGGGGTTTTATGCAGAATGGCGCTCCACCCCATATTCGAGGAAACAGACGACCATTAGGATACAACACATTGACAAAATACCGGGTGATCAAAAAGTCAGTTTAAATTTGAAAACTTAATAAATCACGGAAAAATGTAGATAGTGAGATAAAAATTGACACAAATGCTTGGAATGACATGGGATTTTATTAGAACAAAAAACAAAGTATTTTTAGAGGCGTCAAAGCTGTCTTGCGCGCGTCGTTTGGGGATGATCGTGTGCTCAGCCGCCACTTTCATAATGCTTGGCCTCCCAGGTCCCCAGACCTCAGCCCGTGCGATTATTGGCTTTGGGGTTACCTGAAGTCGCAAGTGTCTCACCTCTTTTGAAACAGTTAAATATTTGTTGCAACGAAGAGTATAAATGTCTTACCCCACAAATTCTCGACACATACGCAGAAACGATATGTGGCAAGTAACAACAAAAGCCATTGTTTTTCCTGTATCAGTGAAAAAGAATTTTGGGTTTAAAAAAATATTGCTTGCACTCGGTCTCAAACCTAGTACATTCGACACCGCAGCGCGATGACGATAACCACACGGCTATTCTTGTTAGGTGGAGATCAGTCACTTCATTATTATTCATGATCGTATCTTCTGAGGGCTTTTACAGCTGATGCGTCGTTAACTTATAGTTATGACACATTTCACCAAATATGACGTGTTTCTGATGAATCTGCAATGTACCTGAGCCGTGCCGGCTCCTGTTTGGTCTGTTTTGTGCTTTACATCTTCTTTTGTTTGCTCATGTGGCCTTCCTGTGCCTACCGGCGATGGCGCCTCATACGCGGGTCAGTGACCTCTCTTTGCGCGCTGCAGCGCTCCTTCTTTGAAGTGGCCTATAGCTGCCGCGCTGAACGGCGAGCAGTCAGTCGGGTTCCATCGTCCGCAGTCTGCAGGGGAGTGAGCAGTGTCGGCGCGGCCGCATGACCGTGGCCTGTTTACGTAGCTAGTGGGTCTACGAGGACCGTTGGGCCACGCTGGAGTTGTCCCCTTACACCCAGTGGGAGATGTCGCCTCGTCCGACATGTTGATTGCTTGAATACTGTTGTGTGATATCCTGCCGCCGCCGCCGACTGTGCTAACTGTATCGATGGCAACCTTCACTACCCGATGTTGTGGATAAACCGATTCATCCCGGTGTGCTGAATCGGACGCTCACATATCTGCCTGCGTCTGCAGCGTCTGGATGTGATAAGTTAAGTACTCTTTCCAGGAGGTTTTCTAAAGATCTGTGTGTGCCTTTCTCCTTCTTTCGGCCTTTGCTCGTCCGGGTGTGATATGTTGTCTTCTTCTTGGCGAGACCTGGTGAGGTCGCCTGCCGTGTTTTAAACGTGTCGTGATTTGCTGGAAGGCCTCTACTCGGCCCCAGGAGTGCATGCCCTTCATGTATGCATCCTTATGTTTGGTGTTGGGTTTAACCCATGAAATTGTGCGCTCTCTTAGTGCGTATGTATTAGTGAGTGCGACCTGTTGGTCGGGCACTATTCTACTTCGAAACTCATTCCTCTTTAAGATTTAACAATTGAACTGCTGAGTGACACTGGGGAATTCTGGCTTGTGCCCGGTCGCCTCTGTCAACTGCCCAGGAACCGGCTGATTTTTTTTTTTTTTTAATTTTGAGCAGAATCATTTCCGATCGTAGGTGTGCCGCCATACGAATGTAGTTTAGTCGTTCCCTTCCTGTCCCTTTCGGTGCCTCCTGCCCTGCTTCCTTTTGGAGTTCTCATCTGCTGTCAGGATATATAGATCTTGGCGCCATCCTAATCTGGCAGTGCAGTGAATTGATATCGCGAATTGTGTCTTATCTGTTCTAGGCAGCCTGTGTGTAAGTTGCGTGTGTCACAGTGCTAAGCATTTGGCCTAGCATCATGTACCTTGTATTGCCACCTTGGGTGGTGTGTAATTCGTATTCATGTTGAGTGCACCTATGTTGTTGTGAAACCTTGCCTTTAAGTAGCAAAGGTTGGTGATTGTTGTATCTTGCCTTATGGACTCCTGTTTTTTTTATTTAAATTTACCCTTCCGGCACATATTATATTGTTGTTAATCTAAAGATCGCCCTTCCGGCGTAGTTTTCCTGTTTATTCAGCCCTGTTCATGTCATTGGTGAATATCGCTCTTCTGGCGCAGGTTATTTCTAGCAGAGTGTATTAAGCCACTATTTACTGGTGTTTCTTTTACATTACATAATAAAGTGATTGTTACTTGAACTGTGTATTTAGTATTCAAGTTTTTATTTTAGATTTGCCCTTCCGGCACATATTCTATTACATTGTTTATTCAGAGATCGCCCTTCCGGTGTAGCTTTCTTGTTTGTTCAGTCCTGTTCATGTTGTTTTGAATTTCGCCCTTCTGGCGCAGGTTTTGCCTTGTGTATTAAGCCACTATTTACTGGTGTTTCAAGTTTACGTTACTTAATCAAGTCATTGTGAATGGTTGATTTTAGCTTGAATTGAGTTTGAATAGTCTCGTGCCTTCCACTCCCCACTCCCTACCATATCAGTGCCAAAAACAATTAATACTAAGGGCAGACGTTGCCTTCATGCAGGATTTGTGCATGCGCGAGGCGAGGTACGCAGTAACTCCATTATGTTGCTTTGGGACCATTCGTGTACAGCCGCCAGAGCACGACCAGCTAGCGGCTGGTGTCTCTACCAGCTCCAACACCAATGTTAAAATCGGCGTTTCCCCCAGTCATCCTTGTCGCGGGAGCGCCCATATGCTGCCTTCAGGAGGTTCAGGAGAGAATTTGAACCTCAGTCGGGCATGCGCATTGTAACACTGCGACCACTGCCGCCGGTGTTAAGCGGCTGCGCTATTACTCGTACACGTGCTGTCTCCCCGACGTAAAACATTTCTCATGCGATAAACGCTTTGAATGTGCTTATAAAATGATCTGATAGAAGACAGTAACGAAGAATGATAGTTTAAAACACTTTTTTTATTTGTTTACATTTTTTCACGACAAGCTGTTTCCGGGGGTTCACTGAACCAGTGAAGACACAGGACGCGCCGGCACTGCCCAGCAGCCAGCCAATTAGCTGGTGGTCGCGGCCTTGCGTGGACATCAAGAAAAACAGGCCACAGTGCGAATGCCATGTCACATAAGCAATGTACGAGGTGCATTCAGGTTCTATGGCCTCCGAATTTCTTTTCTTCGGACTGGAAAGAGATAGAAACATGCGCATTGTTTTAAAACGAGGCCGCATTCATTGTCAATACGTCCCAGAGATGGCAGCACCGTAGGGCAGATGGAATTTTACCGCCAGCGGCGAGAATGGTAACTGTATTAGATACTTAAAATGGCGACGTTTTCCTTACATGAACAGCGTGCAATCGTTCGTTTTCTGAATTTGCGTGGTGTGACACCAATTGAAATTCATCGACAGTTGAAGGAAACATGTGGTGATGGAGTTATGGATGTGTCGAAAGTGCGTTCGTGGGTGCGACAGTTTAATTAAGGCAGAACATCGTGTGACAACAAACCGAAACAAACTCGGGCTCGCACAAGCCTGTTTGACGACATGATCGAGAAAGTGGAGAGAATTGTTTTGGGGGATCGCCGAATGAATGTTGAACAGATAGCCTCCAGAGTTGACATTTCTGTGGGTTCTGTGCACATAATCCTGCATGACGACCTGAAAATGCGAAAAGTGTCATCCAGGTGGGTGCCACGACGACCACAAGGCTGCCCCTGTGGCATGTTGCCAAGCAATGTTGACGCGCAACGACAGCATGGATGGGAATTTCTTTTCGTCGGTTGTGACAATGGATTAGATGTGGAGGCCATTTTTCAATCCAGAAACAAAGCGCCAGTCAGCTCAATGGAAGCACACAGATTCACCACCACAAAATTTTTTCGGGTAACCGCCAGTGCTGAAAAAATGACAGCGAGGGCGTAATCCGTACCCATTGTTTTCCAAAGGGCACTACGGTAACTGGTGCATCCTACGAAAATGTTTTGAAGAACAAATTCCTTCCTGCACTGCAACAAAAACGTCAGGGAAGGACTGCGCGTGTGCTGTTTCACCAAGACAACGCACCCGCACATCAAGCTAACGTTACGCAACAGTTTCTTCGTCATACAAACTTTGAAGTGATTCCTCATGTTCCCTACTCACCTGACCTCGCTTCTAGTGACATTTGGCCTTTTACAGCAATGAAAGACACTCTCCGTGGCCGCACATTCACCAGCCGTGCTGCTATTGCCTCAGCGATTTTCCAGTGGTCAAAACAGACTCATAAAGAAGCCTTCGCCGCTGCCATGAAATCATGGCGTCAGCATTGTGAAAAATGTGTACGTGTGCAGGGCGATTACGTCGAGAAGTAATGCCAGTTTCATCGATTTCGGGTGAGTAGTTACTTAGAAAAAAAAAATCGGAGGCCTTAGAACTTGAATGCACCTCGTAGTTCTGAGGCAGCGCGATCGCTAGCTGATTGACCGACGGCTGGGGCACAGCCCCATTGCCTCATATCAGGCAGCCACTCAGCTAGCGATCGCGCCGACTCAGAACTACTTTGCTTACGTGGCTGGCCACTATGAGGCAGTGGGCTGTGCCACAGTGGCCAGTTAATCAGCTAGCATCAAGCGGCTCAGGACTACCTTGCTTATGTCTTTCTCGTTGGCCTCGCGGTCGGGTCGTGTGACGTGGCAGGGCCTGAGGCCTTGCCTCTAACTACTTTGCTTACGTGGCTGGCCACTATGAGGCAGTGGACTGTGCCCCAGCGGCCGGTCAGTCAGCTAGCATCACGTGGCTCAGGACTACCTTGCTTATGTCTTTCTCGTAGGCCTCGAGGCCTGGTCGTGTGACGTGACAGGGCCGGATGCCTTGTCTCTAGGCGGTGTTTGCTAGTGGCCCTGGGTCACGTCTCCCGCCGTGCTCAGAGCTGCAATACTCTGGCGCCTTTACGGACATCGCTGCGATCCACGCCGCGTCCCGTCGCCGACGTTTCGGCAGAACTGCGGGCTGGAGGCTGCGGGGATTACGGACAGGGCTTCCTTATCGCCGCCACGACTACGCCGGACCGCCGGAGGCCAGGCGATACGCGAGGGCGGCCAGCGGCACGTCCGAGTTACGACAAGTGTTTATCCGCGGCTGCCGGCTATCTGCGTCCGGCAGTAAAGTAACTGCGCTTTATGGGCGCGGCGCCGTAAAACCGGCGTTTACTGCCGCGGACGCCTCGCCCGTCTCGTCGGCTGCAGGCGGCGACGGCGACGGCGACGGTGGCGCGCCGAGCGGGGGTGGGGCCAATTACTGGTACCGGACACGGTCATTACTGTTCGATGGGGGCGTCTGAGAGCCTCTTAGCTGCTGGGCTGCCTGTGGCCGGGGTGCCAACAGATGACTGCCATTGTAAGTGGGAACGGAGGGAAATTCACGAGGAATGCTGCCCTGTCTACTTTGTTAATGTATGTCTGAAGTAATTCAAGTTGTCACCATTAAGTTCTGGTTCAATCGAACTCAAGACGTGGAATGGAGGACAGAGCCTCTGTGGCCACGGAAATAATTCAGAGCTGGTGCAACAAGGTAAAACTATCAGTAGCACCAGGAAAGTCCAATTACATGCTCTTCAAAGGAAATTTGCAAAGAGACCCAATCATAAGACTTGCAGGCGAAAGAATTGGCCGGCAAATAGTTGCCAGATACCTGGGTGTCTATCTCGACCAGAGACTCCACTTTGATGCTCATATCGAGCGAGTTGCAAATAAAACCATAGCATTGTATAACAAAATAATTTCAATAGGACAGAGGAGGTTCCATCTGCCTCCAAGTGTAACCAAATTGTATCATAACAGTTTACTCGCCTCGATTATGGGCTACTGTGCGAGATCCTGGGCTCATAGGCTCAGACTGGTCAGGCCCTCGTTGGCTGTCAAAAGAGTGCAAAGGAATATCATAATTAGATCGGTTGGGGCTTTTGGGACCACACATACGGATGGGCTCACGGTGATTATGCGGCTTTACCCTATTGATTTAATAATCAGGAAAAGGGCGGTGGTCTATTGGTTGAAAAGACACGACTTCATTCAAGTAGAAAGGATAATTGGGAGGGTCTGTGAAAATAAAAGAGAAATTAACGAAGCCATTAACGATATTTGGCAACGGGACTGGGATTCATCTGAAACAGCCAGGCGCGTACACTCCTTCCTACCATCAGTGAGAGAAAGGATGAAGTTAAAATTTCTTCCATCCAAAGGATTAGTGCACTTTTTGACAGGTCACGGACCCTACCCGGTGCACTTGCACCGAATAGGGAAACGGCCTGATGCAGTTTGTGAATGTGGTGCTGAGATAGCCCGGAGCACGTAATCTTCGAGTGCCCAGTACACGCACGAGTTGCCTCCGTAGAGAGGCAAGCCATACCCAACAGGGACATCTATGAAATAATAAGGAACGATGAGTTAGTAGAGATCCTCATTATACTAACTGAGAAAGTATCAACCCACGCGCAGCAGATCTATCGAGGATAGTCTGCTGCGAAACAACAGGAGAGAAAAGCTGTGCATGCCTCTATGAGGCATACATTGGCAGCAATATACTGCGTACGTAAAATCGGATTGACATCACCATCCCTGGCGTCTGGCCGGCTAACGTCGGTTTGGCACCACGGATGGAACCGAATATGACCGAAAGGTTAGTTGAGGCAAGGAGTGAATTGCTGGACGACTTCCCCGCCTTGCGTGAGCAAGGTATAAGGGAGAAGTCACTGGAATAAGTTCTCTGATGTTGGCTGCCTCGCTACCTTCCAAATCCAAATCCAAACTAGACTAGAAATCCAGTGGTGTAAAGGAGATGTATAGTGTAAATCAGTGCACCACTAATAGAAGTAGTGTAATTTACTTTGTTTTGTAAATGTAACAATCTAATAAATTAATACGAGTTGTAGGGGTTACATTAATAAGAAGTCCCGCCCACGTCCACGTCGTAGGGATGGGTACTGGCCTCCCTTCAGGAGGCTTGCTAAGAGGCGGGAATTATAATTCGAGTTGTCATTCACTTATTACTAACAACCAAACAATTTGTAATGTATAATAATTGATTGTGAAGGTCTGTTTTAGTTATCCAGGTATCAGACCTAAATTGTTATTGTAATTGTAAAATTGTAAATAAACTCTGCTGCACTGTCACCGTTAAGTGTTTCAGTGAAGAGTGCTCCAATGATCATTGTTTTGGATAGGAAATACCTTGTTACAAAGATACCTTCTCAAACTTCACAGGGTGATAAAAATGAAACATGTGGGTAATGAACAACAATCAGTATTTAACAAAACTGAGTCTCCAGATCCCAATTGGATACAAATTAGGATCCTTTCAGATTATGTTGATACAATAGCCCAATTCATAGCTACTACATACAACAACTCGGTCTGCGAACGTTCTGTATCTGCGAACGTTCTGTACCCAAAGACTGGAAAGTTGCACCTGTCACTCCATTATTCAAGCAAGGCAATAGGAGTGATCTGTAAAATTACAGTCCTATATCATTGACGTCTATTTGCAGCAGGCTTTTACAACAAGTACTTTCCTCAAACATTATTAACTACCTAATCAGTTTGGAAAACATGGTTTCCTTATTTGGAGAAACAGCGAACTTATAATTATTTAAAGATAAAAATAACAATCTAGTTCGCAAAATTTGACAATTTATTACTACAGGTAAGCAGTTTCGAACTAAGATTAGATCATCTACAGCGAGAGGTTTGAAGATGATCTATTCTTAGATCGAAACCGGTTACCTGTAGTATTAATTTGTCAAATTTTGCGAACTAGACAGTTACTTTTATTTTTAAATTGTTAACTACCTCGAAGAGGAGCACTTATTGACCCCTAATCAACTTGGATTCAGAAAGTATCGTTCTTGTTAAATGTCTGAAATTTATATGTATAGTCCCATGATGTAATGAGGGCTATCGATAAAGGAACTCAAATCGATTCCATATTTCTAGATTTCCGGAAAGCTTTTGACACTGTAACTCACAAGCGTCTACTAATAAAATTGCTTGCTTATAGAAAATCGCCACATTTATGCGATTCGATTCGTGATTTCCTTTCAGCAAAGACACAGTACCTTGTTATTGACATAAAATCATCAAGTAAAACAACTGATATCTAGCGTTTCCCAGAGGTCTTTTATAGGGCCAATTCTGTTCCTTATCTTTATAAACAGTTTAGGAGACAATGCGAGCACCTCTCTTAGACTGTTCGCGGATGATGCTCTTATTTATCGGGTGATAATGTCATCCGAAGATCAAAGACCTGCCCAAATTCTCAACCTACTGCACACTACTATTGTAATGTTCCCAATCCATTCTTCCTGTTGCTCATATCTTTACTGTATACCTATCACGGATCAGACGTTTTATGTCCACCTGCACTGAAATTGTCGCGTGCCTTTCGAGGGAAATATATAGTTCTATATTGATCTATCCAAGTGAACAGACACCATAAATACAGGATAAAGCATGTATACGTGCAAATATTTTTATATGTGATACCTTAACATGTACATATATCAGTGTGTTGGTTTTTCTTACTCTGTATTGAACAGATGATTCGCATAACACACACAAAGATACCAACGTGAACGGCACATGGCTATTTATATACAGACTTTCCATTGTGTTTTCTGGCGTCCGGAACTTATAACATCCTGCATCACTCTACCCCTGATCTTTGGAAATATACAGTTCTCAAAACAATTAGAGGATCAGGTGAGATATCATACACAATATACATATGGTGAAGTATTTTATTCAGATATTGGTTACTGTTGTAATTTTTATGCCGGCCGCAGTGGCCGAGCGGTCTGCGGCGTACCAGTCACGGTCAGCCCGGCCGCTGCGGTGCGGGATTCGGATCCTCCCTCGGGCATGGATGTTTGTGCCGTCTTTAGTATAAGCTAGTTCATAAGTAGTTTGTAAGTTTAGGTGATACCATACGATATTTTGATGTCTCATCTATTTACTTGTGGCTTACATGGCTTTTGCATAGAGCGATGCTCCGTGAGGCTACCATAAGAGTAAAGAACTCATTCCCGTTGCCCTCTAATATGGTGTGTGATCACCTCGGACGACCAGTACAGTTACACACCTGCATGGCATGGACATATGAGGTTATCAATCAGCTCTTGAAGGATATTTGGCCATTCTTCCATGAGTGCAATATCCCGCCCTGTAACCGTTGTGGGAGGTGCTGATCTGGCTGCAATGTGTCTTCCAAGTACATCGAGGACAATCTGGTTTAACTCTGGCGAACAAGTAGCCACTCTATTTCTTTGGTCCCTCAACTTCAAGCATGCTGTCCGCCAGTGCAGCTCTGTCAGTGCCGAGCGTTATCATCCACAAGAAGGAAACCATCTCCTATGCCACCAGCGTAGGGTGCAACAAAAGGTGGAACGATCTCGTCTCTAAATCTCTGAGCAATCAAAGCGCCATTCTGAAATCCTGCCCACAGCATTCGTCCACCACCATGATGTGGTGATGTTCTCTAAAGATAAGCTGGATTGTTCTGAGTTCCACGTTCTCTACTGATGAGGAAACGACGATTGTCCACCTGAACACAAAATCTTCACTCATCTTTGAACAGAATCCGAGGATATTCGTTATGACTCCAATTCTGATGTTCTTCTTCCCAGTTTATGTAGGCTAAACCATGTCGTTGTTTAATAAGACCCACACCACAGGCCTCCGTATGTAACAGGCACATCACCGCAAGAGATTTAGGACTGTTTTGTATTGATATTATGCATCATGTTCTTGGGTGCATTGAGCCTCCTGTCTCGACGGGGTGTTCACTGGAGTAACAGTCATCTCTTGCTATTGTTACCTGTGGATGACCTTGGTCTAGCTTTCTTTTAACGGTTCCTGTTGTGTGAAATCGCATCAAGGACTGATAATTACACTTTGGGACACTGCAACAGTTGCAACCACCTTCCTCTGTGTCTGGTATATTATAAGAACGGGGTCGAAATTAGCTGGAATACGAAGCTGAATTATCTACGGATCCGCGACTTGCAGCTATCGACGCACACAGCCGCCGCCCAGCCGTCTTGTTGCTGACATCACCAGTCACCACAGTGGGTACAGTATCGCTTGCATTTGCTAGTGTTTCAAGGGGTGTTCACGTTTTCCGGCGTATTGAAAACGTTAGGTAAACTCACAGAAATCAGGTATCTGAATATTCCTCTCGATTACGCCACGGTTACAGTTTAATGTGGGTTGTCACAAGTATTTAGAAGCAGTTATAATTATCCTAGCGTTACCAGTCACTTACTGTAGGAGTGTATATTCTGTTTGTAGTTTTATGTTCGTTAAATTTGATTTTTGCTTTAGTTGTATATGGATTTCGCTTTCAACTCTGACGTTCATTTGTATTGAGAGAATAAAACGAATCAAAACTTATTTTCCTTACTGAATTCATTCAAATTTGTTAGTCTCATTTCCACACTTTTGGATGGTTTCTATTAATAGGAAATTAGAATATAAATTCATCAACTATCGATGGTGGGTCAGCCTCCCCTATCCTTTGATATCAAATGAACTAACCATTTGTATACTTCATTTACATACAGTCCTTTCTCTCCCCTTCCTTGCCATTATGCCCTTACCCTTCATTTGCTTACTGCCTGGATCTACTTTCTCCTCCCTCCTACATATATTTTCCTAACACATATATCTTTCAAACATCATTTACATGTGGTATCCTAGCTTCCCAAGTGGTGACAAGTGTAGCAGGTTTCGTTAAAAACACACCACACCACCATCATTTTATATGAACATTGCTTCATGCCATCCACCACTGTCTGAGTATTTTAAAGAATGTTTTGTTCCTTAGCAACTTAGCAAAATTACATACCAATTCTATGCAAACACCAGACTTATGCGTCGGGGATATATATCGGAAAGTCGTACAAAATGGAGAAAAGCTGCCATTGTAGCTGCTGCAAAGCAATCCTTGGATTGACCACTGCAGAAAAAGAAGTTTGTAGTGAGAGGCCAACGTACTGGACGAATATAAAATGTTACATATAACCTTACTATCAATAACTAATCTTGCGTCATGCCAACACAAATCTTCATCACTTATTGCGACAGTTCTGTGTGAGCTAACGTTCAGCAACGTCTTAAAAGTGGGCAGTACAGCGGTATTTAAACTGAGATGCACGTTAATAGCGAACGGGAGTTATTTAAACTTTCAAATGTAAATTTGTCCGGGGTTCCGGTAGAATTAATGAAGCGGGCGACGTGTGCTGGCCGCGGCTAGCTATCTGTGCGTGTTTTTATAACGGAAACTGATCCACATATGACCACGTGGTAAACTAGGATAAGGCATGTAAATTACGATGGAGTGTGACACAGGTCAGACTCCCAATATAAAAGTCAGTAGCGGACTCTCAGGAACGTTAATGCCCTCCTCGGGCACCAAAGCATCTTATGCACCTGTTATTCATGCCGGTTACCCAACTTTTGTAGAGTCGCTGTGCGCAGGCCGGTCTAGCTGATCGAGCCGGTCTTATGTCACCGTAAGATCAGCTGGCCGCACTGGGGCGGGCTGACTACAGGGCGTGGCCCTGGCTGAGGACTGTTCGGCGAAGCGATACGCCCTCTGATGAGACGATGCACTCTGCTGAATGAGGGCACTCTGACTCACAGGCCGAATGTGCCGGCTACTTAACGGTCCGATTTGACACACGTGATCGTCATCTTAATGCGCTGCCTCTGACGGCAATCGAGGAACTGTTATTGCCAACTGTCAGTGTTATCGCGGCAATTGATAGAAGTGTCGCGACCACTGGTGACATTCAGACCCTGCCATTTCTGTATCACGCATTTAATCGCTCTGTTATCATCCCAAACCAGACGTACTATTAAACCCGACACCTCAGAGAAAGGAAAAAAAAAAAAAAAAAAAAAAAAAAAAACAATATAGCGTAAAGACACTGCCATCATCAGAAGGTTAAGAACACCCTATAGATAATTAATAATTATGCAATATATAGCTGTAAGTAACTATCTAAACAGTGTCGGTAGAAATCACACACACACACACACACAAAAAAAAAAAAATAAAAAAAAATAAAAAAAATAAATAAATAAATACATAAAAAAAAAGAAACATGGAAACTGTGCCAGGCAATCAGTGGCTTGAGGGAAACATTACAAGGTACTCAATGCCTCGCACAGTACAATACAGTGCAACTAGCCACCAGGTCAGCCTTTTTTTGTAAATATATTTATTTACTATTACATTCTTTTGTCTCATAATTACAATTAACTGCAATTTCAGAACCACTGGATTTCGACATATGCATAACTACCTATAATCAATCAGTTTTTATGTTCTCCACTTCAACTAATTTATCGTAATACTAGCAAACCCCACTCCCATGAACCATAGACATTTCCGAGGTGGGGTGGTGTGCGTGCCTCAACGATGCAGGTAGCCGTATCATAGGTCCAACCACAGTGGAGGGTTATCTGTGGAGAGGCCAGACAAAGGTTTGGTTCCTGAAGAGAGGCAGCAGCCTTTTCAGTGTTACAGGGGCAACAGTCTGGATAATTCATTGAGCTGGCCTTGTAACATCAGCTAACATGACTTTGCCATGCAGTTGCTACGAACGGCTGAAAGCAAGGGGAAACTACAGTCGTTACTTCTCCCGAGGACATGCAGCTCTATTGTATGACAATAAGATGATGGCGTCTTCTTGGGTAAATATTCCGGAGGTAAAATAGTCCCCCATTCGGATCTCCGGGCGGGGACTACTCAGGAGGATGTCGTCATCAAGAAAACCAAAACAGGCATTCTATGGGTTGAAGCGTGGAATATTCTAACCCTTACTGGCGTAGGTAAGCTAGAAAATTTGAAAATAGAAAAGGATAGGTTAAACTTAGAAATGGTAGGGATTAGTGACGTTCGGTGGCAGGATGAACAGGATTTCTGGTCAGGTGAGTACAGGGTTATTAGTAAAAATGCAGAACCGTAGAAGAATGTATAACTAGGGGAAAGATAGATACCGCCTACGGGAAAATAAAAAGAGATATTTGGAGGCAAGAAAAGCAGCTTTATGAATATCAAGAACTCAGACGGAAAACCAGTACTAAGCAAATGTGGGAAGGCTGAACTGTGGAAGGAATATATAGAGAGCCTAAACAAACGAAATGAACTTGAAAGCAGTATTTCAGAAATGGAAGACGATGTGGAGGAAGATGAGATAGGAGATATAATACTGCGAGGAGAATTTGACGGAGCGCTGAAGGACTATAGTCGAAACAAGGCCCCTGGAGTGGATGATATTCCGTCTGAACTGCTGATGTCGTTAGGAGAGCCAGTAATGAAAAAACTGTATCACCTGGTATGCAAGATGTATGAGACAGGGGAAATACCCTCCGACTTCAAGAAGAATATTGTAATTCCAATTCCAAAGAAAGCAAGTGCAGACAAATTACAGAACTATCAGGTTAATAAGTGATGGGTGCAAAATATTAACACTAATTATTTACATACGAATGGAAAAACTTGTGGAATGCAACCTCGGGGAAGATCAGTTTGGATTTAGGAGAAATGTAAGAACAAGAGAGGCAATACTCACATTACGACTTATCATAGAAGATAGACTAAGGAAAGGGAAACCTACGATTTAGTATTTGTCGATTTGGAGAAAGCTTTTCACGATGTCGACTGGAATACACACTTCCAAATTCTGAAGGTATCAGGGGTAAAATATAGGGAGCGAAGAGTTATATTCAACCTATACAAAAACCAGACAGCGGTTATTAGAGTCGAAGGGCAAGAAAGGGACGAAGAGGATGGGAAGGGAGTAAAACAGGGTTGTAGCCATTCTCCAATGTTGTTCAATCTGTACATTGAGCAGGTAGTGAACGAATGGAAGGAGAAATTTGTGGAGGGCATTAAAGTGCTGGGAGAAGAAATGAAAACATTGCTGTTTGCTGATGACATAGTAATTCTGTCAGAGACTGCAAAAGATCTGGAAGAGCAATTGAATGGAACGGACAGTGTCTTGAAAGGAAGATATAAGATGAACATTAACAGGAGTAAATCGAATGTAATGAAATGTAATGCCAGAAAATCAGGCGATGCTGAAGGAATTAGATTAGGTAATGAGACAATAAAAGTAGTAGATGAATTTTGTTATTTGGGTAGCAACACAACTCCTGATGGCCGAAGTACAGAAGATATAAAATGCAGAAGGACTATGGGAAGAAAAGCGTTTCTAAAGAAGCGAAACTTGTTAACATCCAATATTAATTTAAATGTTAGGAAGTCCTTTCTGAAAGCATTTGTCTGGAGTGTAGCATTGAAACGTGGACGATAAGGAGTTCGAATAAAAAGAGGATAGAAGCTTTTGAAATGTGGTGCTACAGACGAATGATGAAAATTATATGGGTAGATCACGTAACTAATGAGGAGGTGCTTAAACGAATCGGGGAGAAAAGGAGTTTCTGGCATAACCTGATTAAGAGAAGGGATAGATTGGTTTGACACATTAGGAGACATCAAAGAATTGTCAACTTAACATTAGAAGGAAGCGTGTGGGCTAAAAATCGTAGAGGCAGACCGAGGGACG
Source organism: Locusta migratoria (assembly GCA_026315105.1). Lineage (NCBI taxonomy): Eukaryota > Metazoa > Arthropoda > Insecta > Orthoptera > Acrididae > Locusta > Locusta migratoria. The sequence goes on from CM048747.1 coordinate 269,982,530, forward strand.
AATATAGTAAGAAGATTCAAAAGGATGTAGATTGCCGCGAACGTATTCTCAGATGAAGAGACTTGCACAGGACATGGTAGCGTGGAGAGCTGCATCAAACCAGTCTGCGGACTGAAGACCACAACAACAACAACAACAACAACAACAACTAAGAAACCCGACAACGCTTCGCAGTAGCTTCTCCCTATGTCAATCCCTTCCTTCCCCTTCTTTTGTCCATCTCCTTCTCCCCCTACCTTCTTACCACTCCCTCTTACCCCACACCATATCCATCTCCTCACGTTCCTCTCTGTGTCTATATCATCTCCCCCTTTAAAATCCATTTTATTCCCCTCTTCTCTGTCTCCTCCTTCCCAGCTCTCTGATCTCATCTATTGTTATTGCAATCGGGAACTTGATTGGGGATAGAAGTCAAAATGGGCAGGTAAATCAATTGGAAACGGGTTATTAGAGAGACGTTTCGAGATGCTCTATCTGCGAGGATAGTAGCCTCAATGGCCGCACGTTTAATGGTTGCATTATACGAACAGATATGATTTTAAGTGTAGGAATAAAACAACTTCCCTGTTTATGTTAAAAATGAGTGGGGAAAAAAACCGCACATGTTTACAGCACAGCTTAGCATATTTTTTCTCGCAGCGAACAGTATAGAAATGTTTCTTATAACACATGTATATCTTCCTAAGGGTTTCAAATTGAGTACAGAAAAATCGTGGCATACTTTTTTTTTCTTTTTTTTATGGGACTTAACTACGGGTCATCAGTCCTTAAACTTACAAACTACTTATCAACTACTTTATACTATGGACGGCACAAATATCCATGCCCGAGGGGGGATTCGAACCCCCGACCGTAGTGGCCGTGCAGACCGTGACTGGAGCGCCTCAGTCCCCTCGGCCACCGCGGCCGGCTAGCATACCTTAATGATAGAAATTTCATACGTAATAAAACAATTAATTGAAATAAAATAAGTGGGATGGCAATACTACGTTTCGATAGTCTTTGTGTTGCGTTCATTTCTTGTCTTAATAGGAAACTAATTGAAACACGATTAACAATATTGCTACAACCAGGTAAAATTTTACAATACGCGACACATGCGTGGTATAGCTATTTTTGCAACAGCTGTTGGATCGTCGGAATGAAGCCGACCAATCGTGGCAAAGCATGTGATAGCCAATGAAATTTTAGATGGAGACAGTTTGTTCCGAAGCCAACTGATGCATCCGCTGCGTAATCGACTGCTGGACTGTATTTGTACCCCAAACGTTCAATTATAATTGCCACGCGTGGCCGTCTGTTTTGTCGGCGACCCAAATTATTTCGTGAATAAACTGCAACTGAGGGAGTCGAACTCGACTATACGCTTTGTGTCAGAGTCATAACGGATCGCGCTTGAGAATTTCTTTTCGATTTACCTCCAAGCGCTGTGTACGATCTTCGCCGGTCTCATTGACTACGATCACGTAGTAAGATTGCGTTGCACGTACGCCGACCGATATTACACCGACGCAATGGAGGCATTGTTCTAAAAAATAAACCAGGATCTGTACTTAATTTGTGTGTAACACTCAAAAATACCACGAAATAACATCAATTCTATCTGTTCGATGCTCCAAAGATATGATCACCGCCGATAACATCATGTAGGTAGGAATAATACGGAGGGGCTTTTAAAGAAACAACGTTTCATGTTAAATCTGTCTGACGGTTTTAACATTGTGTGCATAACGCCATCTCCCTTTATTCTAACCTCCTTGGCGTATTTGTTTGTTCTGTTACGGCGTATTTGGTCGCTAGGCGAGTAGCGAATGAATAATGTGATTGTTGGAGAATAGAGAAAATGATCCCAGCTGCAATCGTACTTTCAGTTTTTTCTCAAATTCTGATATAATAAGCGGTCAAGCGAGACAAAAGATATCCTATGTCCGTCTCCTGCTTCTAAGCTACCTCCCCACCAATTTTGAGCCATATCGGTTCAGACGGACATTAGTTATAAATAGTGTAACTAACACGACTTCCTTTTGTGTAAGTTGTAATTTGCGGCTGATTGCTGAGGGGAGGGTGTCGTCTGTAACTGACTGTAATAGCATACAGGTTGACTTAGACAAAATTTCTAGTTGGTAGGAAGAATGGCAGCTAGCTCTCAATGTAGAAAAATGTAAGGTGATGCGCATGAGTAGAAAAAACAATCCTATAATGTTCGAATACAGCATTAGTCGTGAGCTTCTTGATGATGTCGCGTCGTTCAAATATCTAGGCGTAACATTGCAGAGCGATATGAAATGGAACGAGCATGTAAGGACAGTTGTGAGTAAGGCGGACAGCCGACTTCGGTTTATTGGGAGAATTTCGGGAAGATGTACTTCACCTGGAAAGGAGACCGCGTATAAAACGCTTGTACGACCAAGTCTTGAGTATTGCTCAAGTATTTGGGACCCGCAGCAGATCGGTTTAAAGGAAGACATAGAGGCGGTTCAGAGGCGAGCAGCTAGATTTGTTACCGGTAGGTTCGACCAATGCGCGAGTGTCACGGAAATGCTCCGACAACTCAATTGGGGATCGCTGGAAGAAAGACGACGTTCTTTTCGTGAAATTCTGTTGAGGAAATTTAGAGGGCCGGAATTTGAAGCTGAGTGTGGTACGATCTTACTGCCGCCTACTTAGATTTCGCGTAAAGATCACAAAGACAAGATACGAGAAATTAGGGCTCGTACGGAGGCATATAGGCATTCTTTCTTTCCTCGTTCAATTTGGGAGTGGAATAGGAAAGGAAATGCCTAGTAGTGGTACAGTGTACCCTCTGCCACGCACCTCACGGTGAATTGCGGAGTGTGTATGTAGATGTAGATATATAGATGCATGATTGTAATTTATTAATATTATAATTGTTAGCAACAAATGTAAGCAATTACACACAAAAACACACACAGTTTTTTTTCTATCTTATATCCATCTGTTTCAAATGTAAAAGCTACAAATATACGTCCTGCTTTATGCTTGCCCTTTTCTCACATGACGTCTTGCGAGCCATGGGTGAAGTGCAACAGACAGATTGTGTTTTTCTCGACTTCAAAAAGGCGTTCGACGCGGTGCCACACTGCAGACTGCTAACGAAGATACGAGCTTATGGAATAGGTTCACAGATTTGTGACTGGCTGGAAGACTTCTTAAGTAATAGAACGCAGTACGTTGTTCTCGACGGCGAGTGTTTATCAGTGACTAGTGTTTCGTCAGGCGTGCCCCAGGGGAGTGTGATAGGAGCGCTATTATTTTCTATCTATATAAATTATCTGATGGACAGTGTAAGTTGTAATTTGCGGCTGTTTGCTGATGATGCTATGGTGTATGGGAGAGTGTCTTCTTTAACTGACTGTAATAGCATACAGGATGACTTAGACAAAATTTTTAGTTGGTGCGAAGAATGGCAGCTAGATCTCAATGTAGAAAAATGTAAGGTGATGCGTATGAGTAGGAAAAACAATACCATAATGTTCGAATACTGCATTAGTAGTGAATTTCTTGATGCTGTCGCGTCGTTCAAATATTAACATTGCAGAGCGATATGAAATGGAACGAACATGTAAGGACAGTTGTGAGTAAGGTGGATAGCCGACTTCGGTTTATTCGGAGAATTTGGGAAGGATGTACTTCATTTGTAAAGGAGCCCGTGTATAAAACGCTTGTGCGACCACGTCTTGAGTATTGCTCAAGTGTTTGGGACCCGCAGCAAATCAGTTTAAAGGAAGACATAGAAGCAGTTCAGAGGCGAGCAGCTGGGTTTTTTACTGTTAGGTTCGACCAATGCGCGAGTGTCACGGAAATGCTCCGGCAACTCTATTGGAAATCGATGGGGGAAATACGACGTTCTTTTCGTGAATTTCTGTTGCGGAAGTTTAGAGGGCCGGAATTAGAAGCTGAGTGTAGTACGATCTTGCTGCCGCCTACTTACATTTCGCGTAGTGATCACAAGGACAAGATAAGAGAAATTAGGGCTCGTACGGAGGAATATAGGCATTCTTTTTTTCCTTGTTCTATTTGGGAGTGAAATAGGAAAGGAAATGCCTAGTGGTGGTACAATGTACCCTCCGCCACGCACCTTACGGTGGATTGCGGAGTATGTATGTAGATGCTAAAAGGTAGCAGGAGTTTAAATGATAAATAAATGAAACGAAATCAACCTTCCGGCCTCTGCCAATCGTTTTGAAGTTTCAACGCAGCTTCCCAGTAAATTTCGTAATTCTCATTTTTCTTGAACTTCATGGGAAAATGAAACGAAATCTACATCCATACACTGCAAGACACCTCACGGTGTGTGGAGGAGGGTACTCTGCGTACCATTGTCACTTCTATTATTCCAGTCTCGCATAGTTCGCGGGAAAAATGATTGCCCTTATGCCTCCATGTGGGCACTAATCTCTCTTTACGGTCGCTTCATAAGACATGCGCAGGAGGATGCAGTAAATTGGTTAACTCTTCATGAAACGCATGGTCTCGGTGCATTAAATGAGGCCCGTACCACCTTACAGAGCTTCTCCCCTCCTGCGTTGCTACTGGAGTTTCCCAATCTTCTCTGTGACGCTTTCGCGCTTACTATGTGAACTCAAAATGAAGCGTGTTGCTCTCCATTGGATCTTCTTTGAGTCTTCCATTCACTCTACCTGATACGTAACCCACACAGATGAGCAATACGCAAGCCTTGGGGGAACGAGAGCTGTGTAACCTACTTCCTATGTTGTCGGACTACACTTCCACAGTCTGGCATCTACGTTAAAGACGATTGATTTTATATGATTGTTCCATTTCAAATCGCCCCTTATGTCTAACTCCAGATATTTTATGGAAGTGTTTGTCCTATATACATTTTGCGACACAACAAAATGGCACTTTTTGAAATCCAGTAATTGGCCCCAATCTGACAATAATATCCCTACTATCTTTAAAAGATGTACGTGGTTTTTAACGTTGAATCTATCGTTTAATCAGACAACAAAAGTAGTTTATTTTAAAGTTACACATTCAAAACCTGATATCATATTAGTTATAGTCCAAATAGGTGTCATATATTGATGTTTAACAGTCAAGATCTCTAAGTCATCAAATAACTTCATCAATATTTTACTGAACACGTACATTGTTCGTTAACACAGTAATTTGGTTTAATTATGGCCATGATATTGATGTATATTCTGTTAAATGAGAAACAGTGCATTAATCTGATTATGTGTACAACGGATCTTTTAACAAAGCAACTGTGACATGTAACCTACATGAAACACAGACTGACTATACTCAAAAAATTGACTGCGAGAAACATATTAAAAACACAAACCACTTTCTTAACGTTCGACTACGAGAATTTTATGCAGATCAGTACCTAATTATCAAAACTCAGTATCATACTCAATTATCTGCTGTGTTGCATAACGATCATTTACTACGCTATCATCTGTTCAACGAGATTACCAACATGAATACTGCACTTTAAATCCACAAATATCTAATTATCAAATAAAGGAAGTAGGTTAGTCTTCTAACTATGTAAATGAAACAGGAAAATCAAATCAAATGTTTCTTAAGCTTATGGGACTTAACAACGGGGTCATCAGTCCCTAAACTTACAAACTACTTACGAACTACTTACGAACTAGGACGGCACAAATATCCATGCCCGAGGGGGGATTCGAACCCCCGACCGTAGTGGCCGTGCTGACCGTGACTGGAGCGCCTCAGTCACCTCGGCCACGAAACAGGAAAGAAAGGTCAACATTGTTACTTATAATTAATAAACACCATTACATTATCCAAATGATACAACCTTTTCATAATTACATGAAATGCAGTATATTCCAAATACAATCAAACCTACTTGCTGGCACTGCAGCCTCTGCTCTACATCGAAGCCACATACACAGCTGCTCTCTAAGCGAGCTGAACCACAAGTCTGACTGTCTCTCCGCACGAGCTACAATGCTATGCGATACATAATCTTTGCCAAAGATGAAACTTCACAACTTCACAGATTTATGTACACATATAGATACACACAGTAGATGCAATATTATGTATTTTCTAGCAAGAAAGTTACTGGATCCAAATAAGAGGCACAATATTAGACATTTTCTTGCAAATTCAGCAATATACATTTTCTATGGACACGTATCATCTTCATCTGTAAAGGTGCAAAGGTGTGTCTCTCCGCTAATTAAAAAATGTTCTTGACAACGCTTCAAACAGCAAGGTGAAGACGCCTGAAAAAAAAAAAAAATAGAAAGTAACAAAGGCGAGAGCTCAGAATTTCATGTCAGGTGGTTTAGTGGTGTCATAATGGCAGTAAACGTTTCCACAAGTGTGCCAAATAATACCGTCAGCCTCTCACTCGATTGGATGGTTGTCACACTTTATCTTAAGCACATTTCAGTCCTTCGTTTGACGCCTCTGCGGTGTTCAGAAACGCGAAACCCATCGTCAACAACACGTATTTTCCTCCTGGGTCAGCGGTCTGCAATTGGCGTTGATGCTCGCTCAGCCACGCGGAAGTAGCCGAGCGGTCTGGAGCGTCACGTTACGGATCGCGCGGCCTCCTACGTCTGAGGTTCGAATCCTGTGTCGGGCATGTCCTTAGGTTAGTTAAACTTAGTTTAAATAGTTTGTAATTTTAGTGACTCATGACCAACGTAGTTTGGTCCCATTGAATTACAAACATTTGAACATTTGAAATGCTCGCTCGAAAAATACTTCCGAAACAGTTTGGTAGATGCCATGTAAACGATTTTTGTGCAGTTAGAAACTGCATTCGATTTTTCTCGTGGTCGTTCGAGAATGCGGTGCTCGAATTGCCGAGCTGCAACTCTAGTCCGATTTGCATGCTACTTAAATACGAGTACCCCACATCGTTATATGAGTTTACTTTTCAGGTTCTCAATCGAGTTTGACGTAAGTATGCGGTTTAAAAGAAAATCCGATTTTCTTAAAACACGTGGTAGTACGATATCTTGCCTTCTTAAAGCATCAGCCTGTTAATAATTCGTCATAACCTTTCGTGAAGGCTGCAGACACATCGCTTTAGAATATACATTATTACTACGGAAATATAGCTAAAAGAACTAAGGAATGTTTTGAAATAATAGTGACATAGTCTTGACTCACAAGTTAATGTCACTTATCGCGTCAATTCGACGTAGTGTTTAGGTTACTGGTAGTGGAAAATAGCGCAGTGACATAGTCTTGACTCACAAGTTAATGTCACTTATCGCGTCAATTCGACGTAGTGTTTAGGTTACTGGTAGTGGAAAATAGCGCAGGAGAGAAAAACTAATTCCTAACGACCGATGTAGTCCTAGAATCGAGCCCCCCGAGGGTTTGTACTGGTCTCTTTTCCTAAGACGTACAATATTTTGCCTTGGTGACAACGCATTTCATTGGAGAATAATTTACTGTGGTCTTATAGTATTCGAGACGTTGTATTATGAAATCACAAAATTCTTATTTGTTTCTTATGAAGTTTTATTGTCAGATCAGTTCAAACACATTCTCCCACTTTCTTCTTGAACGGATATTGTAGGCCACCTCTCTGGTTGGTAAGTCATTCGATTCAGGTGATCGATCATCACTTATGAAGCTATGAAATTCATATTTGAAGTGCGTAAGACACTGGTTCCTTTTACCATCACACATTCAGTAGAAGCTTCTCGCAATAAAAAAAAAAAAAAAAAAAAAAAAAAAAAAAAGTTATACTTCATGCCTATACAGGTCAATCCATTACTACAGGAATCCCCTTCGTTATATTTGTTTCGTTCCACTTTTTTATTCCGTGGGTGTATTTTGGCTTCGTTATCGGCAGACTAGAACGAAACGGCATTGTCTGGTTCATTTACAAAGTAGTCCGAAATGTGGCTTCCACCAAATTGAATCCGGTGGTGCAAGCACTATGTTTCGGGAATCCAGTGCACGCAGACCTTTAGAGTTTGCATCACTTTTAATTTGCATTGTTGTTGTTGTGGTCTTCAGTCCGGAGACTGGTTTGATGCAGCTCTCCACCCTACTCTATCCTGAGCAAGCCTCTTCATCTCCACATAAGAACGACAACCTACATCTGTCTGAATCTGCTTACTGTATCCATCTCTTGGTCTTCCCCTGCGATTTTTTCCCCACACACTTCCCTCCAACGCTAAATTCACAATTCCTTGATGTCTAAGAATGTGTCCTACCAATCTATCCCTTCTTTTAGTCAAGGTATGCCAGAAATTCCTTTTCTCCCCAATTCTGTTCAGTACCTCCTCATTAGATACGCGATCCACCCACCTAATCTTCAGCATTCTTCTGTAGCACCAAATTTCAAAAGCTTCAACCCTCTTCCTGTCCGCACTGTTTATCGTCCATGTCTCACTCCCATACAAGGCAACACTCCATACAAATGCCTTCAGAAAGGACTTCCTTAGGTTTAAATCAATATTCGATGTTAACAAATTTCTCTTTTTCAAGAACGCTTTCCTACCCATTACCATTCTGCTTTTTATATCCTCTGTACTGCGACCATCATTTGTTATTTTACTGCCCAAGTAACAAAACTCATCTACCTCCTTTATTGCTTCGTTTCCCAATCTAATTCTTTCAGCATCACCTGATTTTCTTACACTGCACTCCATTACCCTAGTTTTGCTCTTGTTAATGTTCATCTTATATGCACCTTTCAGCACACTGTCCATTCCGTTCAATTGCTCTTCCAGGTCCTTTGCTGTATCTGACAGAATTACTATGTCGTCGGCAAAACGCAATGTTTTTAATTCTTCACCCTGAACTTTAATTCCTTCTCCAAATTTCTCCTTGCTTTCCTTTATAGCTTGCTCAATGTACAAATTGAAAAACAATGGAGAAAGACTACAACCCTGTCTTACTCCCTTTCCAACCACTGCATCCCTTTCATGCCCTTCAACTCTGACAACCGCTGTCTGGTTTTTGTACAAGTTGTAAATAACCTTACGTTCCCTATATTTTACTCCTGCTTGCTTCAGAACTTGAAAGAGTTTATTCCAATCAACATTGTCAAAAGCCTTCTCCAAATCTACAAAAGCTAGAAATGTAGGTTTGCCTTTTCTTAATCTATCTTCTAGGATAAGCCGTAAAGTGAGTATTGCCTCCCGTGTTCCTACCTTTCTCCTGAACCCAAACTGATCTTCCCCGAGGTCGGCTTCTACCAGCTTTTCCATCCTTCTGTATATAATTCGCATTAATATTTTGCAGCCATGACTTATTAAACTGATGGTTCTGTAGTTTTCACACCTGTCTGCACCTGCTTTCTTAGGGATGGGAATTATAACATTTTTCTTAAAGTCTGAGGGTACTTCACCTGTCTCATACATCTTACACACCAGGTGAAACAATTTTGTCATGGCTGGTTCTCCCAGAGACTTCAGTAACTCTGAGGGAATATCATCTACTCCAGGGGCCTTGTTTCGACTTAGGTCTTTCAGGGCTCTGTCAAATTCTTCTCTCAGTACAGTATCTCCTATTTCATCTTCACCTACATCCTCTTCCCTTCCTACAATATTGTCTCGGAGTTCATTTCCTTTGTAGAGTCCCTCTATATACTCTTTCCACCTTTCAGCTTTCCCTTCTTTGCTGAGTACTGGTTTTCCATCAGTGTCCTTGATAATCATAGAGCTGTTTTTCTTATCTCCAAATGTTTCTTTTATTTTCCTGTAGGCTGTATCTATTTTTCCCCTATTTATACATTCTTCTACATCCTTGCATTTGCCTTCTAGCCACTCCTGCTTAGCCATTTTACACTTCCTGTCAATCTCATTTCTTAGTCGTCTGTACTCCATTTTGCCTGTTTCATTTACTGAATTTTTATATTTTCTCCTTTCATCGATTAAATTTAGTATCTCCTGTGATATCCAAGGATTTTTTGTAGGTCTTTCCTTCCTACCTACTTTGTCCTCTGCTACCTTCACTATTTCATCTCTCAATTTTACCCATTCCTCCTCTACTGTTTTATTTTCCCCCGTCTCTGTCAATTGTTGCCTAAAGCTCACTCTGAAATTCTTAAGAACCTCAGGTTCCTTCAATTTATCCAGGTCCCATCTTATTTTCCTACCTTTTTGTAGTTTCTTCAGTTTCAGCCTACAGTTCATAACCAACAAGTTATGGTCAGAGTCTATATCTGCCCCTGGGTACGTCTTACACTGTAGAACCTGATTCCGAAATCTATGTCTTACCATTATAAAATCTATCTGGGATCTTCCGGTGTCTCCTGGTCTCTTCCACGTATACAACCTTCTTTTGTGATTCTTGAACCAGGTGTTTGTTATAACTAAATTATGTTCTGTGCAAAATTCTACCAGGCGGCTTCCTCTTTCATTCCTTTTGCCCAGACCATATTCACCTACTATCTTCCCTTCCCTTCCTTGTCCTACTACCGAATTCCAGTCTCCCATTACAATTAAGTTTTCCTCTCCCCTAATTGTCTGAATAATTTCCTTTAGCTCCTCATATATTTCTTCGATTTCCTCATCATCAGCAGAGCTAGTTGGCATATAAACCTGTACTACTGTTGTCGGTGTTGGCTTCGTATCTATCTTGACAATGATAATGCGATCACTGTGCTGGTCATAGTAGTTTACCCGCATTCCTATTTTCTTATTCATTATCAATCCTACTCCTGTGATACCCCCAATTGATTTTGTATTTATAATCCTGTACTCACCTGACCAGAAATCCTGTTCATCCTGCCACCGAAATACATATATTATAACACATGATGTACGGAGAAGTAAATTTGGGATCTCGTCTTAAAGCGAAAATATTCTCGTGTGCCTGAGCATCATCATCAGCGAGTACTGCCGAATTATACTGTACACAATAGCACAATTTTAAACTATTAGTAACGCACAATTTTTAAGTAAGTCAGAAAATAATTAAGAAAAATAGCTTTTAAAACTGACCGATCTTCCAAAAGCTAAGCTAATCCTTAACCCAGCATACTGGGATAATACTACGCGTAAACACAGAAGTGTACAAAGTAATAATGAACACATATTTACAACAGTTTTAAATTGGTTGAAATTGAGTTTATGTAGCATACAATCGTTTGAATCAGTCCACTTACGAGGCGAGACATTTCGGTGTTTACAATTTGTTTTTGTCAAAAGAGTCAGACGCTACCGCGCCGATACATCAGCGTAGATCATAACTAATTTGATGAGTGTGTAGTTCCACCCGCTAGTGGGAATACATCCGCATCATCGCCAGCCTGCAGAGCGTCGCCTGCCTGCTACGAGCATTGCTAAGCGGGCATTAACATTTGCAGGTCATCTCATGATCATGAAACACAGCACAGGAGACATAAACACAGAGTTAAAAAATCTTAAATGCAGCAACAGCCCGCCACAGAATCTGATAATAGAGGAAAATACAAAAAAGCTATAATAGAAGTAAAATAAATCATAAATAAATACAAAATACCTTACTACAATCTATATCTATAAATGTGAATGTCTGTTCGGTGTACGTTTATCACGTCTGAACCACAAGACATAAAGAGCTAAAAGTTTGTACAGTTACTAATGTCTACCCGGGGAAGGCTAAAGGCACGATTTCATGACGATCGGATAGCTATTTATCTATATATATATATTAATGTGTATGTCTGTTCGGTGTACGCTTATCACGTCCGAACGACAAGACGCAGAGACTTAAATATTTGTACAGTTACTAATTTATACCAGAGGAAGGTTTTAGGCACGGTTTTATAGCGATCTGGTAGATATTTAGTTATTTGAAGAATATAACGCGAAATGAGGAAATAATTACTCTTTCAAAATTATATTTACTCTTTGAAAATGGTTTTATTGGTAGCATTGTTGCTTGAGGGTTGATAACGATAAAAGGGTTGAGTATATTGGGATGGAAACTTATCGGTGTATATAAAATTCTATGTGTGTGTGTGTTAATATTTCGCTCTGCAGCGAAAACTGCAGAACGCAAACGAATGGTCTGTATGTAATTGTTGTCCGACGTCTCCCGTTGTACACCATAGCAGTTCCGTGCCGATAGCTATAAGGGGGTGGAAGATATGGTTGTTGAAAGTCCTCCAATTATAAAAAAATTCGGTCTGGAGGCCAGCGATGGCGTTTTCGACTCTATAGCAAGGAGGTTACCAACAGCGAAACGTGATGCCACAGACCATATCTTTGGTCTATGCGTGCTACAACGTCTTCAGCTCTTTCTCTGTAAGGATAACCATACGAATAAGGAAATATAAGAATAAATAAAACAGTAAAAAAGAAATGTCTTTTAACACATCTCTGAAAAAAATCGATTTGACGTTTCGCGCATTACATCAACTGATCGATCTGTGATATTTTACAATCATTATTGTTGAATTTCGTGATTGGATTCTTCGAAACGAGTGCATTTTTGCGTGTCATTTGATATACACTACTTACTTTGCTGATAATGTTGATTACAAATGTTTGTTTCTAAATAAGATATTGTATTTCATTTCATCCTTCAAAACCACTCTTATAGCACACTATTGAAAGATAGCTTATCTATCATCATCAACCAACACGCGAGCGGAGCCGCGGGTTTAAGCTAGTACCTTATATTCAGACTTAAAAGAATTATCAAAAAATCAAGAAAGATAATAACGTACACAAACCCCTCCCCAAACACAAACACACACACACACACACACACACATGTATACAAATAATCAAAAGCACACCCCATTCATTGTCTAATGCCACTGCAATGTTCTTAATTCCCGCCCAGGACACATAAAGCTAAATGGTTGAAAAAGTGAGCAGCACATTAACAGTGGACCGTATAAACAGTGAAACGGCATTCCGATAAACACAGTAACACCAACTGATTAAAGTATGAAAGCATGGAAACCACAAAGCGTAAGTACACTTCTTCCTTTAGACAAAACTTCCATCCCCATAACAGTTCACAAAATCAACAAATGCAGGGTGAATCACCTAACACTTGCACCGCAGATATTTGCGGAAACGGAAAGTGTGATTGATGTGCCGTTTCCACAGAATGGATTGGTAGTCAAGGACTCGTATTGTTGGCCAAAAAACAGATTGTAAAAATGCCTAGAAAGTGTATTTTTTATGTAAACATACAATTTTTCAAATAAAACAATGGTTGTTTCTATCATGCACTGGAATTTTCGAACTTTCTGTCTACAAAGAATTTTGAATGACATTTTTATTACGTTTAGTTTGGCAGCTAGAACCATTTAAAGTTCTGGGGGTGGTGGCTACGACAGCGTAGCTGACTGGCTGGTGGTCATGAGACAGTGGACCGTGCCCCAGGGGCTAGCCACTCGGCTAGTTAGCCACGCTATCGTAGCCACCGCCCCCAAAACTTTGAATGGTTGTAGCAGCCCATCTAAACATGACAAAAATGTCATTCAAAATTCTTTGTACACAACTGGTGTCCGAAATTCCAGTGTATGACAGAAACAACCATTGTTCCATTTAAAAGACTGTATGCCTGCATAAAGATACACTTTCTAAGTAATATTACAATATTAAAATATGTTTGTTAACTAAAAATACCATTCCATTCTGTGAAAACCGCACATCAATCACACTTTCCGTTTCCGCAATATTTGCGGTGCAAGTGTTAGGTATTCACCCTGTATATCTGGGATGTACTTTCAAAAACGAGTACACTGTTGTGAAGAGAAAACGACAACCATGAAATAAAATAGCGAATATTTGTTAGAAATAGATAATACAAAGGAAAACAATAATATGTATAAGAAAGAAAGCATTAGAAACGAAATACAAAATCCAGAAAAATAAAACCCAATATGTTCAGGTTATGTCTCAATGCACTTAGCTTACTGGCATATAATAAAACTTCGAAAATCCTTGTTAATTGTAGATGGCGTACTGGATGTAAGTTGTAACTGATTTGTAAATATCAGGCAGCCACTAGGAACACGAAATGTGTGTTTAAGGTGTGTGTTATGCCTTCTATAATCTCTGTAAATGTATCATTGATGTAAGTAGCACAGCCTCAGAAAACTGTCAGATGACATAATGCTCAAACTTTTTATATGCCATTTTACAGATGAATAAATAGTAATAATTAAAAAAAAAACACTGATGATGGAGAAACTTCTCCTAATCCTGTTGGGGTGAAGAAAAAAAACGAGTTTGCCAATGGCATAAACGATTGTCTTTACAATTCATTTAATCTCAACAAATAACAAATAAAATAATTAGTGGCATCGGACTTCATTTACACTGTGAGGCAATTGATATCCGATCGTGAATCAAAACATAGCTGACATACTGTTTGTTTGAACTAGCTGAATGTAACTGTTTTTACAAATTTATTCTAACTGCGCAAAACAAGTATGTCGACAATTTAAACCCGAATTACTGTGTTCTGTTGAAGTTAACATTTACAAATTCTTTTGGCCGACCTGTACATTCTGAATATCTCATTTGTGTTACTGCTCTCGAACTACCGGCAAAGCTACAATGCTGCAAATTTTTAACTTCAGTGCAATGTAAATCCGTTAACTACCAAAATATTTGCTCTGTCCATACCGGGTTAATTAGGCACATGAAATTCGCTGGAAAATAAATTTCAAGACTGTTGAATGAATTAAAAAGCTGAATATAATGTATTTATATGCTAAGGCATATTAAATTCATTCGATTAAATTATCAGACAAAATTTGTTCCATAACACTGTCTCATTTAGCATTTCATAGTTTAAATTGTCTTTATTACAACGATACGATAAATAAGATACCGGAGAAGGAAATTAAATCATTCCACTCCATAATAGACAAAATATTCTGCACGTACAATTAATTACGAAATATCAACGGTACTGAACGTCAATTTGAACTAAGATCGAGCAAAATTACTCGAAGCGGGTCACGAGGAAAATAAACTTTACCTCGTCATTTTCTTGAAATATAAAAATATATGTTTGTTATTTGAAATTATTACCGAAATATCTCCTCGTTGTAATAATGTTCCTCAGTTGTCAGTTTCCATTACTTTCATTTTTTATCAAATAAAACTTTTAACTTTTGTTCTTCAAACATTTTACTCAATAACTCACTGGTTACTCCTCAAACCTTACCACTATACTGACTGTGCGATGCCAGTGCTCTCATCTGATCATCTTTTGTCTTTCAAGGAATAGTCGATATTGAATGGTTTTGTAATAAAACATCGATTACTATTGAAGTACAAATTCTCTTTAAATATTCACCTATTTGACAAATAATCAAAAATTAAATCACTGATACATAATTCAGTATTTAAATATCCGAAGTAATTCATCTTGAAGGTAAAAGAGAGCTCAAAACGCCAATATAAGTTTACTAGCTTATATGCCTGTGCTTCGCAACGTCGCAACGGTTGCTGAAGGAGGACCTGTGTGTATCATGGCTTTTTAGGGTTCCGGACCTCAGTTACTAAAAATAGAATCCTTATTTAATCGCTCTGTCAATAAACTCAGTTTTCCTAGCCAAGATGTCAAATGTAAGTAAAAGTCATTGTCCGAGACGATGTATCTTCATAAAGTTTTTGATACAAAAAGTGAAACGTGCCAAAATAAGGAAAAAATGTCGTTAAGTATTTAATACACAAAGCGTAATTAGTAACACTGTTCAATGTTTGTTGGTATTCGTACTAATAAGATTGCTTAATTCTGTCACAGGCGTTCGTTTCCTTGTTGTACTACCTCATAAATATTATGCAACAACGGTGTTAATTAGTTCTTTTGTGCACTACAGCGCCTCTATAGATTGTTTGCTGTTGTACGCAATCCATACTTCAAGCATAACCTACATCTAAAACAATTTACCTGATTCCACTTTCATGAAATGAAGTTGCTCCATGCAAATCCGTGAAGCAATTTAGGAGATTAGGCATTTCTAATAGATTAACAGACAGTTACTGAAAACACTTAAGATTGCGATGTATCTTTTTTCCCGTGATCTGATTTTGATAAAATCATGCCTATATGTTGCCCCAATGTTAGCTCAAATTTCCTGTGAAAACCGCATAAAAATGTGTTAGTAGTTTTTTTCTTTCCTTTTTTTCTTTTTTGTAATACCTTTGCGAAACGTGTTAAAAATAGGCATATCTTCATGGATATGATGTACCTTACATCATACATCAGTTATATTCGCCATTTGAAACATCTATTCCACGATCATCCATATCTCTGGAAAATGGGCTGAGACATGGAAGCTGAAATATAATAAGTATTTCCTTAATGAAATAGAAATATCACCGAAAACAATTATTATTCTTACGGTTGGTTCTCTTTCCGTTAGATGCACTATTGTCGACAAGCGTGAGTCTTAAACTTCCATAGCAGTTATACGGATACGTTGACCGTGACATCAGTATGTAAATATATGGATTTAATACGGCGGTGATTGTATCAGTTTTATATTCATTGCTTTGAATCATATTTCGTAGAACATAGCAACCAAGAAAACTATTTTCGGAAGTATGGTAAATTTGAAAAGTCAAAGAGTAAGTAGTATTTTGTAAGGGTAATAATCCGATCGCTGCTCCAACTTCACACGGACACCCTCAGCGCTATCTATTAGTTATGATCTGATTTTGATAAAATGAAGCCTATATGTTGGCCAAGGATATTCTCTATTTATCTGATACCCCCATGAATGTTCATTTAGTACTTTAGGAGATTACTCTCTACAAATGGACACATACGTTTGCTTTCAGAGAAATGTTTAAATTGTGATATCTTACTTTTTCTGATCCGATTTTGTGAAATGAAGCGTTTCTGTAACCGCAAGACACCCCTCATGTTTCCTGTGTAAAACCCCTGAAAATTCGTCCAGTAGTTTTGAAGATTGAAACGAACAGCAACAGGCTTACATTTACAAATTTATTATTAGTATAGATATGTTGTACAATTGTAAAATTTTGCAGGAATATATTGATTTGTATAAGTGCTGTATGTCGATAAAATCCGTTTCGAATATGGTTAGTAGTAAAGACGGAGCTGATTAATACGTGATGCTTGATGGGGCGGTTTTCCAGGAATGTTACTCTTTACGTCCTCATATCTCATGAACTACGTGTCTTACTGTGCTATATTTGCCAACATACATTCAGCTTTAAGTGTTTATTATGTCTGCAAAATTTCCTGCGAGTACAATTGGTAGTGTAGAAATTATAAATTGTAACGTTATACCGAAAGCCATAGTTTTGATCCATGAACAGCGGAAAAGTAGTAAGCGAGAAACTTTTTTGGTTGTCTGCGAGAAAAAGTTTAATAAAGGTTTGAAATTATGTTTTAAGTTTGTTGGAAGTCGACAAGTAGTGTCATTCTCATATAGTGTATTTACAAAACTTGGTCGCATTATGTGGCAGTTGCTTGCAGCTCTTATTGTTTATTATATTATGTCTCCTGAATCATGAGTCGTATGTGGTTCGTACTCCTACAGAAAATGTCAGCGCATGTAAGGAATATGTGTTCCAAATTCGGTTGAATTCGGTCCAGTGGTTTAGGAGAAAAGAAGCAGCATTGTCCTTTGACACAGCAGTTTTTCACGCATCTCATTGTTTATGACGTCATGTGTCCTTACGTATGTGTCGTAGGTGATTCTTACCCCGACAGCGAATGTTTCCTGATATTAAGGAACATGTGTACCAAGTTTGGTTGAAATCTGTCCAGTAGATTAGGAGGAGATGTGGAACATACATAAATACATACACACATACAGCCTATTTTATAAGATGTAAGATTACATGTGAAAAAGTAACATACACGTCAGTATCAGTAAACTAAATTGATAACACAAGGCCTCATAAAGGAACTGACCTTAAAAATTTGATTCATATGTTACATATTTCATTTACACTGTCATAGGCTTATCTGTACACATAAACATGAATGTTTGTCTGTACGTCCTCTATGTGTTCATAAACCATTCATTTGATTGCAATGAAACTTTGGTGAACTGTTCACCGTACGCCCACGACGGTTCCTGTCCAAAACAACAAAAGAGCACGACACATAGCTCGGGAGATATAATGTCGTAAATAATGAGAGGCCACCGCATGAGAATACCCAGATTTATGCGTCAATCATTGGAAAATGGGAGTAGTTAGGGACCTGAAACAAAGTTTGCATGTAATTTCGGGCGTTAATGAAGCGTTTCGTAACCGACCCCCCCCCCTCCCCTCACACACAAACAAATGATGAAAAGAAGTCTAACGATTACAACAGTTGCGCTGTAGATGCCGTAAAACTGTCACATCAGGCATGATGTTGTATCAAATAAAGTTATCATTATAGATTTGCATGTTACTGTTTACTGAAGAAAGTATTTTAGGTGAATGGCGGAGCATACTTCTCCTACAGTTTCATTTCGATTTCCACGAAATTTCACATGCTTGACCTACGAAACAAGAGGAAGGTCACCTTCTACCTTACGTTTCATACAGTGCAAATTAAGTTGTGTGAATGTGATTGCCTATTTTTGTGCCTGTCAGCAGCTCATCAACCCTCTTTAAGGACAATGGTTTTATTATAATACAAAATGGATCCCTAAGTATCTTTGTCGCGCCATAACTTGAGAACGGCTCGACGGATTTCACAGATTCTTTGTTTTCGTTATTCTCGCAATAAGGGTTGTATGAAATAAAACTGGAATATTGAGAACAACAAAGTGTGTATTTCAATGTAATCCTGCGTTTCTATTGCATAGAAATCTATAGTTTTATTCAGACGTTCATGAAATTTTGCACGCTCTATCTTAAAAACAATACGAATGACAATTTCTGAATAAAATTGCGTTCTGTGCATGGTGTGGAGGGTACTTAACTCAGGGAATTTTACAAATTGCATAATTTTGCTCCAATTTTTATAAATTTTTGCACAAATGACCTATATACCAAGTGGAAGATAACTGACTACATAAATGTTTGTGTGGTACATGACAGAGGGTACCTTGGAGAAAATTTTGCCGAGAGAAGGAAAGGTGGAAACGGAGAGAAAGACGGGGGAAGGGGATATGGACTACGAGAGCGTAGAATAAATAAACACCCGGCCAACGTCGGGTTTACAGCTAGTAATTATATATTTCCTTCTTGTTGGAAAGTACTGTAATTTTCAGAGACGAAGAGTAGCTCTCCATATTTCATCTTCAGCGATGGCTGTCGGCTAAGGTCGGCGGGTGGCCAGTGTTACGTATCTTTGGTGCCGACGAGGGAGATAAAAATTTCGGTACTCTTCGTCACCTTCAATGAATATAATACAGAAGAAAACCAACAAAACTGTCAATATATCATAATAATCGTTAACACTATCACCAATTAAAGAAAATAAATATTAACAGTAATATTTAGTTTTGAAATTGAACTGATTGATGCCATGAGGAATAATGTAAAATTGATGTGCTAGTTCAACTGCTCCTAACCCCGAAAACATAATATCGCAAGCAGCGCATTATCTCTAGCTGAGTGCGCGTGCAAAAATGTTCAAATATTTATTAAGCTTAAGGGACTTAACTACGGGGTCATCAGTTCCTAAGCTTACAAACTACTTATGAACTACCTTATACTAAAGACGGCACAAATATCCATGCCCGAGGGGGGATTCGAACCCCCGACCGTTGTGGCCGTGCAGACCGTGACTGAAGCGCCTCAGTCCCCTCGGCCACCGCTGCCGGCAGTGCGCGTGCGTACCAAAGGAACGCAACTGTTCAATACGCGCTCACAGATATTCAATACCCAATAAATTACAGTCAGATGACTTAATAGCCATCTTTAATAAATGAAATCAAATGTTTGTCAATCTGTGGGACTTCACTACTCTGCTCATCAGTCCTAAGCTACTTAAACTAACTTATACTCAGGACAACAAACACAGCCATGCCCGAGGGAGGACTCGAACCTCCGACGGCGAGCAGCTGCGCGCTCCGTAGCTAGGCGCCTTGGAATGCTCAGCCACTTCACCTCGCCCGAAAATGTTGAAATGTTCAAATGTTTGTTAAGCTTAAGTGACTTAACTGCGGTGTCATCAGTTCCTAAACTTACGAACTACTTATGAACTACCTTATACTACTTATGAACTACCTTATACTAAAGACGACTCAAATATATATGCCCGAGGGTGGATTCGAACCCCCGACGGGGAACGGCCTCGCAGCATAGCGCCTCAATGCGCTTGGTCACTCCGCCACGGCACCGATGAGCAAGAATATGATATTATAGCCGCTATAGCCGCTCGGGAATGGCTGTGCGCTCCAACGCGCCTTGTTGGGGAGTGCCAGGCTGTTCCGCGTCGGATGTTCGAGTCCTCTCTCGGGCATGGGCGTGTGTGTGTGTGTATGTGTGTGTGTGTGTGTGTGTGTGTGTGTGTGTGTGTGTGTGTGTGTTGATCTTAGCATAAGTTAGTTAAGTAGGCTGTTAAATCTTGGGTCTGATGGCCAGTTTTGATATAAATTTTAGTACTTGATACAGCTGTTATGTGCAGATTTCAGAAATTATGAACAAACAAAACAAAAAGCTGTCGTGAACACTAGACCTCTTACGTTGCGGGTCAACTAAGATGTCGGAAACTGGCTTCAATTTTGTGAAGTCATGTAACTCCCCTCTTTTATACCTTCATGATGTTTGGATATCCTAAGGATATCTTTGGATTGCGCTTAAGGATGTTTGGGTCGTTCCGGGAGGCGTGAGTGAGTAGCACGGACACTGCACATCGTACCCACCGTAATAAAAATAACTTTGCAGCAAAAAATAACGGATAAATTTTTTAATTATAAGATTTTCCGTCTTTTGCTGGCTGCAATTTACACAATTATTTTACATAATTTTGATGAAATTAATTACAGATATTGATTGAACGCTGAAGGACATAGGCTACTTTCGAATGTGTGTCCTTCTAAATATTTGTTGATTTTAACTATACAACTAGAAATCTGGAACATTTGAGCATCAATGTATCTTTTATAGCCCCTGAGTCGCTTGGAGACTTCTTGGAAATATAATTTATTCCTCGAAGTTTGATGTTTATTATATTTATTGTAATGATTGATATGTTGCACGTAATACGTTACAACATAAGGAATACAATGCTTACATAAGACGTCAACGTCTTCAAATAGCCGAACAATTTTAAATTCATCTTCCGCGGTTCTGTAAATAACATAGATTTCTACAATTCGTTTCGTATATGCACAGTAAAAACAGTTTCTAACTTATTGTGCACGGTATGTATTTGTAACCAACTGCTGTTTTTTCGTCTGTTGCTGGGAGATAGTCGGTTTGTGTCGTGCGTTGTCTTTTTTTTAATTGTAGACGGCAATTTTCACGTATTTTTAATTTTTTTTCTTTCATTCTTCTTACTTTAAACTGCGTAAAGTTTGCACATCAACCGTTTATATATGAAACAAATGGAACGGAAAAAAGATATAAAATAGACGGTAACTCTATACAATTGAAAAACGCGTTTCAGAAACCGATCAACTCCAGTCAACAAGAAAAATAAACAGTCTCGTACACCACTGGGATTCCCTCTGACTACACAGTTTTTTTTGCTCCTCAGTCTTTTACGTAGCACATTTTCTACGTACAGATTTTATATTTTCTGAGGGGTACTTTTCAGGTGGGCTCGCTGCACACTTTTGACTGAACAAATGACAGAAAAAACTTTTATTATGTTTGGTGGTGTGGCCATCTTCCGCAGAGGCTGTTAAAATTAAGAGGTTTTACCTCTTATGCTGGCTGCAATTATGACACATATTTTTCATGAAAAAACAAGTGTGTTTGCCTCTCTAACTATAAAGTAATAGGTCACGTGAAATTTTAATGCGGTAGGTCAACACAAGAAATGTTACACTTTCTGCGGAGCTATGAACATAGTTTATTGTATCATTTTCCAAAGAGTTACAACACAAAGATATAATTTTTTTAAAATGGAACAATAGTTTTTCCTATCGTGTATTGGATTCGTTTAAACCAGCTGCGTCGAAATCAATTTAAACTACATTCCTATCACTGTTAGTTTGGGAGCTACAACCCTTCAAAGTTTCGAGGGCGGAGGCTGCGATAGCCTATCTGACTGGCCGACTGGCTATTCCCTGGGGCACGGCCCACTGTCTCATGACCACCAGTCAGTTAGTTACGCTGTCGTAGACTCCGCCCCATAAACTTTGAAGGGTTGTAGCTCCCATACTAACAGTGATAGGACTGTAGTTTAAATTGATTTAGACGCAGCTGGTTTCAAGGAATCCAATGCACGATAGAAAATACTATTGTTCCATTTAAAAAATATATATATCTTTGTGCTGTAACTGTTTGGAAAATGATACAATAAACTATGTTCATAGCTCCGCAGAAAGTGTAACATTTCTTGTGTTGACCTACAGCATTAAAATTTCACGTCACCTATTATTTTATAAGTTAGAGAGGCAAACACACTTGTTTTTTCGTGAAAAATATGTGGCATAATTGCAGGCAGCACAAGGGGCAAAACCTCTTAATTTTAACAGCCTCTGCGGAAGATGGCCACACCACCAAATAAAATAAAAGTTTTTTATGTCATTTGTTCAGTCAAAAGTGTGCAGCGAGCCCACATGAAAAGTAACTCTCAGAAAATATAAAATCTGTACGTAGAGAATATGCTACGTAAAAGACTGAGAAGGGTAAAAACTGTGTAGTAGAGGGAACTCCAGTGGTGTACGAGACTGCTTATAGCGTTCAGAAGATGTTCCTTTTTTTACATACGTAACATTTACAGAAATACAGTACAGAAGGTGATCCTTTTTCTTTTTTTTTTTTCGAAAAAAAAAAAAAAAAAAAAAAAAAGTACCTAATTGTTTTTCGTGGAAAATATGTGTCATAATTGCAGCCTTCATTTTAACATCCTATGCGGAACATGGCCACACTACCAAACATAATAAAAGTTGTCAAAGTGTGCTGCGGGCCCACCTGAAAAGTACCTCTCAGAAAACATAAAATCTGTACGTAGAAAATGTGCTACGTAAAAGACTGAGGAGGATAAAAACTGTGTAGTCAGAGGGAATCCCAGTGGTGTACGAGACTGCTTATAGCGTTCTCTTCTCGGAAACCCTCGTAGAATGTACAGTACGTCCGCCGGGGTCTTTATTAAGTAATCTGGGCTCGAGGCACGGGGACGTTGTCCGTGCGGCTGTAGACGAGCAGCCTCCATTGAGCAGAGGCCGGTGGGCTCGCGCAGAGGAATGAGAATCAAACGGCCTCCCAGGCGAGACGAGGCTGGGCGGCTTCCTCCGGCAGATAGCGACGGAGCCCGCTAGGGCCTCGCGCCCTTATTATTTCTCACAATATTAACTCTGGCTGTGGGCGCGTACCGCACTCCGCGCGGCCCCCCGAAATTAACTTCTGTGTCCGCGGCGGCAGAAATAAAATGTTTAATTTTAAACCCTCTTTGCAGGAATCGTCTTAAGCTGTTTGCGTTTCACATTAGAGCGGAGAGAGAGTTCCCGTGTAAAAGGGAGCGAACAGATACAAAAGATACGGAATAGTCGGGCGCTCTCTCGAACTCGCCGCTTCCCGCTTTTGTTTAAAAAGCTTCCGCGTATAATTTAAAACGAAGGGGGGCTTTTGCGCCTGGGAGGACATCTACAGGCAGAACAGTTTAACTGTCGGCTCTCTCGTCCGATTACGGCGCCATTTAAAGGCCCCCCCCCCCTTTTTTTTTTTTTTTTTTTAATTCTGAACAGTTCCCTCGTTTCAAACGTTGATGGAAGAGTATTTCCGAATTTAGTAGAAATGTTCGTTGAAAAAAAAGGAACTTTTCTGGACTACTTTATCTACGCCGCGGCGGAATAGCCGTGCGCACTGAGGCGCCGTGCTGCGATGCGCGCTGCTGTTCTCTGTCGGGGGTTCGAGTCCTCCCTCGGGTATGGGTGTGTGTGTGTGTGTGTGTGTGTGTGTGTGTGTGTGTGTGTGCGTCTATGTTCTCCTTACGTTAGTTTAACTTACTGTAAGTACTTTGTAAGCTAGGGACTAATAACCTGCCGGCCGAGGTGGCCGAGGTGACTGAGGCGCCCCAGTCACGGTCTGCACTGCCACTACGGTCGGGGGTTCGAATCCCCCCCTCTGGCATGGATATTTGTGCCGTCCTTAGTTGTAAGTAGTTCATAAGTAGTTTGTAAGTTTAGGGACTGATGACCCCGTAGTTAAGTCCCATAGACTTTACAAACATTTGAACATTTGACTAATAACCAAGGGCCGGCCGTGGTGGCCGAGGGGACTGAGGAGCTCGAGTCACGGTCTGGACGGCCTATACGGTCGGGGGTTCGAATCCCCCCTCGGGCATGGATATTTGTGCCGTCCTTAGTCTTAGTTAGTTCATAAGTTTAAAATGTTTAAATGTTTGTGTAGCATATGGGACTTAACTACGGGGTCATCAGTACCTAAACTTACAAACTACTTACGAACTAACTTACACTAAGGACGGCACGGTGGGGATTCGAACCCCCGATCGTAGTGGCCGTGCAGACCGTGACTGGAGCGCCTCAGTCCCCTCGGCCACCGCGGCCGGCAGTTCATAAGTAGTTTCTAAGTTTAGGGACTGATGACCCCGTAGTTAAGTTCCATAAGCTATACAAACATTTGAACATTTGAATAACCAAGGCGTTAGATTTACAAACATTTGAAAATTTGAACTTTACCTACAAGATGTACGCTCTATTATGTAGTACCCGGTTTTACTATTTCTCTTTTTTCAACTCGTTTCCATGATATTGAACATAGCTTACCTTTTAAACTGGAACCAAACAGATTATTTACTGAATGAAACTTTCACTCTGCAGCGAAGTGTGCGCTGATATGAAACTTCCTGGCAGATTAAAATTGGGTGCCGCAACCGGGACTCGAACCTGGGACCTTTGCCTTTGCTTTTACTGGCGGAAGTAAAGTTGTGAAGCGGCATCGTGAGTCGTGTCGGGATAGCACAGTCGGTAGTGCGCTTGCTCGCGAAAGGCAAAGCTCTCAGTTTCGAGTCCCGGTTCCGGCACACAATTTTAATCTGCCAGGAAGTTTCAGATTATTTACTGTAAATGGAAACGAGCAGCCCCACAAGCTGCTTTTTAATACGAGGTATGTCCACAAAGTAAGTTCCGTTTGGTTATATAAAACAAACATGTAGAGATACAGAAAAAAATATTTATTGTACAAAAAACTACTACTGGTAAATTACTTTTCTACGTAGCTTCCGATATTTTGTAGGCGCTTGTCATGGGGAGGCACATGTTTTGTATGCCATCTTCATAGGAGGTTGACATCTGTGTATTCAATCGTGTGGTAACATGTTCTTTCAGCTAGTCATCATCGTTGAAGTGTTGACCTCAAAGGACAGATTTTAGGTGTAAGTAGAAGAAGAGATGAAAGTCGCTAGAAGCGAGGTCCGGGCTGTATGGAGGATTACTCAAGACGTCCCAGTAAAATTCCCGTAATAGTTGTTTGGTCACATTCGTCGTGTGAGGTCGGACATTATAGCGAAACATAAAATCACATTTTCACAGCAATCCGCAGCGCCTGTTCTGTATTGCGCGGCGCAATTTTTTAATGATTTAGCAGTAAAAATGTTTAAATGTTTGTAAATCTATCGGACTCAACTGCGTGGCCATCAGACCGTAGCTTACAAACTACTCAAACTAAGGTAAAGTAACCTAAGGGCAACACAAACACCCGTGCCCGAGGGAGGGACTCGAACCTCCGACAGTGAACGACCGCGCGCACCGCAGAACGGCGACCCAGCGCGCACAAACTCCGGACATAAATATTTTAATGTTAGCTTTTAGATCGTTTTCATCGGTTACGTGTCAGCTGCCTACTTAGAGATCAACTTCTACAGTTACAGGGTAACCTGTAACTATCTGAAGAAGACGTTCACAGTCGTAAGTGTTGTGGCGTCGCCGTTCGCCACAACGCCGGCGGTCTACGCACGTCGCCGCACAGCTTCAAGAAAGGCGTCTAAGTCGCTCCACATTACTTCGGCCGCCGGGATCGCCCGCAGTCTCGTTACCTCTTCGCCTGCTTTCGCGCGCCGGCCAGTAGGAAGACACGGGCTCAGCTGGATATGCTGGTGTACCACAGCCACGACAGTCAGTAAAGGAGAGCCAGTCAGTGAGACGCAGCCCCAGGAACACTACCGTTCCAGAAGTTCATCATAGAAGAGCCAGCCTTCTGTCTATGGAAAAGCCAGAACAGTTTTCTATTGCGTAGCTTACATGCTTCTCTAACTAGGGATGCAAACAATACATCGATGTTTTCAAAACATCGATGTATCATCCATAAACATCGATATTAACATCGATGTTTTGAACAGCGATATATCGCCGATGCATCGAAGACAGAAGTCCAAAACTATCGACATCGTTCAACAATTGATTGGCAACTCCATTATTACTCTATTAGTTGCTCAGCCAGCGTCAGCTCAAGTGTGGTGCTCCTGCTGTCGTCGCTCGTCTCTGTTTTCATACTTTTGAAATAGTAGGTAAGTGAAATATGAAGCAATCTGATGATTAAACTGATGTTTGTCCAGCACGGGCTGATGGCATTGCTGAAATTTCACCCTCCAACATCAGTGGAATCGAATCTTGTTACCCAGTCAGACTGATATCGTACTGTCAAAACGTCAGTTAAAACACCAAACAAAAGTCGACGAAAAATCCGAGACAAAAGCCAACAAGCCAAGTATAACATAGATTTTCATGTAAGCAAGGTACATGATTTGATAAACGTCATTGATGAATATTCTCTTTAAAACTACATGATAAAGTAATAACAGAAAGATGCAAAATGTTTAATTTTCTCCACGTCGACAGCTAAGAAAAATGCAATACGTCAACAAAACACAAGTTACTTCGCATGTAATGAACAAATCGATGTAAATCCCAGGTAAAATCAGCGCAATAGGTAGCGAAACCATATTCCCAACTTCTTTCTCATTCTAATCTGCCATTTCGCTGTATATTCGTAGCCTAGTGAAAGAACATAAATAAGGCAGATACGTTCTGGCAACACAGCTTCATTTCAGTGTGTTTTTCCTAATATTTGTTAAATGTATGGAAACATCGGAAAAACATTGATGTATCGTTTTTCAGAGCGATGTGTTTTTAACATCGATATTTTTCCGCAGGAACATCGATGCTTGAACATCGATGTTTTTATCAACGATGTTGTATCCCTATATATAACTCGGGTGCTTCGCGAGCACCGGAAAAAGCACCGGTGCTCTGCTGCAGCGCCGGTGGGTTGGGGCACGTGAGGCAGGCACATCGCTGTCACGGCAGTGGTAGCAGGGCAACGTGTTGTCGCAGCGCTTAGCGAACCGACAGTCATGTGGCTGTTTCTGAATTATTGAAACGAATAATAGCAATAATCCCAGTTTGTGTGTATGGACGAAAAGAATACTTTTATTATTATGCTCCTTACTTTGCACGAATTTTCAACACTGTTGATATTTGGTATCACGTTGAAGCTACTAATTTTCCCTTATTAGGCACAATCGTTTTAGCAGTTGCAATTCGAAATACAGCTCACATCGATGCATTAAACTTGAGCTGGTTTTTGTTTTTTGTTAATATTCGTAATGTTGTTCAGAACATTGCAACGCATTTTAGGACAATGGCATGAATCGTCGCAAATTCTTCTTCATGAGCGCCTTTATAAAAATGAATTGACATCACTGTTGTAACTGTGGTAGCGCTCTGTCAAAATTTAATCTTACTGTAGTTTTATGAGTTCAATTTGGATATATTATGGCACATCCTCTGGGTGCACCAAAAAGGCATCATAAAAACTTTTGAATCTAGGTTTAGTTATTTTATTTCTTCAAACATTTTATGCAATGAATATAACGCTTTGGTGTACTCCATAATGTAGACATCAGTACTTAATTTAAAGCATTCGTGTGGCTGTTTGTGAATTTC
Source organism: Locusta migratoria (assembly GCA_026315105.1). NCBI lineage: Eukaryota > Metazoa > Arthropoda > Insecta > Orthoptera > Acrididae > Locusta > Locusta migratoria. Next base: position 270,010,491 of record CM048747.1, read on the forward strand.
TGAAACGAATAATAGCAATAATGCCAGAATACTTTTATTATGTTCCTTACTTTGCACGAATTGTCAACACTGTTGATATTTGGTATCACTTTGAAGCCACTAATTTTCTCATATTAGGCACAATCGTTTTGGCAGTTGCAATTCGAAATACAGATGACAACGATGCATTAAACTTGAGCTGGTTTTTTTTGTTTTGTTAATATTCGTAACTGAAAACATTTGTTCACAAATGAATGTTGTTCAGAACATTGCAACGCATTTTAGGACAATGGCATGAATCCTCGCAAATTCTTCTTGATCAGCGCCTTTATAAATATGAATTGACATCACTATTGTAATTGTGGTAGCGCTCTGTCAAAATTTAATCTTACTGTAGTTTTATGAGTTCAATTTGGATATATTATGGGACATCCTCTGGGTGCACCAAAAACGCGTCATAAAAACTTTTGAATGTAGGTTTAGTTATTTCATTTCTTCAAACCTATCTTGAAAGTTTTTATGAAATGAATATAACGCTTTGGTGTACTCCCTAATGTGGAGCCTGCCGCGATGGCCGAGGAGACTGAGGCGCTCCAGTCACGGTTTGCACGGCCACTACGGTCGGGGGTTGGAATCCCCCTCGGGCATGGATATTTGTGCCGTCCTAGTTTCGTAAGTAGTTCATAAGTAGTTTGTAAGTTCAGGGACTGATGACCCCATAGTTAAGTGCCATAAACTATACAAACATTTGAACATTTGAAACCTAATGTGGACATAAGTACTTAATTTAAAGGATTCTGAGAGAGAAAATTTTCTTCTCTAAGCTGGCTTTTACAAAGCAAAACCTGCAATTTGGAACTTCCAATACGATCACACAGAGTACCGATTAATTTATTTTTACCCTACAAAGACTTGTTTCAATCATGTAAAAAACCTGTGATGTTTTTCTTGAAAGCGATGTCAGCGATCCAAATGTTCAAATGTGATGTAATCTTACGTCACAAAAGTCTGTCGTCACCGGTCCCTAGACGTACAAAGACCCTAAGCTAACTTATATTAATGAGAATACACACACACACACATTCACACACGCATGCCCGATGGAGAACTCGAACCTTCGCACGACTCGTAATAAGTATAATTATTTTAAAGGTATATTTTTGTTTTTCTTTTAAAATAAACAAGACCAAATCTTAATGCAGTAATCAGTTGCCTTCTGTCTGGTTCGACAATCCTCTCGTGTGTAACGGAATGTTTATTTTCGTAGTGACGGCGCTTTGTCGGTGCTTTGATATTTACGGTAGAGTAGCGTATTAAGCGCTGTGCTTTCCCATCGACCTTAAAGAATTTTCCCATTGAGCAATATAAATAACACACTCACATCCGAACCTTTTGTGCGCATGATAAATGTGCGCAAGATAGATCAACAGTGTCAATCAAATGTTCAAATGTTTGTATAGCTTATGGGACTTAACTACAGGGTCATCAGTCCCTAAACTTACAAACTACAATGGTTGAATACACAGATGTTAACCTCCTACAATCCCCCCCTAGGGGGGATTCGAACCCCCGACCGTAGTGGCTGTGCAGACCGTGACTGGAGCGCCTCAGTCCCCTCGGCCACCGCGGCCGGCGATCAACAGTGTCCTATTTGATAAGATTCAGTACGGATATTCAGCGTATCCAAGAAAACGCAAGAGCGAGCGCTGTCTCAGTCGCACGCGTGCTGATACACGGTGAGGCGAGAGTGGTGGGGGAAAGCATTGGGGCCACACGGCGCGGCACCGGGGCGCGCAAGCACCGAGTGCTCGAGTTGGAGGTGCCTGCGCCGTAACAGAACTATGTAATAGAGCAAGACTTTCTGCTACCGCAAGCACATCAAAGTTCAGTATTTATCTCATTGTATTAATAAATCCTTTGAAGACTCATCATTTCCTTTAGTTGCAGACCTTGTCCACATCCTTTCTAGTCATGGGTCACCTCTTTCTACTACAGCATCCCGAGGTCACAACAGTAACAGTTAATTCGAACAACTCCATGAGAATCCTGGCCTTGTTACATGGAATGTTATCTTATCGAAAACTGCTGCTGCTGAGAAACATGATCGTTATGCATGTACGTGGTGTGTAACCAGTGTACGTTACTTCTTGTCCATCATAAAGCCGTGCATGAATTCCACTAGATACATGCGTGCAGATGTGAATCACCCCCAGAGCATAATTTAGCCTCCGCCAGCTTGTCTTCGTTCCGAAGTACAGATGTCACCGAGCTGTTTCTCGGGTAGACGACGGATTCGCACTTTCACCAGAGTGGTGAAGAGGATAAAGTGATTCATCAAACTACGCAAGACTCTACCACTGCGCTAACGTCCAGTGACGATGGTCATGTTCCCATTTCCATCGTAGTTGCTGATGTCGTGATCTCAACATTGGCACCTGCATGGTTTGTCGCCTGCAGAGGTCCATCGTTCGGTGCAGTGTGAATGTTGAATTGTATATAAATTTAAGGGACTTAACTATTGTGGTTATTCAAAATATCCACAGGTGTACTGCCGGTCTATAGTGTCCAACGGGCACAATATTTCGGCGATCATACATGTCGCCATCATCAGGTGAACTGACGGACTGAGCTTCTGGAAACGCGCCGGCAGGGAGATCCGCACGCTACGGCTGCTCGAAGGGAACTGGTTCTAGCCCGGTAGCGGGCGATTTAAATACCTTCGACCCGCGGAGCGACTCCTCCGCGGACCGCGCCCCGCGCCGCGGCCACGTAGTGGAACCGATTGCGCCAGCGTCTGATATAACGTCAGTGTGAGGGCTCTGTCCGCCGTGGTCGTCACTTCGTTACGTTTGCCAGATTTACTCTTAATTTACCCAATAGCTGGTTCCCAAGCTTTGCTAAGATTATAGCCACAGTCACGGCTTATGAGGTCATCACTTGCGCGAAGTTCAATGGCCTCTCTAACGACGCAGTCCCAGTTTCTCGACATCTGTACTAGAATCCTAGTGCGTTCATACTCCATCGCATGATTCTCCAACAAACAATGTTCAGCGACCGCCGACATCAATCGTGTGAGCCTCTGGTGTTCATCGCATCGATCCTCGACGGTACGCATCGTCTGTCCAATATATGACTTTCCACACTGACACGGAATCTGGTACACGACGGCCTTCCTCAAACCGAGATCATCTTTGGCGATCCCCACCAGTGCACGAATTTTATTCGGCGGACAAAAAACAGTTCTAACCTGGTGTAAAGCGTCTCGCTGTGGAGCGCGCGGTTGCTCGCTGTGGAGGTTCGAGTCCTCCCTGGGGCATTGGTGTGTGTGTGTGTTTGTCCTTAGGTTAGTTTACCTACGTTTAAGTAATTTGTAAGCTACGGACTGATGACCACGCAGTTTGGTCCGATAGAGTTACAAACATTTGAACAACCTGTTGTTTTTTTCAAAATGCGGGCGATCTTCCCCGAGAGTGCGCCGAGGGTATTTAAATCGCCCGCTACCGGGCTAGACCCCAGTTCCCTTCGAGCAGCCGTAGCGTGCGGATCTCCGTGCCGGCGCGTTTCCAGGAGCTCAGTCCGTCAGTTCACCTGATGATGGCGACATGTATGATCGCCGAAATATTGTGCCCGTTGACACTATAGACCGGCAGTACATCCGTGGATATTTTGATTATCAAATACGTCGGGAGAAACTGAAGAATCACATCATTGTGGTTATTAGTCGAACTTACGACGTCCAATATCTATAATGAGGTGTTACTACCCAGCCATACGACGTTTGGAAATGGTGTCACCTCGATTTTACCACTTGTTGAAGACACTCACCACTGCACCTTGCGAACACCCGACAACTCGTGCAATTTCCGAGGTTTATGCCAAGCCCCCGAGTCGTCACAAGCTGTCTGCCTACATAGTCAATGGACAGCGTGGTAGATTGCCACACAGGGGGCCCGGTTCGATTCTCTGTCGTGTCAGAGATTTTCTTCACTCAAGGAGTGGGTGTTGTGGTGTCCTAATTATCATTTTATCATGATCGACACGCATGTCGCCCAAGTGGCGTCCCTTAAAGACTTTCACCACGGCCAAAAATGGCACACGAAATAATCATCACAAGCGGTATCGGTCAAACACATATTGATCACGACCTTTCCCCATTCTACAGCAGGACAGCATGTTCACAGGTAGTACTTTCACCATTCACGTGTCTGAATAGCATTCATTCCTCATTAGGTTTATCTCCTGGACGGGTTTATATCGATGGTACTAGGTTTGGTGTTCTGTCTGATCAGTATGTCTTTCTCAATAATGTTAAACACGTTTCTGATCCATTAAAATGATTTACCAAAACGAATCCTTATGTTGAAATTTCAGCGTTGAAACATGTTACAGCCGGCCACGGTGGCCGAGGGGACTGAGGCGCTCCAGTCACGGTCTGCACGGCCACTACGGTCGGGGGTTCGAATCCCCCCTCGGGCATGGATATTTGTGCCGTTCTTAGTCTTAGCTAGTTCATAAGTAGTTTGTAAGCTTAGGGACGGATGACCCCGTAGTTAAGTCCCATAAGTTCTACAAACATTTGATCATTTGAACAGTACGCTTGTCCGTATTTTTATGGAATATTGCTGCCCAGTGTGGGATCCTTATCAGGTGGGTTTCACGGAGGACACCGAAAGAGTCCAAAGAAGGGCAGCTCGTATCGTAGTGTCACGATACAGGGGAGACAGCGTTACGGAAATGGTACAGGATCTGCGATTGGAATCATTACAACAACGACGCTTATCGCTGCGTCATGGGCTACTTCCGAAACTCTAATCGCCAACATGCGAAAATATATTGTTGACTCCCACTTACATAGTTAGAAATGATGATCAGAATAAAATACGAGAAATCAGAGCTCGAACGATTTAGGTGTTCTTTCTTCCCACGTGCTATTCGAGAATGGAATGGGAGATAAACAGTGTAACAGTGGTTCGATGAACCCTCTGCCAGGCACTTAAATGTGATTTGCAGTATCCCATGTAGATGTAGACGTAGATTCACTTAAATGAATATAAGATTTGATTAACGAATAACTATTACTAGTATATAACTTACATTATTTTACAGCATTATGTGGTTTTGTGAACCAAAAAGTAATTGACCAAGCAATGCACAAGTCGAGAAACTACGCTATTTTCTCTGCCTTTTCTCTACAGTCAATAACAGGGTTACCACATATATCTGGCCCGCGTCCATTTTCGTATAGCAAGTGTGTGATTTACGGGCCAAAGGAGCTGAGAACTGCCTCTAGAGACCGTTTCGGTCGGAAGTTCGCATGAGTATCACGTTCCTTGAGATATAGTAGGTCGTTGCGGAACCTGCAGCAAACACGACGGGCATGGCGTCTGGTATGCTTCGTGGTGAGAAACACGTTCCATGTGACGACTGATACAGCATTTGTACTGTTTATCTTATTAAAACATGAAAAACAGAAACTTCTGCGGAAATTAACAAATAACGCTAACGCTATTTCAGTCAGTGTTTGCAATATATGGTCACACTCTTCCAGTATGCTCAGCCTTCCAGGTGATGGAAGGCTGGAATTGCTTTGGAAATCAGACATTGGGATATGATGCGCAGTTTATCTTGTTGCAGACGGTTTACGTTTTGGTTAGCTTCGTAAAGAAACTCATTGTCGTCTAGAATTAAAGCAAAGTATCGTGCCAGGTACTTCAATGCACCGAGAACTAATTCTTCTCTGGAAAATGCTGAAAGCTGAACGTAGTATTTAAACGCAAGGTTTCTTTGTTCTCACTTTCATATTATTACACAAAGAATTGCTTTGAAATGTAACCCTGGTCTGACACATAACTGGCTAGGATTACAGTTTCTGCTTTTAATAGAATCAGCATAAGCAGAGGAGACCAGATCCGTAGTTTCACATTGATTTATTTAGACCAGTTTCGGCAATTCCTAGTTTCCAGCTTCAAGTCTGTATGGCCTTTATTACACTAGTGTATACAACTGCATGTAACTGTCATTTATTACATAACACCGCATTACCATAATGACATACCTTCTAACATTTAAATATTATATTCTTGAAAAAGAGAAATGCAATATTGATTTAAGCCTAAGGAAATCCTTTCTGAAGGCATTTGTGTGGGATTGTATGGGAGTGAAACATGGACGATAAACAGTGCGGACAGGTAGAGGATAGAGGCTTTAGAAATGTGGTGCCACAGAAGAATGCTGAAGATTAGGTGGGTGGATCGCGTAACTAATGAGGAGGTACTAAACAGAAATGGGGAGAAAAGGAATTTCTGGCACACCTTGACTAAAAGAAGGGATCGATTGGTAGGAAACATTCTTAGACATCAAGGAATTGTGAATATCTGTATACCAGTCACTAGGAAAGTGTCATATCAGATCGCAAACCTGTTCCATACCAAAAGTATCAGCATTAGTTTCTCCACTAATAACAAAGTGAAAGACAAAATAATTCATAACATAAATTTAAAAGAACCACTACGTCACAGGTCTGGTATTTATAAACTAAATTGTTGCATGTATCGCAAATTTCACATTGTCCAAAGTAGAAGGAGTTTTAATACACGATACCGTGAAAACATAGATGCTCTAAGGTTCAACAACTTAAATAAATCAAACTTTGCTGCTCACTTGGCCCGCTACAAATCCACAAAGATAAGCATTGATGAAAACCTAGAAATATTACATTTTGCAGAACAAGGAGCACAAATGAATTTGCTTGAATAATTGAATGTATAGTCACATTCACAATAAATCTGATTGTATCCTGAATGATCATCTAGAATTAATAAACCAATTGTACTTCCAAATTTTCATATAGCTTTTATAATTTCAACCAACAAAGATGACATTTAACTGACAGGAAAATTTCTTAATTGGCCATTAGAAGCTGATTTCAAATGTAAATTTAAATGTAATTTTTTAACAATGAACACAAGTATCTTTGCACTTGCACTGCAGTATTCCATATCTGGATGAAACAAACGTCGCCATCTTGAATTTAGTGTACCTCACAGCTCAGCATGGAGCGATACAAATATCTCTCTCTCTCCTATAATAATTTATAAAGAAGACATTTCTGTGAAATAAGTTCAGTGTACAAGCAATAGATGTAATCCTAATCCAAGTGTAAACAATACAAGAAAGAAAACTTTGTTATATTTAGGATAAAAATATTTAACACTGTAACCGCAGAGACTATCCTGCTTAGCCATAACAGGCGGAATTAGCAGCACACCAACTGCTGGGATGGACACCATGCTGGATATGCCCCAATTACACCTTTGGGTCAAGAATAAGGCGGCAGCTGGTGCCTACAGACTCAAATCTGTCAACAGCTGGAACTCTTTAGGATATCCAGAATCACACACTAAAATAGTGAGTGAGGTAAATGAAGGAAATGTTGGGGAAATGCCAACCGACTATATTATAACCCCATACTGCTTCAACAAGCCTTTCAGTACGGGGGATATTGTCTGGTTCACTGACGGGTCGAAATCAGACCAAGGCGTTGGGCCCGGGGTATACGGGGTGCAGCCAAGACTGGAGGGCGTCATCTCTCTAGGGAAACTGGCCTCAGTATTCCAGGCCGAAATCACTGCCATCAGGGAATGTGTGGAGGAGAATTTGCGTAGGTGCTACAAAGATCGTAGCATCTATATCTATTCAGACAGCCAAGCAGCCCTGAGATCACTGGCAGCTCCTACAACAAGGTCTAAAATTGTTGCAGAATGTCACAGGGTTCTGGTGTTGTGGGTCCCTGGCCACTCGGGGATCAGTGGCAACGAACATGCCGACAGATTAGCCAGGATGGGGGCAGAGGCTCCATTTATTGGACCGGAATCTGTCCTGACAATCACCAAGGCAATGATTAAATTGGAGCTACGTAACTGGCTCAGAAGACAGCACGTAGAATATTGGACCAAAGTCCATCAACAAAAACATGGCAAGGTAATGATGGCAAAGCCTTGTTTTAAAAGAAGCTCTGCAATCCTGGGTCTGAACAGGAGAGAGATTAGACTCATGGTTGGATTGCTGACAGGCCATGGGAATTTCAAAAAACACCTACATACAATGGGAATAACAGAAGAGGACCCTAGGATCTGTGATGACGGTGATGAAACTGCATCACATCTGATCTTCGAATGCATTGCATTGGAGAGTAAAAGGCACAGAACATTTGGGACAACCAGACCCGAAGAAATTGTGTCTAATAAAGAACTGGTAATGGTACTCCTTGCACTGTTCAAGGGCATTGGTTGGCTTTACTAGACATACAGGGTGCGATACAGCACAATAAACTTAGTTTCGGTGCGGGCAGTGGCGGGTTAGACCAAGACTGTTTTGGCTTCCCTGAAAGAATCAAATCAAATCAAATCAACCTTGTAACCTATTGGTTCACGTAACTTTGTTATCTTAGGACACCAATGTAAACTTGAAATCAACACTGACAACTGATGATGGCCTCAGGCCCGAAACTAGTAACGGTGAAATAAATTGATTTATAAAAATCTTGTGGCTGGTTGCAGTATTTATTTACTACAGTATTATTTCGAAGGACACTGAGGTAACTGTAAAAAATGTTCAAATGTTTGTAGAACTTATGGGGCTTAACTACGGGGTTATCAGTCCCTAAGCTCACAAACTACTTATGAACTAGCTAAGACTAAGGACGGCACAAATATCCATGCCCGAGGGGGGATTCGAACCCCCGACCGTAGTGGCCGTGCAGACCGTGACTGGAGCGCCTCAATCCCCTCGGCCACCGCAGGTAACTGTAGTTTATAGTTCATCTACGTTAATGTTATAGTACTATTCACCGAACTTTATTGTCAGAGGTTGTGTGATGTTCAAAACCACGTTACTGTCCGGTAAAGCGACGGAATGACAGCTCTGACTGGACGTTTTCTACCCAGTTGTCTCTTCTTGAATGTGGTCTGATAGAAGGAAATCTCATAAATGAAATTCATTATACCACCAACCATGTGTTATAATCGCATGGACAATGGAGGATGATTAGGAAAAAATGATCATCAGACCCTGGAAGTCTCCCTCCGCCTCCCTCCAACCCTGTGTTAAATTCTGTTGTAAGTTGAATAGCGGATTTTGTATAGATTTTAGTGCAAGATTATTATGTTGGTTTTTAAAGTGGCAGCAACCAGCTGCAGTTAAATTAGTTTTATTATTTTTGGTTTTGGACAGTAAGTACCTTTATTCATAATTATGTACATCGTCTGAACCTGGTGGAAGGAAACTACTAACACAGTGTCCTTCAACTTCATGCTGCTAATTTAAAAATCAATTGTTTAATATTTGCTGAAAAATTGTTAAAATTTTATTTATTTTTGATGATAGATTGACGTTTGGTTTCTGTCCTGGATTCATAGGCCAACGCTTGTTTGATAATATTTTCTTTTGATAATTTTTTCCGCGATTTCTTCAGTGCGAGTGGCTGACTGTATGAAACATTCACACCCCATTGCTGCTGGTGGTCCGCAGATCGGCTCGCGCCGCTCGGAGTGGCGTCGTGGTCTAAGGCCTTATGTACGGACTGGGTAGCCGTTCTCGCCGGAGATTCGAGTCCTCCGTCGGGCATGGGTATGTGTGTGTTGTGCTCAGTGTAAATTATTTTCAGTAGTTTTTTAAGTCTAGGGACTATCTAATTGACGTCTATTTGCAGAAGTATTTTGGAACATATACTTTGTTCGAATAGTAGGAACTACCTCGAAGAGAACGACCTATTAACCAGTAGTCAACACGTATTCAGAAAGTATCACTCTTGCGAAACACAGCTTGCCCTTTATTCACATGAAGTGTTAAGTGCCATCGACAAGGGATCTCAAATCGATTCCATATTTCTGGATTTCAGGAAGGCTTTTGACACTGTACACCACAATCGGCTTCTTATGAAATTGCGTTCTTACGGAATATCTCCCCAGTTGTGCGGTTGAATTCACGATTTCCTATCAGAAACAACACAGTTCGTTGTAATTGACGGTAAGTCATCGAGTAAAACAGAAGTGATATCTGGCGTTCCACAGGGAAGCGTTATAGGTCCCCTACTCTTCCTCGTGTTTATAAACGATTTAGGAGACAATCGGAATAGCTCCCTTAGATTGTTCGCGGATGATGCTGTCGTTTATCGGTTAGTGAAGTCAACAGAGGATCAAAAGCAACTACAAAGCGATTTAGACAAAACTTCTGCATGGTGCGAAAATTGGCAATTGACACTAAATAAAGAAAATTGTGAAGTAATACACATGACCACTAAAAGAAATCCGCTGAACTTCAATTACGCAATAAATCAGTCAAACCTTAAGGTCGTAGATTCTACCAAATACCTAGGAGTTACAATTACGAACAACTTTGACTGGAGAGAACACATAAAAAATAATGTGCGGAAGGCGATCCAAAGATTACGTATCATCGGCAGAACGCTTCGAAGATGCACCAGCTCCACCAAAGACAGTGCCTACATCACATTTGTTCGTCCTCTCCTGGAGTACTGTTGCCCCTTGTGGGACCCTCACCAGGTGGGACTGACGGAAGACATTGAGAAGGTTCAGAGAATGGCAGCTCGTTTTGTTCTATCACGTTACGTGGGGAAAAGCGTCACGGAAATGTTGTACGAATTGGGGTGAAAATCATTAAAAGAAAGACGTTATTCATTGCGGCGTGATTTGTTTGCGAAGTTTCAATCACCGACTTTTAATTATGAATGTGAAAATATTTTGCTAGCACCCACCTACTTAGGTAGACATGACCATCCCAATAAAATAAGGGAAATCAGATTGAAAACGGAACGATTTAGGTGTTATTTCTTCCCGTGCGCTATTAGAGAATGGAACGGTAGAGAAAAGTTATGAAAGTGGTTAATGAACCCTCTGCCAGGCACTTGAATGTGATTTGCAGTGTATCTATGTAGATGTAGATGTAGATCACCATAGCAGTTTCGTCCAATATGTTTGCAAACATTTGAACGGGCTCGTGACCACAGATAAACTGGCCACTAGAACACGATGAACACCTACCTAATAGCTGCTATGTCTAACTTTGCCATGGATACGAGTGACTAATTGTCTTGGCATGGAAGCTATGAGGCCTTGATAGGTCGCTGGAAGGAACTGGCACCATGTCTGCACACACTAACCCAGATTTCCAGTGAGTGGGAATGGGCTCCGAAGCCACGTTCAGTCACATCCCAGCAATCCATTTCTGTTCAATCAGGTTCAGATTTGGCAAGGTGGGGGATGCATAAAATATTGGAACTCTCCACCATTTTGCTCTCACCACTACTTCACACACCTGGCCTTGTGACATGACGCATTATCCTGTTGTAAAATGCAACTTCTTCTTTTTATTTACCGTTTGTCCCGCCTGGCGGCAGGGCCCGCTGAGCGGATTCGCTGTCTTCATTTATTCGATCATAGCTCATGCCTGGGTGTATGTTTACAGCTTTCAGGTCACTGTGCACGGTATCGACACATCGCTGCCTTGATCCTCCCTTGGGTCTCTTTTCCAAAACTTCCACTGACTAAGCTGCCTTAGGTATTGTCATCTGCACAAGTATATGTCCAGACCATCGCAGACGATGTACCAGCATTTTCTCTTGGATGGGTGCAATTCCAAAACGTTTCCTGATGGTGTTATTTTAAACGTGATCCAGTCGAGTGACGCCACCTCTCCATCCAAGCATCTTCGTCTCCATGACCCCTAGTCATCGTTCTGTGTATTTTGTAGCTGGACAGCACTTGGTACCATAGAGTTCGACAGGGCAGATGACAGCCCGGTAGATCTTTTTCTTCAGATGGTCTTTCATCCGATGATCGCAGGTCACCCGTGTTGTCATTTGCCACCTCATCTAGGCTGCCTGTGTCCTTGCATTGACCTCGTCAGTGAATTTGCCGTCGCTACTGATTATAGAACCGAGATACTTAAAATTGGGTACTCATGGTACATCTTCTCCACCAACGTTAATGGTCGCAGCTTCTCTTGGCCATCGTGATGCCTTGCAAGATCTCCACTGGAGCTATGACTGCCCAAGTGAATGTTCCCCAGAACACAATTCTGCCTTGTCTCCATCCTGCAACACAGGTCTCAATCAGCGTTTCTCCTGGAAGAAGACGGATTCGCACCCACCCATCAGCTTGCTGGAGGGGATATCAGGATTCATCAGATTATACAATGCTCTGCCACCGCACCAACATCCAGTTATGATGGTCCCGTACCCACTGAACCGTGGTTGATGACGATGTGGTCTTAAAGCTGTCACATGTATGAGAGGCCCATCGCTGGGAGTGTCGGACGCACTGTGTATGCAGTCCTAATGTATCAACTACATACCGACTAGCGCAGCACCACTGGAACGAGATTTAGAAGGCGTCGCAATGCGCGCCAATTTAAAGAAGACTCGTGGCCACGACAATGGCTGACTCAGCAATTAGTACAGTCTGTACCCAAAGCAACAGCAAGAAGCATCTAGAGTAGCTCTATGTTTGTCAGGTAGCAGGCTTCATTTGTCCAGAAGAATTAGAAGTGTCTTGTGATATTTGTCACATTCCCCCTCCACGTCTGAAAAAGTTAAGTATTTTTTTGTATGTCTAATACAATTTTTATATTAAAGATTGTGGTTGTTCCAGCTTTGCTTCCAAGACGGCATCCTTTTTTTGTGTCCCAGCTGGAGTTCGACCCCCCAGTTCCCGACACATTCGGTCACACTTGTATTGTCTGGTATTACTTCCACCACAGTTCGCCGCCTGGTCTGTTCTACACATCTACATATATACTCCGCAATCCACTGTAAGCTGCGTGGCGGAGGGTACACTCTACCACTACTAGGTATTTCCTTTCCTATTCTACTCAGAACGAGGGAAAAAATAATGTCTACATGCCTCTATATGAGTCGTAATTTCTCTTATCCTGTGTTTGTGATCTTTGCGCGAAATATAAGTAGACAGCAGGAAGATCCGGCCCTTTAAATTTCCTTAACAGCATTTCTCAAAAAAGAACATCGTCTTTCCTTCAGCGAATCCCATTTGAGTTCCTAGAGCATTTCCGTGAGAGTAGCGCATTGGTCGAACGTACCGGTAACAAACCCAGCTGCTCGCATCTGAACTGCTTCCATGTCTTCCTTTAAACTGACCTGCTTCGGATCCCAAACAAGAGTTTTATACGCGGTCTCATTTACAGATGACGTACATATTTCCAAAATTCTCCCAATTAACCGAAATAGGTTGTCCGCTGTACTCACAACTGTCCTTACATGTTCGTTGCATTTCATATCGCTCTGAAATGTTACTCCTAGATATTTGAACGACGCGATTGCATCAAGGAGCTCAATAATAATGCTATATTCGAACATTATTGGATTGCTTTTCCTACTCATGTGCATCGACTTACATTTTTCTGCATTACAGTCAAATAAAGAGGACAGTTCCATACACCATAGCAGCATCAACACACCAGCATTCCCAGCTTACAAAACATCTGTAATGAGGGGTATCGGCCAAACCCTCGACGTCTCAGAATGGTTTCATATTGGTTCCGCCACTTGTTCAAAATATTCTTCACACCACGGATCGAATAGCCTGTAAGTCATGCAGTTTCCAGAATACTAATTCCAATCGCCGCGGCGGAGTGGCCGAGCGTATTATGGCGCTACGATATGTTGTGCGTGGCCGTTCCCCGTCGGGGGTATGAAACCTCCCTCGGGCATGTATGTCTTCGCGGTCTTTAGTATAAGCTAGTTTATAAATAGTTTGTAAGTTTAGGGACTGATGACACCGCAGTTAATTCCCATAAGCTTGGCAAACATTTGAACTCATTCCAATCCTCTGGGCCATCACAATCTGCCGTTGATACTCAGCTACATAACGCGCCTTCTGCATTGTGGACATAAACAGCACGTTCGTTGATACTACATGTGTCTAGCAGTGATTCATCGGCAGGTGACGCGGCTGTCTCCTGCATGAGTTTATTTAGATAGGACGAGGGTGGTCATAATGTTCTGCTTCCTCAGAGCGCCAAGGTCCGATGGCCATTTTGTGGTCACTTCCTCTTGCTACCTGCAACTGTCATTCACTGCCGTATAGAAAACGAGCATCCATTTACCGTGATACTTCCCATCTGGTGAAGGTCCTATCGTGTCTCTAAACAAGCTGGTGTGGCTCATATATTAGACACTAAGAATTTTTTTATGTGGTAGGTCACCCATAGAGCGTGCACTTCGACGTCAAAAAAGGATCTCAGATTGACAAAAGACAAAAAGGGATCATCGTGCAATGTCGGTAATGTATCGTATACCATGTTGATATGGGGGGGGGGGGGGGGAACTGACTGGACGATCAAGAAACACCAGAATTAAAGAACGAAAACGGTACTGTCGTGGCGGAGCACGCACTGTATGGCATCGATCACATAACAAAATTCGGCGAAACGGTAGTTCATGCCGCGTCGGATTAGCCGCGCGTACTGGAGCGCCGTGTTGAGGTGCGCGCGGCCGTCCGCCGTCGGGGGTTCGCATCCACCCTCGGGCATGGATGTTTGTGCCGCCTTTAGTATAAGCTAGTTCATAAGTAGTTTGTAAGTTTAGGGACTGACGACCCCGTAGTTAAGTCCCTTAAGCTTTACAAACATTTGAACTTTTTTTAAGTTCTTGCTGTGGAGAAGTGCTGACACCTACACTTGTTTAAAGAACCTTTAGAGGGAAGACAGTAGCTTCAACAAGAATGGGGAAAGACCCAGGGTCAACGGGTGCTGTACTCTCCTGCTTCAGCGAACCTTCGTCGCAAGTAGCTGGGTGGAACCACAGCGGTAATTACTAGAAAGAGCGCTTTGATGTTGGCGTGCCAGGTTCCTATAACCTGCGGCCGCAATCCCAACTGCAGTTAGCAATCAGCAATGAAGCGACAAGGTTTGACAGTGTCAGCTCATCAGGAATGGTGTGAAAGTCTTTGACCATACCAGCCGATTGTAGTAGCGAATCATTAGAAAGATTGTGAAACAAACTCCAACCAAAGAACCCAAGATAGAAACCAACAGGCCGTGTGTTACTAAATTTTAATGTTACAAATTGACGCACTCTAATACCAAAAACGAATTTATTCTGGCAGTATTGTGACTATACCACGGTTTATTAACACAAGATACTGGTACAGATCCTCGAAGAACACCGGTATACTAGTTCAAAGATAAAATAAAAGTACAAGGTTCATTCCTGGAAGACAGAAAAGAATCTACCTCACTCTTCAACAGGGAATTCGGGCGACACCAATGAAAATACTTGATCCAAAACACAAGTCTGTAGGCAGGCGAAATTAGAAGTCCAAGCCACAAAACTATACAAGAAACTCGGCGAAGAGTAGGCCAGTGTCTGGCGTAGGTCGGTAGCAACAAACCGTCCTGGTCCAGGTCGTACAACTCGTCATGTCTCGCGCGAGAGACTGGCGTCTTAATCTGTGCAAACTCCTTATATAGCAGACTACGGCCAATCAGCGACATGTGAAAAACATAGTGCACTTAGTATTCCCTCTGACACCGAGGTCGACTCTCCCCTGTCGGTGACTGGGTCTTACCGCCTGCTTTGTCGTGTCCTGCGCGACGTGGAAGTCTGCTGGGTAGCCCACTCGATAGGGGTGCTTTCTCCCTGCACGAAATGCAATATCGGTAATATTCCCAAAATAACGAAGAGAAATAGAATATGAGAAAGAACCGATACTTCCTTTATCATAAGGATAAACTTAAAGTGAACCAACACGTAGTGATCATTGGTAAGCAGCCGTATCAGAACGCTCTGGTGTTGATACGCTCTTGGAAGTAGGTACCACTTAAGTAACACATATCTTACTACTTTGTTACTATAAATCGTAACTTCAAATATTAACAACCACCAAAGTTTGTCTTAACTCATTGCTTGGTTATGTGCTTTATATTTAAAAAAAAAACGTGTACAGTCTCAGCCTCTGCAAAGGCCAGTTCTGCATCGACTGTTGCGCTTTTACTACGTATTTTTACAATGCCTAAAGCTGGTTACTTATCCACAGTGAAACTTGGAACACCGTTTCGTTTATTCTGTTGTTGATCGCCTCGTTATCGTCCGTGTTTCACTCCCGTACAGGGCTACATTCCAAACAAATGTCTACAGACAAGACTTTCTTACACTTATGTTAAGACACTTCTCTTTTTCGAAAACGCTTTTCTTTCCATTGCCATTCTGCATTTTATATCCTCTGTACTGCGACCATCAAAAGTTATTTTACTGCTCAAGTAACGAAACGCTTCTACCATCATAATTGTTTTGTTACCTAATCTAATTTCTTCATCATCACCTGATTTTCTTAGACTACATTGCATTCATTACCCTCGTTTTGCTCTTGCTAATGTTCATCTTAAACTCTCATTTGAACACTGTGCCCATTCCGTTGAACTGCTCTTTCATGCCCTTTGCTTCTTCAATATAATTGCAATAATTTGTTAGTTAAGTACGAGAGCGTGTTATGTTTTCTGTTCCGATACCCACTCCCACGAGTCACAGACAATTTCGAGGTGGGGTGGCTTGCGTACCTCAACGATACAGATAGTCGTATCGTAGGTGCAACCACAGCGGTGGGGTATCTGTGGAGAGGCCAGACAAACGTGTGGTTCCTGAAGAGGGGCAGCAGCGTTTTCAGTAGTTACAGGGGCAGCAGTCTGGATGATTAACTGAGCTGGCCTTGTAACATCAGCTAACATGACTTTGCCATGCCGTTACTGCGAACGGATGAAAGCAATGGGAAACTACAGTCGTTACTTTTCCCGAGGAGATGCAGCTTTACTCTATGAATATATGATGATTGCGTCTTCTTGGGTAAAATATTCCAGAGGTAAAATAGTCCTCCGGGCAGGGACAACTCAGGAGGATGTCGTCATTAAAATAACAAAACAGGCATTCTACGGATTGGAGCGTGGAATGTTATAACGCTTAATCGCGTAGGTAAATTAGAAAATTTGACAAGCGAAATTGATAGGTTAATGTTAAATGTGGTAGGGATTAGTGAAGTTAGGTGTCGGGATGAAAAGGATTTTTTGTTACGTGAGTAAAGGATTATAAACACGAAATCAGTTGGTTGTAACGCAGGAGTAGGTCTGATAATGAATAAGGAAATAGGAATGCGGGTAAGTTACTAAGAAAAGCATAGTGAACGCATTATCACAGCAAATATATACACAAAATCAACACCGACCACAGTAGTGAAAGTGTCTATGCCAACTAGCACGGCCGATGGTGGTGATGTCGAAGAAGTTTATGAGGTGATAAAAGAAATAATTCAGAAAGTTAAGGGAAACGAAAACTTGATTTTAATGGGGGACTGGAACTCGGTAGTAGGAAAGGGAAGAGAAGGAAATGTAGTAGATGAATATGGACTGGGAAAAAGGAATGAAAGAGGAGATCGCTCAGTAGAATTTCGTGCAGAACACAATTTTATGATCACCAACATTTGGTTTAAACATTATGAAAGGAGGCTGTATACGTGGAAGAGAAACAGGAGACACTGGAAGGTACCAGATTGACTTTATAATGGTAAGGAATATATTTAGAAACTAGGTTTTAAACTGTAAGACATATTCAGACTCTGACCATAATTGATTGGTTGTGAACTGCACATTAAAACTTAAGAGAATTCAGAAAGGTAGAAAGGTTAGGAGATGGAAACTGGACAAATTGAAGGAACCAGAGGTAATTGAGAGTTTCAGAGAGAGCATTAGGCAAGGATTGGTTGAAACGGGGGAAAGTAATACAGTAGAAGAAAACTGGGTAGCCCTGAGAGATAGGGTAGTGAAGGCCGCAGAGGATCGTATAGGCAGAAGGACAAGGCATAATAGAAATCTCTGGATAAAACAGGATATACTGAACTTAATTGATGTGAGGAGAAAATATTAAAATTCAGCAAGTGCAGCAGGCAAAAGGGAGTACAAACGTCTAAAAATTGAGACTGACTGGAAGTGCAGACAGTATAAGCAGGAGTGGCTAGAGGACAAATGTAGAACCGTAGAAGAACGCATAACTAGGGGAAAGATAGATACAGCCTACAGGAAAATAAAAGAGATATTAGGAGACAAAAAAAAAAAAAAGCGGTATGAATATCAAAAACTCAGACGGAAAACCAGTACTAAGCAAAGAGAGGAAAGCTGAACTGTGGAAGGAATATATAGAGGGCCTATATAAAGGAAATAAACTTGAAGTCAGTATTCTAGAAATGAAAGACGATGTGGAGGAAAATGAGGTAGGAGATATGATACTGCGAGACAGAGCGCTGAAAGATTTGAGTCGAAACAAGGCCCCTGGAGTAGATGACATTCCAATTGAACTGCCGATATTGTTAGGAGAGACAGTCACGAAGAAATTGTTCCACCTGGACCGCAAGATGTATGGGACAGGGGAAATACCCTCCGACTTCAAGAAGAACATCGTAATTCCAATTCCAGAGAAAGCAAGCGCAGACAAATGTAAAAATTACAGAACTATCAGTTTAATAAGTCATAGTTGCAAAATACTAACACGAATTATTTACAGACGAATGGAAAAACTTGTGGAATCCGACCTAGGGGAAGATCAGTTTGGATTTAGGAGAAATGTAGGAACAAGGGAGCAAACACTATTGACCATCCGAGAACGAAATTTCTGACATGTTGCAGGGAAGCGAGCGTGATTTTGATGTTGCCTGAGAGTAACATTGCCCAATAAACGGTTAATAATGCACCCTTTGAAATTCCGAAGGTATCAGGGGTAAAATATAGGGAGTGAAGAGTTATAATCAACTTGTACAAAAACCAGACAGCAGTTATTAGAATCGAAGTGCATGAAAGGGACGCAGTGTTTGAGAAAGGAGTAAGAGATGGTTGTAGTCTTTACCTAATGTTGCTCAATCTGTACACTGAGCGAGCAGTGAAGGAATGCAAGGAGAAATTTGGAGAGGCAATTAAAGTTTAAGGTTTGCGGAGGACATAGTAATTTTGCCAAAGACTGGAGAGGATATGAAAGAGCAACTGCATGGAATGGAGAGTGTCTTGACAGGAAGATATTAGATGAACATTAACAAGAGTACTACGAGTGTAATGGAATATAATGTCGGAAAATCAGGTAATGCTGAAGAAATTAGGAGATTAGGTAATGAGACAATAAAAGTAGTTGATGAGTTTTATTATTGGGATAGCAAAATGACTTCAGATGGCCGAAGTAAAGAAGATATAAAATGCAGAATGGCTATGGAAGGAAAGCATTTCTAAAGAAGCGGAACTCATTAACATCCATTATTAATATAAATGTTAGGAATTCCTTTCTGAAAGCATATGTCTGGAGTGTAGCACTGTATGGGAGTGAAACGTGGACGATAAGGAATTCGAACAAAAAGATGGCAGAAGCTTTCGAAATGTGGTGCTACAGAAGAATGATGAAAGTTATATGGATAGATCACGTAACTAATGAGGAGGTGCTTAACCGAATTGGGGAGAAAACGAGTTTCTGTAATATACTGACCAAGAGAAGGGATATTTTGGTGTGACACATTCCGAGACATCAAGGTACCGTCAACGTAGCATTAGAAGGAAGTGTGTTGGGTAAAAATCGTAGAATACGGCAAGTAGATTCAAAAGGATGTAGGTTACCTAACGTATTCTCAGATGAAGATGTTTGCGCAGGACAGGGTAGCGTGTAGAGCTGCATCAAACCTGTCTGCGGACTGAAGACTGCAACAAGAACCCAAAGAAGCGTATTGCCTGAGTTTGCCATATATTCCTTATGTTTGAAAACAAAATGACATTCGGAGCTATGTTGTAGCTCTGCTCGTCCCTTTGTATGTTTTACCTGTAATTCACGTTTCTGCAGTTTATACACACTACGTTTACATGCAACACATCTTCCGGAAGACGAAAACCGAATTTCCTAAACCATTTTTCACTGTCGTGTTTACATGGTATAGCATGAATCGGCTTTCCTATTCCACTTAACATGGCGGATAAAAAACAGCTGATTCAGTTAGCACAAACGCTAATTTTCTTCATTCATGCTCACTCTAATATTTGTACTTTTATTTCACATTAGAAAATATCACTCTGCCCGTATGTGCTGAAAATTGTTAAGAAGAAAACACAATCTGACAAGCCAAGAACGCTTCAAAAACGATTGCGTTTACATGGACACGAAAATCGACTGTGGAACTGGAAAACCGCTTTATAGAAGCGGGTTTTCAGAATCGATTTTGAAGTGTTTACATGACCAACCAAAAGCGGAATTGGGAAATCAGTTTACCAAATCCGGTTTTGGGAGCCCATGTAAACGGGGTGAAGGACCAACGAGCGTGCCAGTGCTGTCCATGTGAAATGTGTTGGTAAAGCTGTTGTTCTGTGTTAACGTTGAGTCGATGTTCAAGTAACGCACTACTTAAAACGTGTGTTACCTATATTGACAATACTCGAAACAGCTTGGCTTCCGCTCGACGTCCACTGAAAACCAAGAGATTCCAGCAGATGCAAAAGAATTCATAGTGAAATGTTTACATCAGGTTCGTTCTTATGTTGAATTCATTATAGCAGTGAGGCACTTGGACCATGTCGCCACGTCGCACTTAGCATGTAAGAATCCTAGCGGTGCTGCAATATGGTATTCATTTGTTTGGAACATATTTGTTGAATACGCAGTTGTTTGAATAGCGTTTCATACATGAAATGTTATATTCTCAGTACCCTATTAGCAAAGCGAATAATTGCCTCTCTTATTTCTCAGAAGCACGGTGGCGTCATGTAATTTCGGGTTAATTACTTACCTCTCTCAGGGGATTTCCAACCTGGTCACACAAAGCGGGCAAATTAACGGATTCATTAGGGCGCTCGTCTCCCGGAGCGTGGCATATGCACTCGTTCGCTGGCTGCTAATTAATCCCACTGGAAACCCTCTCGGCGAGAGCTTAATGTGCTTCCACCTTCTTGGAAGCAGGCGTTTTTCAGAAAATTAATGAAAACTCACCGCATCGCGACACGCGCTCGTTCCCTTCGCGCGAGCGAGCGAGAGAGAGAGTGCTCGAGTTTTCCTACTTCTGAACGAGACGGAAAATGGCGCAAAGCGCTCTTGATAGGCCTCGGGTAACGCGAGGCGCTGGGGACGAACAAGGCGGCAGAACGAGTACAAATTGCAGCTCCTTGAGACACAGTGGAGAGATGAGGAAGGGGGAGATAACGATGTGCTCCGGTGAGGAGACGTTTCTGCAGCGGCGCTGTCGATAGGAGGCGACGGATGGCGCCGCGTGCGATTCGCCCGTAACGACTCCGTGCAGAAGCAGCCCGTGGGATGGTTGGAGTGGGGTGGGATTCTGCGCGCAGGATTCGGAAATGCGTTACTGTGGCGCGGAATACAGCTTGACGGTATCGTAATAAAGGCTGCAACTCGCAACGGGTTTCAGTGGAAAAGGCCCAACAACTGGGTTAGGTCTTTCAAGAAAAACTCCCTGTGTATTACTCGATAAATTGTTATAAAATGATGTAGGTAATATTCCGACTTTTGCAACTGAAACAAAATTCTTATTTAAACCATACACGTTTTACTTCAATCAATAACTCTTTCAGTGCTCACCGTAGCAGTCTGATTTTCCTTACAAATGCCTTTGCCGATATTTTAAGCCATTCTCGTATTTTAAATTAGCACTGTTAAACAATTTAGACTCTAGGCTGCATGAAACTCACTGGCCTAAATAAACTGTAGAAAGCAGCAGGACTTGAAACCTCCACAACACGCCGATATGAACATCAACATATATTGAAAAGTTGAGACCAAGATTAGATCACAGGCATCAGCTTTTTGGAGCAGAAGACACAGCCAATCGACATAATTCCAGATGAAACTTTCTGAATACGGTGAGCCAATGCTAGGAAACTTCCCTCTTCACAAGAAACAACATCAGGAGTGCACCCAGAATGGAATATATGGAGATAGCTGAGGAGGATGAGAACTGAGGAGGATGAGAACTGAGGATGTGAACTGAGTACCGCAGTTAAGTACTATAAGCTGAACAAACATTTGAATTTTCTGTTCTGTTCGTAAAGAAACTGTCTTCTATAACTCAGCCACCACGTAATTACTCACGCCTTCTACAAACACGCTCGAACCTCAAAACTAACGCGTTGCGATGACGTCAAGGGTCAAACCTGACGTGTGGAATCGCGTCCTATAAATGACCCCATTTATAGCATTTGTGGATCTGGAGAAAGCTTTCGTCAGTGTTGATTGGAATACAATCTTTCAAATTCTGAATGTAGCAGGGGTAAAATATAGGTTTTAAAAAAGCAGACAGTAATTATTAGAGTCGAAGGGCATGAAAGGGTCGCAGTGGTTGGAAAGGGAGTAAGACAGGGTTGTAATCTTTCTCCAACGTTGTTCAATCTGTACACTGATCAGGCTATGAAGGAATGCGAGGAGAAATTTTGAGTGGGAATTAAAGTGCAGGTAGAGGGAATAAAAACTTTGCGGTTTGCCGATGACATAGTAATTCTGTCAGCGACAGCAAAGGACATGGAAGAGCAACTGAACAGAATGGACTGTGTCTTGAGAGTGCGAGGGTGAAGGTCGGTGTGAGAGTTTAAAATAGGAAAAGACTAATTTTTAAAACTCACAACCACCAGCTGCGAACCAAATTCCTAAACATGCAAAAACACTGGAACTGCGATTGCGAATGTTTGACTCGATTTCTAGGGGATGATATCACACGTTCGCAGCTTTCCTTCCCTGCATATGATTAACAAAACAAATTCATAATAAAATCAAGTTCATGAGAGAAAAAGGGTGTACTAACTACTATTTTTGAAAACACGTGAAAGTTCACTTTATGTTGTTTATTTCACAATATTTGAACCCTGTGGCTGATACGTCTGTACGTCGACACATTTACTTAATAAAGTTATAGCTCGTGAGCCCCCAGACAAAATTAATATTTGTCGCAAATTGTCTTCACACCACGTGCCTGTTTCAAACACCGTTTATGTTCGTGCCTATGCGACGACACGTGTTACATTAACAAATCACAGTCGCTTTAACTAAATGCGATGCACACTTTGTTCCACCGGCTAAATATTCACAAACACACAGTAGCACTCGATTTAACTTGTTGCAGTCTACGACGAGCAACCACATGTGGCAATTGCCACACACAAATCTAAAGTCACCACCTCGAGATCCACATGCCGACTGATGCAGAGCGACGCCGCCAGCCAGCTCGCCACGTGCTCCAGAGTTCTCACTTCCTGCCCTCGCACGCGCGCGCGCGTCAAAAGCTCAACTGCTGGGGTTTTTTCCCCTACGTCATCAACTTCCGCATGTGAGCTGTTCTAACCGATTTGCCAACGTACAGCGCTCAGCCAATACATTTCTAAAACTTTACTTAAAATCAAAATAATTACACTACACATTAAATAAATTGTCTTCTTAGGTTTTTATATTGGTATAAACATACTTTGTACTATTTATCATAATCGTGCTATTTCTTATGTCACAGATAAGTGATTTAACTGAATACTTTAAGATAAAATACACAAGATTAATTGAAAATAAAATGAGAAATAGTTAATATATTATTTTTATAAACAAAGTATTTATTGGTAATTTATTACTTTTCATTGTCAATTAAACATATTACGTTAGATGTGACTATATCAGCTAGTGTATTGTTTATTTGTCAACATGCTATTTTGTAATGAGGGCCTTAAAGGTTCCTAACTGCATCGTATTACTTCAAATGCCAGTAGTATTGCAATATTTGTGCATTGCACTGTGCCTGGCACTCGCCATTGTCCCTCTCTCCCCTCAACGGAAACGAACTGGAAAATCCTAAGTTGGAACAAGCCACCAACGTCGGCCTGCTCGCTGGCCTCCCGTCAGCTACAAGCACACAGCAAATCTCAACGTGGAGAATTTCTACCTTTGGCCTAACTATAAATGTTGTCACCCAACTGCGTACATACATTGCTACCATAATTAATAAGATTAAAATTGTGTAACATTTAGTGCATTGGCATGGTCAATGTTTGCAGTGAACTTCATACTGTTTAATTATCAAATGCTATTGATTACCAGTATTTCTGTTAGGCGGTAATCTCACAAGAGGAGGTTATAAGGTCAACTTTACCAAGAGTAAAACAAGGATAATAGAAAGCAGTGTCAGAAAATCTGGCGATGCTTATTAAATTAGGTAATGAGCCAATAAAAGTAGTGAAACATGTGTGTTGCGAGTGTTGTCGTGGTGTAGGCGTGTAGTTGTGACTGTTTATTGCTCATTAAACATGATATCTCTTTGATAAATTAATGCTATCATCTAACCCTGCACCCTCATTTGCATACCTGCAAATTGATTTTAATATATAACAAATTATTTATATGCAAATTTATCTTAATCATGAGCCGCCATATATTTTAACACAAAAAAGTTAACTCAGCCTATTCTAACCGTCGAATGGCAACACGTTAAGATTTCAAAATATATATTATTTTTTAAAAAATCAGTATATCAGTATTAATAAAATAAAACTCAAGTTGAGGTGAGCTAACAATTTCCCATTAGTTATACACATAGAAAACTAACCCACCAAAATACGTGAGTGGGTTTTAATGAGGTAAAACAATTCCAAATAAATGATTATATTGTACAATAAAGTTAATACAGCCTGATAGAGAAAAAATCAAAGTTAGTGACCAGTTGTCACTGTCAAAATATACAAAGATCGAACACTAATCACTTTAAATCACAAAACATGAATTAATTGAACACTTGATACAAAATAACATAAAATGAATGGCTGTATCTACAGCTACAGTACCATAGCGATCATGAATGCAACTAGTTTGCAACTGAAACAAGTCACTGATTAGAAAACAAGACGATTACTGACGAGAATAATCAGTGCCTTATCAGGGGTCGCGGTTGCGCAAGCAATATACTGTACCCAAATAGGAGTCATGCAGAAACTCGCAGCAGTAGCAGCAGCGTCGTTGGCAGTCACCAGGCTCAGCGGCCAGCGGCGCTGAACGTGAAGAATGAACTGCGCTAAAGCCGCCGAGTTGTGATATTTACATCTATTGTGTGCGCTTGCGGAAGCGTAACACGATAAACAAATAACCGTCTCTACGGTAAGCTAACACATAGACTAAAACTGGTCGCAGATGGCGATGCCACACAACATGAAAGTTCAAAGTGTAGTTTAACAGACCAACACTTTGAAAAATAATCAAAGTTCCCGACCGACCAAAACGGTGAAAAATACAAGTCCAAACTTAACACAGAAACTTTCGCGACACGGTGACGGGTTAGCAACGCACAGTGAGACCTTCCCGAACGCCGGTCTTCATAAGAGCACCACTGTTTCTCGCACTCTGTCCGCTCCACGCAAACACTTGGTAGCCGTGAGAACAGCCACCTACGCTCAACCCTCAGGCCAATCGAGTCGTTCACAAAACATCTGCGCCAATCAAATCGATGGCCTGGGACCTGCCAACTGCCTTCCAAAAAGGAAATATGTTAGCAACCAATGGCGCTCTTTCCCGCCAACTGAAGGCCCATTCCTCCCCCAACCAGCTGGAGTACCTACACTTGGTCACGTAGTCCAGCTTGGTTCTCAGAAAATCATCAAAAATAATCCGCTGTCGCCATCAGGGCACATCTGTATACAGTAGTCTTATGTAGTTCGCGAATGAACTAGTTCGGAAGAGCGCTCCCACAGGCGCCTCTTAGTTTGTCCGCTCCTTTTCCGACGACTGACGGGGAACAGCGAGAGGACGCGAGAGCGCGCAAAATCGCGTGATTCCCTTCTGACAGTTACCGTCATTTCGAGCTGAGATGCAGCTCAGCTGTAGTTTCATAGTTCACTACCACAAATTTTCTTTTCTAAAGTATTCAGCATGGTCTAAATAATTTTTACTACGCGTACTCTGTATGCAAAGTAGTTGAATACCATTGTATCACCCATTCGTGTAATTTGCTTAAGTATTTGATGTCTAATTGCCCAAGCTTTCATAACAAAAGAAAGATTTCTTTTAGTAGCGCTAGCAAAAGCCAGAAAGAGCGGACGAACTAAAAATAGCGACCTACTTCGCGGCCGAGCTGCGAATAAAAGGAGAGCTACCGGTCGCGAACTAAACTATGCGCGATCGGCCGCGAACTAAAATATGCGCAATCGGTCGCGAACTAAAATATGCGCAATCGGTCGCAAACTATTATGCCCAACGTATCTCGCTTCTTAGTTCGTTGCATTCTTTTCCGAAGACCGACGGGCAATAGCTAGAGGACGCGCAGAAGAATTAAAAATCACGTGTTTGCCTTCTGCTGATGAGAGCCATTTCGAGGTGAGTGTCTGCCTGCTAGATTACATAGTTCAGTGCTACAATATTTCTGTTATGAAGTATTCTGCACTCTGCAATATCTGACTAATAAACTCCATAATGCCAAGATATAGAGATAACTCAAAACTTAAACGCGAGAAATTATCCACAAACTGTTTCTTTTGGTTTTCGTGGTATCGTTAGCGGCTCACGCAGCAAGTGCATGAAGCAGCTAGGTGAGGGAACTTCTCCCTCCATCTGCATGCGCAGACCACGCCGCTCAGTTGTCACTGGGAGCGGACGAACTAAAACAACGAACTAGTTCGCGGCTCTGCCGCGAACTAAAGTGAGCGCTCCAGATCGCGAACTATTATGCGCAAGTCTAGTATACAGCTCTCTGCGCACCCCCATCACTGTGTGGGACGCACTCTGCTTTCCTTTTTCATCCAGCCTGGTAGTCCCAGCAATACAACAAAATGTCAAAATTCTCGGTATTCCGCCAATTTAACACACTGGAGATATCGAGCTCCCAATAAGATCAATCGGCGTGACCATCTCAGCGCCCGCAACATTCCGTTAAACCAAATGCGCCAGACTCGTAGCAGGCAGACAGACACAAACGCTCATTGTGAAGCTTCCACTGGCGGGCCACACATGTAACGAGCGGGCCGCGGCATACGGCCTCTGGCCCGACCGGTCGCCGGTAGTGATAAGCTCCCACAACCTTCCTTTGTAAAGCCTCAGACTCGAGGCTGACCGCCCATACCTCACCCCCGAGTAACGTTAATGTGCACGGCGTAGCCAAGTTTCGGCAGCGAGCCAGGCAGCAAAAAAAAAAAAAAAAAAAAAAAAAAAAAGTTTGTAATTATATCGGACCAAACAGCGTGGTCATCAGTCCGTAGCTTACAAACTACTTAAACCTAGGTAAACTAACCTAGGGACAATACACACAACCATGCCCCAGGAAGGACTCCAACCTCCACGGGGAGTAACCGCACGCTCCGCAGCGAGACGCCTTAGACCGCTGGGCCACTCCACCGCGGCGACAGGCAGCAGAATAAATGAAATGCAAAGAACTGAATTTAACACAATAAAGCTACTCTAATACACCCATTCCCCCTACAGTCGTAAAATAACCGGCGATAAGAAGACAGCTTCAGTCACAGTCTGCACGTCCACTACGGTCGGGGGTTCGAATCCCCCCTCGGGCATGGATATTTGTGCCGTCCTAGTTCGTAAGTAGTTCATAAGTAGTTTGTAAGTTTAGGGACTGATGACCCCGTAGTTAAGTCCCATAAGCTTAACAAACATTTGAACATTTTGATAAGAAGACACAGCAGCAATAAAATGAAACTCTGATAGATAGAATGATGTACAATGAAGTATAAAACATGACGGTAGACAGAGGACAGACACAGGAAGCTGGATAAATAACCAACTCCTATCAGTAGTGGATTGTTATTTCATCTACATAGATTATCTGCAAATAACATTTATGTGCCTGGCAGAGGATTCATTAACCACTTTCATAACTTTTCTGTACCGTTCCATTCTCTAATAGCACGCGGGAAGAAAGAACACCTAAATCGTTCCGTTTTCGATCTGATTTCTCTTATTTTGTTGGGATGGTCATTTCTCCCTAAGTAGCTGGGTGCTAGCAAAATATTTTCGCGTTTAGAAGTAAAAGTCGGTGATTGAAACTTCGTAAAACAGATCACGCCGCAATGAATAACGTCTTTCTTTTAATGATATCCACCCCAATTCGTGCAACATTGACGCTTTCCCTTCCGTAACGTGATAAAAGAAAACGAGCTGCCCTTCTCTGAACCTTCTGAATATCTTTCATCAGTCCCACGCGGTGAGGGTCCCACAGTGGGAAACAGTATTCCAGAAGAGGACGCACAAGTGTGATGTATGCAGTCTCTTAGGTGGAGCTGGTGCATCTTCAATGCGTTTTCCCAATAAAACGCAATCTTTGGTTCGTCTTCCCCACAATATTTTCTATGTATTTCGGTAGCAAAATAACTTGTGATGTAAGTAAAGAATATATTAAATGTAGAATGGCTGTGGGATGAAGCGAATTAGTTGACATCCAATACTGATTTAAATGTTTGAAGTCCCTTCTGAAAGCATTTGTCTGGAGTGTAGCATTGTATGGAAGTGAATCGTGGACGATAAGGAATTCAGACGAAAAGATAATAGAAGCTTTCGAAATGTGGTGCTACACACCAATGATGAAGATTAGATTGGTATATCACGTAACTAATGAGGAGGTGCTGAACATACTTAGTGTAGAGGTAGGAGTTTGGTACTTTGCTGGTTTTGTGGGCTGTGGGATTCGGCTGCTGGCTTGGAGTTAAACAGCAGTTCCTGTACAACTAAGAAATTGTCTTTATTCAACACTAGCTTAAACCCGCGACTCCGCTCCCTTGTTGGTTGATTGTGATAGATAAGATATATTTCAGTAGTGTGTTATGAGACTGAATAGTAAGTAGTGTAGATCAAATCACACGTAAAAATGCACTCGTTTCGAAGAATCCAATCACGAAATTCAACAATAATGATTGTAATAATATCATAGATCGATCACTTGATGTAATGCGCGATTCGTCAAATCGATTTTTTAAAGAGATTCATTAAAAGAAATTTCTTTTTTAGTGCTTTATTTATTTATTCTTATATTCCCTTATTCCTATGCTTATCCTTACAGAGAAAGAGCTGAAGACATTGTTGAACGCCTAGACCGAATACATGGTCTGTGGCATCACGTTTCGCTGTATGTAACCTCCTTGCTATAGAGTCGCAAACGTCATCGCTGGCCTCCAGTCCGAATTATTTTTATAATTTGACGATTTTCAATCAATATATCTTCCACCCTCTTATAGCTGTCGGCATGGAACTGCTATGGTGTACAACGGAAGACTTCGGACAACAATTACATACAGACTATTCGTTTGCGTTCATTAGTTTTCGCTGCAAAGCGAAATATTAACACACGCACACACACGTAGAATTTTATATACACCGATTACTTTCCATCCCAATATACTCCACGCGTTTATCATTATCAACTCTCAAGCAACAATGCAACCAATAAAACCATTTTCAAAGAGTAAATATAATTTTCAAAGAGTAATTATTGTTCCTCATTTCGCGTTATATTCTTCAAATTACTAAATATCTATCAGATCGCTATAAAACCGCGCCTAAAACATTCCTCAGGTAAAAATTAGTAACTGTATATTTAAGTCTCTGCGTCTTGTCGTTCGGACGTGATAAAAGTACACCGAACAGGCATTCACACACACACACACACACACATACACACACACACACACACACACACACACACACACATATATAGCTATCCGATCGCCATTAAACCGTGCCTAAAGCCTTCCCCGGGTAGACATCAGTAACTGTACAAATTTTTAGCTCTTTATGTCTTGTGGCCGGCCGCGGTGGCCGAGGGGACTGAGGCGCTTCAGTCACGGTCTGCACGGCATCTACGGCCGGGGGTTCGAATCCCCCCTCGGGCATGGATATTTGTACCGTCCTTAGTCTTAGCTAGTTCATAATTAGTTTGTAAGCTTAGGGACTGATAACCCTGTAGTTGAGTCTTACAAGTTCTACAAACATTGGAGCATTTCTTGTGGTTCAGACGTGATGAACGTACACCGAACACACATTCACATTTATAGATATAGATTAAAACATGTCATGTTGACTTTTATCTGCGTATTCTGGTGCCCTTAATATTCCGAGCCGGCCGCGGTGGCCGAGGGGACTAAGGCGCTCCAGTCACGGTCTGCACGGCCACTACGGTCGGGGGTTCGAATCCCCCTCGGGCAAGGATATTTGTGCCGTCCTAGTTCGTCAGTAGTTCGTTAGTAGTTTGTAAGTTTAGGGATTGATGACCCCGTAGTTAAGTCCCATAGACTATACAAACATTTGAACATTTGAATATTTCGAGCGAGGCCTGTCGTACGCCGGCACCGGTTGCCGCCTGCTAGCGGCATCTGCGATCGGGCGTCGTGTGGAGTCAGAGAACTGCAGCGCGTGTCCCGCGGCGCAGCTGTGTGAGACGATGGCGTGACGTCAGGCGTCGGCGAGCCTCCTGCAGACGCGAGGGGGGTAGCGTGTGACGTCAGCGGCGCGCAAGACTGCGTATCTCATCCGAGGGGCGCCGTGCTGTCTCGCGATGACCGGGTCGCCTCGCGCCTTCCGGCGGCAGCGTCGACAGTCGGCCAGCGGTGACGCAGGAGTCCGGGGCTCGGGGCTCGGTGTTGGCCGTTGTTGAGATGTCGCGGCGAAGCGGCACAGGCAGTGCGCGCTGCCGCTAACCACCACGGTCTTTCCTCTGGTATCCCGGAACGATATGTTTGAGAGCCCGCCAGACCACATGGACTATGACAGCAGCCGTTAGGCGGCGCGCACAACCTACTAGCGCTGCCATCGCCACTAGAGCGCTGCACGCCGTGGCGCGCCGACAGCGCCGCACTATATAGGGCCGGAGCCACAGCTCGCTCCGCGCAGTTTTCGCCGAGAGGCCGTCCCGCACGCACCCTCGCTCGCTTGTTCGCGCTCGCGCCCAGACACGTGACGTGGTACGCCGCGAACGAGGAAGGACATTAGTTGCTGCGAGGGGGCACATCGCTGCGACACTAGAGCACTTGCTCTTGTTGTCCAGCATTGTGCCCCACAAGAAGACGCGACTACGACCACTGCAGTGCTACCGTTGCCAAAAGTTTGGCCACGCAGCACTGCAATGTAACAACGCAGCCGCGTGTTTAAAATGCGCAGGGTCGCACGATACACGCGACTGCACGGCACCAAAGGGGGCTCCACACAAATGTGTGAACTGCGGCGGCGCACACGCTGCGAACCACCGCCGCTGCCCTTACGTCACACGGTGGGAAGATGAGCAGGCAGGAACAAGCGTCCTGACAACCGCCACTACAGCCAGGGCATCGGCGAGGACCAAGGCTCGACCTGCGAGCCCGCCAGCACATGAGCAGGCCACGGCACAACATTCGGAGCACACCATCGCTGCGATTTTATCGGCGATGGAGGAGGAGCGTGCCGCCGTTAGGAAGGAACTAGCGGCGCTACGAACCGAAGTGCAGCAACTCCGAGAGGAAGTTCTCTCTTTAAATAAGCCGAAACCATGACGCACTCTGTCGCATGCGACCACTCAAACGGACGATCCCGAGGAAGTGATGGACGTCTGTACACAAGGGGACATGGCGGTTCACACAGTTGAGCCAGCACTGCGAACACAGACTCAAGATTCGTCACCATCCACGGGATCGGTATCCACTCCCAAGAGCGAAGAGCAAATTGAATACGAGAAGATGCACTCCTTAGTGAAGAGCACAAAAGACTTACCACAATTTATGGAATTTGCAGCACAAGAAGCGGATAAATTTAAAGCTGGTCAATCGCCCATTCCTTACTATTTAGCGGCCGTCAAACCCACTAAGCCCCACAGGCCTTTGGACCCACGGCTCTTGAAACCGATTTTCAAGTACTTTCACAAAACTGACACACTCTACGTCAATACCTATCCAGTCTTAACGAAAATTCAATGGCGGTATATATTGGACATGATCGCTGCCGAAAAACAGGAGAAACAGAATCTACCAGTCACCATCTAGGACAATCAGTGGACTTAGAACACTATGCATCAATATGGAGCTTACATTTCAGCTATAAGAGGACTGGCAACATCGATACTTGACAGATAATTTTGATATCGGGAATGCAGGACAAAAAGGACCCTTGTGAGCCCTAACCTCCTGCAATGAGTACAATAAAGATAAAAGAATCCTCTTACCTTTCACCCTGGAAGTCCAGCCGCCAAAGGCGGTAGTACTTCGGCTGCAGCACCAGGCAAAATTAAAAAAAAAAAAATAAAAAAAAAAAAAAATAGCTCGCTCCTCAGTCTTGTGTTGACTGCGCTCCGTTTACCTTCGCTATTCATTGGTTATCTGGCTTCGTACTCTGCTCTGTCACGGTTCTGATTTGGCTTTCGTTTGGATCTTTGGTTTTTCGATTAGTTGTTGTTATTGTCGTCTCTGTGGTTTCGTGGAGTGTTTCGCGTTAGCGGCGACGCTTGATCGGTCGCTCGTCGCTAGTCGGTCCCGACCCAGTCAGGTCTTCGGTCATAATACTTCCGATGGTGACGACTACGACGTGTGGCACAGCCTGGGCGGCAGATGACCTCCCACCTGTGACTGACGACTGACAAGCTGGCTGGTGCTCTCAAATGTTCAAATGTTTGTAAATCTATCGGATCAAACTGCGTGTTCATCAGTCCGAAGCTTACTAACTACTTAAAAAAAATGTTCAAATGTTTGTAAAGTCTTTGGGACTTAACTACGGGGTCATCAGTCCCTAAACTTACAAACTACTTATGAACTACTTAAGAACTAGGACGGCACAAATATCCATGCCCGAGGGGGCATTCAAACCCCCGACCGTAGTGGCCGTGCAGACCGTGACTGGAGCGCCTCAGTCTCCTCGGCCACCGCGGCCGGCAACTACTTAAACGTAGGTAAACTAACCTAAGGACAACACACACGTCCATGCTCCAGGGAGGACTCGAACCTCCACGGCGAGCAACCGCGCGCTCCGCAGCGAGAAGCTTTAGACCGCTCGGCTACTCCACCGCGGCGGTGCTCTCTAAATACGTCACCCCAGTTCTGAATTCGGCGCTGGAACCTACGACGGTGCTTCTATTAAAAAAGACAGGGCGGGAAGGTCAGTGCGTAGTTGACAAAGTTCCTAAAACACCTCCCCTCTTTCGTGCCTTCCCTCGGCGATGTTATTAACGCACTTCGTGCCAGTGCCCTGGTTTGTAAACGGGGCAGCACTGCACGCGAGGTGCCGTGTCGATTTGCAACTTTAGTGCACGTCTAAAATCACTCTTTTTACTAACCTTGAGTCTTCTGTCGTAGTTGATTTCCCATTGCGCAGGTGAAGCACACAGGTCGCGCATCCGTTGTACCTGAAGTGATGCTTAAAGAGGTGTTGAAATGTGGCTAGGAAGTACTGCACTACGATTAACTTTAGCTTTTGTAGGATGCCAGTGCTTGTTTTTATTGAAGAAATGCCAGTGTATATCCAAGCACAAATATACATATTGAGTAATATTAAATATATAAACGATAAATAACGTATAAACTGTGCCGGCCGCGGTGGCCGAGGGGACTGAGGCGCGTCAGTCACGGTCTGCACAGCCACTACGGTCGGGGGTTAGAATCCCCCCTCGGGCATGGATAAAAATGTTCAAATGTTTGCATAGTTTATGGGACTTAACTACGGGGTCGTCAGTCCCTAAACTTACAAACTACTTATGAACTACTTACGAACTAAGACGGCACAAATATCCATGCCCGAGGGGGGATTCGAACCCCCGACCGTAGTGGTCGTGCAGACCTTGACTGGAGCGCCTCAGTCCCCTCGGCCACCGCGGCCGGCGGGCATGGATATTTGTGCCGTCCTTAGTATTAGCTAGTTCATAAGTAGTTTGTAAGTTTAGGGACTGATGTGCCCGTAATTAAGACCTCGTAATTAAGCTCTACAAACATTTTAACATTTGTATAAACTGTCCCTGGCCCGCACTGAACTAACATGAATGTGCAAGGTATCGCGGTCGGCGCTCGACTGACTGCCGCCGCCCATCGCTGCGCGCCACACGCCACTGTTTTGGCGCCAAGCGAAACTTCTAGACTAACATTGTTCAACTTATTACAAAATATACAAATAATTAAATCTTTGAATTAACCGAAATATAGCTTAGCACAAAAGCATTACGGAAACTATACAGATAATTTTTAATAGACATAGGAAATATAATTATATTAATAATAATAATATTAATAAAAGAAGCTGAAAGTTTTGGCGGACAACTAGTATAGGCGGGAGCCAATCAGATCTCAACTTGCAATAGGGGCGGAGCTTTCTCACGGGATACAAGCTCATCTACTGTCTCTCTCTCACACACCATTTCTACTATTGCGTTACGCAGATCTCCAACCAAGAAAACTTCCTTAACACCTAATATATTGGTATACGAAATAAACGGCTCCATGTCAGCCCCCTCATAAACCTTCCAGATCAGGCCAGTGCCTCGGGTTGATGTCCGCGTGCTGCTTCGTCATGTTTCCGAACCTCCTGTCTTGGGTCGCCGCCTTCTCGGTTGGTGACAGCGCGCAGTATCGTCACCTGGCCGGAGATTGTTATGTAGGCCGCTGACACTGCAAGGCGACTGACCGTCTTCTGTCAGCCGCTCTGCTTGTGGCAATGTGCCGGATACTGGAACAGCTACATACCTATTCTTTTACGCTAAATTATCTACGCTCTCCCGGCCGCGGTGGCCGAGGGGACTGAGGCGCTCCAGTCACGGTCTGCAAGGCCACTACGGTCGGGGGTTCGAATCCCCCCTCGTGCATGGATATTTATGCCGTCCTTAGTATTAGCTAGTTGATAAGTAGTTTGTAAGTTTAGGGACTGATGACCCCGTAGTTAAGTCCCATAAGCTTAACAAACATTTTTTTATCTACGCTCTAATTTACACTTTGCGTTGCTAATTACTCAAAAATCGTCGTATCACTACATTAGGGAGAAAAGAAGTCTGGCATATCCTGATTAAGAGAAGGGACAGGTTGTTTATACACATTCTGAAACATTAAAGGAATCGTCAACTCAGCATTAGAGGGAAGTCTGTAGTGGTAAAAATCGTTTAGGGGGACCGAGGGATGGATACAGTAAGCCGATTCAAAAGGATGTAAGTTGCGGTACTTATTCTGTTGCTCCTGTGGAGTAGCCGAGCGGCCTAAAGCGTCTCGCTGCGGAGCGCGCGGTTGCTCGACGTGGAGGTTCGAGTTCTCCCTGGGGCATGGGTGTGTGTGTTTGTCCTGAGGTTAGTTTACCTAGGTTTAAATAGTTTGTAAGCTTCGGACTGATGACCACGCAGTTTGGTCCTATACATTTACAAACATTTGATTTTTGTATTCTGTTATGAATAGCGCACAGGACAGGGTAGCGTGGAGAGCTGCATCAAACCAGTCTGCGGACTGAAGACCACAACAACAACAACAGCAACAGTGTATTTTAACCAGTAAAAGTTTTATAAAAATAATTGTTCGACTTTTGGCTATCGTGTCGCGGTTTCAGACCACTTTGCGCGGACCGCTCGCCCTGCTCCTGGAGGTGGTGGCGCCGCAGCCCGCGGGCCGCCCTTGTCGCCCTCGGCGTCCCTCGGCCCGCCGCCTCCCCCGACCGCCCCTCAGCATCCCTTTGGCTCCCTGGCGTCGCCCTCGGCTCAGCAGGGCAAATATTGACTGCGCGCCGCCCTGCCGTGGCCGCTCAGCGCCGGCGGTCGCTCGCGGCCTGCCGCGCAGTCGATATCGGGACCTGCCGCCAGTAGCCAGTAGCCTGTTGCCAGCTGCCAGGGCAACCTGCAGGACCCGGCCGACACCTCGGCTCTCAACTAGGCGCCCAGCCTAAAATACCACTAATCAATGCCTCACCAATTCAGTACGACGCTGATCTAGTTGCCGGCCGCGGTGGCCGAGCGTTCTGCGGCGTGTCAGTCACCGTCTTGCACGGCCACAACGGTCAGGGGTTCGAATCCCCCCCTCCGGCACGGATATTTGTGCCGTCCTTAGTATTAGCTAGTTCATAAGTATGTAACTTCCTGGCAGATTAAAATTGTGTGCCGGAACCGGGACTCGAACCTGGGATCTTTGCCTTTCGCGGGCAAGCGCACTACCGACTGTGCTATCCCGACACGACTCACGATGCCGCCTCACAACTTTACTTCCGCCAGTACCTCGCCTCCTACTTTCCAAACTTACAGAAGCTCTCCTGCGAACCAACATCCCTTAGGCTGTGGCTAAGCCATGTCTCCACCATATCCTTTCTTCCAGGAGTGCTAGTCTTGCATGGTTCGCAGGAGAGCTTCTGTGAAGTTTGGAAAGTAGGAGGCGAGGTACTGGCGGAAGTAAAGTTGTGAGGCGGCATCGTGAGTCGTGTCGGGATAGCACAGTCGGTAGTGCGCTTGCCCGCGAAAGGCAAAGGTCCCAGTTTCGAGTCCCGGTTCCGGCACACAATTTTAATCTGCCAGGAAGTTACATATCAGCGCACACTCCGCTGCAGAGTGAAAGATTCATCCTGGAACATCCCTTAGGCTGTGGCTAAGCCATGTCTCCACCATATCCTTTCTTCCAGGAGTGCTAGTCTTGCGTGGTTCGCAGGAGAGCTTCTGTGAAGTTTGGAAAGTAGAAGGCGAGGTACTGGCGGAAGTAAAGTTGTGAGGCGGCATCGTGAGTCGTGTCGGAATAGCACAGTCGGTAGTGTGCTTTCCCGCGAAAGGCAAAGGTCCCAGGTTCGAGTCTCGGTTCCGGCACACAATTTTAATCTGCCAGGAAGTTTCATATCAGCGCACACTCCGCTGCAGAGTGAAAGATTCATTCCAGTTCATAAATAGTTTGTAAGTTTAGGGACTGATGACCCCGTAGTCTCATGACTTCTACAAACATTTGAACATTTTTCATCCGATCTGGTTGACAAGGGTATATTAATGTCAGCCAACGTCTGACTGACTTGCTGCAAGCAAGTCGGAAACTGCCCTTCTCCTGAGATTGAGGAGACATCCTTACATTCTCATAGATAAAGTTCCGACACTCACTGCAGTGACACTTGTTACGTTTCATGGCGTGGTAGCACAGCGTGTTAGTTCAGAGGGCTGACATAAAAAAAAGGAAAGAAAAAAATACTTAGGGAAGATTTTATAAATAGCGTACAGGTGTCTGATGGATAGATCACGTGACTAATGAGGAGTTGCTTAACCGAATCGGGGGAAAAGGAGTTTCTGGCATATCCTGACTAAGAGAAGAGATAGATTTGTAGGACACATTCTGTGACATCAAGGAATTGGCAACTTGGTATTAGAAGGAAGTGTGTGGGGTAAAAATCGTAGAGGGAGACCGAGGGACGAATACAGTGAGCAGATTGAAAAGGATGTGGGTTGCCGAACGTATTCTCAGATGAAGAGACTTGCACAGGACAGGGTAGCGTGGAGAGCTGCATCAAACCACTCTGCAGACTGAAGACCTCAACAACAACAACGTCACCTGCGTGTGAATGTGGAGCTAGGGCAGGTAATACGGTGCATTTCGTGTTCGAGTGTCCCATCTTCGATGACGTGGCGCGAGAATTACGAGAACGACTGCCCAGCAACGTCATATACGAATTGCTGAGATCAGAAAACACCTTCAATGTCCTCAACAAACTCTCAGTTGCGAATTCCAACAAAGCCAGACAGTACTGCAATGGAAACAATTAAGTGATCAACACACCAACTCAGACATCAAGACAAACAAGACAACACAACAACTCAGACACCACACCGATTTCGACAACCACCGACTAAGATCGCCAGATCCGACCATGCAGTGCGAGGGCAGACTGGTCGTCGTCACTGGCTGATATCCGCTGACCTCTGGATCAGGGGGTCGATCCGGCACAACCCAACCGATTTTGTCCTTAGACGTACTTTTAGAGAGCAGGTTATAGTTTCTTCTTGATAATTAAAATAGGGGAATTAGAAGTTGGGGGACTGCAGCGATAGTAATCAGTGTGGGCCACCCAGTGCCAGGGGCGTTCTCATGGGGATTAGCTCTGTGACCAGGTCACTATCACCATCAGGATTGTAACCACTGCCACACCTGTAACGCTCCAGTCGTAGTTCAAGTTTACTAACCTTTTGTAAATACATATACTAATGACTAGTGGCTTTCATAGTAAAATCAAATGAAACTGTATAAATCTGCGTTTTCAAAGTAGCATAATCAGACCCTTTATACAGGGTGCGTCACCTAACATTACCGCTGGATATAGTTCGTAAACCACATCAAATACTGACGAACTTATTCCACAGACCGAACTTGAGGAGAGGGGCTAGTGTAATTGGTTAATACAAACCATAAAACATGCACGGAAGTATGTTTTTTTAACACAAAACTAGGTTTTTTTTTAACTGGAACCCCGTTAGTTTTGTTAGTACATCTGAACATATAAACAAATACGTAATCAGTGCCGTTTGTTGCATTGTAAAATGTTAATTACATCCGGAGATATTGTAACCTAGAGTTGACGCTTGAGTACCACTCCTCTGCTGTTCGATCGTGTGTATCGGAGAGCACCGAATTAAGTAGGGACCAAAAAAAAAAAAAAAAAAAAAAAAACGGTGATGTACCTTAGGTACTGAAGATACTAGAACAGCACATTACGTCCACATGCTAACACGTTTAGTGGTCTTTTTCACTGATGCACATGATGTACATTACCATGAGGGGTGAGGTATACGTACACACGTGGTTTCCGTGAGGACGCATAAATTGGCCAATCCGTTCTCCTGATCTTACACCTCTGGACTTCTTTCTGTGGAGTACGTTAAAGGAGAATGTGTACCGTAATGTGCCTCCATCCATAGAGGATATGAAAATGTTCAAATGTCTCTAAATTTATCGGACCAAACTGCGTGGTCATCAGTCAGTAGCTTACAAACTACTTAAACCTAGGTAAAATTATCTACGGACAAACACACAAACCCATGCCCCAGGGAGGACTCGAACTTCCACGGCAAGCAACCGCACGCTCCGCAGCGAAGTGCTTTAGACCGCTCGGCTACTCCAACGCGGCAGATGATATGAAATAACGTATTGTGGCAGCCTGCGGCGACATTACACCAGCTGTACTGCGGCGTGTACGACATTCATTACGCCATAGATTGCAATTATGTGCAGCAAATGATGGCCACCACTTTGAACATCTATTGGCCTGACATGTCGGGACACACTCTATTTCACTCCGTAATTGAAAACGGAAACCACGTGTGTACGTCTACCTCACCCCTCATGGTAATGTACATGCGCGTCAGTGAAAAAGACCAATAAAGGGGTTAGCATGTGGACGTTATGTGCTGCTCTAGTCTCTTCGTTCCCTTTGGATCCCTACTTAATTCGGTGCTCTCCGATACACACGATCGAACAGCGGATAAGTGGTACTCAAGTGTCAACTTTAGGTTACAATACCTCCGGATGTAATTAACATTTTACAATGCAACAAACGGCACTGATTACGTATTTGATTATATGTTCAGATGTGCTGACAAAACTAATGGGGTTCCATTAAAAAAACGTAGGTTTGTGTTAAAAAAACATACTTCCATGCATTTTTTATGGTTTTTATTAACCAATTACACTAACCCCTCTCCTCACGTTCAGTCTGTGGAAGCGGTTCGTCAGTATTTGATGTGGTTTACGAAATATATCCAGCAGTAATGTTAGGTGACTCACCCTGTATATGTGAATAAACAAATCCTATGCTTACTCGTTGT
Organism: Locusta migratoria; assembly: GCA_026315105.1. NCBI lineage: Eukaryota > Metazoa > Arthropoda > Insecta > Orthoptera > Acrididae > Locusta > Locusta migratoria. Next base: position 270,050,240 of record CM048747.1, read on the forward strand.
CTTCCTACTTTTGCATAATGTAAATTAGAAAGCTCACGGTTGTAACACCTGATTCCACACACACTGTATAGAGGTAAGGCTTATACGCAAAAAATAAATAAATAAATAAATATAAATAAATAAATAAAAATGAAATTACAGTTAAAACTTTACTCTGTGGGTTTTTGAATAAAGCACTTTCCTAATACCAAAAATGAATCCTGCCTTTTACCAATTTGCAGCAAACGAACTTTCGTGTCACAGAGGAACATTGACTGTCGACGAATAATTACTGCATTGGCCCTATAACCTTTAGCACTTACCTCGTGGATAACGCCTTTCTCGAAAGTGATTCAATTAGCCGTCGCAGTGCCGCGCATGCTAAAATTAATATTCATTATGGGAAAAGAAACAGACGAGATTTCATACCTGTGAATATTCTGATTGAACTTCATTTACTCTGACAATGCATAAACTCTACAATAACTAGTATTGCCCCTGAGATTCAGGGAGGAAACTTCTAATTATGGGAATAAATCTCAATAAAATAAAGGCAGAACAAATGGCATAAGGTTTAAATTTCTGTATTGATTCATGGTTGGACATAACATGCAGGAATGAGTTACAAAATTTCTTTACAAACGGCTTTCCTATTTCAGAGAACATACTATAAAACTGTACTATGCATGACTTCCTACCATGTTTCCAACCATACACTTAAAAAAAAAAAAAAAAAAAAAAAAAAAAAAGAGAGAGAGAGAGAAAAGAAAACACTTACGTCGCAGCACCAGAGATACCATTACACGCAGCATAGTTGCTACTGCGTACTTGTTACATGTATAATAAATATCGACTTTCTCAGTGAAATGTCAAATGAAGAACAATGTTTACAAATTGTATCTTATGTAGAATTTCTTATAATACATAAAAACAGGAACCTTACACAGTCTAGTAGATAACGTTTCGACCCTCACTGCTGTGACACTTGTTACGTTTGGCCACGTGGTAACCCAGCGCGTTCGTTCAGAGGGCTGAAAGAAGATAATAAAAAAAGAAAAAAAATACTTTGGGAAGATTTTATAAAAGAGTTACAGGTGTCACCTGCGTGAGAATGTGGAGCTAGGGAAGGTAATACGGTGCATTTCGTGTTCTAATGCCCCATCTTCGATGATGTGGCGCGAGAATTACGAGAACAATTAAGTGACCAACACACCAATCAGGACATCAACACAAACAAGACAAGAATCACCGAACCAAGACAACACACCAACTCAGACACGACACCGATTTCGACAACCACCGACTAAGATCGCCAGGTCCGATCATGACGCCGGAGTGCAGACTGGTGTCCGTCACTGGCTGATATCCGCTGTCGTCTGGATCAGGGGGTAGATCCGGCACAACCGATTTTATCCTTAGACGTACTTTTAGAGAGCAGGTTAATAGTTTTTTCTTCATAATCTAAATAGGGGCATTAGTATTTGGGAGACTGCAGTGATAGTAAGCAGTCTGGGCCAGCCCAGTGCTAGTGGAATTTTCATGGGGATTAGCTCAGTGGACTAGCCACCATCACCATCAGGATTGTGACCAGTGACACAGCTGTAACGCTGCAGTAGCAGTCTAAGTTTGCTAACCTTTTGGAACTAAATATACTAATGACTAGTGACTTTCATGATAAAATAAAATTAAACTGTATAAAGCTGCGTTTTCAAAGTAGCATAATAAGACCCTTTACTAATCCTAGATATTGGGTTGTACTGCAGAAGGATCAGTCCACCCTCCACTCAAAACGTATTCTTGATACAGCAGTGGCGCAGTAAGGCCTTCGGAGTCCCGGGCGGCGGCAAAACAAAATGAGGCCCCTCGTCCACTTGAAAATACATGTATTACTATAAAAAAGTAACTTTTGAGTTTTGGAGGCCCCCAGGATGTTGCTTTCGAAATTTGGAGGCCTCAGAACGGGAGGCCAATGGTGCAATGATGATCCACACACACAAACACACACACACACACACACACACACACACACACACACACACATACACACACACACCCAAGCAACACCACCTAGAGAGAAGGCCGCGGCGCTCGCGTGTTACGTCAGGCAGAGTAGGTTGCGCGTGCATAACTGACTGGGTAGTCGCTGGGGCACGGCCCACTATGCCGAAGCAGCGAGCCAGTCAGCTACGCGCGCGCAACCTACTCTGCCTGACGTCACACGAGAGCGCCGCAGCCTTCTCTCTAGGTGGTGTTGCCCCAAGGCGAAAGGCCCGGGGAGGTCTGCCCCCCCCCCCCCCCCCCCACAACCTTCCGCCACTGTGATACACTGAAAGTGCGTATAGAGTACCTGAAATGATTGCATTTATATATCAATAGCTCAACTAATACTGAGGTACCTGCTGTCGATCCACACTGAAACAGTGATATTAGAACGAGATTTAGTCCCCAAAGGCGACAATGCTAGCGCTGATTCCGGTACTCACTTGATCCTACATATAGCGAATTCCACGCCTTCTCGACCTGTTCACGCAGTTATGCAAGAGCCCTTGCTTGATGAGTCGCACGTGTCAGTTGGTGTCTTATCATATCAGACACATGTGCGAATGGAGATAAATTGCACATCTTGAAGGGTGCGACCGTTATTCAGGAGTTTGATGGACTATGGGGATAAGAAAATATAAAATTTCAGTAAATGAGACAGGCAAAATGGAGTACAGACGACTAAGAAATGAGATTGACAGGAAGTGGAAAATAGCTAAGCAGGAGTGGCTAGAAGGTAAATTCAAGTCTGTAGAAGAACGTATAAATAAGGGAAAAGTAAATACCGCCTACAGGAAAATAGTATTAGCTAGTTCATAAGTAGTTTGTATGTTTAGGGACTGATGACCCCGTAGTTAAGTCCCATAAGCTCTATAAACATTTGAAGATTTGGAGACCAAGGGATGTATACGGTAAGCAGATACAAATGGATGTAGGTAGCAGGTCTTATGAGGAGATGAAGAGGCTTGGTCAGGTTAGAGATGGGTGGAGAGCTGCTTCAAACCAGTCTCCGTACTGAAGACCACAACAACAACAACAACATGGGTGTAAGTCCGAAAAGTGCATTTCGGGTAAAAGTGAGTTGAAGATTTGCGTGTTTATATAGTATTAAAAACAATAATATTGCAATTAAGTAAAAATTTTCTCTCAGACCATACTTTTAACAAATAGAACAATCACTTAAATCTGAAGATATTCCTTCTATTTGTGGTATACTATTCAGAATATAATGAACGGTTTACTCTCTTTTTCCGTCAAATCATGATACCTAGACAAACTATAATGAAAATTGGGTTGAAGTATTGCTGTTATTATTTTATTGTATAGTTAAACTGTACATTGTTGTTGTTGTGGTCTTCAGTCCTGAGACTGGTTTGATGCAGCTCTCCACAATACCCTATCCTGAGCAAGCCTCTTCAACTCCACATAAGAACGGCAACCTACATCTGTCTGAATCTGCTTACTGTATCCATCTCTTGGTCTTCCTCTGCGGTTTTTACCCCAGAAACTTCCCTCCAACACTAAATTCACAATTCCTTGATGTCTAAGAATGTGTCCTACTAATCTGTCCCTTCTTTTAGTCAAGGTATGCCAGAAATTTCTTTTCTCCCCAATTCTGTTCAGTACATCCTCATTAGTTACGCGATCCACCCACCTAATCTTCAGCATTTTTCTGTAGCACCACATTTCAAAAGCCTCAATCCTCTTCCTGTCCGCACTGTTTATCGTCCATGTTTCACTCCCATACAAAGCAACACTCCACACAAATGCCTTCAGAAAGGACTTCCTTTGGCTTAAATTAATATTCGATGTTAACAAACTTCTCTTTTTCAAGAACGCTTTTCTACCCATTGCCATTCTGCATTTATGTCCCCTGTACTGCAACCATCATTTGTTATTCTACTGCCCAAGTAACAAAACTCATATACCTCCTTTATTACTTCGTTACCTAATCTAATTCCTTCATCACCACCTGATTTTTTTTAGACTGCACTCCATTATCCTAGTATTGCTCTTTTTAATGTTCATCTTACATATGCACTTTTCAGCACACTGTACATTCCGTTCAATCGCTCTTCCAGGTCCTTTGCTGTATCTGACAGAATTACTATGTCTTCGGCAAAACGCAATGTTTTTAATTCTTCCCCCTGATCTTTAATTCCTTCTCCAAATTTCTCCTTGATTTCCTTTATAGCATGCTCAATGTACAAATTGAATAACATTGGAGAAAGGCTACAACTCTGTCTTACTCCCTTTCCAACCACTGCATCCCTTTCATGCCCTTCAACTCTGACAACCGCTGTGTGGTTTTTGTACAAGTTGTAAATAACCTTACGCTCCCTATATTTTACTCCTGCCTGCTTCAGAACTTGAAAGAGTTTATTCCAATCAACATTGTCAAAAGCCTTTCCCAAATCTACAAAAGCTAGAAATGTAGGTTTGCCTTTTCTTAACCCATCTTCTAGGATAAGCCGAGGTCGGCGTCTACCAGCTTTTCCATCCTTCTGAATATAATTCGTGTTAATATTTTGCAACCATGACTTATTAAACTGATGCTTCTGCAGTTTTCAGACCTGTCTGCTCCTGCTTTCTTTGGAATGGGGATTATAACATTTTTCTTAAAGTCTGAGGGTACTTCACCTGTCTCATACATCTGACACACCTGTTGAAATAATTTTGTCATGGCTGGTTCTCCAAGTGACTTCAGAAGCTCTGAGGGAATATCACCTACTCCAGGGGCCTTGTTTCGACTTAGGTCTTTCAGTGCTCTGTCAAATTCATCTCTCAGTATAGTATCTCCTATTTCATCCTCATCTACTTCTTCTCCCCTTTCTACAATATTGCCGCTAAGTTCATTTCCTTCATAAAGCCTCTCTATATACTCTTTCCACCTTTCGGCTTTCCCTTCTTTGCCGAGAACTGGTTTTCCATCAGTATCCTTGATATTCATAGAGCTGTTTTTATTATCTCCAAATGTTTCTTTTATTTTGCGGTAGGCTGTATCTATTGTTCCCCTCTTTATACATTCTTTTACATCCTTGCATTAGCCTTCTAGCCACTCCTGCTTAGCCATTTTGCACTTCCTGCCAATCTCATTTCTTACTCGTCTGTACTTCATTTCTCCTATTTCATTTACTGTATTTTTACATTTTCTCCTTTCATCGATTAAATTTAATATCTCCTGTGATATCCAAGGATTTTCTGTAGGTCTTGCCTTCCTACCTATTTTGTCCGCTGCTGCCTTCACTATTTCATCTCTCAATGCTACCCATTCCTCTTCTACTGTTTTATTTCCCTCTGTTTCTGTCAATTGTTGCCTAAATCTCCCTCTGAAATTCTCCAGAACTTCACGTTCCTTCAATTTATCTAAGTCCCATCTCCTTATTTTCCTACCTTTCTGCAATTTTTTCAGTTTCAGCCTACAGTTCATGACTAACAAGTTATGGTCAGAGTCTATATCTGCTCCTGGGTATGTCTTACAGTTTAAAACCTGGTTCCGAAATCTAGGTCTCACCATTATAAAATCTATCTGGTATCTCCCGGTGTCTCCTGGTCTCTTCCACGTATACAACCTTCTTTTGTGATTCTTAAACCAGGTGTTTGTTTTAACTAAATTATGTTCCGTGCAAAATTCTACCAGGCGGCTTCCTCTTTCATTCCTTTTGCTCAGACCATATTCACCTACTATCTTCCCTTCACTTCCTTGTCCTACTACCGAATTCCAGTTTCCATAACAATTAAGTTTTCCTCTACCTTAATTGTCTGAATAATTTCCTTTAGCTCCTCATATATTTCTTCTATCTCCCCATCATCGACAGAGCTAGTTGGCATATAAACCTGTACTACTGTGGTCGGTGCTGGCTTTGTATCTATCTTGACTACGATAATGCGATCAATGTGTTGCTCATACTAGTTTACCCGCATTCCTATTATTCCTATTTCCTTATTCATTATCAGACCTACTCCTGTAATACCCCCAACTGATTTTGTATTTATAATCCTGTACTCGCCTGACCAGAAATCCTGTTCATCCCGCCATCGAACTTTACTAATCCCCACTATATCTAACTTCAACCTATCAATTTCCCTTTTTAAATTTTCTAGCTTCCCTACCCGATTAAGGGATCTAACATTCTACGCTCCGATCCGAAGGATGCCAGTGTTGTATTTCCTGATGATCACATCCTCCTGAGTAGTCCCCGCCCGGAGATCCGAATGGGGGACTATTTTACCTCCGGAATATTTTACTATAGAAGATGCCATCATCATATCATCATCATATCATCATACAGTAGAGCTGCATGTCCTCGGGAAAAGTAACGGCTGTAGTTTCCTCTTGCATTCAGCCGTTCGCAGTAACTGTGTGACAAAGCCACATTAGCTCATGTTACAAGGCCGGCTCAGTCAAGCATCCAGACTGTTGGCCCCATAACTACTGAAAAGGCTGCTGCCTCTCTTCAGGAACCACACGTTTGTCTGGCCTCTCCAAAGATACCCCTCCGCTGTGGTTGCACCTACGCTACGGCTATCTGCATCGTTGAGGCACGCAAGTCACCCCACCTCGGCAATGTCTCTGGTTCATGGGAGACAAAAAATATATGTTCATGGCCAATGTAGTTCTTGTTCCTGTTCAGATGCAGTAGCTTGTTCGACGTTTGATCTTTTTAGAAGTTCTTCATACCAGCTTTTTACTTTATCAGGAAGGAAGCTTAAGAGGTCTTGAATGTCCCACACTTTGCTGCTACTACAGTTGTTTTCTTTTCAATGACAAAAATGAAATATTCAGAGAGTCTTGTTGATTTCTTAATGAAAATTTTTGGTAGAAAAACCTCAAAATATGATTTTGAAGCACCGATTGTGCCATGACTGTACAAGGACATCCTCACAAATAACTGCAACTGGAGAGAACATTTCCCCTGTGACTTTGATGAGAAGTAGTCCATTAATTCTTTTTTTAACTCTTTAATAAGATCACTTCATCCAATGGCTTGAAATAACTCTAGTTTCTCCCTGCATTGTTTCTGTCCACTCCTTCGCTTTTTCTATAACTTTATTCTCATGTTTTTATATGTAAAGTCATTTTCCAATTCATTACCACTCACTTTACTCAACATATCACGCTACTTAACACAAAACGCAACTCATAGTCGACACATGAGTTGAGAACTTTGTGTCATCCACTGCCTTCTTAAGATGATTTCCTAGCCTACACGGATGATAAAGAGCTGAAATATTCAGGGTGGGTAAGTCAAATGTTGAGGATTTGATTTTCCAATTCATTACCACCCACTTCACTCAATATAACACACAACTAATCACAAAACGCAACTCACAGTCGACACATAAGATGAGAACTGGCTGTCATCCACAGCCTTCTTAGACGATTTCTGAGCCTGCACGAAAGATATCGTGTTCAAATTTTTGGGGTGGGCAGGTTAAATGTGGAGGTATTGATTTAGCGTTTGACGGAAAACGAGCGTAAAGCCAGGTACGCCAATAGTTGATCACACTCCTCACTTGTTGTAATAATGATGAAGTCTTGCCCGGGTCGCGTTTTAAACAGCCACTTCATTTCAAGTCAACAGTTTAACTGTCATCTTCAGATCGATGTACAACATGATTTTTTTTAACCTTATCTGCACATCAAAACTGTCATTTAACAGTTTAACATTACAAAATATTTATATACCTCGTGGACTTTTCATAAAACCTGTACATCGCTCTCAAAATGAGACATCTGTATTCTATTTTAGTAGTACCACATATGTTTTCACAAGGATGATATTTTCATATTTGCCGCCATGAAGGCGCGAACGTCTTCGGACATGCCGTAATCACGCCACATCAATTGTTACTGGTAGAACGTGCGTCGGCAGTTATGAGACACATCACCTGGTCGGCATGTGGCACGCCAGGGCGCACCTCTCACCCTTTTTGTTTCACTCGATGTGTGTTAGTCCCTACTATAAATTTTAGTAATGTACATAGTCTCAGCTTTGTTGGCCATGCTTCGCACTATTTACGTCCATTAACAGTATTTGTTCGATCATTCACACTAGCATGTCAAGACATTAAAATCTTTTTCTGAAACTTAATATTAAAATTGTTTTACATCAAAGACACTGTTACAAAACACAGTGCATTGTAATCTGAAATATAAAATATGATTCTGATTGACTATAACGACTTTTATTTTGACGGGATACTTTACGTGTACGAAATTATTCTTTTGACTTCTGTGGGTCTTATTATGAGCATACTGAATATTTGTATAGACATCTGTTGCCACTGGATATACCATGTATGGTAGTTAGAACGTTAAGTGGCAACTCAGAGAGGAATGGTGCGGGCCTGTCTTGCATCTCCAACATTTTACAGAAGTCGGGTAAAATAGGGAATATGGGTACTATAGGTACGGCAGGGGGTGAGTTAGGGATGTGTATGAGGGTAGGGTTAGGGAGATAGGGTGTATCTCATGGTGGGCGGGGGAGGGGGTAGTTGAAGGAGTGGGTCGGGGTACTCATTAAAATATATCATGTGAAATGTTACGGAAATTATTGTCTACTGTTTCTAGCTGGTCATTCAGTACGTTTTGTCGTCGGTGTTCCAGGTGATTTTTTATTTGCATACCCTGAGCATGTGCTGTACATAATTATGTACATAGTGTACATAATTGTGTATTGTGATTTTAAACTGTGTTTTATAGGCCACACAGTAATCCTTGTTTCATAGCTGAATTTTTATGATGTAATATTATTGGCTTTTAGTATTACTATTCTGACTTATTCTTCTGGAGTTAAGAACTCTGCGTCTATAACGCATTATTGTTTGACATAGTTATACACATGACCCATGTATTAATAATTTGCAGAAGTGACATGTTGCCTCATGTCTATGCCATTATAAGCAACCTATGCTATAACATGGAACATTTTTCATTATGACATGAAACTTTATGATCATGATTTAGTTATCTATATGTTATTTGCCCATTTCATAATTCTATAATTTTAATGGCTACTACATAAGATAGCCCCCGTGATTGGAATCCCTTTGTATGAAATAAGTATCCTCAAGTCTAAGTTCCCATACTTTATTATTTAAATCAGGAAGCATTTCAATTCCAACAGTGTATGAAATTAAATTATTGCCCTATTGCAAACTGTCACTGTAAGCTGATTATCTACCATCCTACAGTTTTTCACAAAGATTACTCACACTATGTTTTTCATCAACTCCATATTGGCATTTAATATATTCGTAGTTTTACTCGTCCTTATCAGATATAATAATCAATTTGTATAACAGTGGGATTAAGGTGGTTTATATAATTATCAATTTTGTTGTAATGTAAACCTTTTTAAGACAATTACCACTCTTGTTTTGTCACTAGTAACACATATTGATGTAGAATGTACATTTTAAGTCATTAAATGCGAAGTTAACCCACATCTTCCTGTTTTTATTCCACATGCCCACACACCATCAGCCTTCCTGTCAGAACAGTGCGCAAGAAGCTTCTTCAAGTTACTTGCTGTTTTTAGGATTTATTTCTATTTTCTGCGAGTTGAAATTGCAAGTTATTTGAAGTACGACGTCTGCATCAACATATACTTAAACTTTTATTGAATTTTACGATTAATTTCATACAGCCATCCCACGTACTTGACGTTAAGAAATAACAGAAATTGAGGATTAAAGAGAATGAAGGAAGCAAGATACCCAACAATGAATAAAGCAGACCAACTCTTCCCCGAAATGCGGATCATGTATGGTGGGTTTCAATACATAATAATGGAAACAAATTTAGGCTACATGATTAGTATATTTAATTTATTGCAATAAATCTGACAACAAACTTGACGAATTTATTCTAAATTTGCTATCGCTGTGAAGGATGCTATCAGGAAGTGGTAGCATAGCATCGATATATTTGTCATCTTTCCAGATTTTTTTTTTCCACCAGTATACTGACAGGTGTCAAAGTGAAGTGTGTTTTTAAATTATTTTTAAACAAGTAATAGATCTATACATGTTGCAAAAATAGGCCTCACTGTAATAAATGTGTTTCATAACAACGAGTGCTGAATCGGATATTTTTTGGGTATTGATAACCGATTCATATTTTACCTAGGATGAAGCAGTAAAAAAGGTTTTACTTTAGCTCAGATCAGCGTCCATTGGTATGACAATTGGAACATAAGTCCTGCTGTAGCTACGTAACAGTACACATGGAAAGTTTGAAAAACGAAACGTAGCTAGTGCCGAGTCAAATGATGTGAATCGATTAATTCCTTTACCAAACGATGTGAGCTAATGGAACCTCCGTTCGCAATTTTATTCCGAATTTAAGTACAAAATCCCTGTTTTCATTGGATGTGTTTTGAGATACGATATTTGTAGCTATTCAGCGTTTAGTAATAGGTTCAATCTTGAGACTTTTAGATAAACGGGCCGGATCAAAACGAATATTTTGTCCAGTTACCATTATCCGTTGGCGAGATATGATTGTTAGTGAAGATAAACAGCAGATGTTAAAATTCAATGGACGTCCAAACAATGGCCGACTCAAGAATTGATAGTATTTGTCCAGTTGAACCGTTTTGTTGTCCACACATGAATAACATTAAGCTTTTAATTGAGTACAATAAAATATTCGTAAGGAAGGCGTTTTCTTACTGTTTCATGAAATTTTTTAAGATCTTCAAATTCACAACGACAACTGATCAGTTATGCTAGAGTAAATGACGGAAACAACAAAAATGCGACTATAATAGCACAAAAACAGGTGACTGACTCCTGGGCTCTCAGAGCAGAGAAATGGTTTCTCGATTTATGTGGTCTATCCAAAAACGTTTAAGTAAGAAAGACGTTGACAGATTTGTACTTCCTTACGAGCTCCGTCTAAATGCCCAGCGCGATGAGATCTCGAGGGAGTTTCCTTCATTGGAGATACACACATCCTAAACTTGATTGGTGTGCCAGGATAACTGAGGACCGGTATGTGGGCATTAAGTTCCATTAGAAGACTTGAAGTAAAGGAGAAATAAAATGGATTTATTGCTTTAACAATTACATTGTACTAAGTGGGGTCAGGGAGGAGGACGAGACCTGACCCTACAGGTGCATACTTAGAATTGGAGGTTGCGAGGGCGAAGGTCGGGGTGAGAGTTTAAAAAAGGGAAAGATTAATTTTTAAAACTCACAACCACCAACTGCGAAACAAATTCCTAAACATGCAAAAGCACTGGAACTGTGATTGTTAATCTTTGACTCGTTTTGTAGGGGAAGATATCACAAGTTCGCAGCTTTCCTTCCCTGCACATGATTAACAAAATAATTCATAATAAAGTAAGTTCATGTAAGAAAAGGGTGTACTAACAACTATTTTTGAAGACACGTAAAAGTTCACTTTATATTGTTTATTACACCGTATTAAAACCCTGTGGCTGATACGTCTGTTCGACACATTGATCAAATAAAGTTATAGCACGTGAGCCCCCAGACAAAATGAATATTTGTCGCAAATAATGTTTTCACACTATGTGCCTATCTCAAACACCGTTTATGTTCATGCCTATGCGACGACACGAGTTACATTAACAAAACACAGTCACTTTAATTCAGTGCGATGCTCACCTTATTCCATCGGCTAAATATTCAAAACACAGTAGTATTCGATTCAACTTGGTGCAGTCTACGACGAGCAACCACACATGGCAATTGCCTCACAAAAATCTATAGTCTCCACCCTGAAGATTCACATGCCGACCGTGCAGATCGACGCCGCTCGGCCAGCTACCCCACTTGCTCCCGACTCGTCACTCCCTGGGTCGCGCGCGCGCCAAAAGCCCAACTGCTGGGTTTTTTCCCTACGTCATCAACTTCCCCATGTGAGCTGTTCTAACCGACTTGCCAACGTACAGCGCTCAGCCAATACATTTCTAAAACTTTACTTAAAATCGAAATAATTACACTACACATTAAACAAATATCTTCTTACATTTTTATATTAGTATAAACATCCTTTGTACTATTTATTATAATCGTGCAAATGTCTTATATCACAGATAAGTGATTTAACTGAATATTTCAAGATAAAATACACAAGATTAATTGAAAATAAAATGAGAAATAGTTAATATATTATTTTTATAAACAAACATTGCCATGCTAGTTGTGTAACTGTCTTGTATTCATTGGTAATTTATTACTTTTTCTTTGTCAATTAAACATATTACGCCAGATGTGACTATATCAGCTTATGTATTGTTTATTTATCAACAGGCTATTTTGTAATGAGGGCCTTAAAGGTTCGTAACTGCATCGTATTACATCAAATGCAAGTAGTATTAGAATATTTTATTTCTCGCTGTGCACTGCACTGCACCTGGCACTCGCCATTATCCCTCTCTCCCCTCACCGGAAACGAACCTGGAAAATCCTAAGCTGGAACAAGCCAGCAACGTCGGCCTGCTCGCTGGCCTCCAGTCAGCTAAAAGCACGCATCAAATCTCAAAGTGAAAAATTTCTACCTTTGGCCTAACTATAAATGTTGTCACCCAACTGCGTACCATAATTAATAAGATTAAAATTGTGTAACATTTATTGCATTTGCATGGTCAATGATTGGAGTGAACTGTACACTGTTTAATTATCAAATGCTATTAATTAGCAGTATTTCTATTAGGCGGTAATCTCACAATACCCCCACTTGTGGCATCAAAACAATGTGCAGGATGGCGCAAGCAGCACCAAAATTAATACTTTCAAATGAGGAAAATTTAAAATTACAAAAGTTATTGAATCGGATTGACTGAAACACTATACCAATTATGAAATTATGACTTCAACTAATGCAAATATATATATATATATATATATATATATATATATATATATATATATATATATATAAATTAGTAAATAAATAAATAAAAAAATAAACAAGGCAGTGAGAAGATTTCCCAATATTTGTACCATTAAGACCACTTATAAATTAACACACTAATTCTCATAGTGTGTGCATATTTTTAAGAAAAGAATCCTTATAACTAATTACATCCGTGAAATTTAAGTGTGCCTGTTGTTTATATACAGAATTGGCACCAAATTTATAATAGTATTAACCTTTAGTCTTTAGAAGACCTTGGCCTACATGGAAAAACTAAAATTATCACTATAAAAACTTTTGACTGGGTACACTGCACTTGTTTAAAGGAAATCTCTAGTCTATTTTTACGATTTTAATAAAACGGTTGGTGGTTAAACATGCATTGTATTAAATACATAACGGCTGTTAGCACTCACCTTACCAAAACTTTAGGATTTATGTGTTCCTTTTTCCTTCGAGCTATTAGAGAATGGAACTATAGATAAATGTCATAAATGTGGTTCGATGAACCCACTGGTATGCACTTTAGTGTGACTTGCAGAGTATCTACTTTGTAGATGTAGATAGAGGTATATATAGATGTGGAGTGTGTGCGCAAGTATTATCCATTTGGAACTACGTATCACTTTACTGTTGAAAAACTTGCAGAAGAAAGGCTCCTACATTATACTGCACCTACACAGTGCTGATCTGCGTTCCTTCTACAAACACCAGAGTTAAAACAGGGTTGTGTGTTCTCACACCTCAGACCCTAACGCTTGGGGTGGACTCAGTGTGTCTTACACGAATGAACGACCATTAACTGCGTGCATGCAGAATCTACTCTCATCGCTGAAGAACCAAGGTCCGCACCTCAAAGTGGTCCTCAGACGGCACCAGCCGTGCCATTCAAGTCTGTGCTGCGGCGCCAGTAGAAGACGGGTAGAGGCCTGAGTGCCTGTAGCCCCACTGTTGATCTGAGTTTATACTAGAAAGTTATTGCAGCAATTACTTGTGGGAAGAAACCTACCGAACTACTTGTGAATGTAAATACGTCACCAAAACGACCTGAAGCCATTGCAATTAATTGCAGAAGTGACTTCCTGCAACTATACGACTTTCAGTGTGAACAGTGTAACGGAATATCTCCCCCTGCCCAGATCACAGCATCCAAAATGTTAGTACATTGTCAATTACGTACAGGAGCGGGAAATTTTTCTTATTTTTCTGCCGCGCCGGCAGTGACCGGCCGTACGTTGGACTTTGCCCATCACAGGTCCGTCCACGTGCCTGCAGACTCAGCCCTACGTGGTGGTTCGGTTCTGCTGAGCAGGGTTCGCTACCCCTTAACAGTCGGCAGTACTGGCCCACCAATCAGTGATCTCCATGCAGTCACGTGGCCGCCGGGCCTGACGCCTCGCCACCACGACGGTTCCGTCAGATTCCTTCTTCGATCCCGAGCCTCCGCACTGTTAGGATGTCCTGACTATTAGATCCGGCTGATTTCGCTTCCTCTGTGGCCATGCTCCACAGGTGAAGTTATTCCGCCTTCCTTATTCCGACTGCTTTCTCGCGAATGTACATTTTAAGTCATTAAATGCGAAGTTAACCCACATCTTCCTGTTTTTATTCCACATATCGGCACATGCCCACAAATTATCAGCCTTCCTGTCACAACAGTGCGCAAGAAGCTTCTTCAAGTTACTTGCTGTTTTAGGATTTATTTCTATTTTGTGCGAGTTGAAATTGCAAGTTATTTTAAGTATGACGTCTGCATCAACATATACTTAAACTTTTATTGAATGTTACCATTAATTTCATACAGCCATCCCACGTACTAGACGTTAAGATATAACAGAAATTGAGGATAAAAGAGAATGAAGAAAGCAAGATACCGAACAATGAATGAAACTGACCAGCACTTCCCAGAAATACGGATTGTGTGTAGTAGGTTTCCATACATAATAATGGAAACAAGTTTAGGCTACATTTAATTTGTTGCAATAAATCTGACAACAAACTTGATGAATTTATTCAAAATTTGCTATCGCTGTGAAGGATGCTTTCAGGAAGTGGCATCATAGCATCGATATATCTGTCATCTTTCCAGATTTTTTTTCCAGAAGTATACTGACAGGTGTCAAACTGAAGTGTGTTTTTAAATTATTTTTAAACAAGTAATAGATCTGTACATGTTGCAAAAATAGGCCTCACTGTAATAAATGTGTTTCATAACAACGAGTGCTGAATCGGATATTTTTTGGGTATTGATAACCGATTCATATTTTACCTAGGATGAAGCAGTAAAAAAGGTTTTACTTTAGCTCAGATCAGCGTCCATTGGTATGACAATTGGAACATAAGTCCTGCTGTAGCTACGTAACAGTACACATGGAAAGTTTGAAAGACGAAACGTAGCTAGTGCCGAGTCAAATAATGTGAATCGATTAATTCCTTTATCAAACGATGTGAACTAATGGAACCTCCGTTCGCAATTTTATTCCGAATTTTCATTGGATGTGCTTTGAGATACGTTATTTGTAGCTATCAAGCGTGTAGTAATCGGTTCAAACTTTAGACGGTTAGGTAAATGGATCGGATCAAATCGAATATTTTGTCCAGTTACCATTATCCTTTGACGAGATATGTTTGTTTAGTAAAGATAAACAGCAGATGTTGAAATTCAATGGACGTCCAAACAATGGCCAACTCAAGAATTAATAGTATTTGCCCAGTTGAACGTATTGTTCTCCACACATGAATAACAGTAAGCTTTTAATTGAGTACAATAAAATAATCGTAAGGAAGGCGTTTTCTTACTGTTTTCTGAAATTTTTTAAGACCTTCAAATTCACAACGACAACTAATCAGTTATGCTAGAGTAAATGACGGAAACAACAGAAAGCGGCTATAATAGCGCCGGCCGCGGTGGCCGAGGGGACTGAGGCGCTCCAGTCACGGTCTGCGCGGCCACTACGGTCGGGGGTTCGAATCCCCCCTCGGGCCTGGATATTTGTGACGTCCTTAGTATTAAGTAGTTCATAGGTAGTTTGTAAGTTGTGGGACTGATGGCCCCGTAGTCGAGTCCCATAAGCTATACAAACATTTGAACATTTGATTTGGCTATAATAGCACAATAACAGGTGACTGACTCCTGGGCTCTCAGAGCAGAGAAATGGTTTCTCGATTTATGTGGTCTATCCAAAAACCTTTAAGTAAGAAAGTCGTTGACAGATTTGTACTTCCTTGCGAGCTCCGTCTAACTGCCCAGCGCGATGAGATCTCGAGGGGGTTTCCTTCAGTGGAGATACACACATCCTAAACTTGAGTGGCGTGCCAGGATAATTGAGGACCGGTATGTGGGCACTGAGTTCCATTAGAAAACTTGAAGTAAAGGAGAAATAAAATGGATTTATTGCTTTAACAGTTACATAGTACTAAGTGGGATCAGGGAGGAGGACGAGACCTGACCCTACAGGTACATACTTAGAATTGGAGGTGAAGTTGGAGTACCAGATGAGCCCAAGAAGTATGTCCGATCAGGTCAGAGGCTGGGGCACAAGGAAGTGTCTGTGCTTTACGTCTAGCACGGCGTGTCCAACGTAACCAAGAGTTCGGCTCGCCTTTGGTGGCTGGGTTCTGCCTATGCTCTATGTGAAGTACCCTCGTCAGCCGAACCAAGCCACTGAGGAAGCTCGGACCAACAGCCACGTGTTGGCCACATGGGTGTGGAAAATTCCACCCCCAGGCCGCCGTACGGCCTGGTGGCAGCCACGCCAGCCGGGCTGAGAAAAGTTCTCAAGAAAATTTACGAAAGTGGTTCCTTATTTTGTTGCATTTACGAGGCAGCCGTCGCTTTCGTACTGTGACATGCAGTTTCATATTACATGAAAAATACAATGTCGGATGAATTATGCCATGTTACACGACATTGAATTATGAATTGTGTTACTTACGATTGAGTAGCCAAGCACTCTAAGGCGCCTTCCAGAGGAGCGCATGGTTGCTACTCGTTGGAAATTCGAGTCCTCCCTTCGGATTGGTGTTTGTATTGTCCTTAGTTTAGTTAAGCTTAACAAACATTTGTTTGTTTAACATTAGGGTTATCGTCAACTGCACGAAGAATTGCCTCGTCCATTGCAGATGTCCTCGTCGTTCTAGGTCTTCCCCCGTCGCGAGTCATATGCTGGAATGTTCCGTGCTGCCTATGACGCCGATCAATTGCTTCGAACGTATTCCTGTCGGGACACCTTCGTTCTGGAAATCTGTCTCGATACAAAAGTATCGCGCCACGGCTATTGCCCCGTGCTAATCCACACATCAAATGGGCATCTGACAACTCCGCATCTGTAAACATTGCACTGACTGTACAACCACGTTCGTGATGAACACTAACCAGTTGATGCTACGTACTGATGTGCTTGATGCTAGTACTGTAGAGCAATGAGTCGCATGTCAACTCAAGCACTGAAGTCAACATTACCTTCCTTCAATTGGGCCAGCTGGCAGTGAATCGAGGAAGTACAGTACATACTAACGAAACAATTGGGTATTTTCACAATTGTCTGCATGAATTCTTTCGATTTACATTTAAAGAGAAGTAATAAAATGAGCTCTAACATGGAAATTAAACGTTTCCGGAAACATGTCTACATAACATATTTTCTTTCTTTGTGTGTGAGGAATGTTTTCTAAAAGTTTGGCCGTCCCTTTTTGTAACACCCTGTATAATTATGTAGATGTACCTCTGACATGTGTGTGTGTTATTATAAGTTAGTTTAGGTAGTTTGTAAGTCTAAGGGCGGAAGAAGTACTACTTAGTACTAAGGTTTAAAAAGAAAATGAAAATAAAAAATTGCTTGTTCTCCACAGAATTATATTTTAAAGGGCGCTAGACAAACTAATATTATCCGAATGAATGGCCCCAATTTCGTTATTTATTCACGAAGAACATATCAAAATAATATTTCCCTGGAATGTTTAAGGCTGATTAAAATTCATATCATTGTTAACTTATTCAGGCAATTTAAAAATTAGTGGTATACAAGCTTAAAGTCACGGCTTGCGAGGGTGAAAGTCAGGGTGAGAGTTTAAATAGGGAAAGTGTAATTTTTAAAACTCACAACCACCAACTGCGAACCAAATTCCTAAACATGCAAAAACACAGGAACTGCGATTGCTACTGCTTGACTCGTTTTCTAGGGGATGATATCACACGTTCGCAGCTTTCCTTCCCTGCATATGATTAACAAAAAAAAAAAAAAAAACATAATAAAGTCAAGTTCATGAGAGAAAAGGGTGTACTAACTATTTATGAAAACACGTGAAATATGTTGTTTATTTCACCATATTAGAACCCTGTGGCTGATACGTCTGTACGTCGACACATTTACTTCATAAAGTTATAGCTCGTGAGCCCCCAGACAAAATGAATATTTGTCGCAAGTTGTTACACACCATGTGCCCGTCTCAAATACCGTTTATGTTCATGCCTATGTGACGACACGTGTTACATTAACAAAACACACATTCAATGCGATGCACACCTTGTTCCACCGCGCGCGCGCCAAAAACCCAACTGCCGGGTTTTTTCTCTACGTCATCAACTTCCCCATGTGAGCTGTTCTAACCGATTTGCCAACGGAATAAATGTCATTTCAAGAAAAAGTGACTGGAGCAGTTTTCTTAAATCAAGTGCTCTAAGTTTTTCTCATTCTACATATAACGCAATGCTCTTCCAACACAGTAAAGAGATCTTCCAAAATAAAAATATGAAAGAGCAAGGAAATGGCTACAGAACAGCCCCTTCACAACTTCCAACCACTTGCTGAGACTTTATGATGCACAACATACTGGGAGATATTACATGCCGCTCACTGTGCTTGGCTGATATTTACGACAGATTTGCCAACCTACAGCGCTCAGCCAATACATTTCTAAAACTTTACTTAAAATCAAAATAATTACACTACACATTAAACAAATGTCTTCTTAGTTTTTTATATTGGTATAAACTACCTTGTACTATTTATTATAATCGTGCAATTTCTTATATCACAGATAAGTGATTTAACTGAATACTTCAAGATGAAATACACAAGATTAATTGAGAATAAAATGAGAATTAGTTAATATATTATTTTTATAAACAAACATTACCATGCTAGTTGTGTAACTGTCTTGTATTCATTGGTAATTTATTATTTTTCATTGTCAATTAAACATATTACGCCAGATGTGACTATATGTGCTAATGTATTTGTCAACAGGCTATTTTGTAATGAGGGCCTTAAAGGTTCCTAACTGCATCGTATTACTTCAAATGCAAGTAGTATTAGAATATTTTATTTCACGCTGTGAACTGCACTGTGCCTGGCACTCGCCTTGTCCCTTCTCTCCCCTCACCGGAAACGAAAACTGGAAAATCCTAAGCTGGAACAAGCCACCGACGTCGGCCTGCTCGCCGCCTCCCCTCAGCTACAAGCGCACAGCAAATCTCAACGTGGAGAATTTCTGCCTTTGGCCTAACTATAAATGTTGTCACTCAACTGCATAGATACATTGCTACCATAATTAATAAGATTAAAATTGTATAACATTTAGTGCATTGGCATGGTCAGTGTTTGCAGTGAACTTCATACTGTTTAATTATCAAATGCTATTAATTACCAATATTTCTATTGGGCGGTAATCTCACAGGCACCGCTCGCGTGTTGGTTGATTGTGATAGATAATGGACGAAACGTCAAATCGATTTTTTTAAAGAGATATATTAAAAGAAATTTCTTTTTTACTACTTTATTTATTTATTCATTCTTATATTTTCTTATTCGTATGCTTATCCTTACAGAGAAAGAGCTGAAGATATTGTAGCATGCATAGACCGAAGATATGGTCTGTGGCATCACGTTCCATTATATGTAACCTCCTTGCTATAGAGTCGTAAGCTTCATCGCTGGCTTTCAGTCCGAATTTTTTTATAATTTGACGACTTTCAATCACCATATCTTCCACCCCCTTATAGCTATCGGCATAGAACTGCGATGGTGTAAAACGGGAGACTTTTGAGACAATTACACACAGGCCATTCGTTGGCGTCCTATAGTTTTCGCTGCAGAGCGAAATATTAACACACACACACACACACACCTAGAATTTTATATACACCAACAACTTTCCAACCAAATATATTCCACCCTTTTATCATTATCAACCCTCAACAACAATGCAACCAATAAAACCATTTTCAGAGATTAAATATAATGTTCAAAGAGTAATTATTGTTCCGCATTTCGCATTATATTCTTCAAATTACTGAATATCAATCAGATCGCTATAAAACCGTGCCTAAAACCTTCCTCAAGTATCAATTAGTAACTGTACAAATATTTAATTCTCTGCGTCTTGTCGTTCGGACGTGATAAGCGTACACCAACAGACATTCACATTTATAGATATAGATTAGTGTTTGTTTTTAGTAATAAGATAGTACCATTTACGGGACATCCGCATTTTTATAATTTACTATCCCTTGTTAGTGCAACGTTAATCAAGAAAATTTCCAGAAATGGTAGCTGAAAAATTCAAAAGGAGGAGGGCAAATCAGTCGAGGTAGAGGGGCGGCAGAGACCATTTCTTTCTTAATTACGGCCTTCGCTGCTGGGCTACAAATATTGGTCCGCTCTGACGCCAGGAAGTTTGGCGGACGCCCCCGGCTCCCATTTGGCAGACAGAAAAGAGCGAGAAATTAAGTCCAAACTTTTCCTGCCATCTCGTCAGACGGGGAATTGGAATGAACCTGCGGGTCGTCAAAGCAGCCGTTCCGTGTAAGCTGCTACGACCTCAAACGAACGTCATCTCTCTTCCTCCGGCATCTGTAGTTATTTTGTAGACTTATCAACGGTGCTTCTTGTATGGATAACGTGCAATTCAAAATGTACGGTCAATAGTAATATTGCTGGTGGTTTGCCTCATATTAATTAAACAAGCGTTTTACAGCGACGAAGTTATCGAACACAGTTACAGAACTAATACATTTCACGAATTTCGAAGAGGTGCGTGGAAACAAGATACAAGTAGCTTACCAAAACACGTATCGTAACGTAATTTATGAATTGCAGGTATTAGGTACCTTACAGATTATTTGGAAGTATCTCTAAGGCGGTGGATACCTAGGGCTTAGTAAGAATAACTGAAAATATGCCTTCCTAAACGCAGTATCTGATGTAACGATATACAATAAATCTTATACGATCCATATATAGATGAGAAGCTGCTTTGAAAGGGGAAGTGTGCAGTACACTGACAAGGGAATGACGTGAGTATAAGATAGTAAACAACTGCTTGTATTAAACAGTCAGAGACAGGAGGGCTGTTGTTAATAACAATAAGTAAGCACGGTTAAACTAATCAGCCTTTTTGTGCTTTCATTTATTTATGATTAGTTGGCTGCTGTTACTATCCCGTTCCTTGTCTATCGTAGATTCATTATAATTCAATCTAATAGCTTATTTATTAACTTTAACTTTCAGGATACGTAAAATCGTGAAGATTAAGATTGGCGATGTATTTGGTTTGATCTTAAAGGTTTATTATTTACTCGAAAAAAAAAAAAAAAAAAAAAAAAGCTGCAACTTCAAAATAGATTTTAGTGTCTCTGCATATTCACCCTCTAATATTGCCCTTAATAAATCCATCTTTGTTCGGCTTGCTTCCAGACGCTTTATTTACCTCTTTATGTATGTTCGCCTCTGTATCATTATTGACACTTTTCCGTACACTTTCCTTAAATCTCTCACCGTTGTTTATGAAGGATATTGACGTGATAAAGTAATATGTGTCCCTACTGCTCGTTGAAATTCTCTGCCATACTTTGGACTTACTACCAGACGCTACTTTATCCTGCTCAAGGCCCTTCATCTCTGAATAAGAATGACAAACTACATCCTTCTGAAATTAATAACTGTAATTTCTCTCTGAGATTTTTATCCCTCTTCCCCGCCCCCCCCTCCCTCACAAACACACACACACACACACACACACACACACACACACACACACACACACACATACTTTCCTCTAATATTAAATTCAATTCACTATTCCTTGATATCTCATTATGAGGCCTACCAATCGATGCCTTCGGTTAGATAATACATGCCTCTTTTTTTATCCCCAACACTTCTCAGTAGCTCCTCATTGGTTACGAAGTCTGCCCGTCTAATCTTCAGCATTCTCCAGTAGTAGCACCACATTTCAGAAGCTTCTATCATTTTACCGTCAGACCTCCTTATCGTTCATGTTTCATAGCTGTACAAGCTACGCTCAAGACAAATGCCTTGAAAAATAAATAAATAAATAATATAAAAAGACTTTCTAACATTTAAATGTCAACAAATACAAATACTTCTTCAGAAATGCTTTCTTTTCCATCGCCATTCTGCATTTTATATATTCTCTGGTTCGGCTATCGTGTTGTAACCCAAACAACAAAACCCATCTACGTTTTTTTATTGTCTCGATACCTAATCAGAATTGCCTGACTTTTTTGCACTGCACCCTATTACCCTTAATTTTCTCACGTTAATATTCATCTTATACTCTCCTTCCAATAAAATGTACATCCGCTCAATTTCTCTTCCACGGATATTGCTGTCTCTGAGAGAATTACGATGTCATCTGAAACCGTAAAGTTTTAATTTCTTCTACCGGAACTTTAGTTCCTTCTCCACATTTCTTCTAGCTTTCCTTCACAGCTTGCAATATCTACAGATTGAATAACTTTGGGGAAAGGCTACAAACCTGTCTTACCCCCTTCTTAATCATTGTCTCTTTCATGCCCTCAGGTCCTTTTAAGTGTTTTCTGATTTTTATACAAGTTGTATATAGCGCTTCGCTCCCTATATTTTACACCTGCAAATTTCAGAGTATTTGACAGTCAACGTTGTCAAAAGCTTCATCCAAATCTACAAAAGCAGTAATGATATGTTTACCTTTTCTGAACCTATGTCCTAAGAGATATTCCTAAAATTTTGTAAAATCCAAACAGATGTTTCTGGACGTTGGATTCTACTAGTTTCTTCTGTTATCTGTAAATAATTCGTGTTAGTATAACCTAAAAATGAATGTAATCTAAATTTCGCTGCTAAGTCATGTGTCGAAGCTGTAAATTAGTATCGCAATTTTTACCCAACAAAGGGTTAAAGTGCCTAGCAACGGCCGTTATGAGGAAACGTTTTCTGTTGCGACAGCCTTTCTTTCGGTGAAGTGAAGAAGAGTTTAAGCACGAAACCTTCTCGCTGCCTCTCCGCTAGCCACTTCATGTATATCTGCAGTGAGGGTCAACCGGTCGTCCTGCGTGCCAGCAGCCCATTGTGATAAGGGGGAAGGGGAAGGGCGGATATATTGAGATAGGGTTCCAGATCTCAATGAATCCACCAGCTGTAGAACTCTCCAGCAGAAACATCACGAAACCGACCACTCTGCCCGCCTTCTGGAGTGCATCAGTGAAACCAGCGTTACACATTGAGATACTATGGACATCATCAAGAACGACCTAGTCTATGGAGACCATTGAGGATTTTGCCAGCTAAGACACTTGGAAGGTATGAAATTACCAGGTAAGATATCTTGAATGTTTTGCATAGCGACAGAAAGACACAATTACCATCTGGGAATGGACGCACCATCTGACACTTCCCGACGCGGAATGCACGGCCACTCCCGTTGAAGGTTCGCTTCGTCCCTCGGAAATTGGTGTATGTGTTGTCCTGAGCATACGTTAAAGTAGTTTGAAACTCTAGGGGCCTATGACCTCACTAGTTTGGTTCATTAGTTTCACAAACAGTTTTGAAAGACACAATAACAGCGTTTGTCACATATTTATATTATTAGTGTTAGTATTAATGCCTATTAGCATAATATAGTCCATGATGCACAGTTTCATGAAGAGAGAGAGAGAGACAGAGAGAGCAATATGTTTCTCGTGATGACCGAGCGAGATGGCCCAGTGGTTAACACAATGGACTCGCATTCAGGAGGATGCTGGTTCACACCACTCTGCAGCCATCCGTCTTCCGTGATTCCTTAAATCATTCCAGGCAAGCTTGGGGTAGCTCTTTTATGGGACAGGGACGATCTCTTTCATCATCTTCCCCATCCATATAGAAACTCAATGCGACCTTATGCTCCGAT
Source organism: Locusta migratoria (assembly GCA_026315105.1). Lineage (NCBI taxonomy): Eukaryota > Metazoa > Arthropoda > Insecta > Orthoptera > Acrididae > Locusta > Locusta migratoria. The sequence continues at coordinate 270,074,325 of CM048747.1, forward strand.
CTAATGACCACGTTGCCATCGGTACGTTAAACCATTATTTTTATCCTTTATTCATTTCTCTCACTCTCTCTCTCTTTCTGTGTGTGTGTGTGTGTGTGTGTGTGTGTGTATGTCACACACACTTACACAAACACATTAAGACCCTTGTCTTGGTTAGATGTATCAAATTAACGACGTTACAGTCGAGATGGACAAAATTTATGACTAAACCAGGTTATTGACCCTGCTGTTGTGAACTGCGTCACACAAATTTTTACAAAGCGGAGAAGAACTTTACGCTTTTTTTTACCCTTACATGTTTCCTCTTATGTCAGTTATTTGTGTAACATCTTGTTAAGTGAATCCTAAAAATGATATCTAGGTTCATTTCTTTAGTGATCTTCGTTCTGAGGCCACTTAGCTTTCAGTAACCAGTGAATCATCCTGTTACCTTACTTACTTAGCAAATAAGTACACTCATAGTCAGAAAAGAAAAACAGGACACCTTGTAAGACTAAAGATAGGAAATTCATATTCACGTGACAGGTTCATTAGTATGTTCCGAAGAAATGATTAGTATTTCCGTCACCTCGTTTCAGCATGTGTACCTTTGCCTAGTACGCACGGGGTCTGCTGAGGTGCCTGATACAGCCAACCAATAATATATCAGATTGCTTGTAATAACTGCCAAACTTCAAAACAAGATACACTGAACACTTCAGAGCACTAAAAAATAGTAGCTGTCACTCAACATTTGCTGAACATTTAATAAAACAGAATAATACCCCAACAAACATAGAAACTGACCTACAAATGTTCAAAACCAGCTACAGCTTATTACAGAAACTAACAATAGAAGAAAACTATCACATCCAAAAAACAAGCAATAGCGTAAGGTAAGAAAGTCCTTATCGGGTATACAGCACTATGCAATAAAACTCTCTTCGAGATGATAAAATAAGTATACAAATAAATCCTATCACAACATTAACGGTCGCGGTGGCCGAGCAGTCTGCGGCGCGCCAGTCACGGTCTGCACGGCCACTACGGTCGGGAGTTCGAATCCCCCATCGGGCATGGATATTTATGCCATCCTTAGTATTAGCTAGTTCATAAGTAGTTTGTAAGTTTAGGAACTGATGACCCTATAGTTAAGTCCCATAAACTCTTCTAACATTTGAACATTTTTTCACCACATTACACCTGACAACCCCCACCATATACAATATTTACCCCCCCCCCCTCTCTCTCTCTCTCCCACCCAACCACCCATCCACACACACACATTCACACGTCGCCAGTGTCATAAAATTAAAAATCACGCGCCACATCACAGACGTGACACACAAACAAATGAATACGATACAGCCACCACAACAAGACAAATGGCGATGTAGACAGTGACAGTTCCCACAAAAAAGTGCTCTAACAGAAAGAAACGTCATCAAACTTATTCATACGCTCCAAACAAGAAGCATGAACACCGCAACTCGAAAGTAAGTAAGCCACTTAACAGCTACGTAGAACTGTCTGTTCAAATGTCTGTAAATCTCTCGGACCAAACTGCGTGGTCATCAGTCCGTAGCTTACAAACTACTTAAACCTAGGTTAACTAACCTACGGACAAACACACACACCCATGCCCCAGGGAGGACTCGAGCCTCCACGGCGAGCAACCGCGCGCTCCGCAGCGAGGTGCTTTAGACCGCTCGGCTACTACACCGCGGCTACGTAGAACTGTTGTTCAATGAAACATCCAGGCGAAGTTATAATAAATCAGCCAGTTCTTTAAAAAAAACCGTTTTCTGTTGTTTGCAGATGACAAGTTGTGAAAACCTGACATTCGTGAATTAAAACAATGCAAAACCCGCGAATGACATTATGGAAGAATTGTAAAAGAAAATTAGACCTAATATATCCAACACAATTTGCCAAGTCAAGCAACTCGTTCAAATGACTGTATAACAAAAAACCTGTAACATGGTATTCTAGAAAATTTAAGGCAAGAACCCACAGAAGATGGCTCAGTAAGTGACAAAAGATGTCCGGGTATTAAAATAAAACAAGTTGTTTTGCATAAGGCGTCATCTTCACACATCTATCATAGCAAGCACGGGAGAAAGAAGAGCTGCGCCATCATAAGATAATCACTACTTGGAATGCTCTTTAAGATGTATGAAGAAGGTCCGAATGGTTCCCAGGTAGAGACAGTGCAGTTAGTTACACGAAAGGGCTACGAAGCTCCCACAAATATTTCCTGCAAGCAGCGTTCCCTCCAAGAAAGTTTATTCTGTAAATCTCGGCGCACAAAACTTTGCGAACGACTCCAAATAAAGTGCAACGGGAGGCGAGGCTCCAAATTTCGCAACAGTTCTCGTCACGGGCGCCATAAAATGAAGCCGTTTTATCGTCCGCCGCTGCCGCCGCCGCCTCCTCGACTTTCCGTAATTCAATGGCGAGCAGCTACTCTCCTGGCGAGTGAACGGCGCGCCCACTGACGCCTCGCCTCGCCTCTGCCGTAACTCGTGCCACACTGGTGTTTCGGCAGATGATGCGCTCCGCGCAAGCTGTCACGTTGTTGTTATTGTTTAGAGGGGACTAGACTGCATGGTCATCAGTCCCCTTTTGCGAGCAAAGTCGATACGGCGTAATGCATCTTGCAAAACCAAACATTTCTCACACAGAAGACAAACGCATAATGGATACGCAATGATGGACAATGAGTTCAGGACACTCAAAGAAGAAAACCCAAAGAGGAACGAAACGTAAAAAGAAGAAAACCCAAACAGGAAAGAAACGTAAAAAGAAGAAAACTCAAAGAGGAAAGAAACATTACTGTACTAAAAGGTTACTGCAGAAAATCGTGGCTGGCTGATCGCGAGGATAATAAAGGATGAGCCAGCCACTCCGCACATTCTAAAACATACGAGTAAAAGCATGGAGACAGCACAAAATAAGAAGAGTAAAGATGTGTGAAAGATGGGTGCCTGAGAGATCAGGCTAAAATACCCACCTTTAGATCAAATGATAAAATCCAGCTGCACGGATAAAACGTAAAACACAATCGGCTGTAGCAGCATCGTCACCGAGAATAAAAGGAAGTGCAGCTGGCAGGTCAAAGGACTGTCGTAAGGCAGCTATAATGGGACAGTCCACGAGGAGGTGGATCACTGTCAATAAAGTGCCACAGCGACACTATGGAGGATTCTCCCGTCGAAGTAGACGGCCATGTGTCATCCACGTGTGGCCAATACGCAGACGACAAAGTACAACTGATTCCTTCCGAGAGGCCCTCAGGGAGGACTTCCATGGAGCTGTAGAAAGCTTCACTGTACGGAGCTTGTTTGGGGTAGGTGAGTCAACCCACTCAGTGGTCCAAAGCCCAAGCACCTTCTGTTGTAACTGTAATCGGTGGTCCCTCTCCTGAATACCAATTTCTAAAGGGCTTGCAGTAATCGCCTGCCTAGCTAGCCGATCCACGCGTTCGTTTCCCGGAATTCTAATGTGTCCCGGGGTCCAAACGAAAACCACAGTGCAGCCGGACTGAACGAGAAGTTCAAGAGATTCCTGGATTGACCGCACCAGTGGGTGTTTTGGAAAACATTAAGCTGTCACGAACTACTGTGCTGTAAGAACTTGCGTGGCTTCCCAAATGCAAGCACGCCTGTAGGCTGTTAAAAGGTCAATTCGACTGGTGTAGACAGGGATCTCTTTCCCCACTGTAAGTGCATCTTTTATTTTTTACTAGCTGTAAACCCGGAGTCGCCCGCGTGTTTATTTATACTACATTCTCGTAGTCCACATCCCCTTCTCCCCTCACTCTTCATTCACCTCTTTCTCTCACATCTCTCTGTCCGTATTCTGCCGCGATATAATAATGTTCACTGTCAAACTTTCATAAGAATAAGTTTAAAGATGCAGGTTCGGAATAATAAAGGACATACATACACTAATTTTGGTTTTGTAGATGTGTTTTTCCTGTTAACATCGTCAATTTATAACACTTTGAATTCTCAAAACTCTCGTCGTAAAATTCTGTCACCAAGACAATCCAGCGATGGCCTTGCATGTAAATGATCGATCAAGCCCACAAGTGTGATAATTATATCTCTGCTTAACGTAACTACTGCAATAATACTCCGTTAAATCTTTTACCACTTTTAAAAGATATAAAGGGATGGTTTAGTTCCTCCAAATAACATTCTGTTCATAATACTACTCTGTAAGACAGTTCACAGACGTAGCTAACTAAAAATTCACTTTCATGTGCAAAATCGTTACTTGACTAAATTACTCTGCGACTCATTATGTCAGTAGCACGTACCTTTCATTTATGATTCTTTAAAATAGTAAATCATCTTCCAAAACTGAAATTTGAAATACTTTCAAGACAATAATTATTTTAACACCAGTATTTTCAGTTTTCACAGATATTCTTCTTTTTTACGTTTTATTAATCACACTTCAATAGAAAGTCAATACAAGCAACACGCCATATCAGCCTCTTTTAACACTATAAATTACAACTTTTAGAACTTTTTCTTTCTTTTTTACATGATCAATGTCAATACAAGATATGATATATTATCTCGTGTCCGCTGGCTCAACGACATCTTCTTCTGGCGAGGCAAGGCTGTCGGCTGCTAACGTATAATGGCCGGAATCTCTTTGTTGCCGCATCTTCCTGCTACCAGTCGTTGTCGTCGTTGACTCAGCGTTCTCGAACACATGAAACAGAAGGGGTAAAACACGGAAAACACAACACAGTATATCATGTATAAAAAACAAATAAATTCTCGACACCATATATGTATATTTACAATAACTACCATAGATCGAACGGCGTCACTGAGAGTAATAATGCCAACAGTCTCAATGTCTGATATTTAAGAGTATCAGCACAGTATCCATCTTTCCCTCTCTCCGCAAAGTTTTTTGCAAGGTACCCTTTGCCATGTACCATACAAACATTTATGTAGCCAGTGACCTTCCTCTGGGTTTATAGCTCATGTGTGCAAAAATTCATAAAAATTGGAGCAAAACTATGCAGTTTGTAAAATTCCTTAATTTAAGTAACCTCCACAACGCACCGAACGAAATTTTATTCAGACAGTGACATTCTTCCTGTTTTTGAGGTAGAGTGTGGAAAATTTCATCAATGTAGGAACAAAACTGTAGATTTCTATGCTATAGAAAAGCAGGGTCACGTTGAAAAACACATTTTGTTGTTATCAAATATTCCAGTTTTATTTCATACAACCCTTGTTCTGAGAATAACGAAAACAACAAAAAAGGATCTGTGAAATCGGTCGAGCCGTGCTAAATTACGGTGCGATCAAGAAATTTACTGATCCATTTTTATGTTGCAACGTACCCCCACGCCGTGCACAGTATGAAACATAAGGTAGACGCTGAGCTTCCTCTTGTTTTGAAGGTCAAATGGGCGAAATTTCGTGAAGATCGGATTGAAACTATAGATTTCGTGAGTCTTTAGAAGTAGTATGCTCCGACATGCACCTACCAAAAAATACATTTTTACATGAGGTTTTCTACCTATAAACTACACTCCTGCCAAATTTCAGTTTCATACGTGAAGTAGTTTTTGAGTTTAGTCAGTGAGTGAGTGTCCTTTCGCTCTTATATACATAAAGATTAAGAAAACAGATTGCTTAATTTTGCATGCAAGAGAATTAAGGGAGACTTGCAGATAAAAATAAACGGTAGCATGCAAATCTGTAATGCTAACTTTATTTGATACAAGGTCATGCCTGATGCGACAGTTTCACGGCATCTACAACGAAACTGTTGTGAGCGGTAGACTTCTTTTCGTTTCATCATTTTGTGTGTGTGTGTGGGGGGGGGGGGGGCAGTTACAAAACGCTTCATTAAAGTCCGAAATTACGTGCAATACATGCAAACTTTGTTTCAGGTCCATAACTATTCCCATTTTCCAATAATTGGCGCATAAATCTGGGTATTCCCATGCGGTGGTCTCTCATTATTTATGACGTCATATCTCCTGAGTTATGTGTCGTGCTCTTTTGTTTTTGTGTCAGGAACCTTCGTGCGCGTACGGTTCACCAAAGTTTCATTGTAATCGAATGAATGGTTTATCAACACATAGAGGACATACAGACAAACATTCATTTATATATTTCACTCTGCAAGAGCAGAACCAACTTGTGTTTGACCTCTAAGTGGAGGAAACACTCATGGTAAATATTTCGTCGAATAGTTGACACGACACTACTAATAGCTAATGAACATCTACATAAATAGTCCGCTAATCATATTTAAGTGCATGGGAGAGGGTTCATCGAACCGCTTCTTTGTTTCCTACAGTTATATTTTGTAAAAGCTCGCGGGAAAAAGGAACACATTAATCTTCCAATTTTCGATATAATTTCCTTTATTTTATTATGATGATGATTTCTCCCTATCCAGGTGGGAGCTAACGTAATATGTTCGCATTCGGAAGAGAACGCTGGTTGTAGAAATTGTGAAAATAAATCTTGTCACCACGAATTATGTCTTTCATTTAATGATTTTCATCTCAACTCATGCATCATTTCCGTGACACTTTCACCTATATCACGATAATACAAAAAGAGCTGCGCTTCTCTGAAGTTTCTCTATATCATCCGTTAATCCCACTTGGGGGGGGGGGGGAGGGGGGAGAATCCCACAATGGACAGCAATGCTCCAAAATAGTACGCACAAGTGTAATGTAGGCAGTTTCTTTAGTAGAACTGTTGGATCTCCTAAGTGTTCCGCCAATAAAAAGTACTTATTGGTTTGCCTTCCCTACAATATTTTCTCTGTGCTCATTCCAATATATGTTGACCGTAACTGTAATTCGTGGGTATTCAGTTGAATTTACTGTCTGTTAATTTGACTGACTCGTCGGGTAAATGAAGTTAAACAGATTTTTTTAGGGATCATATGGATCACTTCACACCATTCAATGTTTAGGGTCAACTGCCAATTTGTCCATGCACATATCTTATTAAGTTATGTTGCAGCTGCTTTTGATATTCTGGTGGCCTTACTAGCCGATAATGACAGCATCATCTGCGAACAGTCAAAGACAGCAGCTGAAATTGTGTCGTAATCGTTTATAAAGATAAGCAACATTAGGATCCCTATAAAGCTTCCCGCTTCCCTGGGGGACGCCAGATCTCACTTCTGGTTTACTCGATGACTTACCGTCAATTACAACGAACTGTGTCCTTTCTGATAGGAAATATTGAATCCAGTCGCACAATTGGGGCGATATTCCATAAACAAGTAATTTCATTAGAAGCCGCTTGTGAGGTACAGTGTCAAAAGCCTTCCGGAAATCCCGAAATGTGGAATAGATTTGAGATCCCTTGTCGGTGGCACTTATCACTTCGTGTGAATAAAGAGCAAGCTGTGTTTCGCAAGAGCGATACTTTTTGAATGCGTGTTGACGATTGGTTAATAGGTCGTTCTCTTCGAGGTAGTTCATAATGTTCGAACAATGTACATGTTCCAAAATCCTACTGCAAATCGACGTCAATGATATGAGTCTGTAATTTTGGGGATACTCCTATTGCCTTTCTTGAATACTGGAGTGATTTGAGGAACTTTCCAGTCTTTGGGTACAGATCTTTCGCTGAGTGATCGGTTGTATATGATAGCTAAGTATGGAGCTACTGCATCAGCATATTCTGAGAGGAATCTAGTTGCTACACAATCTGGCCCGGAAGATCTGTTTATATTTAGTGACTTAAGTTGTTTTGCTACTCCACGAACATCTACTTCTAAATTTTGTATGCTGGCAGCTGTTCTTGGTTCGAATTCTGGAGTGTTTACTTCGTCTTCTATTGTAAAAGAATTTCGGAAGCCGTGTTTTGCAATTCTGCTTTAGCAGTACTTTCATCGGTAGTATTACCATTGCTATCGCGTAGTGAAGGTATTGAAAGGAAAGCCAAAGTTAATCGAAACATAGTAGATTAATGAAAACAGCAAATTAACGCGACTCAATTTACGTGTCAAAGAACAATATAGATTTCTTAAAACACTCAAAAGAATAAAATATGTGTTATCCATAATAGATAGCACTTTCATTATGGCCATACTACGGATAGAAAAACCGAAGATGTATGAAACTGATAACAAATGAATAAAAACAGGAAATAAATGAAACTCATTGGTGTATGTATATTCCGTTTGCTGTACGAAAAATTACACCACATACAGCACACTGACCATTATGTCAAAACTATAAAGAGCGCGTAGTTAATCCGTCAATTAATCCGTATTTTAACTACTGTTTTCTGTCATTACATACACGATTGCACACTCATTATAGCATAGAAATATGGCGGCGAGACTTCAGTGACACCAATGATATTGGATACGGATGTGCCTGCCTAGTAATATATGTCTGTGGCATAACGTTCCGCTGAATGTAACCTCCTTGCCATATAGACTCAAAATCGCTGGTCTTCAGTCTGAATTTATTTTACAATTTTAACGACTGTCTACCACTATTATCTTTCATCCCCTAACAAAGATCGGCATGGAACAGCTATGGTCTACAATTACACAGAGAGAACATTCGTCTGCGTTGTGTAGTGTTGCAGAGTGAAATATTGACACACACATGTAGAATTTCATTGAAGTCGGTAACTTTGAACGCACACAACTTCCAATCTCTTGTCGTTATCAACCCACAACAACGATAACACAAAAAGGGAGACTGATAACTACGTCCACATACAAACACTAAATATCTGCGATGTATATTTTTGGCTGCAGGGTGAAATACAGGCACACACACTTCAGTTTTTATGTATGTAGGTCATTATTCTTTACGTGATTGGCGTAGTGCCTCATAGTACAACAGTGTTCCGGCAGTAACTTGTTATCAGGTGACTCTGAAGCTTTCACTCCAAACTTCAGCCCGTCGCTCTTTATTATCTAATATTTAGGGCCTCCTCTGTGCGACGAGTTATCGATTACGGCATGAAAACACTGCTGTTTAGTATTAACTGTTTTATTAATTATGATTTATTGCTTTCTGCTGTACAAATTGCACCGTTCATCACTCAGTAGGATTTTCCGCGTTTAGCATATAAATTCGTGCATAATTTTCTGTGGCGTGTGTCTTAATTACCTGCATCTATACTCACACTCCACAAACGAGATTTATGTTTACCGTCTGTACATATTTTAAAATACCTTAATATTACGGTTAATTTTCTAGAGCTACAGAAAAATATAACGTGAAATATCTTTCTACGCAGTTTTAGAGAATAGCCACATCTCTTTATCATTTAATTCTGTAATGTATGCCAGTTGTGATACTTTATTTCTTTCAAATAAATTGGTCAACAAAGAGAAATAAATTACACACAGGAGTACGAATGTTTCTATGTAACACTTATTCGCGTATTCTGCGAGTATTATCTAGTTTCATAACTAGCTTTTTGAGTTAAGGTTCTTTCTTGCACTTACATGACTATCTCACATAGGATGGTATTATATCAATGGCCTCCACTGGGGAACATTGTCTAAATGGATAATTATATATTTAATGACATGTGATTTACGCTATGATATTTGATATTTTACAACTTCACAACATACATAGACTAATAAATACTATTTGATGAACTATACTTTGAGTGGTACAATGATTTAAATTACTTTGTAATGACAGTTTTACCGTGGCAACATTATTGTTACCTGCAAGGAGAAAATATAAAAATGCAGCAAATGAAGCAGGCAAAGGGTGTACAGACGGCTGAAAAATGAGTTTGTGAGGAAGTGAAGACTGGTTAAGTAGGAAGGCTAGAGGTCTCATGCAAGTCCGCAGAAGAATGATGAGCCAGGGGAAAGATAGATATTGATTACGGAAAATAAAAGAGACTTTTGGAGACAAGAAATGGAGCTGCATAAATACCAAGAGTTCAGATGGAAAACCAGTACTGAACAGAAAAGGGAAAGAATGTATTCATGTTCATGACTTGTACAAGAGAAATGAACCGGAAGGCTGTATTATAGAAGGGGAAGTGTAAGTAGATGAAGATAAAACAACAGATACGATACTGCGAGAAGAATTTGCCAGATCTGAGATGGGATGAAGCTCGGGGAGTACGTGATATTCCCTTCGAACTGCTGACATCGATGGGAGAGCCATTCTTGAAGAAACTGTTCCAAATGTGTGCAAAATGTATGAGACAGGGACGAATAATCCGTGACTTCAAGAAGGACGAAATAACAAACAAATTGGAAAATTGCAAACATATGCTTAATAAATAATGGTTGTAGAAGACAGATTAAGAAAAGGCAAACTTGCATATTTTACACCTTACGTAGCTTTTGACAATGTTTTCGCCACTATTTCAGATTCTGAAGGTAGCAGCCGTAAAATATCGCGAACGAAAAGCCGTATACAATTTTTGCAAAAACGCAGTGTTGTGTAAGGGAGTAAGACAGGGTTTTAACCTTTCCCTAATGGTATTCAGTCTGTACACTGAGCATGTTGTGAAGGAATGCATGGAGAAATTGGGAGAAGGAATTAAAATTCGTGGAGAAGAATTAAAAACTTAGCAGTTTGGCGATGATATTATAATTATTTCAGCAACAGCAGAGGAATGGTGGAGCATATAAACGGAATTGTTAGTGTTTCGAAAGGAGGTTATAAGATGAACATTAACGAGAGCAAAACAAGGATAATGGAATTTAGTGTAAGAAAATCAGGCGATTTTGAAGGAATTAGATAAAGTAATGTTACTATAAAAGTAGTGAATGTTTTGGTAAGGTGTAAGTTAACAGCTGTCAAATCTATATCAATAAATGTGAATGTCTCTGTTCGGTGTACGTTTATCACGTCTGCACCACAAGACATAAAGAGCTAAAAATTTGTACAGCTACTTATGTCTACCCGGTGGTTAGGCACGGTCTTATGGCGATCGTATATATATATATATATATATATATATATATATATATATATATATATATATATATATATATATATTATATATATATATATATATATATATATATATACTTGAATATTTTTACAATTACTAATTTATACCTGAGGAAGGTTTAAGGCATGGTTTTATAGCGATCTGATAGATATTTAGTAATTTGAAGAATATAACGCGAAATGAGGAACAATAATTACTCTTTGAAAATTATATTTACTCTTTGAAAATGGTTTTATTGGTTGCATTGTTGCTGGAGGGTTGATAATGACAAAAGGGTGGAGTATATTAGGATGGAAAGTTATTGGTGTATATAAAATTCTACGTGTCTGTGTGTTAATATTTCGCTCTGGAGCGAAAAATACAGAACGCAAACGAATTGCCTGTGTTTAATTCTTGTCCGAAGTCTCTTGTTGTACACCGTAGCAGTTCCATGCCGATAGCTATAAGGGGGTGGAAGATATGGTAGTTGAAAGTCGTCAAATTATTAAAAAAATCGGACTGAAGGCCAGCGATAACGTTTGCGACTCTATAGCAAGGAGGTTACATACGTGATGCCACAGACCATATCTTTGGTCTATGCGCGCTACAATGTCTTCGCTCTTTCCCTGTAAGGAAATATAAGAATAAATAAATGAAGTAGTAAACAAGAAATTTCTTTTCTTACATCTCTTTAAAAAATCTATTTGACGTTTCAGCGCATTACATCAAGTGATCGATCTGTGATATTATTACAATAATTATTGTTGAAATTCCTTTAATCCCTTCAGATATGCCATTTCAGTTCAAAAGACTTCAGTTTCCAGTCCGTCTAGCTTTTGCCATGACAATTAACAAAGCTCGAAGACAATCATTAAACGTCGCAGGAATCCATTTACAGCCCTCATGTTTTTCACATGGTCAATTATATGTCGCTTGCTCAAGGTTGGGAAACCCAAAAAGTCTCTACATTTACGCTCCAAACAATACTACAAGTAACGCAGTTTACTAGAATTCCCTAAAATGAAATTAAAATAAATTTGGACATTACTCTCACCTTACGAGTTGAGATATTGCAACACAGGCTATAAGGAATAATGTATGTATTATTTATTGTAAATCATTAAGCACGTCACATAATTTTATTTTTTCATTCGAATGTTGATTAAAAATGTTTGTTTCTAAAAAAGGTATTGTATTTCATTTCATCCTTCAAAACCAGTCTCGTAGCATAATACTGAAAGATAGCTTATCTATCATAAACAACCAACACGCGAGCGGAGCCGCGGGTTTAAGCTAGTATTTCATAAAATGCATCTTGAACCATCAGCTGTTTAATAATTCCTTAAAAGTGTGCTAGTTTCGGTAGTAGACCATTATCATGGATGAAAATACCCTTTGATCTATGATGATGGTCTACGACCTATACTAATCGATTTTTAAAGAAGTAATAAACAGCTGATGGTTCTCGATATATTTTATAAAATAAAACTACTGGATGTGTTTTGTTATTTCCGTAGCAAAATAATTTTGATGGCTTAAGTAAAGCTTGTATAATTGCAGAATAGCTATGGGAAGAATAGCATTTCTGAAGAATCGAAATTTGTTGACATCCAAACTTAATCTAAATGTTAGGAAATCCTTTCTGAAAGCTTTTGTCTGGGGAGTAGCATTGTACTTAAAATTGGGTTGGGTAGATCGTGTAACTAATGAAGAGGTGCTGAACAGAATTGGAGAGAAAAGAAATTTATGGCATGTCTTGACTAACAGAAGGGATCGATTGGTGGGCCACATTGTGGCACATCAACGAATCCTTAATTTAGCATTGTAGTGAGGGGTGTGGGGTAAAATTGGCATTGAGTGATTGAGAGACGAATACAGTAAGCAGGTTGAAATGGATGCAGGTTGCCGAAAGTATTCTCAGACGAAGAGACTTGCACTGGAAAGGGTAGCGTGGAGAGCAGCATCAAATTAGTTTCAGAACTGAAGACCACATCAACAGCAACAACGGTATCTAATCTGTATTGTAACTGATCGTTGTCAATCTACGCCTCGCTGGAATGGCCGCATGGTCTAAGGCGCCATGTCACGCATTGCGTGACCGCTCCCATCAGAGATTCGAGTCCTCCCTCGGCATGTGTGTGTGTGTGTGTGTGTGTGTGTGTGTGTGTGTGTGTGTGTGTGTGGTCTTTTGAATAGTTTGTAAGTCTACATTTGGTCTACTTTGCTTTACACACATTTGAACATTAGTGCATTCCAAATCACACCTGACGTGTTTAGTAGAACTTCTTGGAGAGATACCGTCGGTTTACATAACACAGACCAATACTAGTATGTTCCAATACGGATGTATATGTACAATAATTAAGTGTACGATACTGTGCAATTATTAACCGTTATTTGAGCTTGCTATTCCGTATTCTAACCAATAACTCACAGAGATCACTTCCAGCTTGCTCCGTTATAATACGCATCATGGTGTTTCCAAACTTACTGAGGGCAGTGAATCTTATTTTCTACCGTGTTGGATTTGGGGGATGTAACTTCTTACTGTTAAATCGAGGTGGTGAAATCTAAGTTGATACTGAGTACAGAAAAATACTGCATATATTTAAGTAGTATGTTCACCTCTTAGGAGGGAAATTAATCTACCTTCAAAAATTTTTAGTTTTAATCGTTGGACATGCAGCATGTCTAGTATAATAGTATTGAAATTTAGTTCTTGGGGCACCGTACGATTCCAGACTCAATAAATTTGCTCTATATAAAGTTGCAAGAGTAAAAGCTTGACCCTTTTGCAATAATTTCTGCGAACGCCCTTGATCTGATTATTCTTAGTTGAAAAAGTACCATATACCACGCAACCGCCGCCGCCGGTCCAAGGAAATTTATTCTTTGATATATATAGAGACAGAGTACTACAGTGGGGTTGTTTTCACAGTTTAGTGACACTGCGTCAAACACAATGCTGACGGCTTCGTGTGCGCCGCGTTGTCGCTACACGAGCGCTGTTTGCGGCATCACAGGTCATGAATCAAAAATGAACAATGAAAAATCGGATCAGCCGCCTAGCCCACAGATAATGAAGCGCATAATTCATGAGCCATATAATTCGCTGCTTGCATCATATACTGTGTAGCGCCCATGCACAATTCAAAATGTTAGTAAGCTCTCACACGTTTCATGAATTGTGCATATGTAATCCCGGCCAATTCATTAATTGTGCATTCTTACACAGAGTTTTCTCGTCGAATTACCCCTGGCGTATGTCATGTTATTCGCAACTGCATGTAAAACTTTTTTTTTTCATTTTGATGCTTCGGTTTATGAGTCAGTCACTGCAATCATCTGTTTAAGTTGCACAGGTTTTTATTAGTGTCCGAAAATTCTCTCACATTCGGCGTTTTTATACCGAGAGATAATAACGCAATGCAACCAGACAGTAATTTCACGCAATATTTGATGTGTCTTGGTGTTCTGTTGGATATTATACTGCAAACTACTGCGTGCTTTCGCGATCTTTTTGACACTGACAAGTGTTTGTATGAGTATTCTCTGACAATTCTCCGTTGCATTATATTTATATGGTCTTTGGCTTAAATAAAGTTACATTTGTCTGTGTTAAATTTGCCAGATGGAAAGGTTTTCTATCATTAATTGCAAATAACTTATGGAATTACTTACATGGTAGCAGACCTTGCGAAGTATTTTATGGTTACCGTTGCAACAGTAAATGAGAAAATTCTCCTATTTTTTGCCTCTTTCTCCACAGTTGCAGTTAAACAGTTTGTATGGGTTAGATTACCGTCATTTGCAACTGTAAATTAGTCTAATTTAGACCATACGCGTTTCGCTTTATTTGAAAGCATCTTCGGAAATCAAAGTTTCCCTCTTCATGTGTTTTTGTAGCACTCTGCAACGAGGCCCGCCAGGCTACAGAAACCCCTAAGTTAAAAGTCGACAACTGTACGTAACAGGAGCCTTGCTTTGTCACTAAAATTAGTAAATAAGGTCCGTGTGAACTACTGGTTTCTCCCTGTTACAAAGCCTCGTTCCCTGGCCCAAACTGAGAACAGACTCGTTTCTAATTACTTCAATAACAGGAAGTTAATACTACAGTGGTCAATATACATAGCAGCTCACACGTTATTATACACAAACATTAATAAGCAAGCTACCACAATTAAAGTTATCTTAGAATGGTGGCTAAGAAAACATTTATGGCGCAACGGAATTTAGTCGTAAGAAACATTGCATCTGAGCATGTTCTCAGCACTTGTGAAACAATATTAAATAAAAAAGGCAACGTGCTCTAAAACTACAATTTACAGGCAACTTACGGAATATACTGAACTTAAACTTGTTTATTCAGATAGAAAACAAGCAAAATGGGGAACCAATTTTGTTAATACAATAAAAGGCATCTCTTACATGGATTAATGCGGACGGTGGCCAGGCTAAATTATACTTGATTTAACGCTACTGGAGGGAAGGATTCACGAACAACACTCATTCTCTCACAGACACGCAATGCCACAGCGAAACTCACCAAAAACAGCTTGCTGAGACGAGGCGGAAGCAGGCGCCGCTATCGTAGGCGAAAATCAGAAACACTTTGAAGCTGGCTCTGGTCTGTCGTGCCTGTTTTGAGATGGTGCGAGTATATAGCAAGCTAAATAACATCTGAATTGAACCGTGAGCAAACACGCTAACGGCGACACACGGCTGCGTTACATGAACGCACTCCACTGAAGGTGAAGTGGTTGAAAGTCGGATTCATTGTACAAAATCACGGTGGATTCTTAAGTTGCAGTCTGTCAGCAATCGATCTAGGTACTGGTTTTATATGAGAAGTGGCGTGAACTCAGGCAATTAGCTGCAAACCCCAGAAGTCGGAACTCGGACCCACGTGGTTCCGAATACCGATAAAATTGAATAAATTCAGTTTTCGAAAAATAAAGAAAATTAACTACTGCATGTTACCCCCTAGAAAAGCTTAGAATCATGTAAGGAAGCGAATGAAATACAGCTACACGCGATAGGGGGCGATTAGAGAGACGGATGAGGTCCTGTCTCAGAAAAGTCACAAAAATGAAATAATTACAAGTCGGAAAAGTAAAAATAAGAATTACGACATGCAACCCATAGAAATGTTTAGAATTACATGAATAAGCGAAACAAATGCAGCCACACGCGATAGTAAGCGATTACATAGACGGAAGAAGTCCAGTTTCCAAAACTCGTAAAAGTGAAATAATTAAAAAGTCGGAAAAATAAAATTAATATTTACAGCATGCAACCCATAGAAATGTTAAGAATTACATAAGGAAGCTATTTAAGGAGGTTGTACAAGGCTCAGACAGAGTGCTTACTTCCAGTCGGAGAAGAAACAGCAACATTAGAATAGGCGGGGAGAGAAGTTCGCGATATATTAGTGGAAATCAGAAGGATACCCGCATAGTTACTTGCCTGACGAGCATGGAACAAACAAGAGAGGAAGCTGAAGGCTTTGTTCTATGAACCAACCACGTGGAATACATATCACTCACGAAAGGAAACGATGAGAAGATTTTTACATGCACTGTACAAAATGAACATATCACATATTAGAAATCGGGCCCCACAAAGCTAGGAAGTATTTACACAGTGTTCATACACCGCCAGTTGATCACAAAGGGATTTAACATATCAGGCCGTTATCAAATTGCAACTAGAATCACACACACCGCGTTTATCTGTTGGAAATCACTGAATTTGAAAACGAGAACGGATTTCCGCACACGATAGGGGAAATTTTCCAGAAAAATGATTCAAAGTTCACGAACCTAAGTTAAACGTGCTAGTCAGTGAAACGCTAGCATCTCCAGAAACAAGAACAGAAGCAACCTTAGCTCACCAGACGACCAGCACAGAGTAGATCACCGCGCGGCCACAGGGCCGCGGGGAAAACGACTGGAAGCCGGAAAATCCACGAAAACAGCGGTGGTGGGAGCGGACAGCCAGACTAGCGATAAAGAAACCTCGCAGACTGAACTGTAACCAGCCGCGGGGGAGTAGCCGAGCGGTCTAAGGCGCCTCGCTACTGAGCGCGCGGTTGCTCGCGGGGGAGGTTCGAGTCCTCCCTGGGGCATGGATGTGTGTGTTTGTCCTTAGGTTAGTTTACCTAGGTTTAAGTAGTTTGTAAGCTACGGACTGATGACCACGCAGTTTGGTCTGATAGATTTACAGACATTTGAAATTTGAACCCATTTTGACTGTAACCAAAGGGTGTAGAAACCTCTTTGTTAGTAACAGCAGCTATCGATACTGAGCCAGAGAGAACAATACAAAGAGAGCTATCACTCCCAACATTCAAACAGCCATAGATTCTCGCACAAACTTAAGAGTACAACAACTGTACATTTTCACAGGGACAGTGGCGTAGCTGAGAAGCCGTACTTAAGCCACATTAATTAATAGAATAAAAATTTATTAACGTAACAAAATAAGAAGAACCTAGCAATATTAACTAATATTTTTACACATGAAATAAAAAATGCCATTCCTCCAGCCTTGAAAAGAGTGGGGTTCAAGATTTAACAAAATGATAATCTAGCGACATTAAATAAATTATAACTTTATAGAAATCAAGTTGTAGCAACATGATAATCTGTTGTTGTTGTTGTTGTTGTGGTATTCAGTCCGGAGACAGGTTTGATGCAGCTCTCCACAATACCCTATCCTGAGCAAGCCTCTTCATCTCCACATAAGAACGACAACCTACAACTGTCTGAATCTGCTTACTATATCCATCTCTTGGTCTTCCCCTGCGATTTTTTCCCCACACACTTCCCTCCAACGCTACATTCACAATTCCTTGATATCTAAGAATGTGTCCTACCAATCTATCCCTTCTTTTAGTCAAGGTATGCCAGAAATTCCTTTTCTCCCCAATTCTGTTCAGTACCTCCTCATTAGTTACGCGATCCACCCACCTAATCTTCAGCATTCTTCTGTAGCACCATATTTCAAAAGCCTCAATCCTCTTCCTGTCCGCACTGTTTATCGTCCATGTCTCACTCCCATACAAGGCAACACTCCATACAAATGCCTTCAGAAATGACTTCCTTAGGTTTAAATCAATATTCGATGTTAACAAATTTCTCTTTTTCAAGAACGCTTTTCTACCCATTGCCATTCTGCATTTTATATCCTCTGAACTGCGACCATCATTTGTTATTTTACTGCCCAAGTAACAGAACTCATCTACCTCCTTTATTGCTTCGTTTCCCAATCTAATTCCTTCAGCATCACCTGATTTTCTTACACTGCACTCCATTACCCAAGTTTTGCTCTTGTTAATGTTCATCTTATATGTACCTTTCAGCACACTGTCCATTCCGTTCAATTGCTCTTCCAGGTCCTTTGCTGTATCTGACAGAATTACAATGTCGTCGGCAAAACGCAATGTTTTTAATTCTTCACCCTGCACTTTAATTCTTTCTCCAAATTTCTCATTGCTTTCCTTTATAGCTTGCTCAATGTACAAATTGAACAACAATGGAGAAAGACTACAACCCTGTCTTACTCCCTTTCCAACCACTGCATCCCTTTCATGCCCTTCAACTCTGACAACCGCTGTCTGGTTTTTGTACAAGTTGTAAATAACCTAACGTTCCCTATATTTTACTCCTGCTTGCTTCAGAACTTGAAAGAGTTTATTCCAATCAACATTGTCAAAAGCCTTCTCCAAATCTATAAAAGCTAGAAATGTAGGTTTGCCTTTTCTTAATCTATCTTCTAGGATAAGCCGTAAAGTGAGTATTGCCTCCCGTGTTCCTACATTTCTCCTGAACCCAAACTGATCTTCCCCGAGGTCGGCTTCTACCAGCTTTTCCATCCTTCTGTATATACTTCCCGTTAATATTTTGCAGCCATCACTTATTAAACGGATGGTTCTGTAGTTTTCACACCTGTCTGCACCTGCTTTCTTAGGGATGGGGACTATAACATTTTCTTAAAGTCTGAGGGTACTTCACCTGTCTCATACATCTTACACACCAGGTGAAACAATTTCGTCATGGCTGGTTCTCCCAGAGACTTCAGTAGCTCTGAGGGAATATCATCTACTCCAGGGGCCTTGTTTTGACTTAGGTCTTTCAGGGCTCTATCAAATTCTTCTCTCAGTACAGTATCTCCTATTTGATCTTCATCTACTTCCTCTTCCCTTCCTATAATATTATTTTGAAGTTCATTTTCTTTGTAGAGCCCCTCTATATACTCTTTCCACCTTTCAGCTTTCCCTTCTTTGCTGAGAACTGGTTTTCCATCAGTGTCCTTGATATTCATAGAGCTGTTTTTCTTATCTCCAAATGTTTCTTTTATTTTCCTGTAGACTGTATCTATTTTTCCCCTATTTATACATTGTTCTACATCCTTGCATTTGCCTTCTAGCCACTCCTGCTTAACCATTTTGCACTTCCTGACAATCTCATTTCTTAGTCGTCTGTACTCCATTTTGCCTGTTTTATTTAAGGCATTTTTATATTTTCCCCTTTCATCGATTAAATTTAGTATCTCCTGTGATATCCAAGGATTTTTTGTAGGTCTTTCCTTCCCACCTATTTTGTCCTCTGCTACCTTCACTATTTCATCTCTCAATTTTAACCATTCCTCCTCTACTGTTTTATTTCCCCCCCCCCCCCCGTTTCTGTCAATTGTTGCCTAAAGCTCCCTCTGAAATTTTTAAGAACCTCAGGTTCCTTCAATTTATCCAGGTCCCATCTCCTTATTTTCCTACCTTTTTGTAGTTTCTTTAGTTTCAGCCTACAGTTCATAACCAACAAGTTATGGTCAGAGTCTATATCTGCCCCTGGGTATGTCTTACACTGTAGAACCTGATTCCGAAATCTATGTCTTACCATTATATAATCTATCTGGTATCTTTCGCTGTCTCCTGGTCTCTTCCACGTATACAACCTTCTTTTGTGATTCTTGAACCAGGTGTTTGTTATAACTAAATTATGTTCCGTGCAAAATTCTACCAGGCGGCTTCCTCTTTCATTCCTTTTGCCCAGACCATATTCACCTACTATCTTCCCTTCACTTCCTTGTCCTACTACCGAATTCCAGTCTCCCATAACAATTAAATTTTCCTCTCCCTTAATTGTCTGAATAATTTCCTTTAGCTCCTCATATATTTCTTCGATTTCCTCATCATCGGCAGAGCTAGTTGTCATATAAACCTGTACTACTGTTGTCGGTGTTGGCTTCGTATGTATCTTGACAATGATAATGCGATCACTGTGCTGGTCATAGTAGTTTACCCGCATTCCTATTTTCTTATTCATTATCAATTCTACTCCTGTGATACCCCCAATTGATTTTGTATTTATAATCCTGTACTCACCTGACCAGAAATCCTGTTCATCCTGCCACCTAACTTCACTAATCCCCACTATATCTAACTTCAACCTATCCATTTCCCTTTTTAAATTTTCTAATTTTCCTACTCGATTAAGGGATCTAACATTCCACGCTCCGACCCGTAGAATGCCAGTATTGTCTTTCCTGATGATCACATCCTCCTGAGTAGTCCGTGCCCGGAGATCCGAATGGGGGACTATTTTACCTCCGGAATATTTTACCCGAGAGGATGCCATCATCATATGTTCATACAGTAGAGCTGCATGTCCTCGGGAAAGGTAACGGCTGTAGTTTCCCCTTGCTTTCAGCCGTTCGCAGTAGCTGTGTGGCAAAGCCACATTAGCTGATGTTACAAGGCCAGCTCAGTCAATCATCCAGACTGTTGCCCCTGTAACTACTGAAAAGGCTGCTGCCCCTCTTCAGGAACCACACGTTTGTCTGGCCTCTCCACAGATACCCCTTCGCTGTGGTTGCACCTACGGTACGGCTATCTGTATCGTTGAGGCACGCAAGCCACCCCACGTCGGCAATGTCTGTGGTTCATGGGAGTGGCATGATAATCTAGCGACATTAAATAAATTATAACTTCACAGAAACTGTACAAAAAATATATCGTCTTTCATAGTGAAGCACTCCGTGAAGAATGGGCCGGGAGATCTTCCAGCACCTGATTGAGCATATGTCTGCCAGAGGGGAAGCTGTCACCTAGGCTTGATATACCCCAAAAACACATCCAGAACTTCTCTGATTCAATGCGAGACGGTAGAGGAGGTTATAGCCAGCAAAGGTAGCAACACTGAGTACTGATATTTTCAACTTCCTCACTTCACAGGAGGCTGAATTTTTGATCATATTATTCTTGCATTGTGTGTTATGTTGCAAATAAATGTGACTGTGTTGTCTCGTTGATGCATTTTGTGTGGCCAGCAGTGTACTTTCTTCACACTCTTTCACAGTTGGGTGGTGGGTTGCTCGACGGCAGACGCAAGTTACGATGCCCTTAGGTCGCGGGAGGTGTGGAGGTGGCAGCCCTGCAGCCACTCGACGCCAGCCTCGCAGTTTCTGACCCT
This sequence comes from Locusta migratoria, assembly GCA_026315105.1. Lineage (NCBI taxonomy): Eukaryota > Metazoa > Arthropoda > Insecta > Orthoptera > Acrididae > Locusta > Locusta migratoria. The sequence goes on from CM048747.1 coordinate 270,095,722, forward strand.
GTCAGCAGCAGCTGCTGCCGCCTCTGCAGTCAGCAGGCCACCCCCCCCCCTCCCCCCCCCCCCCTGCTCTACTGCCACTGGTCGCGTCATGTCCCGGCGTAAACTCAGTTCGGTCAGCGCTGCAGAGGGCGGGGACCCGTAAATTGTTTCAGTATGGCACCAGGTTGCAAGGACAGCACCGGACTGTTTTCGTGTAATACCCCTTTTAGCGAGATGCTAGAAAACAAATCAACAGTCGCCTACACGACCCGTTACTTCCCCTATGTGCGATAACGGCACGTGTCCTACGAACACGGCCTATCGCAGGGGCGGGCATGAATTGTGCTCGTGTGAAGCGAACTCGCACGTGTGCAGTTAACTGCGTGAAGCGTGCACGATGGAGCAAGCAGGCCACCCGCTTTTCTTGCCTCCCATCCGCGTCATATCCTTTCCTGTTGTAATGTATTTAGCCAGGAGGGTCCCGTTTATTTGCAATATTGAAGTATTCGATACCATAATTGTTCGTAGTATTGTAACCCAATATTCCATAATGAAACTTTCACTTTGCAGCGGAGTGTGCGCTGATATGAAACTTCCTGGCAGATTAAAATTGTCTGCCGGAACCGGGACTCGAACCTGGGACCTTTGCCTTTCGCGGGCAAGCGCACTACCGACCGTGCTATCCCGACACGACTCACGATGCCGCCTCACAACTTGCATGGTTCGCAGGAGAGCTTCTGTGAAGTTTGGAAAGTAGGAGGCGAGGTACTGGCGGAAGTAAAGTTGTGAGGCGGCATCGTGAGTCGTGTCGGGATAGCACAGTCGGTAGTGCGCTTACCCGCGAAAGGCAAAGGTCCCAGGTTCGAGTCCCGGTTCCGACACACAATTTTAATCTCCCAGGAAGTTTCATATCAGCGCACACTCCGCTGCAGAGTGAAAGTTTCATTCTGGAAACATCCCTTAGGCTGTGGCTAAGCCATGTCTCCACCATATCCTTTCTTCCAGGAGTGCTAGTCTTGCATGGTTCGCAGGAGAGCTTCTGTGAAGTTTGGAAAGTAGGAGGCGAGGTACTGGCGGAAGTAAAGTTGTGAGGCGGCATCGTGAGTCGTGTCGGGATAGCACAGTCGGTAGTGCGCTTGCCCGCGAAAAGCAAAGGTCCCAGGTTCGAGTCCCGGTTCCGGCACACAATTTTAAGCTGCCAGGAAGTTTCAATATTCCATGTTTATATTACATAAGCATTTTATAGCGCTTCTGTCAAGTCACTTTGATCATCATCTGCATTACTAGGGTCTTCTAACAAACTTAATTAAATTATTGAAAAGATTAATGATGGACAATAATGTAAACATATATTAACACTGCGCTAATTGTTGTTTACTTACGATATTTTGTATTGATTAATTTTGATATGAGAAAGCTATTATTACATCTGTCATAATTTTGTGTATCTTTACATAAAGCAGGATTCATTAATGTTTATTGAGCAAGTTGTTAAATATTTAAATGTTGTACTTCCGTGTTCTAGAAGGTTCTAGAAATACTATTATGTATTAATACGCGCGAATTGGCGCGAACTGAGAGAGTGTTAAGGCAGTTTTAGTGGAGTAAGATCTTAGTTAGTATGGAAGTGTGTTGTAAATCAGTCTTACTTTTGCATCTCTTTTGTGCTTTGTCAGGAATGGATAAATAAATATACTTAAAAAATGAAAAGTGTCACATTTATGGTTTCTTAAATGAACCCGACGTCATAACATAATTTTGTGATGTGTTAATGGCAGGCGAGCTGCGAGATCTTCGAGACCACTGAACATTTTCAAAAGGGTGATGTATAAAAAAATGTGGCTTTAATGTATGTCAAGTAAAAAGAAATGCGCCACACTGTTCTATCACCGCATCTTTATTTAATACCTATTTTTCTACCTTGATTTATCTAATAAAGGAACAGGGTTAATAGGGTAGCTGAAAATAAATCATGTTTCGAGTCCTATTACCTATGATTCTTTTTATTTAATGATCACTTCTTGTGTTTACAATACAGTTGATGTCTGGTACAAATTTTTTACATACAGACAAACGCAAACAATTACGCAAATTTTCATCACTCATGTTTGCTCGTAAACGTTACTTATTAAGTTTCATTACAGAAAAAAAAATCGCTCACATACATAATATGTCGAACCAAACACTGACATGATCCTTCGCCTCTTCACCATGCAGACGGAGAAAATCTTGTTGTGGAAAGTCTTGCTAAAAATCTATTAGACGTCTTGACAAAAGGAACTTGCCCTTCAGACGAGAATTACGCTGTATATCTATTAGTTCCATCTGCAGATGGATATCATCTACAGAAACAGCAAATGGTATCAAAAATTCAAAAATGTTCAAATGTCTGTAAATCTATCGGACCAAACTGCCTGGTCATCAGTCCGTAGCTTACAAACTACTTAAACCTAGGTAAACTATCCTACGGACAAACACACACACACCCATGCCTCAGGGAGGACTCGAACCTCCACGGCGAGCAACCGCGCGCTCCGCAGCGAGGTGCTTTAGATCGCTCGGCTACTCCACCGCGGCGAAATAGTGTCCAAAATCATTCAAAAGCTAGGATACATGTGATACAGCTGCAGAGCCTCTGAGAAATTCGTCTTTTATGGCAATAATTACGGAAACACAGTCATTGTAGCTCTTTTCTTGGACAAAGGACAGAGTGGGGAAATGCACCGCATTCTCTGATATGAGCTGTCGTTCCCACAGCGCAAGCTTTCTAGTGAAAACTTCCACTTTTTGCTCATTTCCCAAATTATTTAATTTTCGCCTTGTAAACAATGTTCAATTTATTCATATGTGAAGTAATATCCACTGAAAATTCAAATTCGACAAACCACTCTGGATTTTCTAATTTGGGGTCGTGCCTTCCTTTAAAATCTGATCTACTGGTATCCTCAGTTCAAAAAATGTTTTTAGTACATTGCCTCGGATAAGTCAGTGGACTTCACTGTGGTATGGTATGTCATCGTACGCTACCCCTATTCCGGTTAAATAGTGTCGACACTGCCGATGTGTAAGGCCGTGGGATCTCAAATAATTAACTGTACGAATAACATCTTGCATGATGTGCCCTAGTTTTGCTGCTTTTGGGCAGAGTACTTCTTGGTGCAAAATGCAATGAATGCTCCCATTCCCTTCTACAAGACGGCAAATCCCCACTAGCTCCTTTCTTCGATTCACTCTGCATTTTTTGGTGCTTGAGGTGTGGTGCTATGTAGTGGTCGCTTGGCATCAACGTCACAGCCACGACTGTTGTCACACTGCGCAACTTGCGAGATGCCACCGCTGCCCCTGTCCACTATTGCTCGTGTGCAGCACACGGCCTGCCGCGGTGGCCTAGGGGACTGAGGCGCTTCAGTCACGGTCTACACGGCCACTACGGTCGGGGGTTCGAATCTCCCCTCGGGCATGGATATTTGTGCCGTTCTTAGTCTTAGTTAGTTCATAAGTAGTTTGTAAGTTTAGGGACTGATGACTCCGTAGTTAAGTCCCATAAGCTATACAAACATTTGAACATTTTTGCAGCACACGTGCGGCTCTAACCGCACGCGTACCGTGTGAAACGTTTACCCGCTCCTGGCCTATCGTGTCATGTAATAGGTTCCTTTATGAAATATGGACTTTGAGTTCTACTGCAGTGTAGTTTACAAACGTGACATTGTTCTCTGTATACACTAGCGGAGTAAGGAAAATATCAGTCATGTGAAATGCAACTAGCCCTCTAGCAAGACGCCACGAACGTAACTAAACAAGTTATGGGACATTGCTTGACTTTCGATAAACGTTACAATCGGTACTACACTGGTGGTTAATAACGAAATTACAATCGTGAGGGGCACGAAAAAAAATTTTAGACAACAGGAGCCACGCTGGGAAGGCCGCGTGGTCTAATCCGCAATGCTATGGATTGCACGGCTTCTCGCGTCGGAGGTTCGATTCCTCCCTCGGGCACGTATGTGTGTGTGTATTGTCTTCACGTAACTTTAACCATCCAGTATCCTTTCCATGCTGGACGTAATGAACGTTCTTATACTTTCATCTTGCACACTGTCAATATTAAAAAGTAAAATTTTATCTTTCTCGCTACAGTTCGTTTTATTTGTCTTATTTGTATAATTCCTCGCATGTTTCCATGGACAAAAAGATTTCATTTTTACTAGAAAGTGGAATGATCGACAATGGATTCCTCTATAAGATCTGACATCTACTGCCTTAAAATTAGTTGTTTTTTGGAAAATAATTAAAAACAAATCGGGGAAAAAAGACTTGGAATCCAAGAAGAACAATGCGCTCTCACCGCTGTTAAATCATGTATAGTCCATATTTTCACATTTCGAGAGATTTTGAAGAAATAAAAATTATAGGATTTATTTCTATAGATCTAGAAAGAGGTATGGTACTCTTCCAAGAAAACTACTCTGAAGAGCACTATATATGCCAAACATAAATATTTCCGTAATTAAAATATAAAAGAGATGATTAAAGATAAAATTTGCCAAGTGAAAATTGTAATACAGTTTCACAGATATTTAGAACAAGCATGATAGGTCTGTTGTAAGGCTGTTCCATATCATATACATTACGTAAAATCTATATAGATATACAAGAGATTTTGGAGAAATGTAAGGAGAAATAAAAAAATATAGGATTTATTCTTACAGATCTAGTAAAAGGTATGGTACTTTTCCAACAAAACTATTCTGGAGAACACTACACATGGCAAACATAAATATTTCCGGAATTAAAGTATAAAAGAGATTATTAAAGATAACATTTGTCAAGTGAAAATTGTAATACAATTTCACAGAGAGTTAGATCAAACATAATAGGTCTGTTGCAAGGCTGTCGCATGTCATATACATTACGTAAAGTCAATATAGATATTTGCCTTAGAACGTGGTCTCATAAATGTAATATTATGGTGTTACAAATTAGAAATGGAGCTTATCTACATCATTTATTGTTTGATAATCAAGTTGTCATAGGACAAGCCGGGGATGATGAAAACTACATGTGTATTCAACTAGCAATATGGTACAAAAATTGGAGTCTGGAGATTAATTGTCAAAAAACAGATTACTTGACTAATGATCCAGATGAGCTATACATAGAGGGAAAGAAAATAAAAAAAAACACTTTTTGTTATATAGAGTATAATTCTGTACGGAATGAAAAACTCGAGCATTAACTTAGAGCATATTAAAAAAAACTACAAGGTTTAAAGATGGACTTCTGGATAAGATCGCCCAGAATTCCCAGGAAACAAAAAAGAAGAAACGCCGAAGTAATAAAGAAGATGGAAATAGAAAGAGTAGATGAAGTAATGATTAGAAAGAAATGACTGTGGGACGGGAATGTACGAGGATTGCAGGACACCCGAATACCGCAACTGGTTCTGGAGTGGCAACCTGAGGGGAGAAGAAGAAGGGGACGGCCTGTAACCACCTGGATCCAAAATGTACAGATCACAATGAGGAGACTCGGTGCAGCAGAAGACACGCAAGATCTAGACATCTGGAGGAATATCTTGAATATTTAGTCTAAGACCTTATGCACTCATTTCCGGATTAATTATTATGTTGGAGGTAAACCTGTGTAATGATGAAAGTCTCAGTAAATATATATGTTGTTTAACCAGTTTGCAAATCTTGGAACCGATGACGTAAGCAGTTTGGTGCCTTAGGTTTACAAACACGTGAACATTTTATAACAGGATTTCTTAGTATTGATGAGCAGCTTTTGGACGAGGCATTCACAGCAGTATAAGTAATTTCATGCCCTTGATGCTGGATACTATTTACCTGCCATACAACATAGAAGTTATGGTGTCTTTTGGAGATGTCCGAAAGAACAGACAGCACATCATCTAAATATGTATTTCTGTGCGATAATGGCCTGAGATTAATTTATTCAACACATATGCTTTAATATCGTACGACCTCCTGTGGGAATCCGAATGGGGAGCAAAAGAGGACTTTGACGATAGGGAGCTTACTTTTTCGAAGCGTACGAGTTGTGAGAATTTGGAGCTGTTGGGAAATGTGTCTGGATAGCCTAATAATTCGTGGATACTGTCAAAAGCTTACTATACGGCACAAATATTTCCACTCCCGAAAATGATACCCAAAAAAATTACGTCATAAGTTACAAAGTTTCTGTGGAGAGGAGAAGTATGTAGAGTCGCTGCTAAAGTAGCGACTCTAAAACCAAATCTTGGTGGATTAGGCCTCAGAGACGTTACTAGCTTACATGCCCGTGCTTGGCAACCGTTGTTAAAGAGGGACCTGTGTATATCATGGTTTTTTATGGTTCCGGACCTAGGTCAGCAAAAACATAATCCTTGTAGGATCCCACGGTCAATAACTCAGTTCTGATAGCCAAGATTTCAAATTTAAGTAGAAGTCATTGTCGAAAACGATGAATTTTCATAAAGTTTCTCATACAAAAACTGAAGTTAATCTAAGACCGATCTAAACGATCTAAATTCAATGTGTTCATAACGTTAAGGCTGCGGTGTGTAATTGTCTGTTTGGCGTAAACTTATGAAAACACTTCTGTCGTTGAGATGAGAAATAGTAATAATAATATCAGCGCCATGTATTCGTTCTGTGGTGTGTACTTAACTGTTTATTTCTCACAGTAAGTGTATGATGAAGTATTAGTATGTTACAGAGTAGCACTGGGGATAATGTGAGTATTCTGCATGCAGAGCTCCCTATTATCTAAAACTTCACGAATTCTGAAAGTCTGGTAATTCAATCAACAGAGCAGTTCATGTCTGCTTAAATAAGACGTCATGGTGGTGTTAATGTGCGATAAAGTAAGTCTGAGTAATCGTTGAAGGAATGGCGTCAGCTGATCGTCTGTATAGAACTTTCCATTGAATATAGTATTTCCAGTGAATTATCTTGACTGTGTTAACAGCATTGGCCACTGTTTCAGCTAATACATGTCCTCATGTCCTGCAGTGATACTTCGTAAAGCTCGAAGTTGAAACCGACCTTTTGTAGTAGAACTATATATTCAGAAGTCGGATTATAACTAAGTGCAATTGTTTCTGCAAAAGAAGACTTTTTCTCTATCTCAATGTAGTCCGCACCAAAAGAAAGTAATTTCAAACTTTAATCACAATATTGTACCTCACAATTTTGAAACAAGAGACGTTTCTGATGAGTTTGTCGCTCGCGTGTGTATATTATCTCTAGTGGCAGGCAGAGACCAGAAATATCTCTGGAGTGAGCATTCAGATGCGCAGAACAGATTTTTTGCCCTCAACATTAAGGTGGAAATGTCACATAACATTGGGAAAAATCTGCTAATCTCTGACTTTACCTTGTTCGCTTTGTTTTTTGTTAAGACGCTATGTGTAAATGGCACTTTTAGCGACGCTTCCTCAACATTATTGTTGCTTCTGTGACACATTTATTTACATATTATGTTATGTGGTTACTCTGCGGAAAGGAGGTTGGGCTTCTTTGCAGACAATGCGGTACAAACCAATCATAATAGCAAATAAATGTGTGGGAAGAGTGGATTTATCTCATTATCACGTGGTAATTCCAGCTTTATGTTTAGAAGATGCACACAAAGCAATGCTCACACCATCGATAATTCTACTCTATATACAATTTAGTGGTTATACCCATGAAAGGTGCACTTCCTTTCTTTGCATGACATTACAAAGCGTATGGAATACAGCTAGGAAGAAAAAAAAGTTTTGTGTCCTACCTGGATTAAATTTTACTTGCAGTGGCATCGATTTAGTTTGCTATCGTTGGCAACGAACTATTCGCTTTAGGAGATTGATTAATTTACTGACCAGAAAAGCATAAATTATTTATTTCATCGTGAACATAAAGAATTATTCCCCTCATTCTGCGTGACTGATTTCTGAAAAAGCACTCAACGGCCGTTGCCAACATCAGCGCACAACGCCGCTGCCGTAAGTAAAATTGTACCCCTTCTTGTAGTCTATTAAGCCATAGTTATGAGAATGAAGAAAAAACTGCAGCCACGCCATAATTAGTTCTTTGGTGTACTGTGTGACAAACGTCGTCCCACTTTGTCCTTACCAGTACTATGGCATTTCGAGGTATTCCTAAACAGAACGCACTCAAAATGTATTGAGGATACACGGGTCACTGGCTAAGTAATCTTATGTATATTGGAGCATCAATAGAAACGAAGGAATGTCGTTATGTTTCATATTCAAATGTTCTCTGTCAAAAGAAGCAAAGAAATGTCGATAAGCTGTGAATATACGAAGTGTAATCAGAAACTCATTGTTCAATGTAAGATTGTATTTGCAGAGATAAGACTGCGGCTATTAATTCAAAATACTTCTGTTACTGAAGGAATACGCATAACACTATCATGTATTTTTGTTTTGCAGCACTACAAAACCAACAGCACCTTTAATGGTGAGTTGCTGTTCTATGGCATAACCATCGAAAAGAAATATAAAATTAAAAAATGCTGCAGAACTATTAGTTCTTTGGTGAGCTACATAACTAACAGGGACTCAATTTGTTCTGTACTGTACTACACCGTTTTCTAGGCATTCCTAAACAGAGTGGACTAAAGATGTAATAAGTACGCACCAAAATCAGAAAGGAAACTACATAAATTCTTGTTTCCTTGCAAAGAATTCTTAGTAAATGAAAACATGGATAGACGCGAAAGAATATCGTTATGTTTTAAATTCAAATGATACCCGCGGAAATACGCCCTTTTTTTATTTCCATGGCATTGCAAGGCATGCGGGACACAGCTAATATACCTTTTTTTTTTTTTTTTTTCGTACGCGAGTTAAATTTCACTTGAAGTGGCAGCGGTTTAGTATGTTAACGTTGGCAACGAAATATTCGCTTTTCGAAAATCAATAATTTACTAATCGGAACAACATTAATTATTCACTTCATTATTAACACAAAGAATTATTCCCCTCATTGTACATGACTGATTTTTCAAAAAGGATTCAACATCAGTCAGGTCACCAGTCACGGTCTGCACGGCCACTACGGTTGGGGGTTCGAATCCCCCCTCGGGCATGGATCTTTGTGCCGTCCTTAGTATAAGGTAGTTCGTAAGTAGTTTGTAAGTTTAGGGACTGATGACCCCGTAGTTAAGTCCCATAAGCTTAACAAACATTTGAACACAACACCGCTGTCGTAAGGTAAATCGTAGCCCTTGTTTCAATGCATTACACCTTAGTTCTGTGAATAAAAAACGCAGCATCGCTATTTATTAGTTGTTTGGTGTACTACGTAAGTAACAGCGCCTCTGTCAGCTCTTTGCTATACTACGCTGCAATTCAAGCGTAGAATACACAAGAAACTACAAATTACGATATCTGTTTTCCCCCTGATCGGATTTTGATGAAATGAAGCTTATATGTTGCCCCAAGGTACTCTCAGTTAACCTATGAAACTCCATGAATGTTCGTATAGTACTCTTGGAGATTTGCTGTACTACACCATTCTTATAAGCATAGTATACACAAAAACTTCAAATTACGATTTCCTTTCCCATCCTTACCCAAACAATTCGAGCGTAAGGTCCGCCTGTAATGACCATGTTGTCGTTGGGGCATTAAACGCTAATATTCCTTCCTTCTTTCCTTCATGACTATAAACTATATTTCTTGTGACTTGTCCAGGATATAATATGAATAATTTCTGTCGGTCGGGGGTTCGAATCCCCCCTCGGGCATGGATATTTGTGCCGTCCTTAGTATAAGGTAGTTCGTAAGTAGTTTGTAAGTTTAGGGACTGATGACCCCGTAGTTAAGTCCCATAAGATTAAAAAAAAAAAAAAAAAAAAAAAAAAAAAAAAAAAAAAAAAAAAAAAAAAAATCTGTGGAGAGCCCATGCCTGAGCAAGCGATATAAAGCTGTGTGAGAAACATGGAGATTTCAAATACACTACACAGTATTGAGTGGATTTCCCTGTGGTTCATAAATCATAATAGAAAATGCAAGCCCCACTTCAAAATGTCGTCCCCTAAAGTTAAAAGCCAGTTCTGTCGGATGCACTCTGTTTCATTCTCTTCCTTTCCTTCAAATGTTCAAATGTCTGTAAATCTATCGGACCAAACTGCGTAGTCATCAGTACGTAGCTTACAAACTACTTAAACCTATATAAACTAACGTAAGGACAACACACACACACACACACGCCCCAGGGAGGACTCAAACCTCCACGGCGAGCAACCGCGCGCTCCGCAGCGAGGCGCTTTAGACTGCTCGGCTACTCCACCGCGACTTCCTTTCCTTGTAGCTCTATTGATATCTACTGCTACTTCCTACAGCGGTATGCGCTTCATAGTTCAACGTTGCTTCAAAGTTTTCAACAGCACTCTCATCATTCAGGAATTTCCTTGACCTCACTAGAATTCAGGAGTGTCTTAGCAGTAAATAAGAAATTTAATAAAGCGATGCCTGATGTAATCATTTTTTACCCATCGCAGTATATATGATGTTATATTTACTGAGTTATATGTTGTACAATTGTATAATTTTTCAGGTATATATTCATTAGTAGAGGTGCTGTGTGTCTGTAAAATTTGTTGCGAATACAAGTAATAGTAAAGAAGTCATTGATTAAAACCTGGTGCGTGATGGGGCGGTTTTCCATGAACGTTATTGTTTATTTGACCGTATCTCATGAATTACGTGTCGTACTGTGATACAATTTAGAAGTTACATTGCACTGTATGTGTGTATACCGTTTGTAAAATTTCCTGCAGGTACAATATCTAGTGTAGAAATTATAAATTTCAACGTTATACCGACTGCCGTAGTTTTACTCCGTAAACAGCGGAAAAGTAGTCAGCGAGAAACCTGTGGTGTCACACAAGTCTAAAGTGCGCGCCACCTACTTTCGCCGCGCGCCGCCATGCACGCACGGCGCGGCGTTCTTACGACGTCAGCCACGAGCACCCTCTGCTACAACTCCGCTCGTGGCCACCACTGAACGACATCGTACTCTTGGGACTGAGATAGAAACCAGTTAACACTTCGGAATCAAATAGGTAGCAGTTAAGACTTGGCTATCGGATAGGCACTAGGAACCATCAGTAGACAGGCCTCTATGTATCAGCAGTCTGTAGTCAAGAACTATGTAAAAGATAAGTATTGTAATCTCTCTATGAAATATATATCTCGTTCTAATTTACTCTAGTGTTTCTAGTTTCTGCTGTCCCACTGGCTGCTCACATTCGTACCTGCACAAGCGTGCATCCTTTATTCCTGTGTCGGTCTTTCTACTCAGCCACCGACACCTACGACGGAAACGAGACACAAAAGCGGGGACGAGGCCGGGACACAAAAAACCTTTTTACATTCATTATTTTTCTTTGGTTGTCAGCAAGAAAAAGTTTCCTAAGGGTTTGAAATTATGTTTAAAGTTTGTTGCAAGTCGCTAAGTGCTCTGCTACTAAAATAGTGGACTGATAAAGTGACAGTATCACGTCTCGCAAGACGGGGAAGTTTTCATTGTTTATGACATCATATCTCCTGAACTATCAGCCATACCGCAAAATCGTTTCTCAGTCGACGTCTACTACCTATAAACTACATTCCTGCCAAATTTCATCTTCATAGGTGAAGCAGTTTTCGAGATTTCGTGTTTAGTCGGTGACTGAGTGAGTGAATGAATGAGTGAGTGTATGAATGAGTGTCCTTTCGCTTTTATATAGATACAGACTAACAAAGCATCGGCACTCTTTGTTAAACGGACGATGAACATTATACGGCAACGACCATGGAGCGTTACGAGAAAACTTCTTGACGTTCTTAAGCCGGAAGTCTTCAGCCTTCAATCATCGTATGAAAGATCAATGTTTCCTTACATCACGTGAAGGCCTATTATGCCGAAATGAGTTATATCAGCAGTGCACTTTTCCTGTGAAGTCATCTGACAGCAAGGAGTATTATGAGCGAAAGAAAGAAATGTAAAAGAAGGTATAACATAGAAGATAAGTTTAGAAATGTGAACTGGGATCCGTGCGCAATCACCGGGTCGATTAAGCGATCTGGCAACCATGAAATATTTTGGAATAGATTTTAAAAGCAATATACTACACACTGTTGCTGTGAATTAAAGGAAAGTGCTCAACATCATACTTGCCTGTCTGCGAGGCGGTATTAGGAAACTAGATGAACTGCAGAAAGTATTTGTGGCAGATGTCTGCATTAATTCCAAGCGTAGCTTCGTTGCGTAAGTACTGTCCCTGTCCGCAACAGCGAAAAAGCAGAGGTCTTGTATCTTTCTAGAACATAAAAGCAATTGAAACAAAAAATGTTTGCCTTACTGCACCTCTGTTAAATGAAATAGCTCCTGTTGACTTTAAGCCGCCTACAAATTTTCAACACATTCGCAATGGATTTTACCATCTGAAATACTTTACTGGAATATTTTGAGTATAAGTCACATAACTTAACTTATTCAAATGCACATCTTGGATTTATTATAACTCATTTGGACAATATTTTAACTTGTATTATCGAACCATTTTAATAGTTCAGTGTAATATGAGATTTGGTTATTTAGATTCCGTTTGTGTTTTCTGACATCATTATTAGTCATAAAATTCACATATTTTGGAACATCATATTTGCGTAACTATGTACTCTCACTGTTATTGTATGGACTATCAGTTCAGAATTATCTGATAATGGGTTATATGGGTTATGAAGCCGAAAGCCGGCTTATAAAGAACTAAGAAATATTGTGGAACGTAAGTCCAGCATATTCAAATTAATATGTCCTCGAACTAACGGTGGAGTATTTGGTAAATACACCATTACCATATTTGTTCAGTAATTGATTAAAAAAAAAAAAAAAAAAAAAAAAAAAAAAAAAAAAAAAAAAGAGCAGTTAGATACTTGCCAGTTAGATTACTTTGAGAACTTACCTTTGTCAGACTATATTATGAGATCGGCGTTCCTGGTATCACATTGTCAACAACACTGGGTTATTTAGTACATCGGATCACAACCATTAGTCGATGTTTGTGTAACTTTTTCTTGAAAGGTCAGAATTGTTAACATTTTTTTTCTTGCTCTATATACTGTTAGTAGCATTATGTCACTTATCACTAAACTCATTTGTTAGGCCCACGAACCTAAAAAATAAAAATGTATGTCGATATACGGGCGACATCTAGGGAAGTTAGTGAAAAATTAACCCAGATAAGACTGACGTCCTTCCAAAAGGACGAGAATGATGCCTTGGTTTTTCATTATGATAGTTACTAATTCGCGCTCTGCCTCGTATTTCATTTCTTTGAATCTCCTTCTTCCTTTGCAGATCAATTTTAGCTTGTATTGTGGATTGCGAAGTCGTCGGATACGTCTGAGGATTTGAGATTCATACAGAAGATATTGAAGACTTACTCGTAGTCGGGTTAGTACTTATTAAATATTCCGTAATTTTTGTAACAATTAAATGTATATATGCTTTTTAATAATAACGATTTATCAGATTAAAATTCAAATACATTCATTTTCACATCCATCCAGAAACATCTGGAGTATTGCAAAACTAATGTCGTGACAGTGAAAAAAATCACTTCTAACGTTTTTGAACAATCAAATGAAGGTAATTTACACCTTGTGAAGAGATTTTAAAAAAAAAAAAAAAAAAAAAAAAAAAAAAAAAAAAAAAAAAAAATTCGCGCTATCTGGGTTAATGTGAATCATAAAACGAAAAATCAAATATAATAACATTATAGGGAAGACAATGTCTGCATCAGTAGAAGAAGGAAGAAAGAATAGGGTTTAACATTGTTGTCATTGACTCGTTCCTTGTTAGAGCAGTACACAGCGTGCTTTTTCACACAGAGGACTCAGTTTAGATTCCAAAGTTGGTTGGGGGATTTCTCCGTTAGGGGGCTGAGTATTGCTCTGTTATCATCATAGCATCATCGTCAACGTACAGTTTGCCACGTTTACGTTACTTACAGACATTTGCACCGGATAGGCTGAACACGACCTCGCCACTCGGAAAGGCCCCGTGGTCTAAGGCGTCTTGGTACGGACTGATCGGCCGTACCTGCCGGAGTTTCGATTCTCCCTCGTGTGTGTGTGTGTGTGTGTGTGTGTGTGTGTTGTCCTTAGTGTAAATTAGTTGAAGTGGTTTGTAAGTCTAGGGACTGATGATCATAGCAGTTTGGTCCAATAGATTTACAAACATTTGAACACTGAACAGGACCTCAGGTTAGATCTTCTGTCATATAAATCCACAAGATTTCAGAAGGAAAATAAAAATAATGTGGGGAATAATTGCGCTCTACTACACTAAAAGAACCACAAGCATAATACTAAAGGGAATAAATTGCTCGTAATCTTGTTGTTTATATCGACTTTAAAATGTCCAACTGTTTGTTAACGTAAGTGACCAAACGTCTGAAGTCATCCCTCCTTTACTTACAAACTACATAAACTTACATGTAGTAAGGACAACGCAAAAATACATGCCTCATGGTGGACTCGAACCTCCAACCCGAGCGGCCGCACGATGCGTAACGTAGCACCCCAAAACATACGGCCATTCTCATACGGCTCTCTGCTTTAAGAAAGCTGCAGTTTTTAGGCGGTACGTAGAAAACGCTACTGAAGTACTGGTTACAGTTACGTCACGGGCGCTTTCTAATCCAAATGCTACAACCTCTATAATGGTCAGGAAATTAAATTTCATTATTTTCGCAAATAGAGTGTATCCTGAAATGAAACTTTATTGCCCACGAGTAGCAAGTCGGCAGTAAACCGTAGATGCCTTCCATCGCTGCATGTGATTCCATCCTATTTGTTTTATACGTTCGAAAATTTATATGTCCACAATAATTTCGCAACCGTATCATCACACCAGCTTGTGCAGTCTTCGTGGTTAATCAATCAGTGCCTACTTAAAAGAATTCTGATTTATACAACTTAAAATATTATAAATTAATTTTCTTTATTTACGTCAATTATCATAACATTTTTTTCAGTAGGCAATCAGTTTGGCTACTGATGACCGTATTTCAGATCTGCAGCAGGCAATCAATAAGAAAAGATACACTAGGGATAGTTTACCTCTTACATCACCGACTGAAAATTCATATATATATATATAACGAGTTTAAAATCCATAAAGAACACCTGCTATTTGTCCTAATAGAATGGAACGATAATGGCGTCATAAGAAAATAATCGCATCAGCATAGGATCGCCATGAGTTTTGTAATATACAATTGAATCTAGGTCCCCGTTCTCGGAAAAACATATGGGTATTGGAGCTCCTGTCCACAACAAACTGTGATTCGGTGCCCACAACAAAATCAGTTTACAGTACTGCATCGCTGTTGGATTCGCGACAGTCTCTCAGGTTGTGATATGCCGTTATAGTCTGCAGGTAGTTAAAAATTCTCCTATGTTGTTAAATGTGGAAAGAGATGAACATTGATGTTTTGGAGATATTAAAATCTAACTGATTAATATATGAGACAGTTTTATTGGTATTTTTGACTGTTTGTACAATGTTGTTCGCTCTAATCATCATCACGCACAATTTTAAAAACAGCTATTAATCCACAACCAAAATTTTATTATATGCAGTAATAGACGGTTTCATGGATGGGGAAAGAATGGCCTGAAAATAAAAATAATATGTTTTGCAAAACGTGCCGGTATATATGTCGAGATTCACGCAAAACAGGTTGAAGGAACTGTGTATTGTGCAGGACTCACGAAAGGAACAAACTAAGTAACTTCGTATTGAATTGTAGTAAGGTCAAGGACAAAGATTACAAAAGTAATGGTAAGTTCGTCATCGGTGCCTCATGCCAACTAGTGACGAACAGGAAATCGAAACGCATTTTCGGCATTGACAATAGCAAACAAGTTTCTTTTGTGGTTAAAGTTTGATTTTGCTCAAGATAAACTTCGATTAACCGAGTGAACATCGTGCTGAAACACAATGCTGCGGCATTCGCTCATACAAGGTACCAAGTGTGAAATAAATTAAATGTGTAAGTTGGTAGCTTTTATATTTGTTGAGCTTCACCTGTGACTGTATGTGTCGACTATCAATTTCTGCAGTTTACCTGAAAGGTATGTACATGAATGTTATGAAGTTTCCGAATGGAATTTTTATTCTTCAGCGGAGTGTGCACTGATATGAAACCGAGACTCGAGCTCATGACCTTTGTCTTTGGCAGGCAATTGTTACTTAAGGCACAGGTCAGAAGGCGACTGTCGAGACGGGACGTAGTTTTAACATGCCAGGAATTTTCGTTATAAATGTTGTTTGGTCGGCATAAAATGTAATATAAAGTGTAAGAAATTCTAACAATATGTAATATTTTATTTGGTTTGTTTTAATTCAGTGGCGAAGGCGTTTTATATGCATTTACTCTCTTCTAATATATTTTTACACTCGGAAACAATTTATTCTTCTACAGAATTTACGGAAGATGCCAGGACGAAAGTTTTCATGCTGTGCACTTTCATATTCTAAAAGTATATCACAAATGGATTTCTTAAAGTCAACATCCGAGTAATCGTGGCCATTTATCTGAACAACAAAAAGATTCAATGAGCTAAGAAGAGGGCGTTTATGAGACTTCGCAAAGCACAGTGATCTGTAAAATCTGTACAATAATGCATGTAATACCACTGTTAGAGATCTGTTTGGAGGAGTCCAAAACATTTACGTTCCTTGAAACACTTTCAAGAAATTAATTAGGGTGATTCTTGAAATCATCGTCCTTTGACTCGATTTATTGTGACTCTGTTGCAAATACTGAAACGCAGACTGAAAAAATATGTGCGATTTACTACGTTTATCATAACATCAACGCAAATTACGAGCGTAAAAATTGATACGAGCACTCTCAAGTAGTCCTAGGGTAATAAAGTATCGTTATCTAACGAGTCTGGAATGATCTTGGCAGTTAAACTGGTCATGATGTCTTGAGCGGGAACCTCATAGTCTATGAACGACTGCCGTTATGTATTTTATGGATACAACAGCTATTAAGACGAGGGAATATTGTAACGGAGTGGCAGAAGCCTTACTAGAGGGTGATTCACTTGCACAGATTAATGCGCTTGAAATGTCGTTTTTAGTATATTACTTAAAACCAGAAAATAGACAGATGAGCCTTAATAACTTAATTATTCTTATAGTTAATATGTGCATGATTCCTAAGATTTGAAACGACGGGGACTAGAACATTTATTTCTAACTTGAGAAACCCAGACCTTTTTCGTTTAACTGGTGTAGTCATAATGTTTCGTAAATAATGACGTGTTCATTACATACCGTTGTCATGGATTTTTTCCGTCATCCATTCAGTTTACTTCAGCAAATGTAAATTATTTCTTCTTTCTCTGTCCTTCTCCTATTCTCCTAAGGTTTCTTCTGTATCTCTTTATTGCACCCACCGCAAACCTGTATCTTGTAGGCCGTGTGTGTAGTTGTTACCATTGTGGTCGGACATGTTCACAAATTTTAACTACTTTTGTGGGGTTTATACTTTCAACATGATCCCTACAGGTTAATTTCTGTTCATTTTTATCCTGCGCGGTCTTCAATGTTCCCATATCGATACACTTCTCTTGTTTCATGTAGCTAGACCTCCAATCGGCTTATTAACTTCATTCTCATAGACGTTAACTTTCGATTTACTTTTTTTCGTTTCTGTGATCGTTGCTGCTGCGCATGACGCAACTGGATACATATTTGTTTTATATTTATTTACTTTTCCCTCCATTCTCATAAATTACTGACTTTGGGATTTGTAGACATTCGGCAAGCAATACTTCCATTTATACTGATCAATCAGCAAAGATACAAAGAGAAAAATCTATTCTGTAGAATTGTATTCTGTTTTATTTAATTGTTTAATTTTTTTCGTTTAAATGTCGAATATCATTTATTTTACACATTCTTTTTCAGTTTCCAAAAAGTAAATAAATCTGGCTCCACAGAGTTATTTAACCCGCGGGGGAGGGGCTGTGCACTCTAAGGCGCCTTGGTGTGGAGTACGCGTCTGCCCCCCGTCGGAGGTTCAAGTACTCGTTCGCGCATGGATGTGTGTGTCTAGGGAATGATGACCTCCGCAGTTTGGTCCCATAGCTTTACAAACATTTGCACATTTTTGAGACTAATGAAGGTGGACAGGTTGATCTCTGCCGAGATAATTTGATATGTGAAGAACGTATTAAGTATAATATTTACAGTAAGTGTCTCGGGTGTATCAGAGAGAAATGTATCTATAATTCTAACACATTTTAATAACTGTATGGTGACGAATTACAGTGCTGATATTTTTACCAATATTATTTCGCAATAGAGAATTTTTCTTAGCGTCACTGTATAAGGTATGGATGTTGTACCAAATTGTGACATATAAAAATTTGAGCCGGGCCGCGACACGAACCCGGGTTTTCCTGCTTTTCGCGAGCGGTCGCGTTAATCACTTTTCTTTTGTGCGACGTAATTGATCTTGGAAGCTATGTAGATATTGACAAGGGTTGTCTTTTGGATTTCGTCAATGTGCCGCATACTGTGCTGCCTGACTCTGGCCCTCACGCTGTAAAGAAGGTTCCTGTAGTTAAGCTACTACCGTTTCTTTTATGTGACGCCGATAATTAATTCCCAAAATTGTCCGCTGGTCGACCACTGGAAGTTGTACGTTCTGCACCAATAGTTCTTGCCCTAAATTCATTATACTGGATTTAGTTCTGTTGCACCTGATGCAATTTCGTACTTGTTGATAATCTCCAATGTCCGTTCGATGTCTTCATTGTTGGTGACTATGACACCTACATCATCTGCGTAGGCCCTAGAGATCGTTGATGCGTAGACCTTGTAGTTGTTGGTACAGTAATGCGAGCAGAGGCTCGATAGCCATGGCGAACAGGGCCGTGGACGAGGGACATCCTTGCCTCACTGAACTCTTGAAGTGAATACTCCTGGTGAACTGGCCATTCACCATAATTTTGGATGAGCTGTTCTTTAAAATCCTGTTGACGAGGTTTACAAAGCGGTGTGGAAAGCCCATTCTACACATCGTTTGGAGGAGGTAATCATGATTCGCCTTGTCAAACGCCTTTTGAAAATCTAATTTTATTAGTGCGCAATTAATGTTGAGAACATCCGCCGTTGCTATTATGTCGTGATATCCACACACTGTTTGTAAAATTGACCTGTCCTTGCCAACACTAGTCTGGTACGGACCAGTTACTTCATTCAGTATCAGTTTTAGCGGTAGGGCTAAAATGCGGGTCATTATCTTGTAATCACTGTTAAGTAGTGTTATTGGTCTTAGATTCTCAATTTGCGCAGAACGTGGATTTTTCGGGATAAGTGCAACGAATCCGGCAAGGAAATCTTTTGGGATGTCACTGTCTGAATTCATGAGTTCTTTGTAGATCAGGAGTAGTTTGGGTTTCAGCTGCCTATAGAAAACCTGGTAGAACTCGGCCGGCAGGCCATCGGGTCCCGGTGATTTGTTTTTGGGTCTGTGTAGGATGGCAGCGTCCAAGTCTTCTTCGTCGATCTCAGCGACCAGGCTGTCAGACGCCTCAGTGCTGAGCCGTGCTCGCAGGTGTCGGAACAAATCTCCCTGCGCCTCAGTGCTAACCGCACCGCCGGACACGTGAAGTATTCATAAATTTCAGTTTTAATTTCATTTTGTGTAGTAAGACTGGTTCCATCGGGTCTTTTGACTTCAGTGATTATTTTTTGTTGACCTCTCTTTTGTTCCCGGATAACGTGGAAAATCGACGATTCTTCACCCTTGAGAGGATTCTGTATACGTGCCCTAACTTGATAGCCGTTTAATTGCTTTCGGTTCAGAGACAAAATTTTGGATTTAATTCTCTTTATTTGGACATAATTGTCAATGACTGATGCGTCAAGCGTGTAAATTTCCCGCAAACATTGGAAATAAAATTCAGATGTCCTCTTGTACCAATAGGCTTTCTCCTTGGAGTAGTCAATCAGCATTCTCCTCAATTGAGATTTGGCACAAGACATCCCTCAGCTAAGACCGGAATTGTACGACGGGAGACGTCGTTGGCTTGCCTCCCATATTTGGTTGAATCATTCACGACATTCCGCATCGTGCAGGTGGGTGACGTTTAATTTCCATACCCTCGTGCACGGTAAGTCCCTTGTCGTTCTATGGTGATTGTACTTATAAAGGCAGCGTGGTCGGTGAAGCTGGTTGACCATATTTCGGCGTGCAAAATACGGTCGTTCATAGTATTCGATGTGTACATCCGATCTAATCCACTTGCTGAAGTTCACGTAATGAATGTGAAACCTGGTGCAATCACCGTGTGTGTATTCCCACGTATCGGTCAGGAGTAGTTCTTTAACAAGATAGTCCATTTCAGGAGAGGTTTTGAAATTAGGGACCTAATCCTTTGCGCTCAGGACACCCGATAAAATAATGTTGTCTTGACGGTGTCCAAACAAAGGTACGATTTCATGTTTGTAAAACACCGCTCTATTGCGTCGATTTGTGCTTCCTAATGGGGCATACACGTTAATTAGCCTATTGTTATGAAAGGTACATTTTTCGATGGCGTGTACAATTATTATGCCCTCTTTCGCTAAAATTGCAGTCCCCAAGACGTTACCGTTACCGGCATTGCTGTGAGCGTTATACCCACTTTTATTGTTTAAGGCAATGTCAGCCACTTCTTGGAGTATAGCAATGTCAACATCTGCAGCATATAAAAAGTCTTTTAAACAATCCAGCTTTACTGAACTTCGTATACTAGTTATATTTAAGGTAACAATTCGATAGGCCTGAAAAGTGTTCATAATTGGGTAGATAACCGGTATCGGGAAAAGACGTCACTGTCAAACATTTCAGTACGTGTCAGTTTCGTAGCCGCTGGCCTTGTCATGATTCCGGAGGTGATCAATAGCATTCGGCGATGCTTCACCTTGAACGATGCCTGGTTCGCTCTCATATCGACATCTTCTATTGGATCCTGTGATCAGTCGTTGATCGAAAACGTTGTATTATTATCCACAGCAGTCGTTTGCGGTTTCCCATCACTACCGCGCTTACTGGCTTCCAGTGGGATCTCGGCTTTGGTAGCAGTTGGTACAAGGGCTGGCAGGGAAGCGGTGAAGTGGTTCCCCGCGTTGTCAGGTAACGTACTAGCGATTTGTCTGGCCTTTTCTCGCAGTTTGGGGGCACTTTCTGCTGCACATTCATGTGCAATCCTTCGCTTTTTATGTGCTCGAGAGGTACGTTTTTTCTTTGGTAAAGTAGTAGCTTCTACAGAACTTATTAGTTCAGTTTCAGTAGTTGTGTCATCAGTAGGTGTGTCCTCTACGTTGGTGCTGGTCTGTTCCCGTGGTGGTTGTGTCGGCAAATCGGTTAACTGCGATGTAGCAGATACAACAGCCACAGCATCTGGGATTTCCATCAGAACCTCTTTGTAAACCTGGGGTGTTAGTGGTTGTGCCGGCAAATCGGTTGGCTGTGATGTAGCAGAGACAACTTCGGCAATGTCCGGGCTTTGCATCGGGACGTCTTTGTTAATGACTGTGGGTGACTGGTTCAGTTCCGTGGCTGGAGAGTCGAGCTGTCTGCCGCTGGCAGCGGACGCATACGTCACAGGCAGCGACGTCATCACGGCTAGCCTGGCGGGCTCGCCGGCCGGCAGCTGAGCCACGCGCCGCTGCAGGCACTCGGCGCGCACGTGTCCCTGTTTACCGCAAGCGGCGCAGGTGCGGGGCTGCCCATCGTATGACACTATGGCGCGGTACCCGCAAACATTTATGTACGATGGAATATGCTTGTGAAGGTCGACCTTAAGTTGGCGAATACCATTCAGTACGGGAAATTTATGAGAGGTTGACCATTTCTCAGCTACATTGCTAAGTACTTTCCCATACACAGACACCACTGCATTTATTTCCTCTGCCGATACCTCGAAAGGCAGTTCGAATATTCTTACGCTCCTGATTCGAGATCCTGCATGCGCAACTTCGACATCGCCAATGTGTCCATCGCGATGTTTGAACTTTAATGTTCTTCCATAACACTGAACTACCTTTTCACATAGTTCCGCACTTTTCAACTTAACAAAAACGTCACTGTTTACGATAGACAGAGATTCCTATAATGTCGTCAAAATTCAACTTCACAGTTTCTTCAAGGAACGTTTCAAATTCAAAAGAATTCGGTCTCGGACGGCTACGATCCAACATGAACTTCAACGTATCAATCCACGAGTAAGTTACAGCTACAAGCTGCAATAGCGAAAACACTCACCAAGCGAAAGCGCAATCGGCCGCAGCGCTCAGCACACAACCGCTCATGACCACTGCCGCCGGCGAACTACCACTAGGCTACTCGAACACGACTCCACGACCATCCCAAACTTCCATATGCGACACTGACTGCACACATATGCGTCAACTACATTCATCCCTTAGCACTCGCAGCTTAATATGTATTCCCGCACCAGGGAGAATGAAAACAACGAGGCATTAACCTACGCTGTTATCGTCATTGCCTCGCTTAGGCATCTGTTAAATAACTGTATGGTGTCGAATTACAGTGATGATACTTTTAACAATATTAATTCGCAATATCGAATTTTTCTTAGCGTCATTGTATAAGGTATGGATTTTGTACCAAATTGTGACATTTGTCGCTATTGCGAAATGATATTGATAAAACTAACACATTTTGTTATAATTGTTTCATAAAGTTCTGCAAAATGTTTTCTAAACAGTGTGTGTTATAGTGAAATAAAAATTTTCTTATAATCTTAAAGGAAAAGAGTGGTCGCATATATATATATATATATATATATATAATTTGGATCTAACAATGAAAACCTACCCTGAGTAACAGGAAGTTGAGAAAGTTAATTTTATTCTCAAACAGATCCGAAAATGATTTATTTTGAGACTTTTATTAATGCGGTCATCAATTTAAGGTTCGACCATTGTCACTATCTAATCCACGTCTTATGACTAATTTATCATGCACTACAACTTCGGATAACCTCTGCAAAAAAAAATTAAATAATGTTAACTGTTTGTAGAGCTTATGGGACTTAACTACAGGGTCATCAGTCCCTAAAATTACATACTACTTATGAAATAGCTAATACTAAGGACGGCACAAATATCCATGCCCGAGGGAAGATTCGAACCCCCGACCGTAGTAGCCGTGCAGACCGTGACTGGCGCGCCTCTGTCCCCTCGGCCACCGCAGCCGACTTTTAACTAATCCAATTTTTTTATTCTCTCTTTAAAATTGCTAGTATATACTTCTCTCGGTTTTCCACGTCCGTGGTTAAGTCTTTTATAGCTTGCGATTACAGCCTCTACACAATTAAAGCGCGTCATATGTTTAAATGAGAATTTATAATTTACATCGTTTTGAGCGTGAGTTTGGTAATCCATGTTCGAAAGAAATATTTTGATCGCCCTTTCAGAAAACAATTAATTTGGATCATAGAGCTATCATGAGTCAAGACACAAAGGATTAACTACCAGAAGACACTGAATTACCATGAGAAGATACGAAAATTTTTTCGAGACTGGAATTCGTAACCAGTTATCTTGCACACTTTGTAGGGGTGCTCAGCGCTATGCCACCTGGACACCATACATCATGGTGAAGTTGAAAATTTGTGTCGTATCTTGATTCGATACGAGGGTTCCAATAGACTAGGGAGACACGGTTACCACTATACCACAAGGTTACAGTAGCGTGTAGGTTGTACGTAAAGTTGTAATGCGAACGAGCCCTTAAGGATAGTGTATAAAATGCGGATAGTCGACTTCACTTCATTGCAAGAATTTTCATATAGTGTGGTTCTTCTGTACAGGTAATCTCGTATAGAACCCAGTACGGCCGTCTCTAGAGTCCTAGGTAGTGTTTGGTATCTCCATCTGGTCTGATTACAAGACGGCATCAAAGCACTTTAGAGGCGGGACGCAAGATTCGTTATAGATATTTTCCATCAAGAATATTCTGTAATGGCTTAAACGAGTACTTCGTAAATAGTTTTCTATCTAGAATCATTGCTTTCTTCCAGTATTTGATAAGCGAATCGAAATATACCTACAAGTGACCATATATGATTGTTCTATTTGAAATGCCCACGAAGGCCGCACGTGAATGGTCTTTTGAACTAAGGCGCCAATTCATGGATTAAGCGACCGACCTACCTGTGGTTCGAGTCCTCTTTCAGACATGAGTGCGAGTGTTGTCCTTTGCTTATGTTAGTGTTAATAGTTTTAAAATCCAGGGAATGACGATCTTAGCAGTTTGGTTATTTTAGTTTACAAACATTTGAATATGTTTTATCCCGACAAAGTGTTACATCCAGGTATATGAATGAGTTGACTGAATCTAATAAGTTACCACTCGTTGACACTGTTGCATTGAATTCTATAGTATATTCGTTCTGAGTAGTGGAAAAAACCAGTCTATCTGAGTGTGCCAAACTCCTTGAACATATGAACGAACTGAATTCCAAATGAATGAATTTTCTAGAATTTTTCATCGTCCTCCATCAGTCCTATACTATTCGATAGGGTGCAGAAATATTCCGGAACAGTTCGGACAAGTATATTGTGAGCTGTCTCTTTAGTAGATCTGTTCCATTCAGTCTCCTGCGTAAAATGGAAAACTGGTTGGTTCTTCCTACATAATTTTGTTTTTATGTCAATTTTAATTTAAGCTTCACTCCTCCTGGCAGCTGACTCACGTACCGCCCTCAAAACTTCGCCTCCAAAGTAAATCCCCCCTACTCTCTAAGTAGACAGGAGTGTCCGGTTCGTCTCCAGGACCGTTACGTAACTGCTACATGGCAGGACGTTTCTGATTTTCTAACACTGCGCTACAGTGTGAAAATTAATTCTGGAATCTCCCCCAAATTTACAACTAAGTGAAATCGCTGGGGCAATTGGTCCAAGGTATCCAAAAGATCGTTTCTGAGGTTCAGACAGTAGAAGTGACGTTAGTGTATAGGTGGACGTGCCTGGAAAGTTTGGGCGATAGGGTAGCTGGCTGTGTACACAACGGTTCCAGGTTCGATTCTGCTTTCGGAAGACAGTCTCAGTCTGCCATAAAGTTTAATACTAGCACACATTCCGGTGCAATTTGATATTAAATCGTGAAATTTAGGCTAGGCCTCCTTGTTATTGAGAGGCCGTGATGGTTCCGATTATCACAGTCCACTAAAGACCGCAAGGAATCTCGGGGAGGATGAACTGTGAAAACTACTTTCTAGTAACGAAAATATTTTGGTAAGGATACATTTAAATCAGCAGTTTCAAGTATCTATCTGAAAAGCTTTAGGAGTATATTTCTGTGAAGGAAATCTACATTGATAGCATTGATCGATGGTTTATACGACAGTCGCCCAGCGGACGTCGTCCAGAGCACATCTCTCCAGTGGCGTAGCAGTAATTTATCGTTTGTAAGTGTAACCGGCTTCTCTCTAGAAGCTACATATTTTTACTTCTCAGTGCGTTTTCCCTTGAGTGCATTAAATTTATTGTGTGCTCGCGTTTTTATTTGATTCATATTCACGTTAAATATCTGGTTAGTGTATTATTCCGCCGTGTGAATCGCGTCGCGACAGTCGTCTGTCTTTGTTTTCTGATTTGAAGCGACATATAGTATTTTGATTTTCGTCTACACTTTCTCGTCTCAATTTGTAAAGTTATACTGAGCTGTCGTGCGTATTGGATTCACATCCGCGTTCTAACGAACAGTTTAGTTTTCCTTTGAACGCAACGCGACTGTAGTTTTTGTTTTTGTTGGCACTGTAATCATGAATAGGGACTGTGACTGCTGTGTGCGGATGCAGTCTGAGCTGGTGACACTTCGCTCCCAGCTTCAAGCTGTGTTAACCTCGGTTGCACAGTTGGAAGCTGCGATCGATGGGCGTCGTTGTTGTTGGCCGGCGGTGGGGACCGAACGGACTCCCGTCGTCTCCACCGATCGCCCTGCGGCAGCGACATGCCCTGAAACTGCTAGCAGTGAGGCAGACATCCCACCCGTGGTTGCGTGGGAGGTTGGTCCAGTGCGTGGCAGGAGGCGCAAGACATTCCGGGGGACCGATCGTGAGGCCTCCCCGGTTCGTCTTGCGAACAGGTTTGAGGCGCTGTCTGCTCAGGACGACGTTCCTGAGTCGGATGGTGTCTCTCACCCTGTCACCACCCAGCCTGCAAGATCCGGGCTTTCCCAGAGGGTGGGTTTACTTGAAGTTGGGAGCTCCAACGTTAGGCGGGTGATGGAGCCCCTTAGAGAGATGGCTGCCAAGGAGGGGAAGAAGGCCAACGTGCACTCCGTGTGCATACCGGGTGGAGTCATTCCAGATGTGGAACGGGTCCTCCCGGATGCCATGAAGGGTACGGGGTGCAGCCAACTGCAGGTGGTGGCTCACATCGGTACCAATGATGTGTGTCGTTTCGGATCTGAAGAGATCCTCTCAGGTTTCGAGCGGCTAACTGAAGTGGTAAAGACTGTCAGTCTTGCTTGCAAGATGAAAGCAGAGCTCACCATCTGCAGCATAGTTGACAGGACCGACTGTGGACCTCTGATACAGAGCCGAGTGGAGGGTCTGAATCAGAGGCTCAGACGGTTCTGCGACGGTGTAGGCTGCAGATTCCTTGACTTGCGCCATCGGGTGGTGGGTTTCCGGGTTCCGCTGAATAGGTCAGGAGTCCACTACACGCAGGAAGCGGCTACACGGGTAGCGGGGGCTGTGTGGCGTGGACTGGGCGGTTTTTTAGGATAAAGAGCTTCGGGGAAATAGAAAATGGGCAATCTCAAAGGGTTCAGGTGGATCACAGGAGAAATGTAGATCCGGAAACTATCGGTATAACAGTTGTAAATTGTCGTAGTTGTGTCTGGAAAGTTCCAGAACTGCAAGCGTTAATAGAAAGCACCGAAACACACATCATTATAGGCAGCGAAAGTTGGCTCAAGCCGGAAATAAGTTCAGAAGAAGTATTTTCAAAAGATCTAACGGTATTCAGAAAGGATAGATTAAACAAAATAGGTGGGGGCGTGTTTGTCGCCGTCAAAAGTAGTATTTCATGTAGCGAAGTTGAAGTTGATAGTTCGTGCGAGCTATTATGGGTAGAGGTTGTACCCGAAAATCGTAAGAAGTTAATAATCGGTTCCTTTTACCGGCCTCCCGACTCTGACGATACAATAGCAGAAAGGTTCAAAGAAAACCTGAGTCTAATTACAAAAACGTACCCGACTCACACGATAATAGTAGGTGGTGATTTTAATTTACCCTCGATCTGTTGGCGAAATTATATTTTCAAATCAGGAGGTAGGCATAAAACATCGTCCGAAATTGTACTCAACGCATTCTCTGAGAATTACTTCGAACAATTAGTTCATGAGCCAACTAGAATTGTAAATGGATGTGAAAACACACTTGATCTCTTAGCAACAAATAATCCTGAGCTCATAATGAGCATCAAAACGGATACAGGTATTAGTGAACACAGAGCTGTAGTAGCGAAATTGAATATCGAAAGTCCCAAAGTTACCAAAAATAAACGCAAAGTATATTTGTTCAGGAAAGCAGATAGAAACAAAATACATTGCTTCTTGAAAGACAGCTTCCACTCGTTTCTAACACTAAACGTAGGTGTAGACCAGATGTGGCTCAAATTCAAAGAAGTGGTATCGACAGCAATTGAAAGTTTTATACCTAATAAATTAATAAAAGAAGGAGGCGATCCCCCTTGGTACACAAAACAGGTTAGGACACTGTTGCAAAAGCAAAGGAAAAGGCATACTAAATTTAAACGAACACGAAATCCCCAGGATTTGCGATTATACTCAGAAGCTCGAAATTTAGCGAGGATTTCAATGCGAGATGCCTACAACATTTATCACAACGAAACTCTTTCTCGTAATTTGACTGAAAACCCAAAGAGATTTTGGTCATATGTTAAATATACTCGGGGAAAGTCACAAACAATACCTTCACTACGTGATAGTAATGGCGATCCTGCCGATGACAGCGCTACTAAAGCAGAGCTACTAAACTTAGCTTTTAGAAACTCATTCACTAAAGAAGACGAAACCAATATTCCAGGTTTCGAATTACGAACAGATGCCGTAATGAGTAACATAGAAGTAGATATCATCGGAGTAGTGCAGCAACTAAAATCACTTAATAAGAACAAGTCTTCTGGTCCGGATTGTATACCCATTAGATTTCTATCTGATTATGCTGAAGCGATAGCTCCTTACTTAACAGTCATATACAACCGCTCTCTCATAGAAAGATCTGTACCAAAAGATTGGAAAGTTGCACAGGTCACACCTATATTCAAGAAAGGCAGTAGGAGTAACCCACTAAACTACAGGCCTATTTCATTGACGTCAATTTGCAGCAGGGTTTTGGAACATATCCTGTATTCAAATATTATGAATTATCTCGAACAGAACGATCTATTGACCCAAGGTCAACACGGATTTAGAAAATATCGTTCATGCGAAACACAACTAGCTCTATATTCACACGAAGTGATGGGTGCTATCGACAAAGGTTCGCAAATCGATTCCGTATTTCTTGATTTCCAGAAAGCTTTTGACACCGTACCTCACAAACGGCTTTTAATCAAATTGCGTGGTTATGGTATATCGCCCCAAATTTGCAACTGGATAGGGGATTTCTTGTCAGAGAGGACACAGTTCGTAGTAATCGATGGTAAGGCATCGACTAAAACAGAGGTGATATCGGGCGTTCCACAAGGTAGTGTTATTGGTCCTCTGCTATTCCTTATTTACATAAACGATTTAGGGGAAAAATCTAAGTAGCTCTCTTAGGTTGTTTGCAGATGACGCCGTCATTTACCGTCTAGTAAAATCATCTGAAGATCAAAACCAACTGCAGAACGATCTGAATAAGATATCAGTATGGTGTAAAAATTGGCAATTGACTCTAAATAATGAGAAGTGTGAAGTCGTCCACATGAGTACGAAAAGAAATCCGTTAAACTTTGTTTACAACATAAATCAATCAAATGTGAACGCCGTAAATTCCACAAAATGCCTAGGAATCAGTATTACTTCAGACTTAAACTGGAAAGAACACGTAGATAATATCGTGGGAAAGGCGAACCAGAGACTGCGTTTTATTGGCAGAATCCTTAAAAGATGCAACAGAACTACTAAAGAAACTGCATACACTGCGCTTGTCCGTCCATTTTTGGAGTATTGCAGCCCAGTGTGGGATCCTTATCAGGTGGGTTTGACGGAGGACATCGAAAGAGTCCAAAGAAGGGCAGCTCGTTTCGTATTGTCGCGATACAGGGGAGACAGCGTTACGGAAATGATACAGGATCTGGGATGGGAATCATTACAACAACGGCGCTTATCGCTGAGGCGTGGGTTACTTGCGAAACTCCAATCGCCAACATTCTCCTCCGAATGCGAAAATATATTGTTGACTCCCACTTACATAGGTAGAAATGATCATCAGAATAAAATAAGAGAAATCAGAGCTCGAACAGAGAGATTCAGGTGTTCTTTCTTCCCGCGCGCTATTCGAGAATGGAATGGGAGATAAATAGTATAATTGTGGTTCGATGAACCCTCTGCCAGGCACTTAAATGTGATTTGCAGAGTATCCCATGTAGATGTAGATG
Organism: Locusta migratoria; assembly: GCA_026315105.1. Classification (NCBI taxonomy): domain Eukaryota; kingdom Metazoa; phylum Arthropoda; class Insecta; order Orthoptera; family Acrididae; genus Locusta; species Locusta migratoria. Next base: position 270,125,421 of record CM048747.1, read on the forward strand.
TAGATGCGTAGAGTGGTAACTGCAAAACTTCAGAGTTCTTGAATATACGAAATTTGAAAAAGTTCGGTACATATTTAAAGTAGCATAATGTAACGCTTCATTCAAAATCAATTACTATAAAAAGAATTAATTCGAAATTTTATCTTTTGTTCGTTGAAATTTACTAAATTTAAAGAGAAATAATGTACAGACGTCAAACCTGTACTAATTTCTAGTTGATACAGTGTCTTTTTTCATACAAAAGATGGTGCGTTGCAGACCTTTTCTTCTTCTGCTCTGATCTCCAGTGTGAGAAGTAGTATTAGTTCAGTTTATATTTTTTCTCGATTACGATTTGTTATAAATATATAAAAAATACGAAGTTTTGAGGTTTAACCAGTGTTATCCAGCGATATTACATATGATATTTAGCTGCTAGTACGACTATTCAAAAAGTACTTAGATAAAATTTACCAAATGTAGGAAGTGAATAATTATTCTATTAGTGTTAGAGTCCAATATAGATCACATTGGCAGTTTTAACATAAAGACATTTATTTTAACTGTTCACCAGATTTGATTTACGAATATATGCCTAGAAGTAATTTTTAGAAACAAATTTCATAGCACATCAACATCGGTCAGCGTGAGAAAGCAAAAGAATATAATCTCTGATTTTAATTGAATTAACCTGGAATTACAGTGCAAAGGAAATTTATTCAACTATTACATCAATACTAGAGACTTCCTAAAATAAAATTCCACTTACTGTGTTTCAATTAAGTCCATTCAATTTTCGTAGATTAATAGACAGCATGGTGGGTTGCCAAGCAAAGGCCCGGAATCGATTCCCAGTCGGGTTGTAGTTTTACTCCACTCGGGGAGTGAATTATGTTTCGTTTTCATCATCATTGATACGCAAGTCGCCGAACTGGCGTTACCTAAAAAGACTTGCACCAAGCTGGCCGAACACTATACCAGTTGGGTTCTAACTGCCAAAAATATCACACGATCCTCATCATCAATTAAGTCCAGCCTCGATTTAGACATAACTTTGTCAGGAAGTCAGCTACAATTTGCATTGGATAAAATAACGATCAAGATCGCAAAAAAGTCCTTTATTTAAACGGTTTCGACGTATGTAATGTCATCGTCAGAAATTTGTGGCACATCTTGCTGCTGCTACGGCTGGTGCACAGATGTTCTTTGTACCATTGTGACTACAGTTACAATCTGTGACACGAACGTCTGTGCAGCAAATTAACCCCAGCACTTGCCAGATGGGTCATAAGTTCTGACGATGACCGCAACATAGGGCGAAACCGGTTAAATAAAGGACGTATTTGCAATCTTGTCTGCTGTTTTACCAAATGCATTTCATCACAGATCGCTGCTCCTCCTACGGACAATGTTATCCAAATTGATAATCGCAGTAGTTGATCAAATGGAATAAGCACGTGTAAAGTTCAAAATAATTTGTCTGCGGTTCCCAAACATTAACTGTTTATTGAGCACTTTGAAATCGCGCGAAGAAATAATATTAATTTACTTAAATTAGTCCTGTATACCTACGTGAACAATTGTAAATTATTTTTCTCAAAATATAGTTTATTGCCTGTAGGGAATATGGACCAAACATGGCAAACTGCTGTTGTAGTATACCGAATTTACTCGGCTATAATATCCTACTCACTTTCACAGAAAAAAAACATTGTAAGAAGGCGCGTGCCACATGCGAGTAAATACGCTAAATATCAGTGTGTTGTTCCCAAAGCAGTAATAATTGTTGTATGTTGCAATATTTTATGTGAAATGTCCTGAAACAATACTTTTTTTATTTTTTAATACAAAGCATAAAACAGTACCTCAGTTTCCACGTCATACACTGAAGTACCTGTGTAGATAAAGTCTACATTTCTTCCTCTACGCCCATAATCTGTCAAATTACCAAATCTATCATATCGTATGTCATTCACTAGTACAGGAGGTGCTGTCTTCTTCTGGACTCGCTGTATATTCAGTGGTGTCTTTCAGGTCTTCTTTCAACAATAAATGTCAACCCATTTGCAATGTCCAAGCTAATAATTCGCTAACACTTTTCCATAATAGCTCACCTTTAAGGATTCCTGTACCGTTTGTAATTTGGTTTCCTCGTATGAACAACATATAGCCCCGCATAAGCCAAAGCAAGTAGTACACATCTAACGTAAGCTTGCAGTGTCTGCTAGAGTGTCATACTATTATGAAAATTATTACAAAGACCATGGAACATTGCTGTGTATGAGACCTGCAAATCCTATTGCCCATTCGAGATCGAAACTTGGAACAAGTAGCAAAATACCGTGCACAGTTTTGATGTTGCTCGAGAGCTACAATGCCGTATAAAGGGTTAATGCGAATCATCGCTTAACACTCGCTAAAGACCAGTGGCGGATACAGAATTTTTTATGGAGGGGTGGGGGTGGAGGGAGCCAAAGGCTGAGGAGGGTGAACATGTCCCTAAAGGCTTTGTGAGACTTAATCATAACATACTCTCTCTCTCTCTCTCTGTGTGTGTCTCTCCCTCCCTCTCCCTCTCTCTCTCTCTCTCTCTTTCACATACACACACACACACACACACACACACACACACACACACACACACACATATATATATATAGTTTGGGAGCTACAACCCTTCAAAGTTCCGGGGGCGGAGGCTGCAATAGCGTAGCTCACTGGCCGAGTGGCTATCCCCTGGGGCACGGCCCACTGTCTCATGACCACCAGCCAGCTAGCTACGCTGTTGTAGCCTCCGCCCCCTAAACTTTGTAGCGTTGTAGCTCCCAAACTAACAGTGATAGGAATGTAGTTTAAATTGATTTGAACACAGCTGGTTTCAACGAATCCAATGCACGATAGTAAAAACCATTGTTCCATTTAAAAATTATATCTTTGTGCTGTAACTCTTTGGAAAATGAACTATGTTCATAGCTCCGCAGAAAGTGTAACACATGTAACTCCTGAAGGAAACATCGAAAATAACCTCGAAAGCCACAGTCGCTTCTTAGAAATAAACTTTTTAACATGCTTCCATCTAACTACGATGCACTATTAGTTTCTGTCCACTATGGAGTCATTTTCAAGTGCCTATGATTACAAAAAGAAAAAAAAAATATGATCATAAATGGTGAAACATTGCCCACAGCTGAACACAGGGCATTCAGGCTCTGAATTCAATTCGATTTGTAACTGTTTCTTAGCTTGGCCAGATGGGTATATGCGAATTCCAATACAGAGGAAGCCATGCGAAATCGGCATCGGTTTCTCCACATATTTACAACTTTGGAATAATTGGACTATAAGATTGAATAAGACTGACCCCTTGAAAACTCAAACAGTTGTACAATACGAGCGAAAACAAAATTTTGTACAATGATGCCAACAGGATTATGATATTAAATGAGCCAAATTCAGACAAATTAATTAAACTAACTCATTCTAAGGATAACACGCACACCCATATCCGAGGGAAGACTCGAACCCCTGGCGGGAGAGACAGCGTACTGCGTGACGTTGCGCCTCATATCACACGACCAATCCCGCACAGCGCACATGGTTTGATTGTCATTTTGATAAATATTAGAGTTTCATACTCCCGATACTTTATTTTTAATTTTGTGGTAAATTTGTAGCCTTTTCATTGTTTAATGTGGTTGATTAATTGTAATATTATTTTTGTAATCATAGGCCCTTGAGATTGATGCCATATGTTATTTCTTGTTTCTCTCTGTGCCATCCTTGCGGGTTGTTCTTCCAGTGTTTGCGCCTATAAGGAAACTCGAATAAAAGAAGAAAAAAAATTCGCCTTCGAGGAGCCATTTTTTTAATACAAATAATAAATTTTCTTCTGATTGTGGCGGGATTTGAACTTTTCTTTTTCTTGTATTGAACAAAAAAGTAAAAATAAGTGAAAGGAAACAGCTGTAATTTTTTTTCCTTTAGTAAATCTATTCACCGCGCGCACAACCCATACAGGAACCTAACTGCCTTCTCGCATATCATAAATACACGCGGCACGGTGTAGAGTGTTATTCCAATTCCATCGCCGCTCGAGCGCCAGGGTACGTCTTCTCGTGCATTATGATTAGTTACCGTTTTCATATCTTTCGTGCATTTTTCGTCGATTTAATATTTCAACTTCTACCCGGAACGTTCCAGCTGTACGGCGGGTTCTGAAACGCACTCCATAAAAAATTTGGAAAATACTGTCTATCTTTCTATGTCGTTCTTCTAAGTATATCCAAAAGTCTAATTCATTCTTCGGGGTATCTCTGAATTAATAGAGCACCGGTTGTGCTCGAATCCATGTTACTGCATTCGTTTTAGTTCGTGGATACTATGTCCTGTCAGGGTACCGCTCGGCTACTCTCGCGCGGCCACCAATTGTTAAAACTGGCGATAGTCGAGCTTGTTTGGAATCCAGAGGTGCGTCCCATTAGCACTGACCGCTAACTGCTAGGGAGACAACCTGTTTAGGGCGGTGAATGAATATGCGTTATTGACGATTAGCCGAACGGTTCTCAGTTTACAACGACACCGTTGAAACGTTATGATACCGAGGGGACGTTAAGGGCCGCTACCGGAATCCAATTCCGCACACCTCTTTCGCTCCGGTATTCGACAGTGTAGGGTGGGTAGGGGGTGTAGGGGGTTGAGGGGGGAGGCGAAACACATTAAGCAGTTTCGCGCAGGCGCAATGTGATTTTCTGCGTCATCCGGCACGCCCGCCGGCCGCCGGCGGAATCCAAAACAGACGACGGCGCGGCAGGCAAACTGCGTTACTTGCGCCGGACACGCGCGCGCGCTTCATCGAGTTACCTCGCCAGTATTTCGCTGTCATTTAGCCAATGACAATACCGCCGCCGTGTGTGTATGTGTGCCGAGTTAGCGCCGTAACAAAGTTAGCAGCCGTTTCAGCACGAGCCTGCCTGCTGCCGGAAACTCTGCCCGTTCGACAGCACATTCGTCGCGCCGGCGGCGGATAACTTTCGCAATTCGCTGACAAGTTTGAAATTCGCAGTGCATTTACATTGCAATGTGGTTAGCTTGCCGGCAAGCTCCACGGCACGTGGATCCGGCCCTGCTGTCTCGGGGCTGTGTTTAATAAAGACGGGGAAATATAAAGACACGAGCGGAATCTTAACTGCAGACGGCGGAATAACAAGTTTCTTCACGACGTTGCGGTTCGTTACACTTATCTGACAACAACGCTATGTTATCTAAAAAAATAAGGCGAGAAGAACAACTGCTTCACTCCTTTTTTATCCTCGCCCTTTTCGTCCCATTCCTTCTCCTCCTCCTCTTGCTGCTAATACTGCTTCTCATTCGATTGCAATAAGTTAATTTTTTCCCAGTTTCAAAGCTATTTATAAGCTCAGCACTTCCTTTCCTTTCTAGTTATGTTCTGTCTCAGACCCTTTCAGAAATATTTTCCCACGTTCTTCCGTCTTCCGATCGTCTTCTCTACATACAGGGTGTTTCACTAAATGTGTTTGCCTCTGTAAGTTACGATGTATAGGCAACGGAAATATTTAGCGGTAGGTCACCAAAAGAAACGTTCCATTGTTTGCGGAGCTATGTACAAAATTTATTGTTTTATTTTCCAAAGAGTTACAGCAAAAAGATACAATTTTTAATGGAACAATAGTTGTTTCTATCATGCACTGGAATCAGTAACACTAGCTGTGTATACATCAATTTAAACTACATTCCTATGCCTTTTAGTTTGGAAGCTACAAATCCGAAAAGTTTGTAAGACCGCCGTTAATTGTAAAATTAACTCTGGCTGAATGAAATCAGTTAAAAGATTACTTTAAAAAATATAATTTTGGCCGTAAAAGCCTGTTCAAAGATTCGTGTGAACTACTGGCTACTTCCTGCTACAGAATCTTGTTCCCCGTCCCAAATTGAGAACTGACTTGATTCAAAAATTACTTTAGCAACATGAAGTTAAAGAGACAGTGACTAATATACGTAGTAGATCACAAGAATTACACACAGTCATTAATAGAGAATCCACCGCAAATAAAATCATTTCATGGAGGTAACTGAGAGAACATTTATGGCGCAACGGAATTTAAACATAATAATTCGCATCTGAGTTTGTTCTAAAAAAAATGTTCAAATGTTTGTAAATCTTATGGGACTTAACTACGGGGTCATCAGTCCCTAAACTTACAAACTACTTATGAAGTACTTACGAACTAGGACTGCACAAATATCTATGCCCGAGGGGGGATTCGAACCCCCGACCGTAGTGACCGAACAGACCGTGACTGAAGCGCCTCAGTCCCCTCGGCCACCGCGGCTGGCGAGTTTTTTCTCAGCACAGGTGAAAAACAATATTAAATAAAAGGGGAAGGTATTCATTAACTACAATTCATAAGTAAGGTAAAATTTCACTGAACATAAATTATTTATTCAGTTCAAACATAAGCAAATGGGAAACCAATTTTGTTAAACAATAAAATGCATCCCTTTGAAATAGTTTACAAAAGTTATCGTATATTATACGGAAGATCTCCAGGATTGAATTTATTATAAATCAACCTGAATTGATCACCATCAGGGGAAAATTTACAGTCAACAAACATGCATCCACTCACACGCGTAATGCAAAGCGAAACTCACCCACAATCAGCGTGTTGATACGAAGCAGAAACAGGCGCTGCTATCGTAGACAAAATTCAGCGAACCGGGATGTACCACACAACAAAAGGAAAATAAACTTCGTATTTGGCTCTGGTCTGACTTTCTTTACTTGATATGGTACGTGATAATAGAGAGATTGATTTGCATTTGAATTAAACCGTGGGCAAGCAAGCTTACTGAGACAACGGCACGTGTCTGCTACATTACATGTTTGCACCCCACTGAAGGCGAAGTGGTTAAAGCCCATATTCATTTCAACAAAATCACACGGAATCTTAGGTTGTGAAGCAAGAAATCGCAATATTAAGGCACTTGTTTGTGAGCATTGGCGAAAACTCAAGTGACTAGCTACGAACCCATGAAGTCGGAGTTTGAACCCACGTGGTTCCAAAAACCACTAAAAAAACAAAAATTCAATCTCTGAAAAATAAAGAAAATTAACTACGGCGTGCAAAACTGAGAAAAGCGTAGAATATCATGAGGGAGTTAAAGAAATAAAGCTACATGCTGCGATTGGATGAGTTTACACAGATGGATTAAGTCCAGTCTTCAAAAATCAGAAAAATGTCATAATTTCAAAGTTGGTTTTAAAATAAGAAATACGGCATGCAACCCCTAGAAATACGTAGTACTTCATAAGCAGGCTAATAAAGGGGGTTGTACAAGTCTAGGAGAGAATTTCCTGACCGAGACTAAATGCAAAGTACAATTTAAAATATAATGGAGGGAGAAGATCGTGATTTGCTAATGGAAATCAGAAAGATACATGCATAATTTCTTGCCTGTAGGGCACATAACAGACACAGGGGTAGCTGAAGGCTTTGTTCTAAGAGCACACCACATGGAGTACATATCACTCGCGGAAAGAGAAACAGAAAGAAATATTTCACATGCACTATACAGAATTAACATATCCCCGCTTAATAGTCGTGTCCCACAAAGAAAGAAGGAATTTTCGCAGAGTTCTTACACCGCCAGATAGTCACTAAGGTTTGAAGTTACCAGGTCGTTACCAAACTGAAAACTAGTAACATATTCACCACATTTATCTGCAGGAAATCACTGAAATGAAACTATACACATTTCCCTACATGGTCAGAGATACGTAAACTGAAAAATGAACCCGAGTTCTAAAATTTAAGTTGAACAAACCAGACAACGAATCACTACCACCTCAACGGAGAAAAAGAGCAGAACGACTTACCAGGTCGGAGAGCAGCCACTGAGTAATGGCACGGCGAGCAGATCGCCCAGTAGCTCCAGATATTGTTAAAACCCCCTGAGAAAGAGGGGTGGTAGGGAGAGTATAGACTTGCAACAGCCTACGGAGACTCGCTACACCCATTGCCAACCCAACTTGTGACCAAAGGGTCTAGAAACCTCATTGGTAGCATCAAAAACGGAAGTTGGTAACGACTACCTACCGACATGTAGCCAGAGAGCATGCAAATCGAGCAGCCAGCAGCTGACAACGAAATTTCTCATACATACACACAGACAGGCACGCCGGAAGATTCCCATACATGCACATGCAGAATAAGGCAAGCACACATTCTCACAGGAACAGTGACGTAAAGGAGAAGCCGTTCATGTTGCCACATTGATAGACACAATGATAAATTATTAGCATAATAAAAATACTAGGAATATTAACACAGTATTAATGAAAATAACATTTAAAAACATGAAATGAAATGCTATTTCTCATGCCTCCGAACGAGTGGGGTTCTAATATAGCAAAAATAAATAAAAAATAAAAATAAATAAATAAAAATAAAAATGCCCATATAGCGACCTTAAATAAATTACAAAATTAAAAACCTAGAAAAACCTAGGGAAGACGGCAGACAGCCGTGTTTCAAGTTTCAGGGGCAGATACGACACGCTGTACATAATATATGGCTGTGTGGTGGGTGATGGATGTTATGGCGGCGGGAAGTTGATTTACATGAGATGTTCAAATGTGTGTCCATGTTCGTGAATGCACAATGCGATGCGCCTTCTAAAGGATCTGCCGACGAGATGTGACATCGTCGGTGTCTCGGAGCGACATGAGTCCTCGATGCGTCGTTTTAGATCATCTGGGGATGTGAGCTCAGTGACAATAAACACGATTATTTATATATCCCTACAAAGAAGAAATCCAATGATTTTAAATCGGGTGACCTTGCGGGTCATGAATGAGGACCACGTCACCCCAACCATCTTCCTGCAAACCTGTTGTTTAGTTCTTCCACAAAGTACTCGCAGAATGGGCTGGGTGACCATCGGGCTGCATCCACATATGGACTCTCATGTGTACACACATGTTCAAGGAGACTCACCTATCAGTGTATCTGGGATTTGGCGTAGACTAGTGTTTTTCAAACTGTGTGTTACGATCCCCACTGGGTCGCCAAGACTTGCTTTGGGGTTCGCCATCACAATAGGAAGTAATTGTACCATGAAGTATCCTGAGTAACAGTAATACAAGCGTATGCCTAAGTGAAATTTATTAATGTTAAAATTACGGAATTCCTTGTATAGCATTAACTATTAACTGACTAGTTCCTAGATTCTTTTATAATACAGTGTGTTAATGATGAATAAGCGCAAAGCCTGAAAACTGTTTTCAGTAACCATCGACAGGTAAAAGAACGTGATACAATAAGTAAATCTGAAAAATTTGAAAAAAAAAACATCTACTTTATTACAAATTTATACAGTGCGACATTTCTTAGTGAGCATTACTCGCTTCTGAGTTTTGCCTGAAATACGAAACACTCGTTAAGCAAAATGTATTTTTCTGTCGGAAATCATGTGAAAGTGGATGTGTTCCAGTCCGAAATACATAAAAAATTAATTTATCCAAGAATTTAAAAGAAAGCAGGAGCAGAAGAAAGATTAAATTTGTTTCCTGTGAGATAACATAGTTTTGTTACTATTATATATTTTTGACGACGTTACAGCATTCAATGACCGAAGTAAATCCCAATGTGCGATCAGTTATGGCTTCACTGTACTAGGTTTAGATGAAATACCAAAGTACGGCGAATGAAAATTTGTATCCGGGCGGGATTTGAACCCGAGATTTCCCGCTTAGTGGCAGACGCGTTGACCACTCCGCCACCCAGGACACAGTGACCATCCCCACTGCAGAGGACTCTTTCCTGCACATCTCCCGCCACACCAAAATCTCCATTCGCCAAGCTGTCTCTTTCCTATTACCACAGCTTATTTGTTCTGTAATGCTCGCAGCCATAATACTGTAGTCCCACATCAGGGAGAACAGACCATGAGGTATCGAGACACAATTAATTGTCGTCAGGAGCCCAGCCACGGCTTGTATACAATTATATACGGAAGTGCGGCGAATGAAAATTTGTGCCCGGCCGGGATTAGAACCGGAGATCTCCTGCTTACTAAGCAGACGTGCAGACACGTTGACCACTCCGCCACCGAGGACTGTATATAATTGTATACAAGGCGAGGCTGGGCTCCTGACGACCATTAATTGTGTCTCGATATCTCATGGTCTGTTCTCCCTGATGCGGGAATACAGTATTGTGGCTGCGGGAATTACAGAACAAATAGGATGTGGTAATAGGAAAGAGACAGCGTGGTGAATGGAGATTTGGGTGTGACGGGAGACGTGCAGGGAAGAGTTCTCTGCAGTCGGGCTGGTAACTGTGTCCTCGGTGGCGGTGTGGTCAACGCGTCTGCCTAGTAAGCAGGAGATCCCGGGTTCAAATTTTTATTCGCCGAACTTTGGTATTCCATCTAAACCTAGTACAGTGAAGCCATAACTGATCGCAAATAGCGGTTTATTTCATTTCATAGTTTTGTTACGGTACGTTAGAGGGGGGATTGCAAGAATATTTTTTTTAGAATGGAGTCGCCAGAATATTTTTACTGGAACGGGTCGCATATTCGAAAAGGTTGAAAAATATTTATTTAAAGAGCCCTGAACACCAAGAATCGTGGTGACATAATATTTACTTTAATGCGTGTTGCAGAAATCATTAACATTTCAACCTTGTCGGTCCGTGAGTGCAAAGTCAACATCGATATGGCTTCGCAACGCCACCTATCGGTAAAAAGTGCTAGCGGAATTTGTCTGTATAAACTGATACCTACCTGAATTCTACATCTACATATATACTGCGCAATTCACCGTAAACTGCGTAGCGGCTATCACGGCTAGGCTCTACCTTTCCTTTTCCACTCCCAAATACGAGGGAAAATGAATGTCTATATACCTCAGCACGAGCCCTTTTTCTCTTATCTTGTCTTTGTGATATCTACGCGACATGTAAGTAGGCGGCAGTAAGATCTTTCTACAGTCTTTCATCTTCAAATTCCGGCTCTCTAAATTTTCTCCACAAAATTTCTCGAAAAGAACGTCATCCTTGCTCCGGCGATCCACATAAGAGTTTCCAGAGTATTTCTGCGACACTCGCGCATTGATCGAACCTACAAGTAACGAACTGCTCGCCTCTGAACTACTTCCGTGTCTCCGTTTAAACTGATCTGCTTCGGGTCTCAATCACTTGAGCAATACTCAACACGTAGTCGTACAAACGTTTAATACGCGGTCTCCTATACAGATGAAGTACATCTTCCCAAAATTCTCCCAATAAACCGTAGTCGACTGTCCCCCTTACTCACAACAGCTGTCCTTACATCTTCGTTCCATTTCATATCGCTCTGCATTCTTACGCCCAGATATTTGAATGAGGCGAAGTTCACTACTAATGCTGTATTCGAACATTATGGGAATGTTTTGCCTACACATGTGCATCACCTTACATTTTTCTACATTTGGAGCTAGCTGCCATTCTTCACACCAACTTGAAATTTTGTTTGTTATCCTGTATCCCATTACAATCAATTAATGACAACACCCTTCTACACAGCACAGCATCATCAGCAATCAGCCGTAAGATTAGATTGGATTAATAGTTGTTCCACAGATCGTATAAACGACATCTCGTAATGATGTGGAACTTGTCAGTTTAGTAAATGTTGTCTACCCTTGACAATCAATATTTTAAGTATTTTTATTACAATTTTTGTTGCTCTGTCCATCAGATCATTTATGTAGGTAGAAAATAATAACGGTCCTTTCACACTTCCCAGGAGCACACCCGACGTCTCTGATGAACATTCGCCGTCGAGAACAACGTACTACGTTCTATTTCTTAGGAAGTCTTCCAGCCAGTCACAAATCAGTGAACCTATTTGACCAGACATGCAGAATGCCTCGTAGTCATATGCGCGAACCGTACCCTCAGATCAGTGGGTCTGAATAACGGCACATTATTGGCATGAAAGAATCTGGTGCATTCATTTGGGAAATTGTTGATCGTGGGATTGAATAATTAGGCAGATTTGTGCAACATGTTTCACGGAAGGCCGCACAACACGACGAGATGCCGGCCGCGGTGGCCGAGGAGACTAAGGCGCTTCAGTCACGGTTGCATGGCCACTACGGTCGGGGGTTCGAATCCCCCCTCTGGCATGGATGTTTGTGCCGTCTTAGTTCGTAAGTAGTTCATAAGTAGTTTGTAAGTTTAGGGACTGATGACCCCGTAGTTAAGTCCCATAGACTGTACAAATATTTGAATTTTTGAACACGACGAGATGGGTCTGGTTGCAGCACACAGACCAGTCCAAGAGAATACCGACGCCTCGTCCGAACGGCAGTGCACGTCGGGTTCGTGTCCTCCTCTGCTCTAGCGCAACATTGTAACTCATCGTACTATATCAGGGGTGACAGTCCGTCGAGGTTTATTATCGCATGGGTTTCGTCCGCATCATCCAATTTTCCGAGTACCTTTGACTAATGTGCAGAACCATGCTTGCAATAGTTGTGGAACGGCATTATGAGAGACAGGAATGGAATCAGATAGTGTTTTTTAACTAATGCAGTTTTTATTTTTTTAATGAGAGCATCATGTTTCGCCGAAGGCAAGAGCGGTAGCATCATAGTGACACCACAAGACGCATACTTCTGACTCTAGGCCTTATGATTGAAATAAATCGCAATTTGTGATCAGTTATGGCTTCATTGTACTAGGTTTAGATGGAATAACCAAGTGCGGCGAATGAAAATTTCTGCCCGGCCGGGATTAGAACCCGTGATCTCCTGCTTACTAGGCAGGGCAAGATAGAGCAATGTCTTTAAAGTTCGAGAAAGATCATTATTTGAAAGTGAATACGAAAGTTTCCAACTCTTTTCCTTCTTCCACACTCGGGCCTGTTACAGAGACACTTCGTGCCAATGTTTCTATTTGTGATGGAAAAATGCACTGCACGTGAGGGGCCGCATTGCTTCCTACCTCTTCAGGGCATGAATACGACAGTTTCTACTCACTAACCAGGTGCCTTCTATCGCTTCTGTCATCCACTGTGCAGAAGCAGCACTCACGTCGTGTAGCCAGTGTTTATTCATGTGAGGCTGAAATAGTAGTGTAATGTGGCTAGGCTTTGATTCTAAAATGAAGTACGTCACACGACATTTTGAGATGCCAGCGAAACCCGCACGCGATTTATATCGACTCTTAGATGTTAAAGTCTGAGGCACTTAGCTCGACCGACTGCGGCAGGATTGACACTCCGCATCTGTGGCTACATTTTGGCGCCAACGGAACATTCTATTTCTATTAAACTGTTATTTAAATAACTTATTTTAAGTAACAGAAACATAGCTCAATACAAGATAATTAGTTATAAGATGAACATTAACAAGAGTAAAACGAAGGTAATGTAATGTAATGTCAGAAAAGCAGGCGATGCTGAAGGAATTAGATTAGGTAATGAGACAATGAATGTAGTAGTTGAATTTTTTTATTTTGGTAGGAAGATAACTTATGATGGACGAAGTAAAGAAGATATAAAATGCAGAATGGCTATGGGGAAAAAAAGCGTTTCTAAAGAAGCGAAACTTCTCAACATCCAATATTAATTTAAATGTAAGGAACTCCGTTATGAAAGCATTTGTCTGGACGATGGACGATAAGGAGTTCAGACAAAAAGATTATAGAAGCTTTTGAAATGTGGTGCTACAGACGAATGATCAAGATTAGATGGGTAGATCACGTGACTAATGAGAAGGTGCTTAGCCGAATTGGGGAGAAAAGTAGTTTCTGACATTTCCTGATTAAGAGAACGGATAGATTGGTAGGACACATTCTGAGATATCAAGGAATTGTCAACATAGCATTAGAAGGAAGTGTGTAGGGTAAAATTCGTAGAGGGAGACCGTGAGACGAATACAGTAAGCAGATTCAAAAGCATATAGGTTCCCGAGCGTATTCTCAGATGAAGAGACTTGCACAAGACAGGGTAGCGTGGAGAGCTGCATCAAACCAGACTGCGGACTGAAGACCACAACATATTAAATATTAATAAAAATGCTGGGGGTTTTCTCGGACTGACATTGCTTGTAGGAACCAATCAGATTTTAGAAGGAAATATGGGCGGAGTTTTCCCACGGTTACTTGTTCACCGGACCATGTGCTCTAAGTTTTTCTCATACTACATATAACGTAATGCTCTTCCAAGTCAGTAAAGAGATCTTACAGAATAAAAATATAAAAGAGCAAGGAAATGGCTACAGATCAGCCCCTTCACACTTCCAACCACTTGCTGAGACTTTGCCAGGCAGAACGATGTCGCACAACATACCGGGAGATATTCCATGACTTATGCCACTCACTGTGCGTGGCTGATATTTACGACAGATTTAGTGAATGTGAACACCGCGTTCGTAAGTGGTGCCCTAGCAATGAAGTCCCGTTATGAGCACCGACTGCACCAGCTACAGCTACAGTGCGGTCCACTATAGCGGCGCAAATCACAAACCGACCGATTATTGCTGATGTGCGGGCGCGGTGCTGTCAAGATAACGCAGCGGTCATGCATCCGTAATTTGCTATGCAAATGCGCGTCATTACAGGCACAATTAATCCTGTATCGGTTCCGGAGAGCCGCCGGATTAGCGTCTCCCATTCGACCCAGTAGGCGACAGTGGTGTGGGCGGGGCGCGAGTTCGATACCCGCTGCGGGGCTCCTCGTGCTCGCCGTACCGAACCACTTAAAATTCACAGGGCCATCACAGTCTAACATACCAACCACTGGTGTAAAAATCTGTTACCGTCTGACAGCTGAGTCGACACCAGCGCTCCAAGCGGTTAGCAAGGAAGCAGCCTGTTAGGGGCAGACGTAGGGCAAAATAGTGGACAAATTCGAATTTTACGATATCGCTTACTGCATTGGGTTGATTTTTTCTCGTTATCGAAAAGTACTTCGAAAATTTTTTAAGAATGAGATTTCTTCGACCGTCTGAGCATCGCACGCCCCCTCTATCTGTGCTGTGCTCCACTCCTTGTTGAGTCTAGATATATTTTTGTGTGAATTTTTCAGTTATAGAATCGAAACGAACGGCAGACGTATTTAGAAGGCCGTGACAGAGATTATACCAGCCTGTTCCTTTCTTTATAACGTGATTTGCTTTTAGTAGTGGAGGAAGAATTTCACACACTATATATATATATATATATATATATATATATATATATATATATATATATATATATATATATATATATATATATATTTGAATATAGAGTATCTTTGAAAATATTAATAACAACATGATACAATTAATTGTCAGTATTTTAATGTTTTAATCTTTATTTTAAATATCAGAAAGGTGACTATAATTATTTTATCTCAGACATTGATAAAGAAATGTGTGGCTAATTATAATTTTATATTTTTTGGCTAAATTCATCTATGTTGTCATTTCATTGGCTATCAAAGGTGGGTGGACTTGTCAAAGGGGCGGAGTCTCAGCTATTTAAGAGCAGTAAACCTTGCCCCAGCCAGCAGTGACGAACTGGAAGGCTCCAAGTCTCCTGCCAGCTCCACAGCATCGATGAGTATAACATCGTTTTATTTCTCTTTATTAATTTAGTTTAAGTTTGACACTAATGTATATTTCTGGAAGTCCTCTAAATGTAACTATGATATATTTCAGAGTTAAAATTCCTGAAGATGGTCTAGAAGAAGACCGAAACTAGTCGAATAAAATAAATTATTGCGCTCTAGACATTTCTCTATATATAAATTTAAATAAGAGTGCGGTTTCCCAAAGTAAGTGAAACAAAAATGTTTCAAAAAATATGCACTGCAAATATAATATGGGAAAGCCATCAAGAACAATGTACACAGTGTGAAAGCAATGCAGCGAGCAGTGTGGGCAATATTCTTCCACAGACTTTCCACAGATGACACTCCTCAACACCCCCTCTGTAACGTATCATGGTGCAAATATCTTCTGGCAAACGCCAGTGGAAAGCCATACTCCCAAAAGCATTGTTTGCCACTTCCTGTCATAAAGCCAACTTTCAAATATGTTGCCAACTCCGAACTGCTAAAAAATTTGTTCATGGGAAAACACAAGATACAAATGAGAGTTACAATCACCTTATGGGGATGCGTTGTCCCCCCCCCCCCCCCCCCCAAAAAAAAAGTTCAAATTTTTTAGAGCTTATGGGACTCAACTACGGAGTCATCACTCCCTAAACTTACAAACTACTTATGAACTAGCTAACACTAAGGATGGCACAAATATCCATGCCCGAGGCGGGATTCGAACCCCTGACCGTAGTGGCCGTGCAGACTGTGAGTGAAGCGCCGCGGCCGGCTGCGTTGTCCCAAACAGTGTTTTTGTCCTCAGATGAGAAGATAGCTGCATCTGATGCCTGCCTAGTTTTTAACAGCGGAAATGTATGTAGGATTAAGTGCT
Organism: Locusta migratoria; assembly: GCA_026315105.1. Taxonomy (NCBI): domain Eukaryota; kingdom Metazoa; phylum Arthropoda; class Insecta; order Orthoptera; family Acrididae; genus Locusta; species Locusta migratoria. The sequence continues at coordinate 270,141,886 of CM048747.1, forward strand.
TGCAGAGATTAGGCTTCCATCCAGGTGCATTCACACAGAAGGTACTCCGAAGCATCGATGAAGCGCGGCTTGACAGAGCACAGGCAGCAGAGGAAAATATCCAAGAGATTTCAAAGCAAAGGAGACAGGGAAAGAGAATACTTCAAGAGGACAAGGAAGAGAATGAAGATTATGGATATGGACGGCATTAGTGTGTAAAGGTTTGGCAATATTGTTAAAAATTAAAATGAATATTTTAAATGAGATTTCACGTAAAGTGGTTTTTTGAGATATAATGTACCTTTCCTCAAGAACTATAAAATATAATGTACTTAAATTTGGCACAGTTCTTAAAAATCACTTACTGAACAATCCTGTACAGCACTTTCTCTTTACCTTGTGCCTGAAAATAGTACTTATTTCCTGCATGAGGAAAGTAGAGCAGCCTAAGTCAACATGAAACTGAAAAATTAATTTGAAAGTAACTATTGCCTTAAAGAAACAGCTGCTGCATACGTTTTAATAGTCTTTAATGCAGAAATATACTGTAAAGTTTCAGCTTTAATGCTTGAATAGTTTATGAGGACAGGTTCATTATATGTACACCAGTAATTAAAAATACAAATTCTTATAAAATGAAATTCCATGAACATGATCAAACAAAAATTGCACAGAATATTGTGGATTATATAGTACCCATAGTGCCATGTTTTAAATTTGTAACTATAACATTGTAGGAGATACGAAATTTTAAATGTCAGTATGCATTTTGTTCTACGTCTACCCTTAATGTCATATACAGGGAGTTACAAAATGGTACGGCCAAACTTTCAGGAAACATTCCTCACACACAAAGAAAGAAAATATATTACGTGGACATGTGTCCGGTAACGCTTAATTTCCATGTTAGAGTTCATTTTATTACTTCTCTTCAAATCACATTAATCATGGAATGGAAACACACAGCAACGGAACGTACCAGCGTGACTTCAAACACTTTGTTACAGAAAATGTTCAAAATGTCCTCCGTTAGCGAAGATACATGCATCGACCCTTCGTCGCATGGAATCCCTGATGCGCTGGTGCAGCCCTGGAGAATGGCGTAATTATATCACTGCCGTCCACAATACGAACACGAAGAGTCTCTACATTTGGTACCGGGGTTGCGTAGACAAGAGCTCTCAAATGCCCCCATAAATGAAAGTCAAGAGGGTGGAGAGCGTGGCCATGGAATTGGTCCGCCTATACCAATCTATCGTCACCGAATCTGTTGTTGAGAATCATACAAACACGTCGACTGAAATGTGTAGGAGCTCCATCGTCCATGAACCACATATTGTGTCGTACTTGTAAAGGCACATGTCGTAGCAGCACAGGCAGAGTATCCCGTATGAAATCATGATAACGTGCTCCAGTGAGAGTAGGTGGAAGAATACGAGGCTCAATCACGACGTCACCAACAATTCCGGCCCAAACGTTCACAGAAAATCTGTGTTGATGAACGTGGAATCGAGGAAGTACAGTACATACTAACGAAACAATCGGGTATTTTGACAATTGTCTGCACGAACTATTTCATTTACATTTAAAGAGACGCACAAAATGAGCTCTAACATGGAAATTAAGCGTTTCCGGATTCATGTCCATATAACATACTTTCTTTCTTTTTGTGTGAGGAATGGTTCCTGAAAGTTTGGCAGTACCTTTTTGTAACGCCCTGGATATCGCATGAGTAACAGCCTTTACTTATGTAATTTCCTATATGATTGTTTTATTTTAGAACTGAACACGTTAGTGTAATATCAGACGGAAATGATGATGCTAAAATAAACACCAGTGAAACTAAAACTGATTAATGAAGTGATGAAAGCTAGAACATACGTTATAATACGTACCGATCGGAATATTTTTGCAGCATTCATAATTGAAACGAAACTTATTTACAACAACGGACACAGTTTCAAGCGTAAGAAGCGTAGCCGAATAGCTCCAAAGTAAAAGAATGTGAAACATAATGCCCTTTTGTTTAGTTTTGTGTTTTAGGGTACCTGTTAAAACTACGACTTTCGTCTTCATTACTGTTCTTTATCGTATGAGGTACTTCAATCTGATAGTATGAAATACGTTCAAAACTTTATTATAGTTAAAAGTTTACCCACTGTCATTACGTTTACGAACATATTTCCGAAAAAAAAAAAAACGACTCGTACGACCGCTCACGCCCAGATTTGATTTTGTTGTTTTCTACACCTTGTATGTATTTGCCTGTCTGCTTCCTCACAATGCTCTAGATGAGTTCTTTCTTATTTACCGAACTTTTACTACTTTTCTTAAAATATAAGATTTCAGAGTTTTGTAGCACATTCATAATAATCTTGCAGTCTAATACGAAATTTTTTTTCTGTACCTTGGAACATCCAAATGGCAGTATATGGTTCTCTGTATACTCTGTATAAGCAGTTTTCTACTCCTAAAAAGATGAAAAAATCTTTATTATATTTAAATTTATGGAATTTTCTGCAGTATGTAACATATATCTCAGGGTCCTTAGGGTATCTAAAAATGACAAATGAATTACCTTTTTTCAGGTTGCTGCTTCATTCCGTTCCAAAAACCATCACAAAAACTAGTATAAGATACCGCCACTTCAGAAGTGCCCTTGCTGGCTACTTGGCGCGCTGTTATCGCGATGGGTAACAAAAAGTCGCTCGAGTGTCGTGACTGGTATGTTACACAGTGGAGCGACAGTCACACAGGCTCCTTGCAGCAACCAATGATAGCTCACCCACATTGCTGTGCTTGGTCGTAATGCAAGTTACTGGGATTCTCTTTTCTTCCAAGCGTAAGGCTGAGAAATTTTGTTTCTAAAAGATACTGGAGGCTGTTCATTTTTCTTTGAAAATAAACTCCATGACCATATGAATATACACATGAACACTGAATCACGTAAATAATTAAACTATTAAGCGTTTCTAAGAACATCACTGTATTACAACGTAGACTCACGCTAACTTCGGGTCTCTTTACAATGTATGCAAAGTTAATATCACCCATTTCGTCTAAAAAAGCTAAATAATTGTAACAAAGAGAAATACACGTAATTGGCCCTATAAACTGCGACATATTTGGAAACAACGGCCAAAAATTTGTAGTAAGTAATAATATAAAAGTCAAAGATATTGAAGAGACATTGCTGCTAGCCTCTAAGATCGTGCTATCCCTTCCATACTCCTTACATTGTGCATGCCCGAAAGCACGTTCTACGGCAGTAGCAAAGTCCCACTGAATGGCGGATCGAAGGAGAGGGTCATGGGAGCCATAGACCACCTATAAATAAACAAATAAAATCGTTTTCACTTTTGTTGAAACGTTTTCGTTATTATGTACGAAGTGTATACGAAACATTACGGGAATATTAATTTTGTTTTTGCCGCGGTGGAGTAGCCGAGCGGTCTAAAGCGTCTCGCTGCGGAACGCGTGGTTGCTCGCCGTGGAGGTTCGAGTCCTCCCTGGGGCATGGGTGTGTGTGTTTGTTCTTAGGTTAGTTTACCTAGGTTTAAGTAGTTTGTAAGCTACGGACTGATGACCACGCAGTTTGGTCCATAGATTTACAAACATTTTGATTTGAATGTTGTTTTTCTGCATCAAAGTAACAACTTCAAATAACTTAATTACAAATTGTTGGCTTATCACCTTTACGAAGGCTTCCCCCTCCCAGAAATCCTACCCCATCCCTGAAATCACCAGCTTTCTTTTCCTTAATACACGTGTATAGTCACAGGTTGGATACCAAATTCCGGTCCTGGTACTAACTGAAATACAGTTCCATTTCACAGTGCAAATTAAGTCTTTATCAAAGATGCTATCATATCATTTAAATTAAATGCGTGGTTAATGTAATTTGCAAAGATTTGACACACATTTTTCAAAAACAGTATTTTACTGAACTGTAATATATTATTTTTCTGAAAGACTGTGGCAAATTTGGCTGACAGGAAGTTGAACTCTAACCTTTCTTCCTTCGATATTTTTGCTATTTTCTGGCGTAAACAAATTAATAGGTATTATAACAATTATTACTAAATTCAAATGTAATATATTATAGAAAAAATCAATTTAAAACAAATACATTGAAATTATTAATTTTTCTGTCATTAAAATGTTGCACATCTAGGATCCGTTGAATGTGAGCTTGTGGCCAAGGTATATTTCTCAGGTAGGGTGGGGAGTGGAACCAAAAACACAAACTGTGACCTGTAACACTCTTCAGAATCGAACCCTCGAGCCACTCCTGGTCCACTCGCGTGAATACGCATCGAAGTTTGTTAATTCCCGCCTAAAATCCTTACACACTAAACGCTGGAGTAAAAGAGACAACTTTGGATTTGACATAAAGGTTTTGTGGAAGTTGCAGCGCATCATGATGTAGGAAGGCTATTACTTTAATAACCGACGATTCGGCCAACGTTACAGTGGCCTTCATCTGGGTATACTGATGTGAGCTGGTTGTTACTATACTTTATATTTACTTTCAATTAGACATTACGTCATAATTTATAAAATCATCTATGTTATTAGTGGTTTTTGGCGGAAGGATGAAAACTTAATTATGATAGGATGCTGAGGTGGAGGGAGTTGGGATTAGCCGTTGCCTATTTCTTCTTGCATAGCGAGACATGATTGGTGGTCATCGGAGAATGAGTTGAAGGCTTCCGTTTCTCTCCTGATGGCCTTGGGTAGCGCGGCGGCAGTTTCTTACTAGTGACGCTCGCGTGTTGTGTTGTCAGTGCGGCCTGTTTCGCTGTGATGGTTGGTAGCCAGGAGGGGGCAAGCCTAAGTGCATCTTCTCTGTTCATATTATTAGGATGTTTTACAATTTCGATGGCTTCCCTTATCTTGCGTATGTGATACTATCACAATCTCTTTCTGTGCGTATTGCTATCGTGTTACCAGTGTCACGTCATTGTATTTATACCATGGGCTCTCTTATGACACCGATTGCAACGATAACTTTCTTTTCTCTACATAGCTCCTGGTCAACAACCTGCATCATTGCTAGTTTCATTAATTTAATGGGCTCCAGGAGATAAAACTCCAAATTCAAGTCCTTGTGAAGTGGTTGTAGGATCGTCTTTTTATTGAGACGAACAGAATTACATCTGTTTGCAAACGTCTATTTTGAAAAGTGATGCGGTATTCAGTTTGTTTCTTAATGAGAAGGCTTGTGACTATGCAGTTGGTCCTTAATGTTTTAAGGTGTTCCATTACCGCCTGCGTATTCCTTCGGTAACTATTAGCAGCGTCAGCCTCAGGGTGGCATTCCAACTCTGCCAGTGTGCATCGCTTTGTGAGAGCCAAGACGTGGATTAATCGGGGAAGCAGCGCTCTAGAAAGCCGTGCCAGGCATCCGGAAGCTGGAATGCGGTAATCTCTCTTGGAACGCGCACTCGTAAGGCGACAAGTAAACATCATGATCCAAGAGTGAGTTGACTGTATGAAGTTAAGTGGATTTCGTACTATAATGTTACTTCTGAATATTTCTCCACTTAATACTTGTGACACTGAATAAGCAAATGTCATGAGATAATGAGCGGAAGGTGACGAAGATGTGTTACTTGCCCACATCCACCCTAGCTGCAGTTATTCTGAGACGTTATTCAAATGGCGTGTGTTCTTTCCGACATCTCCGAAGAACACCATTGTTATTGTTGTTGTTCTGATTTTCAGTGCGCAGATTAGTTTGATGCAGCTCTCCATGCTACACCTTCCTGTGCAAGCCTCTTCATCTGAGAATAAGAACGGCAACCTGCATCGTTTCGAATCTGCTTACTGTATTCGTCCATCGCTCTTCCTCTATGATTTTTACCCCACACACTTGCTTCCAATGCTAATTTGACGACTCGTGGATGTCTTAGAATGTGTCCCACCAACCTATCCCTTCTGTCTGAGTACGCCAGAAACTCCTTTTCTCCCCAATACTGTTCAGCACCTCCTCATTAGTTACGTGATCTACCCGCATAATCTTCATCATTCGTCTGTAGCACCACATTTCAAATGCTTCTATCATGTTTTCATTTGAACTCCTTATCGTCCTTTCACACCCATACAGTCCTACGATCGAACCAAATAAATCTGTAATTTTCACATTTGTCTTCGCTTGCTTTCTTTGTAATTGGAATTATTATATACTTCTTGAAGTCAGTGGGTATTGCCTCTGTCTCAAACATCTTGCATACCAGGTGGAACAATTTCTTCATGACTGGCTCTTCTAACGATATCAGCAGGTCTGACGGAATATCTTCTACTACAGAGGCCTTGTTCCGACTCAAACTTGCTCTGTCATTCTCACAGTATCGTATCTCTTATCTGGTCTTCCTCTACTTCCTCTTCCATTTCTAGAATACTGCCTTTCAGCTTTTCCTTATTTGCTTAGTACTGGCTTTCCATCTGAGCCGTTTAAATTCATGCAGCTGCCTTTCTTGTCTCCAAATGTCTCATTTATTTTCCTGTAGGCGGTATCTATCTCCCCTAGTTACACGTTGTTCTACGGCCTTACATTTGTCCTCTAACCACTCCTGCTTAGCCAGTCTGCATTTCCTGTCAACCTCATTTTTTAGCCGTCTGTACTCCCTTTTACCTGTTTCACTTGTGGCATTTTTTCTTCTTTAATCGATTAATTTTATTATTTCCCGTGTTATCCAGGGATTTCGATTAGCCCTTATCGTTCTGCCTATAGAATCATCTGCGCCCTCCACCGATACTTACCTAATTCTCCCTCTAAAACTCTCAACCATCACAGGAACCTTCAATTTGTCGAATCTCATTAATCTTCTACCTTTTTGCAGACTCTTAAGTTTTAATTTACAGTTCATATCCAATAAGTTACGATGAGAGTCTCTGTTTGCCCCTGGATATGTCTTACATTTCAAAACCTGGTTTCTAAGCCTTTGCCTTACCATTATAAAGCCAATCTAGTACCTTACAGTGCATCCTGGTCACTTCGACGTGTACAACTTTCTTTCATGTTTATTGATCTAAGTATCTGTGAAGACTAAAATGTACTCTGCAGAAAGTTCTACCGAGCGATCTCCTCTTTCATTTCTTTTCCCCAGTCCATATTCACCTGGTACTTTTCGTTCTCTCTCTTTCCTATTACCGAGTTCCAGTCCTACCTCACAATCAAGCTTTCCTCCTCCTTAATTGGCTGAATAATTTCTTTTATCTCATCATACATTTTTCAATGTTCTCATCATCAGTAGAAGTAATTGTCATATAAATTACACTACTGTTGTCGGTGTTCTTTCCTTGTCTATCTTTGCTACGACAATGCTTTCACTATGCTGTTCATAGTAACTTACTCGCGTTACTATTTTCTTATTTCATAATAGACTTCCTCCGGCGTTAACACCACTTGATTTTGTATTTACAACGCTGTACGCACCAGACCAAAAACCCTGTTCATCCTGCCACCGAACGTCACTAATCCCCTCAATATATAACTTCAACTTATCCTTTTCTGTTTTCAATATTTCTAACTTACCTATCCGATTAACTATTAAGGGAGAGAACATTCCAGAATGCCTGTTTTGTTTTTCTTGATGGGAACATACTCCTGATTAGTTCCCGCCCGGAGATGCGAATGAGGGAATATTTTACTTCCGGATTTTTTTACCGGAGAGGATGGTATCACCATATATTTAGACAGTAGAGCAGCATGTCCTCGGGAAAATTAGCAACTGTAGTTTCCCCTTGCTTTCAGCCGTTCGCAGCCATGTTAGCTGATGTTACAAGGCCAGCTCAGCCAATCGTCCAGACTGTTGCCCCTGTAACAACTGAAAAGGCTGCTGCCCCTCATCCGGAACCACATGTTTGTCTGGCCTCTCCACTGGTACCTTTCCGCTGTGGTTGCAACTACGGTCCGGCTATCTGTATCGTTGAGGCACACAAGCAATTCAGCAATTCAGCAATGTTTATGGTTCATTGGGGTGGTGGTTGGCATTAACGATTGTAAATCTTACGAATACGAAATTTTTACTACATCGACGGTTACATAGCACTGAAGGAAATCCAATACGAAAGTTAAATTTGATGGAAAAAGTAGACCTTTTCAATCATTCTATGTACAGTACGTCCTCCCCAGGTAATTGACAATACCTGTTCGGATGTATACATACGCTCGATCCCTTGCGGTAAAGTGCACTACCATCGTAGTGTGCGATACATTGAGGATAGGGTATGGAGGGAAGAGAGCTTGGATAGCCTAATTCCTTAACGCGACCGCGTAGCCGAAATTTTCAACTTAGCTATTTGATTTAGACTGCTCGAAACTTTTAAGGGATCAGGTGAGATATCATACACAATATACATACAGCCAGGTATTTTATTCAGATATTCGTTACAGCCGTAAGCTGTGTGTAATAAAGTACGATTTTTGGCTCTCCCAACTATTTACTTGAGGTTTTCATGCCTTTTACGTAGAACAAGTCACCTTGGGGTTACGACAATAGTAAGTAATTCTCGTTGCTATCTAATGCCCTGAGTGATCACCTCGGACTGCCAGTACAGTTGCACACCTGCGTGGCATGGACAGTATGAGGCTATCAAATTCAAATGTTTGTGACGCTTATGGGACTTAACTGTGGGGTCATCAGTTCGTAAACTTACAAACGACTTATGAGCTACCTTATACTAAAACAGCACAAACATCCATGCCCGAGGAGGGATTCAAACGGCCTCGCGCATCGCAGCATAGCGCCTCAACGCGCTCGGCCGCTCCTCCGCAGCTGAGGTTATCAATCAGCTGTTGAGGGCTTTTTGGCCAATCTTCCATGAGTGCAATATCCAGCTCTGCAATAATTGTGGGTGGTGCTGGTTTGGCTGCAATGCGTGTGCCAAGTGCAACCGAGACATGCGCAATAGGGCTTAAGTCCGGTGAACGAGCTGGACACTCCAGTCGTACAATCCCTCAGCTTTAAGCATGTTGTCCTCCAGCGCAGTTATTGTGGGGACAAGCGTGATCGTCCATCAGAAGGAACTCATCTTCTGTGGCACCAGCGTAGGGCACATCAAAATGCAATGGTTCTCGTCTCTATACCTCTGAGCAGTCACAGCACCATTCTGAACGACATAGAGGTTCGTACATCCGCCAATACTGACACTTGCCCACACCATTCGTCCACCACCAGGATATGGTGATGTTTTCTGCACATCAGCAGGATTGTTCAAAGTTTCACGTTCTCTTCAGATGATGGAACGACGATTGTCCGCCTGATCACAAAGTCTTACATGTCAACAGAACCCGGCCCCATTCTTTACGGCTCCAATTTTGATGTTGTTCCGCCCGATTTCTGCGGGCTAAATGGTGTCTTGATTTTAATGGGACACACATCATAGGCCTCCATGCTTAGAGGCCACATTCCAGAAGGCAAATTCGGTCTGTTTATGTTTTATGTTGATACAATGCATCCTGTTTCTGACTGGAGTGTGCGTTGCGGCTGATTTGCATTCAGGCTCCTGTCTCGATGTGCTGGCCAGGGCAGCAGTCGAACATTTTCTGTATCCAGAAAGGCCCGTGCAGGACCAGGAACATGTGGTCGTCCGTTATCCTGCTGAAATGTAGGGTTTCGCAGTGAGCGAATGAAGGGTAGAGCCACAGGTCGTAACACATCTGAAATGTAACGGCCAATGTTCAAAGTGCCGTCGATGTGAACAACAGGTGACCGAGACGTGTAACCAATAGCACCCGATACCATCACGCCGGGTGATACACCAGTATAGCGATGATGAATACACACTTCAAATGTGCGTTCACCGCGATGTCGCCATCCGCGATGCGACCATCATAATGTTGTAAACAGAATCTGGATCCATCCGAAAAAAGAAGACGTTTTGTCATTCGTGCACCCAGGTACGTCGTTTCGTACACCATCGCAGGCGCTCCTGTCTGTGATGCAGCGTCAAGGGTAACCGCAGCCTTGGTCTCCGAGCTGATAGTCCATGCTGCTGCAAACATCGTCGAACTTTTCGTGCAGACGGTTGTTGTCTTGCAACCGTCCCCATATGTAGACTCAGGGATCGAGACGTGGCAGCACGAACCGTTACAGCCATGGGGATAAGATGCCTGTCATCTAGACTGCTAGTGATACGAAGCCGTTGGGATCCAGCACGGCGTTCCGTATTGCCCTCCTGAAGCAATCGATTCCATATTCTGTTAACAGTCATTGGATCGGGACCAACGCGAGCAGAAATGTCGTGATACGATAAACCGCAATCTCTGTAGGCTACAATCCGACCTTTATCAAAGTCGGAAATGTGATGGTACGCATTTATCCTCCTTACACGTTTCACCAGGCAACGCCGTTCAACTGCTTTTTGCTTATGAGAAATCGGTTGAATTCTCTCCTCATATCAGCACGTTGTATGTATAGCCACCGGCGCCAACCTTGTGTGAATGCTCTAAAAACCTTACCATTTGCATATCACAGTATCTTCTTCCTGTCGGTTATATTTCGCGTCTGTATCACGTCATCTTCGTGAAGGCCAGGAGTGTAATTCAATAGTTTTAAAAAAATTTCGAGTGCCAAAGGGAAGACAGCAATCAGTCAATATCGATAACATCGCTGCAATGCTATAATCTACATTTATACACAAACAATCCGCCATCTTGGTTCATGACTACTGTATTTACATGCTTGTGAACCGTCTATGTGTGCCAGTGTGTCATAAAAACAATTAGTGTACAAGAATCAATGTACAAGTGATTCAATATACAGCAGCTCCACCAGTGCATCATTGATACAGTATAAATCTTGAAACACGAATATCGTAAGTGTGTAATTGACAGCTAATATGAGTGAATCACACGACTATTCCATCACAACACTTGATGCATTCTCGTCTACATCCCATAGAGGTGGTGAAACAAATCACACCATACAGGTGGACCAGTAGAAGTCAGCACTACATCTTAGTTCATGGTCATCCACTGCCCCTCCCCCCCCCCCCTCTTCTCCCAACTACACCCAACCACCAATAAGAACAAATGTATTTAAATAAGTAAATTATAAGCAATATAAACACTAATGCATGTATAAAAAGCGCTTGATGATGGGAAAAACATGCTCGAAACGCATTTTGCTATGTTAGATTAAAAACTAGCAAATAAGTACCAAATGTTGCCAAGATCGCTATTTTATTGTCTGGGTGACTAGTTCCGTGAATACACAGTTACCATCATTGGATCATCTGTAGAAGAAGTGGATGTTCACAATATAATTTGAACATAATTAAAATACGTCACAGAATTACAGATAATTTAAAATACAGTACCAGTTTAAGACACAAAAATTTTTCACAATTAGCGATAGCTCTTGTATATTTTTCACATAAACGGCGACGACAAGAAGTTCGTAATAGGCTGCCCCATTACTGCGGCCAGTTGTGGTCGTATGCAAAGTTCACAGTTGTTTAACATCACAACCATAACTGATAGCGGTTGTGTTAACTTGGTATACATGGGCTAATTCGCCACCAGGTAGCGATGGGCATCAGGGCAATGATAAATCGTGTAAGAAATGACTAGTTTGTACACCGAACAGCGTATATGTAAATTGCAGTACCTATATCAGTCCTAAAACTTGAAATTTGATATAAGTTTTGCACTTTATATATACGCTGTAATCTTTGCCTTGATGCCACACTGCTACCAGGTGCACCAAGTAAACACAACCGCTATCAGCTATGGTTGTGATGTTGAAGAACTGGGAACTTTGCTTACAAGCACCACTAGACGCATTAATGTGACAGCCTATTACGAACTTTTGTTGTCGCCCTTGATTGTGAAAAATATTTGTGTCTGAAACAGGTACTGTATTTTAAAACATTTGTAATTATCTTAAGTGTTTTAATTATGTTAAAATTACCTTGTAAACATCTGCTTCTTCTACAGATGATCGAGCCGGCCGCGGTGGCCGAGGAGACTGAGGCGCTCCAGTCACGGTCTGCACGGCCACTACGGTCGGGGGTTCGAATCCCCCCTCGGGCATGGATATTTGTGCCGTCCTAGTTCGTAAGTAGTTCATAAGTAGTTTGTAAGTTTAGGGACTGATGACCCCGTAGTTAAGTCCCATAGACTACACAAACATTTGAACATTTTTGATGATCGAATGATGGTTACTGTGTATTACCGAAACTAGTCATCCAGACAATAAAATAGCGATCTTGGAAACATTTGGTACTAATTACTTATGATCACCCCTCAAAATATGACGAAATTAACTAACAATGAAAGTGACTAGTTCCAGAAATACGAATATTTATTTATTATAATCATTCACTGTTAATCTTATTGAAGCGTGCTACTGAAAGCTGTTAATTAGTGCTAACATTTTTCAAAGACCAGAAAAGGACTGGCCCCGCAGGAAGCCTTATGGTCTGGAACGTGATAAGCTACATGTCTCGTTCACCCTTGGTGTTTGTGCAGGGAACGTTGAGCAGGGCTTTCAGCACTCGCTATGTACAAAAGGATGTAAGATCCGTTGTTTTGCCAGTCTTGCAACAGGAACGTGATGAGTTGTTCCAACAGGATAAGCGTGGCCCACACACCGTGCGTGAAACTGAACGGGTTCTGCAGGACGTGTATCTAATCGAGAACCTGTGGGATATGATGCCACAACATCGAACATATTAGACTTATCAAGTCGCAACTCCTGCAGAACCACGCGAACAGTTAGAACAGGCGTTGAATAAATGTATTCCAAAAGGTATTCTTCATCTGGGTTGGTGTTGACTTGATGGTTCTTGATATCATCCTCGTACTGTTATTGAGTTGAGTATGTACTGCTCCTGTATGGGCGCTATTTAACCACGTAGTCTGATGCTGTGGTTGTAGCCATACGAAATAAATAAATAAATGTGTATAATCGAATGGAAGCCAGACTGAGTGTCTACATTGACGCACGTGGAGACTACATCAAGTAACAATACGGATGTTTCATCACGAATCGACACCTGGTACCCCAGTACCTCTTGAGCTATTGATATGTAAATGCGATCATTTCAACTAATTCATTGACTTTGAACTTAACTAAATATTTTATTCATTTTTAATGAAACACACGAGATAACTCTGTAATATTGCGCAAATTTACTGTTTTCACTAACCAATTTTCGGCTGTTAGGCCATCATCAGGTAAGCACCACAGAGATATAGCGATGCAACTGGCAGTTTACATTCAAAGATCTTAATTTGCTATGTAAATAATAGATGTACATTAATTTTCAAAGAAGACTACTATGACAATAAACGTTGGTAAAATATGACGAAATGATCATTGATAAAATATGACAAGATATAAAGTACATTTGTCCTAAGAAAATGAACTGAACAACAGATATTGGCTGAACAAAAGGTTTTAAGTATAACAGATCAAACATTTGGTACATAGAAGGGTGAGAATAAACGAAGTGAAATATCTGTCAATATATATTGGTAAAAAAATTGTGTTGTTGTTGTTGTGGTCTTCAGTCCGCAGACTGGACTGATGCAGCTCTCCATGCGACCCTGTCCTGTGCAAGCCTCTTCATCTGAGAATACGTTCGGCAACTTACATCCTTTTGAATCTGCTTACTACGAGGCGCGTCCAGAAAGTAAGTTCCCTTTCAATTTATCTCCGCTGCAGCGCTGCGATTGCAGTTCTGCACATGCGCTGTAGACGATGTGTATCAAGGAGAAGAACGTGCACCATTTGAAGATCGCTGTCAGTTACGTACGCTTTGTTGTGCTTGTTTGAAATGTCAGCGTTGATTGAAAATCCCGCCGCCTGTGAAATCAGGTCGGTGATTCGGTTTCTGAATGCGAGGAGAATGAAACCAAGTGAAATTTATCGACAAATTTACGACAGTTCAATGGCGGGCGTAGTGATGTGCACGATGAAGAACGAAGTGGGCGTCCACCTTTGGTTACAGAAGAACTGGTTCCCGCGATTGATGACAAGATCCAGGAAAACCGTAGGTTTACAATTAGTGCTCTCGCAATGGACTTCCCCCAAATTTCACTGTTTCCAACTGGTTGAAGACACAGACGGCAAATTTCTATGAAGAAGGTATACAAAACCTGGTGCCACGCTATTAAAAATGCCTGCTAAATTTCGGCAGTTACCTGGAAAAGTAGTTTAAGAGTAGTAGAATTTTGTGCAATAAAAATTTCCTTTGTATCTGTATACAATTTGATTTTATTAGCAAACGGAACTTACTTTCTGGACGCGCCTCGTATATTCCTCCCTCGGTCTCCCTCTACGATTTTAACCCCACACGCTTCCTTCTAAAGCTAAGTTGACAATTCCTTGATGTCTCAGAATGTGTCCAACCAATCTATCTCCACTCTTAGTCAGGATATGCCAGAAACTCCTTTTCTCCCTGATTCGGTTAAGCACCTCCTCATTAGTTACATGATCTACCCATATAATTTTCATCATTCGTCTGTAGCACCACATTTCAAAAGCTTCTATCACCTCTTTATCTGAACTCCTTATCGTCCACGTTTCATACAATGCCACACTCCAGACAAATGCTTTCAGAAAGGCCTTCCTAACATTTAAATTAATTTTGGATGTTAACAAGTTTCGCTTCTTCAGAAACGCTTTACTTCCCACAGCCATTCTGCATCTTATATCTTCTTTACTTCTGCCATCAGAAGTTATTTTGCTACCCAAATAACAAAATTCATCTAATACTTTTATCGTCTCATTACCTAATCTAATTCTTTCAGCATCGCCTGATCTTCTGACATTGCATTCCATTACCTTAGTTTTACTCTAGTTAATGTTCATTTTATATCTGCCTGTCAAGACACTGTCCATCCCATTCAATTGCTCTTCCAAATCTTTTGCGGTCTCTGACAGAATTACTATGTTATCAGCAAACCGCAATGTTTTTATTTCTTCTCCCTGCACTTTAACGCCCTCTCCAAATTTCTCCTTCCATTCCTTCACTGCCTGCTCAGTGTACAGATTGAATAACATTGGGGAAAGGCTACAACCTTGTCTTACTCCCTTCCCAACCTCTGCGTCCCTTTCATGCCCTTCGACTCTAATAACCGCTGTCTGGTTTTTGTATAGGTTGAATATAACTCTTCTGATAAATTCAGAATTTGGAAGAGTGTATTCCAGTCGACATTGTCAAAAGCTTTCTCCAAATTGAACAACGCAAAAAACGTAGAATTGCCTTTCCTTAGCCTATCTTCTAAGATAAGTCGTAATGTATTGCCTCCCGTGTTCCTACATTTCTCCTACATCCACACTGATCTTCCCCGAGGTCGGATTCCACAAGTTTTTCCATTCGTCTGTAAAGAATTCGTGTTAGTATTTTGCACCCATGACTTATTAAACTGATAGTTCTGTTATTTTCACACTTTCTGCACTTGCTTTCTTTGGAATTGGAATTGCAATATTCTTCTTGAAGTCGGAGGGTATTTCCCCTGTGTCATACATCTTACATACCAGGTGATACAATGTTTTCATGACTGGCTCTCCTAACGACATCAGCAGTTCAGACGGAATATCATCTACTCCAGGGGCCTTGTTTCGACTCAAGTCCTTCAGCGCTCTGTCAAATTCTTCTCGCATTATCATATCTCCTATTTCATCTTCCTCCACTTCATCTTCCATTCCTAGAATACTGCCTTCAAGTTTATTTCCTTTGTACAGGCCCTCTATATATTCCTTTCCCCTCTTTGCTTAGTACTGGTTTTCCGTCTGAGTTCTTGATATTCATACAGCTGCTTTTCTTGTCTCCAAATATCTCTTTTATTTTCCTGTAGGAGGTATCTATCTATCTTTCAAATTTTTATTTCTAGCAGAATATTTGGTCATTTAACACTTACGCTTTGACGCAGTGTTTCACTCTGCATTTTCTTTGAGGTGCTCGCTCTTATGGGTGCTCCGTAATTCTCTCCAGCTACAAAAAATTTTAAAAAGTTAAATTTTAGTTACTGGCTTAAATGTCCAATATTATTACCAAAGTAGTAAATTACAATTGGGTATTTTGGTAATAATATTTAAGCTCGTAACAATATTTTAACCATTTCACAGTTTTTCAACTATATATTCACAGATGTTTCATTCAGTTTATTCTCACCCTTCTATTTACCAAATGTTTGACCAGTAAAACTTAAAATCATTTTTTCTATTGTTCAGTTTATTTTCTTAGGACCGATGTTGAACTTTATATATTGTCATATTTTATGTTAATTATGATAATCTCGTCATATTTTACCAATGTTTATTGTGATACTAGTCTTCTTTGAAAATTTATGTACATGTTTTATCTACACAGCAACTTAAGATCTTTGAATTTAAACCTCCAGCTGCATCGCTATATCTCTATAGTGTTTACCTGATGATAGAGTAACAGCCGAAAACCGGTTAGCGGAAGCAATAAATTTACATAATATTATACAGTTATCTCGTGTGTTTTATTCAGGAAGTAATCATTTCATGTATTAAATAAACACTGTTTCATGAATAATTTTGAGCGAATTTGAAAACACTAACAAGAGGTACAAATTTTTATTTCTAGCAGAATATTTGGAGAATTAACACTTACGCTTTGACGCAGTGTTTCACTCTGCATTTTCTTTGAGGTGCTCGCTCTTATGGGTGCTCCGTAATTCTCTCCAGCTACAATAAATTGTTGGAGACGCGCTAGTTGCTTTTACTGAGTATATGTCAACTGATTCTTACGCGTTCTTGCTGTCTAGTTTTCTTCTTACTTACAGTGCGACGAGGTCAGTCATTCTGTTTCATCAGATCGCGTTAGTTCAGGAAAGGAGACAATTAGACAAGCGAGATCCCGTGCCATTTAATTTATTTTCATTTTTGTTCGTAGGAAGAATTTACAGATAATTATTAATTCTATCAGAGGCGGCTAAGAACCAGTAAGAGGAATAGAAAAGAACGGACAAGTGTGGAAAGGAAAGTATAAGATGAACATAAAAATGAGCGAAACAAAACAAGGGTAGTTGAATGCAGTCGCATTAAATCATGCGATGCCGAAGGAATTAGGTGAGGAAACGAAGCAATAAAAGTTGTAGGCGGGTTTTGTTATTTGAGTAGTAAAATGTGTCGTGTAAGTAGAGAAGATATACACCTCTGGAAAATCAAAAAAGAACACCATGAATTCGTTGACCCAGAAAGGGGAAATTTTATTGACACATTCTTGAGAATGAATACAAGACACGATCACACAGACAGAGCTATAAGCACGTGAGTACAGTCACCAAACCGTGTGCAATGTCGACGATAGTACCGTGTGTATTACCCTCCTTTTGCAGCATTGCAAGCGGTAATTCTTCCATGGAGACGATCGTAGAGCTGCCGAATGTAGATTTGTGGAATGGCCTACCGTGCGATTTCCACCTGTTACCTCAGTTGAGCAACACTTCGTGCCGCTCATGCAGACCGACCAACATGACGTTTCATCCGATCCTAAACATGCTCAATGTGGGACAGATCTGGAGATCGTGCTGGCCTGGATAGTTGACGTACACCTTAAAAAGCACTTTGGTTGGCAAGGGATATATGTCGATCTACATTGTCATGTTGGAATAGCATATCGCCTGGGTAGAGTGATAATTTCAACGTACCGTGCACTGTGCACTGTTCTCTAGACGAATATTAGAGGAGAACGGCCAGTGTAGGTTATGGCTCGCCACACATTGATGCACGATCATGCTTGCCGTTAAGATGTCCTCTGCTCCCGCCGCAACCTCGAACAGCCCGCCTCCATTCGTGTCACGGTAGGCGCTTATGAAGGGACGAATGGACACGTGTCATCTTGCGTGTTGAGAATCGCTGCTGCCTCGGTGCCAATGATGGTCGTTGGAATGTGTGATGTCGTACAAGGTAGTGCGAAAATATGGAGTGAACGCGACAGAGGCAAGTGGGGACGACACCTGGCATCATGGTATGGAGAGCCATATTCTACACTGGCCGTTCTCCTGTGGTGATCGTCGAGGGAAAGTTGAACAGTGCACGGTACAATTAAACTATCATTCACCCCGTCGTGCCAGCGTTCATGCACCAACAAGGCGTTATGCTTTTCTAACAGGACAATGCAGGTGCACGCATATCCCGTACAAAGCAACGGCCGGCCGCGGTGGCCGAGGGGACTGAGGCGCTCCAGTCACGGTCTGCACGGCCACTACGGTCGGGGGTTCGAATCCCCCCTCGGGCATGGATATTTGTGCCGTCCTAGTTCGTAAGTAGTTCATAAGTAGTTTGTAAGTTTAGGGACTGATGACCCCGTAGTTAAGTCCCATAAGCTATACAAACATTTGAACAAAGCAACGTGCTCTTCAAGGTGTGCGTCAACTACCCTGGCCATCATTATCCCCAGATCTGTCTCCCATTGGACATATTTGGGACCGGATGAAACGTCACGTTGTGCGGTCTGCATGAGCAGCACAAAATCTGGCCCAACTGAGGCACCAGGTGGAAACTGCATGACAGGCCATATCGCAAGACTAAATTCGGCACCTCTACGATCGTCTCCACGGGAGAATTACAGCATGCATTGCTGCAAAAGGAGGGTATACACGGTGCTTATGTCGACATTGCTCACCCTCTGGCGGTTGTGTTCACGTGCGTATAGCTCTGTATTTCAGATCTTGTGTTGTATACATCCTCAAGAATGTCTCAATAAAATTATCCTCTGCTGGATCGACGAACTCATGGTGTTCTTTTTTCATTTTCAAGCAGTGTAAAATGGTGACCGATTATCGGGGAAAGGGCATTCCTGGTGAAGAGAAATATTTTGTAAACTGATTCCTCCGTCGGTTCTTGGTAGAACAAATTCAGTGTGAAAATTAAAATACACAATTTTGTATTTGTTCTACACTGGTTTTTAATATGCGAATCGATTTTCTGCTTCTTAAGCCATCATCAGACATGAACTAGAGTTTAGCCAAAGAACTTGCGTAGTCTACAATCCAGAAGAAATATTACATGCAGAGAAATAAATCTTCTTTGATAGAGCAGTTACAATGTGCAATCAAAGAACATAATTTATTTCTCTGTATGTAATATCTCTTTCGACAACGAAAGTTGTTTGACTGATGACGGCCTAAGAATCTGGAAATCGATTTGCAAAGTAAACAAATCTGTGGAACAAAGACAAATTTGTGTATTTTAATTTAAGATGAAATTTTTTTGGCCTAGAATATTAATTTAAACGTTAGGAAGGCCTTATTTGTAGTGTAGCATTGTTCGGAAGAGAAAGGTGAACGATAAGACCCTAAGATCAAATGATGATAGAATGTTTTTAAAATTCACTGTAACAGGAGAATACTGAAGATTAGCTGGGTAGACGGCGTAAATAAGCAGGGGGTACTGAATAGAACTGGGCAAAAGTGAAATCGTCTTGCATATCTTGATTAGAAGAACAGATAGATTGGGACTCATTCTAGGACATCAAGGAATTGTCTTTTTAACTGTGGAGGGAAGTGTGTGGGGTAAAAATCACAGAGGGAGACCGAGAGACGAATACAGCTGGCAGGTTGAAGAAGTTGTACGTTACCATTCCTATTCAGAGATGACTAGTCTTTCACAGGGAAGGGAGCTTCAACAGATGTGTAAAATAGTCTTTGCACTGGAGACCAAAATAAAAACAACATGAAAGGCGTATTTTGATAGTATGCACTAAGTGACTTGTGGATTTTCTCGCAAACTGGTATCTTCAGCTTGAGTGTGTCATTGGTGCCGGAGATTTTGCCTGACTGACATATCGTTTCCCGACTGTACAGTCTTCCAACGGAAACCTATTTATCGCCTCTTACAGTACAGTCAGGTTTCATTTAAGAATATTACGATTCCCAGAGAGCATTAATTTTTATTTTTTCAACTACATCTACATCTACATGGGATACTCTGCAAATCACATTTAAGTCCCTGGAAGAGGTTTCATCGAACCACGATATACTATTTATCTCCCATTCCATTCTCGATTAGCGCGCCGAAAGAAACAACATCTGAATCTCTCCGTTCGAGCTCTGATTTCTCGTATTTCGTTCTGATGATCATTTCTACCTATGTAAGTGGGAGTCAACGATATATTTTCGCATTCGTAGGAGAATGTTGGCGATTGAAGTTTGGTATGTAGACCACGCCGCAGCGATAACCGCCGTTGTTGCAATGAATCCCATCCCTGATCCTGTATCATTTTCGTGACGCTGTCTCCCCTGTATAGTGACAATACAAAACGAGCTGCCCTTCTTTGGACTCTTTCGATTCCTCCGTCAAATCCACCTGATAAGGATCCCACACTGGGCAGCAATACTCTAAATGAGGACGGACAAGCGTTGTGTATGCATGCTCTTTAGTAGTTCTGTTGCATCTTTTAAGCGTTCTGCCAATAAAACGCAGTGTCTGGTTCGGCTTTCCTACGACATTATCTACGTGTTCTTTCCAGTTTAAATCTGATGTAATAGTAATTCCTAGGTATTTAGTGGATTCGACAGATTTATCTTGTAAACAAAGTTTAACGGATTTCTTTTCATACACATGTGGACTACTTTTACACTTCTCATTATTTAGAGTCATTTACCAATTTTTACACCATACTGATATCTTATTTGATCGTTCTGTTGGTTTTGATCTTCAGATGACTTTACTAGACGCTAAATGACAGCGTCATCAGAAAAAAACCGTGAGAGAGCTGTTCAGATTTTCTCCCAAATCGTTTATGTCGATAAGGAACAGCAGAGGACCAACAACACTACCCTGTGGAACGCCGGTTGTCACACAAATACCACGATTATTGCGTGTCCTATTTTCATTTTTTTATTTAACATATTTAATTTTTGGCTGAATTCATGCCATTTCTGTAAACTGACATTTATTCACGAATCTTTTGTGAGATAGTTTTCGTGTGTAATCTTAAGTGAATTTTTACGTCTTCGGCATTCTTGCACCTGTATGGAAATTTTTACGTATCATTATGGGTGCTACACGTAAAGCTTGTAGCTGGACAACAGTTACAGTAATTAATGTACTGTTCAATGACTTAGAATTCACGAGAAAGGTTTGCTTTACTATGCGTAATAATAGAATCGAGGTACAAATGAATGTCAGCAGGTGTTTCCCATTTGCGTGGGGCAAAAGATTCCCATCGCGAGCTTCCCATTTGTCAAGACACGGAACCGCCACCAGCAGTTTTTGCTCTCAAGAGAGCTGCATCTTGGGTGGAGCGAATTACATGAGTCACGCAAAGCTTGCATGAAGCAACAATGCCTGTAACTGTGAGAAGAAACTTTATTTCTTCTTTTATTAACTGCACTCATTACCAAGTACGCCGGAGAAGCGTTACTGTATTCCGCCAGGGAACAGTGATACCACATTATAACTTCTGTGTGACACTACAGGGTGTGAAAAAAATATTACTTCATTATTGAAGTCCCACAACACGTGTTATGCTCAAAATGAAGTGACACGCAGGACTATATTAATCGTGAAATTGAATTAATCATATCTTTTGTTATCTACATATTCATCTATATACTACTGTGCAAATCACAATCTGCATGGTAGAGGGTTCATCGAATTTGTCCCTGTCTCTTTCAAATGTTCAAATGATTGCAAATCTATCGGACCTAACTGCGTGGTCATCAGTCCGTAGCTTACAAAACTAAACTAACTTAAGGACAAACACACACCCATGCCCCAGGGAGGACTCGAACCTCCGACGGCGAGCAACCGCGCGCTCCGCAGCGAGGCGCCTTAGACCGCTCGGCTACTGCACCGCGGCCTGACTCTTTCTCCCCTGTATCGCGACTATACAAAACGAGCTGCCGTTTTCTGAATTTCGCTAAATCGTCCGTCAGACCAACTTGGTAAGGATTCAATAATGTTTAATGCGCAATAATACTCCAAAATAGGATCCACAAAGTGTGATGTACAAAGTTTCTTTAGGAGAACTGTTGCATCTTCTAATTGTTTTACCAATGAAACGCAGCCTACAGTTCCCCTTCCCTACAAGATTTTCTATACGTTCTATCCTGTTTACGTTGTTCATAATTGTAACTCCTATGTAGTTAATTGAATTTGTGGCCTGTCGATTTCACTAATTTATCGTGTATGTGAAGTACAACGAATTACTTTTAGTGCTTATATGGATGACCTAACAATTATCATTATTTAGGGTCAACTGCCGATTTTTACACAATGCAGTTATATTATCTAAATAATTTTGTAGCTTCTTTTGATCTTCTGGTGGCTTTGCTAACCGATAAATAAGAACATCGTCCGCAAACAGTATTTAAGAGAGCTGGCCGCATTGTCTCCTAAATCGTTTATAAATATAAGGAATAATAACAACCCTGTAAAATGTCCCTATAGAACGCCAGATATCACTTCTATTTTGTTCGAAGACTTTCCGGCAATTACAGCGTACTGTGTCTTTTCTGACAGGAAATTACGAATCCAATCGCACAACGGTGGCGATATTCCATAAGCAAACAATTTAATTGTGAGGTATAGTGTGAAAAGCCTTCCCGAATTCTAAAAATATGGAATAGATTTGAGATCTCTTGTCGATAGCACTTATCACATCATGTGAGTAAAGAGCTGTGTTTCACAAGAATGACACTTTCTGAATCCGTGTTGACTATGCGTCAATAGGTCGTTCTCGTATATGCTTTTCATTTCTCAGTAAGAGTGTGCTTTTGCTTTTAAAACATCTTATAGGGATTAGGCAGATTTTGTAGGGAAAATAATTTCTCTTCCACTAAAGTAATTTAACGAAAGGTGCCCCTCGTCAGATGGGTCACTTTCAAGCTGGGAGTGTGGAATAAATTTAAGTACAATACAAGTAGTAGAGAAAAGTAACAAGACTCCTGCCCCTCTCTCACAACATTTGAATGACTGACTGCATTGTTTTATTCGTTACTAAGGTTGCCAACAGGACCATCGGTGTTCATTTTGTATCAATATATAATTACATATTAATTTTCTTTATTTTTTAAAATAAATACAGCGAGCAGTCACTTTACTGTGCTGAAACCTGTTTCAGTTTTACACCTATCTTCAGATACCGTAATTACATTATCTCTTCAGCAAGTAAACATCGATAGCAATTTGAATATTGCAGCTGGCCTCTACAAAATAACCAATTCTCTGCACGTTTATATTTACGAAATACAAGTACAAATTTCAACATACACTTCCGGAACACATGAATGTTCTTGGTTTAAAAAACTCGAATACACATTTGCCCAACATATAAGTGAAGAAGAATGTCAAGTGACAAACATATAACGGGCAAGTACTACACCTAGCAAACAAAGGTAAAACAGTAAGCCTTCTCGGGAAAAAAATCGAAATTTATTTCCATAAATATGCCTCCCCATCTGATATGTAGCACGACCAAACAGCTCTACCTAAAAAAAGTTTCTAAAAAAATTCCATAACCTACTCATCAAACCGCATACTATGTCATCATTAACTAAAGTCTGTGCCTTGTCGATTTAACAACGTCTCTCTCTCCCTTCTCATCTTCTTCAATTCTTCAAATGATTTTAGTCTCATCTTCTTTGATGTTGTTAAAAACGTTGCTCTATAACTGTCTCTTGGCTCTTTCCCTGACACTTTTATTTCAAACTAGCTTAAACCCGCGGCTCCGCTTGCATTTTGTTGATTATGATAGTGTGTGTCAACGCTGGCCTTCGGTCCGAATTTTTTTATAATCTGACGACTTTCAACCACCATATCTTCCACCCCCTTATAGCTATCGGCATGATCGGCATGGAACTGCTATGGTGTACAAATGGAGACTTAATTTCCAAATATACTCCACCCTTTTATCATTATCAACCCTCAAGCAACAATGCAACCAATAAAACCATTTTCAAAGAGTAATTATTGTTCCGCATTTCGCGTTATATTCTTCAAATTGCTAAATATTTATTACATCGCTATAAAACCGCGCTTAAAACCTTCGTCGGGTATAATTTAGTAACTGTACAAATATTTAAGTCTCTGCGTCTTGTCGTTCGGACGTGATAAGGGTACACTGAACACACATTCACATTAATATATATAGATAAACAGCTATCCGATGGCCATAGAAACCGTGCCTAAAGCCTTCCCCGGGTAGACATTAGTAACTGTACAAATTTTTAACTCTTTATGTCTTGTGGTTCAGTCGTGATAAACGTACACCGAACAGACATTCACATTTATAGATATAAATATATTCTTTAAGAATTGGTGTCTCATTATATGTCATATCGTTTTGATTTTCTTCTTCCTGTTTACTTTGTCAGCGTTCTGCTCTCATTCACATCTGTTAATATCTGATCATTACTTTTTCTATCCGCTCAGCTTGTTTTCGTCATCCTTCTCCAAATCCACGTTTCCGTTGCCTCCAGTCTCTTTTTCTCTGTCTTCCTCAGAGTCCATGCTTCACATCCATATGCTAAGACACTCTAAACAAAAGTTTTGGATTTTTTTTCCTAATTTACTGACTTATATCATTGTCTGTAAGTAAATTTCTTCTATTTTGGAAAGCTTGCTTTGTCAAAGCTGTTCTTCTCTTTATATCTGTAATATATTTTTTATCTTCAGCGACTATGCTCCCAACCTTTTCTAGAACCTCATCTTTTAGTTTGATAACGACTTTACCATATTCCTTTTTTTTTTTACATAAAAGTGCGTTCCCATCTGATATAACACATGACAATTTTTTTAAAATAAAATGTAAAAAACGTAGTGAATATGAGCCCATCCAATGCTTTCAGTATTTCTGCAACATGTAAATCTAGTTATTTAAAAGAAAATATTTTTTTTATCCTGCCCATAAAAAGGATAGTGTTAATTTTTTATCTTCAAAATATTTTAAACCATAAAATGCTTCTCATGCAGTGCACTCAGCATGCTCATGTCACATTTTCAGTACTGATGAACTGTACTTTAAATTAAAGCTGAAGCACTTGTAAAATAATATTACTTTGACCATGGATACTGATGCGAACAAAAAGTGTCAGTCGACAACAATGGGGATGGTCCACTGAGCCTGTGCAAATTTCGAGTGTAAAACTGTTTGTACTACAACATCAAAGAAGGCAACTTTAAAAACAAAACATGCAGAGGTGATTGTAACTACCCAAAAGCACAGTATTTCGCAAAAAACTCGCGAAATTGATGTAAGTAAACATAATTGGTCGTTTTGCACAGGCTAGCTGCAGTATCCAAACTGTTGTCGACGTTTGCTTGCTAAAGAGAAAATAAAATTACGTTAACCGAAGACGGATGCAAACTTGAAACGCATTTTGGCTTAATAAAACAGATTTAAAAATTTAAAGTTGTATCTATTAAAATAAAATATTATACACAACCATGAAGTTCAACATTCAGATAAACACGAATAATTATTGTTTATTTTATATGTTGAGTTTCGTGTGTTGTCCTTGTTTTGTAGATTCTTTTTCTCGGTTTATAGTTATCTACCTGTGGTGTACCTGGCACTGTGTACAGAATTGAGGACGTGAATCGACCGACGTAGTGACGTCATTCCAAGTGCTGCGGAAGCTCCTCGTCATAGGGCGCAGCTCCATAGAATACATGAGACATCATTCCGTGCACTAGGCATGGCAGACAAATTATGTTTTATGAAGCAAGTAAATTTTGTTGTGCAGTCTTGAAACACTGAATGATCGTTGATTTTCTGTGTACGAGATTTGTGATTAAGCTGTTCAATACAAGAAAATTTAGTTCTGTCCATTCCGTTGGCTACTAATTCAATATATTGAAGATATGAGTTTCTGTATTTGTGTAGTGCTCAAGACCGAATGAAATACGGCACTGCGGGCCATGGTCGCTGCTGGATAAAGGTAAACTGAACTAACCTCATATAAACCAACGATTATGTGCTGTGGAAATACGTCAGTACTTTGTGTCAAAATATTTCAACATACAATTATTCAATATCGCTGATACGTCTTCCTCAGCGCTGATACATCTTTTATTTAGATCGTAGTGGACAATTAATCGCCTCATGACAAACATGTGTTTTGTTTGTTTCCTCAATTTCTATAATTATCAGTGTGATATAACTACGGTGCAGAGTTAATTTTGTTGAATGCTCATGTACAACATTCCACAGAAACAGTTAAGGGTGTAACTTAATATTCTGGATTTCATATATACAGTTTATATCTTCTCTACTTCCACCATCATATCTTATTTTGCTTCCCGAATCATAAAACTAGCTCTACGCTTTTTATGGTCTCGTTACCTAACACAATTTCTTCAGCCCTGCTTAATTGCCATGACCTATATCCCGACACCCTTCTTTTGTTGGTGTTGCTGCTTATCTTACACGCTCCTTACAATTTCTCTTCCAGGTCCTTCTCTGTCTTGTAAAGAATTACAAAAATTTACGAAAAAAAAAACAACGCACAGATTTGTTTTTTTTTTGTTTTTTTGTTGTTTTTTTTGTTTTGTTTTTTACGCCTTGTAGGTATTTGCCTGTCTCGTTCCTCACAATGCTCTAGATGGTTTTCGTCTTATTTACCGAACTTTTACTATTTTTCTTAAAATATAAGGTTTTAGAATTTTGTAGCACATTCGTAACAATCTTGCAGTCTAATACGAAATTTTTTTCTGTACCTTTGAACATCCAAATGGCAGTATATAGTTCTCTACTCCTAAAAAGATGAAACAATCTTTCTTATATTTAAATTTATGTAATTTTCAGCAGTATGTTACATACATCACAGTACGTTCGACATCTATCACACAAGCGCTTATGTTACGCATAATCATTGGAAGTAAAAATTCATGTTAAACGAAAATATTCCAGCTAGCTTGAGTTCAATTTTATTCCATAAACAGAATAAATAAATATAACAAAATATCTCAGTGACGTTATTTCGCTCAACAAAAGATATGAATTGAAATCAAACAGAAAACTTTAATTATTCCGTCCTTCAACAATTAAGCATAGCTTGTACGATAATGGCAAGGACGGTTCGTGAAACAAGAAATTCTAAATTTATATTAATAGATTTTTTTCGTAAAGGCATGATCAAAAAAATAATACTGTACGCAAATGAAAGAATTTTAACTTTAAATAAGCAACTTTATTAATCTTAAAATCATAGAAACTTACATATTCCATCCAGTCTAATATAGAGCAACAACGAAAGTGAGTACAACGCTGTTTTGACAAAAAATGATGTCTTCTTTTTATCAGAGATATTGTTCTGCAATCTCTTAGATAATTTTTCATTAATCATTGAACAATTTCACAGAAAGAATGTATATTTTTCAGTTAACTGTAAACCATTTAAAAGGAAATAAAAATCATTTTAGCACCTATGTAACATTTATAAGTGCTGCATGTTTATGTTTTCAAATAATAGAAAATTCTACTAATACAGTTAGCATCATAGATTTTGATCAGTCTTTCATGAAATATCTCCTCTTTCAAATATTTGGCTGTTCAGGACCTCAAACCAAGATTCCTCGCATCGGCTTTTGTGAAGAGCCGAATTATCATTCAAGGAGACTTGTGGTAGCGACACCTCTTCCAGAAACGAATATGTCTTTAGCTTAGGTATCTGATAGTCTAAAATGATTATAGTTAAATTTGAATACGACAACAATTTAGCACTAAATATAAGTATGTAGTTTACGCTGAGCCGGGTTATCGGTAAGGACTCCAGAAATATTTCATAATATTTTCCTTCATCAGAATTAATAAATCGATCTCTTCTTCTTCGTCAAGTGTATATGAACCATATTTTTCAGACCCGTTCTGTCCAGAAGATATCCAGGGGACAATCGAGATCATGTTGAAACTATCGCCGATGAAAACGCAATTACTAATATCGGATCCATTACTGCGGCAGACTTTCTCAATTTATGCCGCAATACATCACTGCTAACTAATAAAATTGTTTTCGACGAAAGAACTCACGGAAACTGCTCATCGACGGAATGCGCATTAAATATCGCTAATTGGAATTCCATAGCGACGGAGAGAATTTTCCCCCCATCGAGCGTGATGAATGGCTCTTAAAAAGATACTAATTAGCTAACCAATTCCGTTTCAGTAAAATAACAGACGTATCTTTTAACTCAGAAAGCTAAGATGCACAAATTCATTGCGATTCTAAGAAGAATATTTCTCCAGTCGTAATATTGTATTATTGCAATCGCTATGCAGGAATTTTCTTCAGACTGACAACTTCTTAATTTGAATTTGAAAATCTAGTAACTACAGTTACGACAGAACACAGAAAACTAGTAATTTTAGTCTAGAATCACTATCGGTTCCGTCAGACAATCATTCAGATTCTCTGGTCTCCTAACTCTGCGCTGAGAAACGTTAGTGACACAACAGATTGTGTTTTGATGAAAGAGATACGGTTAGGTATCACTCCTGATTAACAAACGTAGTTGAGATTTTTTCAGCACATATTTCTGGAGTTCCTTCATATCTTTGGCGATAACTCATTTCAGCAATGAACTCTTTTATAATTTATGAATTGGAATTATTTCGACACTTCGGCATTAAATGAAATTCAGTGGCGAACGTTAAGAATTTGTGCTGGACCGGGACACGAAACGGGGTTTCCTGGTTTGGGTCAAGGGTCGCCTGAACCATTAGGCAGTCGGGAGAGCCAGCCGCGGTGGCCGAGGGGACTAAGGCGCTCCAGTCACGGTCTGCACGGCCACTACGGTCGAGGTTCGAATCCACCCTCGGGCATGGATATTTGTGCCGTCCTTAGTCTTAGTTAGTTCATAAGTAATTTGTAAGTTTAGGGACTGATGACCCCCATAGTTAAGTCCCATAAGCTGTACAAACATTTGAACATTTGAGCAGTCGGGAGGCGTTTCCCGTCCAGCCCAAATTCTGAACTTATCTCACACTACGATTCTATTGCCCCTATCCGTAATTCCACGTTCTCGCAGCTGCAGGCTATTCATGTTCCTCAAGAGATCGCAGTTGCGTATTTGTGCTCCGCCAATGAAATTTTCATGTGCCTTTTGAGACATACATACATTTATAAGTATGGTGCCTGTTCATTCGGAGACGTTGCAATATTTCTAACCGATAAACTTACGGCTGTTAATGTCAACCATTGACAGAGAACTAAAATATTTGAGAAGAATAACGGCATCTGGAGTAGGTGATGTTCCGTCTGAACTGCTGTTATCGTTAGGAGAGTCAGTCATGAAGATATTGTACCGCCTGGCATGCAAGTTGTATGAAAATACCCTCAGACTTCAACAAGAATATCGTGTTTCCAATTCGTAAGAAAACAAGTGCAGACAAATGTGGAAATCACAGAACGATCAGTTAAATAAGTCGTTGTTGCAAAATACCAACACGAATTATTTACAGAATAATGGAAAAACTGGTGGAATCCGACAATGGGGAAGATCAATTTGGATTTAGGAGAAATGTAGGAACACGCGAGGCAATATTCACATTACGACTTATCTTAGAAGATACGTTAAGAAAAGGCAAACCTAGGTTTTTAGCATTTGTAGAGCTGGAGAAAGCATTTGACTACGTTGACTGGAATATACTCTTTCAGATTCTGAATGTAGCAGGGATAAGATATAGGAGCGATGAGTTATATTCAAATTGTACAAAAACCAGACCATGAAAGGCAGGCATGAAAGGGTAGCAGTGGTTGGAAGTGAGTAAGACAGTGTTGTAACCTTTCGACAATGTTCAGACAAAAAGATGATAGAAGCTTTCTAAATGTGGTGCTAAAGATGAATGATGAAGATTAGACGGGTAGATGACGTAGCTAATGAAGAGGTCGCCAACAGAATTGGGAAGAAAACAAGTTTTTTGGAATATCCTAACTAAGAGAAATGATAGGTTGGCGGGACACATTCTGAGACATCAAGGAATCGTCAACTTAGCATTAAAAGGAAGTATGTGGGGTAAAAATCGTAGAGGGAGACCGAGGGACGAATACAGTAAGCAGATTCAAAAGAATATAGGCTTACGTTCGTATTTTCAGATGAAGAGGCTTGCACAGGACAGGGTTGCATGGAGAGTGCATCAAACCAGTCTGCGGACCGAAGACCACAACAACAACAACAACAACAACAATCATTCTAATTCCCAAGAATGACAATAAACGTTTCCACGTAATTTTTATATATAACAGCAATTTGAATAAAATCTTGTCGGACCTTCAGCCGCGTCAGATGGTTAGACTCCAATGAGCTTTCGGCCAACTAAAGTGGTAAATGACTAAAGCCTTGCTGCTACGTAGCCACGCTGCTGGCTGTGATATCGCTGGAGCTGGCTGCTTCGCCATATTTGGTTATGTTTACATCTCGAGTCAGTTGCGTCCACTTTTGGCTGCTGATGAGCTGTTACTGGGGCTCGCTGTTTCGTCCCGTGTCCCCTTCCGCTTTAACCTCACTATGGCCGGGACCCAAGCTGTGCTGAACAGCAAGCCTACGTCCTCATTAATGGTGTTCTCCAATATTTTACTTTCAGTGCCTTTCTTTATAACACTGTCCCAGTATCCTTTAGTTTTCGTAATGACAGATGTTTCGTCGAAACCAATTCGGTGTTGATTTTCCAAGGAATGGTGTCACACGGCTAATTTTTTCGGTTAGAGAAGACGTAGGCACTCATCGTGTTCTGTCCGGCGTTGTTCCACCGTGCGGACATTGGTGAGATGCGGTACCAATATATGAATGAAGATTTTATTCGTTTCACTAGTTAGTTAATAATACAGTTTGGATTATTTTTGTTTGATTTGTTTGTTTGTTTGCTGCAGGTACACCTCTAATTCTTCCAAGATATTCATAGCAGGTCGTTTCGGTATTATTCTATGAAGGATAACCATCACACTGTGCACGAGTTTCCAGCGAAGTTGAAGGTGAAACTTTGATCTGGGGCACAGAAAAAGAGTAACAAGAACGCTCAGTAATACCATAGCATATTCCATGACTCATTACCGCTATGTGTACGGCAGTATATCTGGGAACATTGTAATCTGCGTGGTGCTCACGTGTTCAACGTCTCCATAATATGGTATTTGACTGTTTTCTGGAAATCGTTTTAAATGGTTAATTATGTCATATTATGTTCCGAACATGCTTTTTTACCTCGAGAATTTCAGTACTTTAAACAAAAACGCGAAATGAAATTCAAATAATTTGAAAGCCCGCTAAAACGCTACATTTGAGCCACGTGATGCCTGTGACGTCAGAGACCACGATGCTGCTGCTGCTCTCGTAAGATACACAATAGTCTGGACATTCATGTTCACAAAATGACCTACAGATATTGCGTAGTTCCGCACTGCAGCAATACCTCTATAAATACACCAGAAAATTTGTTTTTGCAAGTTAAAAAAATGAGAAGATGCGCAAAATATGGTTGACACTCGCTCGAAGAGGTCCAAATGAATTAGCCGCCGCTTTATGTGTTTATTTCTGTGAGGATCATTTTGATATAAATAAACACTTACTGTTATTCCATTAATTCACTGTTAAGTATAATTCTCTTCTACTGCAAAGGTGTAAAGTAGCATTACGTGCAGGTTAATGAGTTGATGACATTTGCGAAGTAAAACTTTATAATGTTACACGCCTACGATTTATGTCTAAGTAAAGCCGTTTCCCAACATATTTGGTAAAAGTACAACGTGAATATAGTTTTAACCCACTATAAAGTTTAGAACTGATTATTTAAAAGTGCACTTTTATCGCCAGTAGATCTTATTCAAACAACAGTACAATAATGGGTAATTGTTTTATACATTGAAAACGCCTTTCTGGTTACTTTAATACAAAAGTACACTATCGTAAAATACGTATATGGAAGATGTCTTTAATGCACAGATTTATTTAGCCTTTAAACTTTCGTAATGTCGAAGTGTAAATACGATTAAAAGTGTTACTGAAAACTGCTTTTATTTAGAGGTATTGTATAGACCTAAATATACACACTAGGCATTTTGCTGTATTTTACAGGTTCTGATGTTACACCTTGCTACCAGTAAGTTGAAAGTGAAATTACTTCCTTAACTGGGTGCTTTACTGTATTAAATTTTACCAACCATCTCGGCGGCCTCCTGTGGTAATGTTGGCAACAGATACTGAATAGCGAGAACCATGTGACGTCGCCATTAGCCAATCGCATGACAACGTAAATGTTTTGGCATGAAACCTTGGATTTCAGAGGGCAATTACTTTTTCTGACTGGACAAGGGTACATACAATAACCTGTCAATCATAGAGCAGGAGCAGCATTATTTATGTACTTCACGTTCTGAACGATACACTAATCGAGTCATTCTATGTGATCCGAATAACTTGACAAAGATTTTCTATCGTGTTGTTGATGTTACCAGCATAATCACTCGAGGACGACTGCACAATACGTAGACTTCAGAGTAAGTCTGCTGACACCAACAATGGCATAAAATATCTCTAGCAATAATTAGCTTTGAAATGTAGGTACGCGTTATTTACAATGCAGTTTTCACGTTTCTTATTTCTGGCATGTAAACATTTTGATTGTTTTTGAAGAATAAAGATACCACAAATGCATCAACTTTAGAGAGATTACCGTCGTCAGCCGTCACATAATTCTTTTCAATTGTGGCATAAAAGCTGTAAAAGCTTTACATCACGAAAAAAACTAAACTTTACTCTGATAAATTAAGGAAACGCTAACAATTACACAGCTCCGTCTTCTAGTTGCCGCGTCCTAGTGGTTTGTGCCGTCACCAGTACTTCAGCCAATAACAGAGCGTTTTCAATCACGTGATCTAAGGATGAAATTTAATGGTTTTTGAGCTTTAATTATATAAATATAACAGATGTTTTGTAAGAATAATGAGCGAAAATGGTATCTGAATGTTATAATCATTCAGAATAACAACAATTCGAACCATATTTTTAAGTCAGGAAAATACCCTATTGTACTGATAGGAACACTGAGCACCTCAAATATCTGTTGAGGAGATGCAGATTCATAACAGGTGATGTACAATTTATCTGTAAATATGTTTTTCATGCTCTATTTCATTCATATCCGAGACAGTTCTGTGAGTTACATGCCATTAATGATAGTGTTTAGGCTACTATAATTAGGTATTATCACTAAATTTTATCTCGAATTTTCATTTTTGTTGAAAAAGGTGTCATTTAAATAAAAGCATCTCTGTGATGAATGTAGTGGATTGTGGACTCCTGCCCATTGTGTGAGCATGGTGAAAGACAGTGCAGGCAACCTCTGCCCTGCGCATTACGATGGAGTGTGTGGCGCAGTGTGTCGTTCAAAGTATAATATTTCTGAATGTGTGAGGTTTATAGAGGACAAGTTGCAATCACTAATAATTGCATCTCTACTTATAATTTCTCTGAAGGAAATAATTATAACTTAGTGTTGAAAGTGGTGTCCGTTGGCCTTTATTGATTATACATTCCTGTCCATTGAGTGAGTACATGATGAAGCAGCATACCTGGTCAATTGGATTTTTCACAATGTTTTTCATTTCAGAGGTGTGTAAGGTATCGCAATTAGATCGCCACCCAATGTGTATTTATGTAGTATAAAATTTAAACAAATTATTTACACTTATGTCATTTCGGATACTCATTAAACGACGATGTCCAAAAATTTAGATTGACTCCATCAGAAGATTTTTGCTTAATAAATTGTCGCATTTATATGTTCGTCTGCATACAACCACTGACAATAAAGTTCGGCGAATTGTCCTGTAACATCAACGTAGATTAGCTACGGTCTATGAATTACAATTACCTTATTATACTTCGAAACAGTCACCTTCCATAACTTATGCACCGCTGAACGCTGCGATACATCTCCCGGAAACTTTGCATGAAGTCTTCCTTTGGATTGGTGTTCAAAAGCCTCGTCACATTTCGATGGATTTCAGGAATGTCGTCAAGTCTCTTTCCTTTCAAAGCGAGTCGAGGGAATAGGAAGAAGTCTGGAAGATTGACATCCAGCGATTTTAGTGGACGTTCAAGTTGCACAACAACTACCGCTCACACACACACCCATTATCGTCAAAACGTTCCTGGCAAAGAAAGAGGGTGCTGCAACTTGGAAATCCACCATACTGGCCGGGATTCAATCCTCCAAACTTCTTCCTATTCTCTCGATTTAAACTGGCTTTGAAAGGAAAGAGATGTGACGATATTCCTGACATCTAACAAAGGGCCTATTAAACTGCGCGGAATGGCCCGAATTTCGTATCTTATAAGTCTTTGTTTCAACGAATATTGCTTTATTTTCTAATCATGGACTCCTCCTACTCATGTAATTATAGTTTATGTATTTTGTAATTTTTACTCATTTAGTTAATGACACTTTTGTATTTTTACATACTATATAATATTATAGAGGGTAACACTGAGTCTCACTGCGGAACACGCGGTTGGTCGCCGTGGAGGTTCGAGTGTCCCTGGGGCATGGGTGTGTCTGTTGTCCTTATGTTAGTTTACCTAGGTTTAAGTAGTTTGTAAGCTACGGACCGATGACCACGCAGATTGGTCCGATAGATTTACAAACATTTTAACATTTTTTGGTAACACTGCACAATGTACAACATGGATTTTTTGTGGATTTTGTTTTATACACTACTATGTGTAAACATTTTTGTTGCTTATATCTTATATCCCAGATAAATTAAGTGTATACAATGTATTTTTAAAACACTTGGCTTGTAGTATCTTGTAACAATGTATGTAGAGGGTGCTGGGTGCTATCTGCACACACGCAGCTGAGCTTGAAGCCAACAAATCAGTAATACGACTGAAATCCACGGTATTCATTTGTGGTGTAATGTTAACATGCAAACCGCTTGTATTTGTGGACCCACAGGATTTCGATTCTACATACGACACTGTATTCTCCTACTTTATTTCGTCATATTCTGAAGTCTTATACGTCTGCATACAGTTTTTTTAAATTCTTAAAATTGTAATGACATAACGTCTACAGAAGTTGATTCTGTATTTTGATTTATTACAGCACTGAAGATGGTCAGACAGTGACTGAAATCGATTTGTATTTCAAATAAAGGTTTCAATGTGACCAAAGTTGTACCTCCCAGTTTTAATAATTTTAATGTGGTCTCTCTGCACAGTACTCCGGATGGAATCGTCTACATGAGAAGTTTCACAGTTAGCGTGTGATCAGTTTGTGGAGAGAGAGAGAGAGAGAGAGAGAGAGAGAGAGAGAGAGAGAGAGAGAAAACAAAAAAAAAACAAAAAAAAAACAAAAAAAAAAAAAAAAAACAAAAAAAAACAAAAAAAAAAAAAGACGGAAATTTGGTGGTGACGTCTTGCGAGGATACAGTAGTTATCGTTGGTGTGCAGCGAGAGCTGCTGGCAACAATGCTTAGGTTGGAATGTTCTTTGTTTGTTGGCCGCGGTGCGGCAGTCTCCCGCCGACCGCAGAGCGAGTCGGTAGCATGTCGGCAGTGAGTTAGTAACCCGCGTTTAGTGGTGGCTAAAGTTTTTGCCCTTCAGTAGTATCGCATATGCAGTTGCGCATGTATGTTTCAGTGTGGACTTGTAGACATTTATCGTGGTGGCACGCGGCTATTTAATCAGTGTACAGAAAGGAAGAGTTTTTAACATTTGTCGTTCCATAATAAAGGAAGTTAACAAATATTATTGTTATTGTCCGCATCCCATATCGTCAAATCATTGGAACAATTATTAAATGATTAAGCAGCAAATAGAATATAACGGCAACTTCGCCCATCGAGGATTAGGTGGACGCAGCGGTGACGTTACAGCCTCCAGTGCTTCGTGCTTCCTGGTACAGTATTTTGGGTGGCCAGCGAGGTATCTGAAGAGGGGCAGAGATTTCAGTTTCACTTCACCGCTACCGCTGCCTCTGCCACGCTGGGCGCCCTGCTGTTTATGGGCACGGCTGCGTCGATCCATCGCCCGTGTTTGCAGCAGCTGCCTGCCGCAATTGATCGACGCTTCGCATCGCACCCCCTCACCCCCCACCCCCTCCCTCCACGCCGTTTTTCACCGTCTTTCCGCCCTGTCATCCTAAACAGGTGCGCCTCACAATACACGGCCGGCCTGGAAAATAAACGATGCGGCACTACGTCATGCCATTATCCAGCATCCTAACATGTTTATATACGCTTAATCCTCTCGTACTGTTGTAACATATATTGTGATGTTGCTTAAACAGATTATAACTGAAGCCCACATATGAAACAGGATCATCTTTAGGTTAATAACATTTGGAATATGCCGCAGGAATTAAATTTTAACCCTCGCAACTTACACTGGGGTCCTGGAGACACCAGCGAATTTTTGATTGAGCATTATGAAGAGTATGTTGCCTATAACTTTTTGAAACACTAGTGTATATTAAGGTGGTAACAGTGCCTAAAAGTCTACGATTGTTTGGTTTGAACAAGGGGGTTAGAATGAAGGGAGATGGCATTATCTATGCCGAGCACATACGTCTGTTGAAGCCTGTCCGCCATCTTGGTTAGTTTTCGAATGTTATTTTTCCGTTAAACTATGCGTTAAGTCGACTCGCTTAATATTAATGCATTGAACTGACAGTCACTACAACGTATGTACTTTCAAACAATATACTTTCTCGAATAAATAGTATTAAATACTCATCATAATATATTTGAGAACTTAATTTTAACAGCTAATTTGCACTCTTTTAACACGGCCAAACTGTTGGACGTTTTATTTCTGTTTGAAGCGACATAAAACATTAGCTCCGAAATACGAACACCTATCCAAAACTTACCAATATGGCGGAAGCAGGCTTCACTTTATCAGCATAAGGGCGTCTCCCTGTATTCTAACCTCCTTGGGTTTGAAACATAGCATTGTTGTAGTGTCCTGCCGTAAAGAGCGTTGCGCGGGCATGAAACCAATAGGACCCCAGTGTGAGATATATGCAGCTCATTTTTGCAGACTGAAAAAGAATACGTTGGTAATTAATACAAGATCGATGTAATTACGGCATTTTGAAATCCTATCTATATTAGTTGCCCTAGTGCTATTTCTTCCAACTTCATGATTAAAACGTCTATATCTCTGTGAATAAAACCTTGTGTAGCGTAGCGCAACAGTGTAAAGTCCATATTTCTGATTTCTTCTTCTTTTAAAGCCGTTTTTGCACACATAATCAGTAAATGAAGCTGATATTTGTGGCCAGTAAAATGAAATAATCCAAAATTATTAATTTATACAATCACGTTCGATCCGTGTGATGTTGATGTGTGATAAGTAACAAATCTACTCATTGTAATAATCTATTTTGCTACTTGTAATTACCAAATAAAGTGCATTATAAACACCGTATGTATGGAATCTAAGCATTAAAACCACAGAACACTTTTTTTCTAAAATGGACTAAACTCAGTTTTGTAAATAACTATTGTTGTAATAATAAACAACGCATCACAGGACACTCTGTATTTACTTACAAACTTTCACATACATAACAAACTTTAATATATATATTAATTACCTTAAAATACTTGATTCATAATAGAACGTTACCCCAGTGTCAGGTGGAATGTAGGTGAAACCAGTGTGAAGTGTGAGGGTTAAAGGGGAGTAGGTGAAACGATGAAATGTAAAAACATTAACCGTAAATATATTTTACCCAGAGCGTTTTTCTCTCTCTCGTATGTCTCTGAACCCTGATCAGTATTCCCTTGTTTTTCTGGACACGAGAGAAAGAACAGCGTTCTACATCATTTGTCTGTTTCTATCTTCAGACCTGTTTAGCCGTATCTGTGTCGGCTCCTGTTATCTATGTTTCATCTATATGAGTATAATGTGATCATTTGTAAAATAAACAGTAAAAAATGTTGCCAGAATTTAATATGAGAAGCATTTTTCATTTCAGTTTACTCTACCGACATCTGACGAAGTAATTCAGCCAGGTTAAGATGTTCAAATGTTTGTACAGTCTATGGGACTTAACTACGGGGTCATCAGTCCCTAAAGTTACAAACTACTTATGAACTACTTACAACTAAGGACGGCACAAATATCCATGCCCGAGGGGGGATTCGAACCCCCGACCGGCAGACCGTGACTGGAGCGCCTCACCTCAGTCCCCTCGGCCACCGCGGCCGGCAGGTTAAGTTGTGCAACGGGTTTGGACGCCATTATGGTTCACGAACATCCGTGCAGTGATTGTTGATACATTTATTAACTTTCAAACAAAATCATTCCCATTCAAAATTAATCAACATTTTAGAACCTGCAATCGTGTTTTCTCTTTGTCATGTTAAGTATCCGAAGTTCGATAATTCTCAGTTTAAGATTTTCACCGTAACTTATGACTGGAAACTGAACTAAAATATAACTCACGGTCAGCTGCACGAAACAGATCGCGTAACCAGTCCAAAACCATTTCATGACGGCGAATAACCTTCATAAATATGCATTTTATTACAGCGACAACACCAGAATGGGCGGATCTGTTATATAATTGATAGTAAGGTAAACTTCGTCTCTTTTTATAATGTAACTGCCGCCAAAATCTACTTAATATAGCTTTCGAAATTTTTAAAATATCCATACTAATTCCACCAATTATTTAGTAATTCCTAGCAGTGAAAGTTTTTACGTAATTTTAACTATCCTTGACCACAATTTAGACTACGAAAAATTTTACGAAATTGAATCTGAATAAAAAGATGAATCTTGCATTAATTTCAATCCTTATGGCAGTTCCACTATAAAGCCAAAGCAGAGCATGAATGAAACCGGCATAATGGGATAGCGAAAGTAATTGCTGAGGTCAAGATTACACACGAAAATATTACCACAGAGCAAATGGGCGGAAATTTACCTTTTTCTGCTACATCAGACCGGTGAGGTTGGGATGACATGTAATTGGTAAATTCATGCGGAATATCAAATGACTCAGACAACTTTTCGCTTAACGAGATGCTTGGCTTTTGTTACGCCGCGAGGAATAAAGTTTCACTACCGTGTTTAATAACTGTCGCAACAGGCGAACAACTAGAAGCAATATCGGATTTCGTAGGAACTAAAGATTGAATGCAGGCTCTGAAATACAAAGTCAGTGTGCATGCAATGTTGTAAAAAGACGAATGAAGAGGAAAATTTGAGGGAATCGCGAAGCGAACCGTAATGCTGGCGAAGCATCTTTTTAAGTTCAAACGCGGCTTCCTGAAAACAATGAAAAATATTTAAGTGGTTAGAAAATTATGGGTCATTTTAAAATAAAATAAAAACTTTGAATTTATATCAGAAATGGGGCTCATTCAATAAAAATAAAGAGCATAACTCAACCTTACTAAAAATTAATTGCAGGGAAGAAGAAGAGACTTCCGTTCAGTATCACAGCATAAATTTAAAAGAGGAAGAGCGCTTCCGTTCTCTGTCCAAGTCAGAAGAATACAACTGAGCAACGAAAACAAAAAGTGGTCAGAGGTATAATTTGAAGCGAGAACGAAAACCCTGGCAACAAACGTCGCTGATAATTTGTACGAAAATAATTAATACAGTAACAGTTGCAGCTCTGTGTCCTGTCATTAGCCACTAGCCTAACATGTTTATATACGCTTAATCCTCACATTCCTTCACCACAACAACAAATGTCACCGATTGCAAACTCTTCATTATTTCGAAAATTTATTCAAGAAAGCCAATAACAATTATTCGAAAAATTACAGGCCCATATCACTGACGTTGATTTGCAGCAGGATTTTTGTAAAAAATGCTTCGATCGAACATTATCATCTATCTTGAAGAGAACGACCTATTGACCCATAGTGTAAAGCTCTGAGCTCTATTAACGACCCAGCTTTCGGACGCATTATTGAACGTGACACTGTTGGAGGCGCCGGGTATCCTGCAATATATCTGCATCATCGTGGTTCCCATTATGCAGCGTAAGAGCCGTCGCCTACACGGACAAGAACCGGAATAATGGGAGTACACTCACTACCTCCTTCCGAAGGTCGGTGTCAACAAAAGACCTATGGATACTGTAATGTTACTTTTTATTTTTATTTTATCGCTGGTGTTGTCACAAGATCAAAGTTGAAAACCGGAATTGAAATTTAACTAACCGTAAGATCAGCAATGAATATTAATTTTTGAAATGGTTAATACGCTGAAAGGACTACAAAAGATTCCACCGTCAGTTCTCAGTAGCAATGTAAGTTAAAAATTACGACAACACCAGAAAGCACCATTACATAAGAAAATAGCGGAATCAGTTACCTGGTATGCATTCATTGGTGGAAGCCGTGACACTGCAGTTGAACCTGTATGAATTGATTAATATCTTCGTTCTCGTAAACTGATGCTTGGTTTCATGACTATTAATTATTAAAGTTTTAAGACCCTGTGCAATTTTGATCACTATGGTTATCGAAAGTTAAAGAAATTAATGGACTTCGCTTTTAACAGAATGAAGATTTCCTGCAGGCATTGAATTCAATGTTTAATGTAAAATGAGAGTAAATAAATTTTGCATCGAGAATGTTCTTTTTTTCATCATGAGACAATAGGCAACAATGACCAAGCATCAATTTACTAATATTGCTGAAAATAAGTGATCAATTAAATGAAAGATGGGGAGAAATAGTCATTATTTAAATAAAATAGGAATTCCAAATGAAAGTTAAAGTTTATTACGTAAAGGGTGCTAACCAGAGCTCACACTTACATGATTATGGAGGTCGAGTAAAATGCGTCCGCTCAGTATAAAGGTAGAAAAACGAAAGACGAAAAGCGATTCCGTTTTCTCTCCAGATCGTTTGAAATAGTTGAAGGTATAACTTGAAACAAGGATAATCAGAGATTTATTGGCAGAGAGAACGAATGCTTGCGACAAGCGTCGCAGATATAATTTTCAATTTAAAAAAATATTAATGTATCGCTACAATACGAAACAGTTGTAGGCAGCTGCACATCAGAACCCATTAGTGTTCCTGGGAGACGCTGGACAGAATCCAAACAAATAGCTGAAAGGATTCGACCGAGTCGCCAAATCACATAATGTGCTTGGAAAACGTATATTTCTACCTGGAAGGGACGGCCCAGCAGTGGTTTGAAACTACCAAGGACAAGCTCCACAGCTAACATATCCTCGGTCTTATTCACTCTTGTGACAGAGTTACATGTAGTTATGGAATGTTTACAAGCTGATGAATACACCCTCTCTCCCTGCTGGTCTCCCGTCGCTGTCAACAGTCTGCTGGCTGTTGGCTTTCAACTCGCTGCCGCAGCGTCTGCTGACGTCACGAACGACTGGCGTCGCTTTTACGACACCGCCGATGACCTGCTTCCGCCTAGCTTGGCTGGCAATCGCTAGAGCGAACTGAAAATTTAACAAGTTTCTCTGTTACGCCGTAACAGTGCTACCACCTCTGAAAGTATAAGACTTAAAAAAAAAAAAAAAAAAATAAAAAAAAAATAAAAAAAAAAAAAAAATTGAATACATTCCTGTAACATGATGCTTTCTGGTGGGTGATGTACTGTAAACTGCCACTTCAAATTTCCTTATGTGTTATTACATTTCTCATTTTCCATTGACATCGTGAGGACAGGTGTTCGAAAAATGAAATTAACAGAAAGATCTACATTTTGGTCAAGTGGGTGTAATGTTGTGACGTAATATTCAAAAATAATACGACAGTGTGCACAAAATAAATATTTCCTATGTCGTTTTATTGTTTCCTCAATATAGGTTGATTGTTACATGTCTCACATATTACTAGGTCGACGCTCCCTATTTTCTAACGCAACTAGTGACCGCCAGTTGTTAGTAAGTTTCTAAGTTTTAAAAGTGGGTAACAATGCCGAGTGTAACGGGACAATGTCATTGTGTGAGGAGTCCTCATCAAACTTCTCGAATTTGGATAGACCACACGCCAATGATATCTACAACAATAGAGCTCCTTCGGTTCCCTATCTAGTCGCAACTTACATACAAAAGTAGAGAGAGAGCGACCGCTTCATCTTATACAACAGATAATTTCCACAGGCACCCACATATTATTTTATTTATTTATTTTTAATTGTACGAGCATTACTATCAGTTGTTCAATATCAGATGACATCACTTTGACATTTGCACATTAACATAAACTCCACTTCTCTATTCAGTATACGACTAACATAAATTTATGAGTAGTAAATTAAACGTTCATGGTGAAGAAATAAAAAAACATTCCGTTTTGCTAATGACATTGCAATTCTGCCAGAGTCAGCAAAGGACCTACAATTTCAATTAAATGAAATAGACAGTGTGTTAAAGAGACGTTAAAACATGAACATTAAGAAGAGCAAAACAAGGGTAATGGAATGTAGTCTAAGAAAGTCGGTCGACGCTGAAGGAATTAAATTAGGCAACGCAACAATAAAGGTGATAGATGAGTTTTGTTACTTGAGTAGTAAAGTAACATAATACGGTTGCAGTACAGAGCATATAAAATGCAAAATAGCAATGGGAGCAAAAGCGGCCTCGAAAAAGAGGAATTTACTAGCACCAAATATTAATTTAAGCATAAGGAAGTCTCTTCTGAAGGCATCCGTTTGGATTGAAGCTTTGTACTGGGGTGAAACATAGATTGCAGACAGGAGACGATAGAGGCTTGTGAAATGTGGTGCTACAGAAAAATGCTGAAGATTAGATGGATAGATCGCATGACTAATGGGCAGGCAGTGAACACAATTGGGGAGAAAGGGAATTTATGGCATACTAGAAGATGGGATCGATTGGTAGGACATTCTTGGACATAAAGGAATCGTGAATTTAACATTGGAAAGATGTGTGTTGGGTAAAAATCGTAGAGGGAGACCAACAGACGAATACAGTAAGCAGATTCAAATGGATGTGTGCTGTTTTTCTTATGAGGAGATGAAGAGGCATGCTCAGGATAGAGTAGGTTGGAGTGCTGCATTAAAGCAGTCTCTGGACAGAAGACCACAACAACAGCTTTTTAAAATCTGGTACGATGCAATATATTGCCCATTTATTACAAATGTACCTTTAAGAAGTATTTTATCCATTTCATCAATTGTTCAGATTATAAATTAATGAAATGCAGCAACCATTTGCTTGTGGTTATTTATTTTTAACTTTAACGACCGGTTTCGGACGCTTGAGTGCTTTTCTTCTGGTCTATTTTTGTACTATTGCTTAATGAATATACATGCTAGTAGTGGAATCAACGCAAATTTATCTTAAAGATCTATATCTTACGTTAGGAGATAAACTGGTTACGATGGAAGGAGCCTAGGGAATCGTGTTAAATTGTGAGCTAAGGAGTGCCATCGGGCACTGTGGGGTTGGGGGGAGGGGAGGGGGTGCAAAGATGAGGGATAAGTGTAAAGGACACACTTCTTCTTCCTTCGCGTTTGTCCCGCATGCTGTCTGGGTTCG
This sequence comes from Locusta migratoria, assembly GCA_026315105.1. Taxonomy (NCBI): domain Eukaryota; kingdom Metazoa; phylum Arthropoda; class Insecta; order Orthoptera; family Acrididae; genus Locusta; species Locusta migratoria. Next base: position 270,185,314 of record CM048747.1, read on the forward strand.
TTGCTTTGGCTCGTTGTCGCCACTTCCTACGATCTTGCGCCTGGTCAGGGTGGAGACCTCAAATGTTGATGTCTTCATGCAGGGTGTCAAACCTTCGCTGCCATGGTCTTCCTACTGGTAGTTTCCCATTTACATGTAAATTAAAACCAATTTTTGCCACTGTCGTTTCATCTGCTCTAAGGACATGCCCGTACCAGCGTAGGCGGCGTTCCCTCATCTTATTTACTATAGGTGTAACACCGTATTGCCTAAGAACTTCATTGTTTGTGACGTGGTCGTGCAGCGTTAATCCTGATGTCCTTCTGAGCATCTTTGTTTCAATTAGAGGAAGTCTTTGTTCCACTTCCTTTGGCGAAGGCCAGCATTCAGCTCCGCAACTGGGTGGATTACCGAACGGTAAATTTTTGATTTTAGCTTGTAGGAAATTTTCACACAGTACTCCAGTAACAGAACGCCATTTAAGCCACACACTGCTCAGGCGGTTGGACATTTCTGCACTGAGATTTCTGTCAGCTTCAATTGTCGAGCCCAGGTACTTAAAGGTTTTTGCTGTTGGGAGGTGAACAACGTTGATTTTGATGCTGACAGGGTTTTCTAAATCTGCGGATACATAATTTATTTTCATTACATTGAGCCATAGTCCTATTTCCAGGCTAGGACTTGAAAGTGGGATTTTCTGCAGATCTCTTGTGATGGTATCCATGACTGTAATGAATAGGAGGGGTGAAAGGGCAGATCTATGGTGTACGGCCACTGAAATAGAGAAGACATCCGAGAGTCCGACAGCTCACTGTGTAAAGAACATACTAATTTTTATAGACCAAAGATTGTTATAATTTGCGGTGCTATGAACCACTTACTCTATGTCGTTTGATTATTTTAATTTATAATTAGCTGTGCCACGATAAAATACCTACAAATGGCTAAAATCTTGCAATTCTACTGCCACGATCGTGGTGCAGTTGTATAATAGATCGTATAACTAATGAGAAAATACTGAACATAATTGGGGAGAAACGAAATATTTGGCATACGCTAAGAGAAGAGATCGATTGGTAGAACGTTCTTGGACATAAAGCAGTCGTGAATTTAACATTGGAAGGAAGTGTGTGGGGTAAAAATCGTAGAGAGAGACCCACAGACGAATACAGTAAAGAGATTCAAATGGATGTGGGTTGCCATTCTTGTGAAGAGATGAACAGCTTGCTCAGGATAGAGTAGGTTGGAGAGCTGCTTCAAACCTGTCTCCTGACTGAAGACCTCAACAACAAAAATCAATTAAAATATGGTGTGATGCATTTTATTGGGCAATTATTACAACGTTTCGGAAAAAGGAAATGTACTATGGTAAAATTATGTCCATATGCATATTTTTACGATGGAAGTAGCCTACGGAATCTTGTTCAACAGAGAGCTATGAAAGAGTGCTTCGGGCGCTGTTGGGTGGGGGGGGGGGAGAAGCATAGTGGGAAGAGGGGGCAGAGGCTGACCCACATTTGCAGTCTAAAGGAAATACGAAAGATGAAATTGACCTGTCAGTAACTACAGTTACGATGGAGGTATGTGACTGGTATTGTTAAATGCGAGAAAGAAAGGACTGCAGCACTGGAAGGAGGCAATATGGGGGATGCCTGATGAAGACAAGTTCGGTATTCCCTACACGGCCTTAGGCTTTCTCTCTGCTGTTATTTGGCTCTTACAGTGTTTCCGCTCCAATATTTGCATGAGATACTGTGCTCATTCGAGACGAGATCGGCTTGCGTAAGCAGCGGCGCTGTTTACCATTAATGCATGCAGAGCGGTGTTTCGTTTTCGGGGGCCAGCCCGCTGCTAAACGCTTATAATCTGGCTGCTCCGCGCCTCCCCCTCCCCCGCAATCACTCAGACGTTGTGACAACCCCCATTCTGGGAGCGGCCGCGCCATCCATCTTGCGCTCTGACGTCCGCCGCCGCCGCCACTGGGACAGAATTGTTGTCTTGAGACGTCTCGGCAAGAACTCGGCGGCCTCCTCTAATATCGCGAGCCAGCCCACGCGTAAATATCTCGCGCGGCACGTGCTTCTTGTGCGCAGTTTGATCATACTTCCCGCGCACAGGAATGTTTACTAAGCCTACACGCCATAAAAACTTGCATTGTTCACTGTAAACTCTCACTGAAAGTACAAACCGACAAACGTGGCCTTCCCACTCCACAAAAAACAGAAACAACAAAAGAAACAACGTGACAATCATAGCATTGTTCTAATTCCCGGATGATTACAGAATGGCTAATTTGCGATCCATGTTACCCTCTATTGCACTGTGTATACTTAAATATACATGTTTTAAGAACTCTATACTAGCTCACGTAATGTAACTGTGCCATTCAAACACAGTGTATACTTCTCGTGTATTACGGCAGATGGCAGAAATTGTTCAAATGTTTGTATAGCTTATGGGACTTAACTACGCGGTCATCAGTCCCTAAACTTACAAACTACTTATGAATTAACTAACCCTAAGGACGGCACAAATATCCATGCCCGAGGGGCGATTCGAACCCCCGACCGCAGTGGCCGTGCAGACCGTGACTGGAGCGCCTCAGTCCCCTCGGCCCTGTAACAACAAAAGAAATATTGTGGCACTCATAGCAATTTTCTAATTCCTGGATGATTCTAGGATGGCTAATTTACGATCCCTGTTAAGGGGGGGGGGGGGGCGAACACGAAAATGACCAAAATTGTGAAACTTTCTTTTAATGGCTCTTCATTAACTACATGGTATTGAAATTTCTATTTAAAAATGACAGTTTGTAATAGCTTGCACAGGGCCACGCTTTCTTCCATATTCTTAATTCTCTCGTATTATCGGTTTATGTGGAGTTTTCTTTTCAATGTTGTTGTTTGTAAATCTATCGGACTAAACTGCGTGGTCATCAGTCCGTAGCTTACAAACTACTTAAACCTAGGTAAACTAACCTAAGGACAACACACACACCCATATCCCAGGGAGGACTCGAACCTCCACGGCGAGCGAGACGCTTTAGACCGCTCGGCTACTCCACCGCGGCTCTTTTCAATGTTGAGCAATCAGAATGCAGGGAATGTCTGTATGCTACATCAAGAAGGCTGTGGAATGACAGCCCTCTCAAGAACAAGGCAAAATGCAGAAACCTAATTAGTCTCGAAGGCCATCATCTGAAAACTTTGCCCCAAAGCTACATATTTCTCATGCAAGGTATTTAATATTGCATTTTAAGATGCAGTTATTGTCTTTAATGGTGGCAGCTCAGAGAGGATAACAATCTTGTAGAGAATGGGGCCCGGAGTTTCCAGTCGCTTGTAGAGCAAACAAGACAGAAAAGAAGAAGCCAGAAGAGGAGTCTTGAAGGAAATGAGGACATTCGGAAAAAATCTGGAGACTTTTGAAGGTGGGAACGGCAAAGAAAAAGCTTGCTTAGAACGCATTTTCTCAGAACTACCATTTTCATTAATCAGGTACATTTTTCTCCAAAACAAGAAAATATTTGCCTGTGATTTTTTGCATGTCTTTTGTATTACATATCAGAAACACTTATACAGAGTGAATATCTAATATCATCCATGAATGTCAAGATAGAGAAAAAAGAAAATAGAACTTCTGTGTGTAGTTTTTCAATTAAAAAATATTTAAACCTAAAACTTCGTTAAATATCAATAAATTGAAATTATTCTGTGGGTTTCTCTTTAGGATGGTTGAGATTATACTGCAAAAAATTCAAGGTAAATGGTACCCTTGTGAATCATGAGTTGATAAACTTAAAACTTCCAAAAAATTTAAAAATTTCTATTAAAATTACAAAACAATTTCAGTAGATGCTTTGAAATACCATGGACCATTATACATAATTTCATTTATGTAACTCAAAAATTGTAGATTTTGTGATAGGTTATATATGTACTTGTTGTTCGTGAATGTCCCTCCTTCAGCAAAAGCACATCTGTAATTATGCTTTTAACTGTATATAACCTATCTGCTGTACGGTAGTATAATTTTACAGATAGTTTCACTTATATACGTGGACATACTACATTCAAACTTTGTTAGGAGTGATATTAGTAGTCCATCCCCATGAACCACAGACAATGCCAAGGTTGAGTGACTTGTGTGCCCCAACGATTCAGATAGCCATACCATAGGTGCAACCACAGCTGAGGGGTATCTGTGGAGATGTTAGAGAAACGTGCGGTTCGTGAAGAGGTGCAGCAGCCTTTTCAGTAGTTACAAAGGCAACAGTGTGGATGATTGACTGAGCTGCCCTTGTAACATCAGCTAACACGGCTTTGCCGTGCAATTACCGCGTAGGGCTGAAAGCAACGAGACATTACAGTCGTTAAATGTACCGAGAACATGCAGCTCTATTGTATGATTATATGATGATGGCATCCTCTCGGAAAAAAATATTACGGAGGTAAAATAGTCCCCCATTCAGTTCTCCGGCGAGTCGCGGTGGGAGGGACTATTCAGGAGGATGTCGTCATCAAGATAAACAAAGCAGGCATTCTACGGATCGGAGCGTGAAATGTTTTATCCCTTAATAGAATAAGTAAGTTAGAAAATTTGAAAAGAGAACTGGATCGTTTGAAGTTAGATATGGGTGGCGTTAGTGAAGTACGGTGGGTGGCAGAATGAACAGGAATTTTGGTCAGGTGAGTACAGGGTTATAAATACAAAACCAGTTGGTGGTAACGCAGAAGTAGGTTTATTACAAATAAGAAAGTAGGAATGCGGTGAGTTACTATGAAGAGCACAGTGAACGCATTGTTATAGCAAATATGGACAAGAAACCAACACCAACCACATTAGTGTAATTTATATGACATTTACTTCTGCTGATGATGAGCTCACTGAAAAAAAAGTATGATGAGATAAAATAAATTCTTCATACTGATAAGGGAGAGGAAAACTTGATTGTGATAACGGATTACAACGCGGTAGTAGAGAAAGGAAGAGAAGGAAAAGCTATAGGTGAATATGGACTGAGGAACTGGTAGAATTTTGAGCCGAGCACAATTTAAACATAAGAAATACTTGATTTAATGACTGTGAAAGTAAGATGTTGACATGGCACAGACTGGGAGAAACCGGAAGGTACCAAATTGTCTTATTAATGGTAAGACATAGATTTAGATACCAGGTTTTAAACTGTATGACATATCCAGGTGCAGACATAGACTCTGACCATAACATATTGGTTAGAATCTTAAGAAACTGAAAAAAAGGATAAAAGTAAGGAGATGAATCATGGATTAGGAAGGAAGGAACCAGAGGTTTGTGAAAATTTCAGAGGGAGCATTTTGTAAGAATTGCTCGAAACGTGATAAAATAATACAGTAGAAGGGAATGGGTAGCTTTTAGAGATAAAGTAGTGAAGGCTACAGAGTATCATATAGGTAGAAGAACATGGCATAACACAAATCCTTGGATAGCAAAGGCTTTACTGATCTTAATTGACGAAAGGAGAAAATATAAAAAAAAAACAAGTGAAGCAGGCAAAAGGGAGTAGAGACGGCATAAAAAAATGTTTACAGAAAGTACTGAATAGCTTAGCATGAATGGCGGAAGGCCAAATGTATATCTATATAATAATGTATAACTATCGACAAGATACATACGCCTACAGGAAAATAAAGGACAGAAAAATCTGCCGTATTAATATCAAGAGCTCAGATGGAAAACCAGTATTAAGCAAAGAACGGGAATCGTAATGGTGAAAGCAATACAGAGAGGGCTATGTTCAAATGTTTGTAAAGCTTAAGGGACTTAACTGCGGGGTCATCAGTCCCTAAACTGACAAACTACTTATGAACTACCTTATACTAAAGACGACACAAACATCAATGCCCGAGGGAAGATTCGAACCCCCGACGGCGGACAGCCGTGCGCACCGCAAACGGCGCTCCAGCACGCGCGGCTAATCCGCCGCGGCCACAGAGAGGGCCTATACAAGGGAAATGAACTTGTAGCCAGTATTATAGAAAGTAAAGAGGAAGTAGATGAATAAGTCTTTCAAATTCTGAATATAGCAGGGGTAAAATATAGGAAACGAAATGTTCTATACAACTTGAACAAAAACTGAACAGCAGTTATGAGTGGGCGGGCAAGAAAGAGAAACATTGATTAGGAAGGGAGTAAGACAGGGTTGTAACTTTTCCTTTGTTATTCAATCTGTACATTAAGCAAGCTATGAAGGAATGCAAGGAGAAATTTGGAGATGGAATTAAAGTTCAGGTAAAAGAGATAAAATCTTGTTGTTGCCGATGACTTTGTCATAGACAGAAAAGGACATGGAAGAGAAATTGAACAGAATGGACAGTGTCTTGAAAGGTGGTTATAAGGTGAACATTAGCATGAGCAAAACTAGGGTAATGGAATATGATATTAGGAAAACCATGCGATGCTTAAGGAATTAGATTAGGTATTGAGACAATAAATGTAAGAGATGAGTTTTGTTGTTTGTGGATCAAAATTCAAATGTTTGTAGAACTTATGGGACTTAACTACGGGGTCATCAGTCCCTAAGCTTACAAACTACTTATGAACTAGCTAACTCTAAGGACGGCACAAATTTCCATGTCCGAGGGGGGATTCGAACCCCCAACCGTAGTGGCCGTGCAGACCGTGACTGAAGCGCCTCAATCTCCTCGGCCACCGCGGCCGGCGTTTGTGGATCAAATTAACTTCTAATGGCCGAAGTAAAGAAGTTATAAATGCACAATGTCTATCGAAAGAAGCAAACTACCGCTATGTTGTCATCCAAAATAAATTTAAATCTTAAGATGTCCTTTCTGAAGGCATTTGTCTCCAGTGTAGCATTGTACAGGACTGAATAATGGACGATAAGGAATTCAGACAAAAATGTGATAGTAGCTTTTGAAATGCGGTGGTACAAATGAATGCTGAAAATTAAATGGACAGATCGCGTAATCAATGAGGAGATGCTGAACAGAATTGGAGATAAAGGATAATTCTGACATATCGCAACTAAAAGACGGTATCGATTGGTTGGATACATTCTCAAAAATCGAGGATCGTCAATTTCGCATTGGAGGGAAGGTGTGTGGGGTAAATATCGCAGAGTGGAACGAGAGACGAATAAAGTAAGTAGGCTCAAAGGATGTAGGTTGCCGTTCACAGATGAAGAGGATTGCAGAGGACAGGGTAGCGTGGAAAACTGCATCACATCTGTCCAAGATCGAAGATAACACCAAGAACAATGTTGGTAGTAATTAAGTAATAAAGTAAAACTTTATCGTTTATGAGGTGTTATCCAAACATTGAACGTCGTGACACGTTTCAAAGAACACATTTCAGGTGCTTCACCAAAAAGTTAAATTTTTAGGCAACAGCTTATAAACGATAAGTATCCTGAAGGTGACATTACTCATTGTCTTAAGATTCTTCACACTGCTCCTAAAGGTTTGCTATTGAACACCTTGGAATAATTAGATATATTTACTTACTATGAAAATAATCTTATGACACTCCTCCACGAACAGTTGGATTTCCGTGAGAAATCTTTCATCGATCATTTCGGAGGTGTAATTCAAAGGAAGGCTGCTTTCACTGTTAATTCACTATCATAGTACTAATTACATCTTTAATTTGATGGTCCTAGATATAAAAGTATGCATATTTTATCATCCCATATTAATATAACGATACCATTTTTAACACGTTGTTGCTAAAGATATAGTGTGTTGTGCTGCCTCTACGATATCTGTGAACAACGATAACTGAAAGCAATCGGCTACCACCAACAACGTCTCCATGAAAACGGCATCTCCGACAGCACCAACCGCCGCCATAAAATGACTACTGTAGACAGCCATCATACATTGATGTCTTTATGGAAACGGAAACCTTGGCGACACCAACCGATGCCAGCAGATGACGATGCAGATACTGTCTGCTGTGTCCGTTGTGGACATCAATGATCGAATGGAATCGGCATGGCAACGTATGTCTACGTAAATACATTTCTGGCAGCCATGTTACCATGGAAACAGCGTCCCTGACATCATCAACCGACAACAGAGGATGGTGATAACAGGCTATAACATCGGCTCTTGTTTCAAATGACTTTAATTGTTTTGAGCACTATTTGTAATATTTTACTACACTTTTAATGTAAAAATTATTATCCATATTTATTTTTATTCGTTAATTTTCACTTATTCAAAATGTTCAAATGTTTGTTAAGCTTTTGGGTCTTAACTACGGGGTCATCAGTCCTAAACTTACAAATTACTTATGAACTACTTACGAACTAGGACGGCACAAATATCCATGCCCGAGGGGGGATTCGAACCCCCGACCGTAGTGGCCGTGCAGCCGGGGCTGGAGCGCCTCAAAATGTTCAAATGTTTGTTAAGCTTATGGGACTTAACTACGGGGTCATCAGTCCCTAAACTTACAAACTACTTATGAACTACTTACGAACTAGGACGGCACAAATATCCATGCCCGAGGGGGGATTCGAACCCCCGACCGTAGTGGCCGTGCTGACCGTGACTGGAGCGCCTTAGTCACATCGGCCACCGCGGCCGGCGGAGCGCCTCAGTCCCTCGTCCACCGCGGCCGGCTTTCCACTTATTGTGACTGTCATTTCCCATTGGCTGGGGCTGACGTCATGAAGCAACGTGCGCGTGATTTTTAGCTATTTAACCTGTGGCAGCTCAGCCATCGGCAGCAGTTTATTGACTGCGACTCAACGTCGCTGCTCAAGACCACCATCAACAGCCAAATGGGTCATGATACGCTTATTATACGTCATTTGTAAACAGTAATAAATCTGTATGTAACGCTGTATCTTCTGTATTTATTTACAGTGGATTATATCTGAAGAAGACAAAATATTTTTGCCGAAACCGGCCATTTTAAAAATTAAATTTTGCGATCTTAGACTGTTTAATTAATTTATGAAAGTAGTTATTGTCTGCGAAGTTAATGTACTTTCACGAGGGGTAGAAGGTTTTGTTAATAATCGACAAGTAATAAATGGCAGATGCTGAATTTTGACCAAATATTTTTAACAGGTGGGCGGTAAAATAATTTTCAAACGATATTATTTTATACAATTTTCGTTTGAGAACATCGCAGCTGTTTAGACCTTTCTTTGAGGTAAGTTCAGTATATAAGCCTCGCACTGGCCGCTCTGGCGATACGATCGGGCCAGTGGAGGAAAGGGATTTGTAGGATCTCCGAACGATTGTGGAACACGCCGACGTCAGACATGGCATCTGTGCCATGGGATCTGTGCACACAGTCTTGTATGAGAACCTGAAAATGAGAAAAATAATGACCTCTCCAGGCGGATGCTGCGATTGCTGTCATATGACCATAACGCTGCACGTGCGGCATGTTATCAAGCAACAATGTCGAGGCGTGATGACGGCATGAATGTGACCGTCGATGAGATGTATCGTTTCTCAATCTTGATACGAAGCGACAGTCAGCGGAATGGAAGCAGCAAATACACAGCTCAAAACAACTAGAGGATCACGTGAAATATCACACACAGTGTAGACATGGTAACGTATTTTATTCAGATATTGGTTACAATTGTAATTTGTGTGTGATACAGTACGATATTTTGCTGTCCCAACTCTTTACGTGACGTTTACTTAGAGGGAGGCACCATGGGGTTACTATGATAGCGAAAAGTTATTCTCTTTGCCCTCTAAACTGGTATGTTATAACATCAAACGGCAGTACAGTTGCACACCTGCGTGGCATGGACAGTAAGAGGTCATGAATCAGCTCTTGAGAGATGTTTGGCCATTCCTCCATGAGTGCAATATCCAGCTATGTGACCGTTGTGGGAGCTTCTTGTCTGGCTGGAATCCCAGACATGTTTAGTCGCGCAAATTTCGGTAAACAAGCTGGGCACAAGCATGTTGTCCACCAGTGCCGCTCTGGGGTACGAGCTTTATCGTCCACCACCGCGGTGGAGTAGCCGAGCGGTCTAAAGCGTCTCGCTGCGGAGCGCGCGGTTGCTCGCCGTGGAGGTTCGAGTCCTCCCTGGGGCATGGGTGTGTTTGTTTGTCCGTAGGTTAGTTTACCTAGGTTTAATTAGTTTGTAAGCTACGGACTGATGACCACGCAGTTTGGTACCATAGATTTACAGACTTTGTTTTTGAAACCCTGCCTCTGTGGCACCAGCGTAGGGAACAACAAAGTGTCGAAAGATCTCGCCTCTGTAGCTCTGAGCAATCTGAGCGCCATTCTGAACGACGTAGCGGTCGTACGTCCGCCAACATTAATGCCTACCGACACCATACGTCCACAGTCATTATATGGTGATGTTTCGTACACATAAGCAGGATTGTTCCGAATTCCAATTTCTGTCCATGCGAAGGAACGACTATCGTCCGGCTGAACACAAAATCGTGACTCCTTTGTGTAGTGAATCAAGCCCCATTCATTACGACTACAATCCTGATGTTCCTCCGCCCTCTTTCTGCGGGCTGTATGGAGTGGTGGTTTTAATGGGAGAAACGCCATAAACGTCCGTGAGTAGAGGCAATATTTCCTAAGGCGATTTCGGGCTGTTTAAATTGCTATTGCGCGACCTGTTGCTGGCTGCATTCAGCCTCCTGTTTAGACGGGCTGTTAACCAGGGATAACAGTCATCTCTTGCCATAGTTAGCCGTGGACTACCTTGGCCTTCCTTCTTTTAACAGTTCCTGTTGCCTGAAATCGCGTCAAGGTCCAGGAATTACACTTTGGAACATCCCAATAGCTACAGCCACATCCCACTGTGCCAGTCCCGCTTCCAACAACCTTCCTATGGCTCTCCATGCCACTGCTTCGGTAAGTCATGTCATTTCACTATCTGAGCCGAACTACTATTTTTAATTCGTATGCTAGAGTAAACACAAGGCAACACCAACCCCTTCTGCAGCAACTTCCTGTTATTGCCACTATCTCGGTTGCCCCTACTCCATAGAACCAACAGAAAGACGACGAACCATTTTAGTTCATTCTGATGGTGACAGTATTTCAGAACCAGACATCTGAACTCATTCCGTAATTGTTTTGACCACTGTAAATAAATTAATAATAAAAAATATGTGCTAAGCGCTACAGTACGAAGTTATGGTGGGTGTGTTGTTGGATAGCGATGGCGTAGTCGTTACACATAACGTTGCAAAGGGCGCAACGATGAAAGATGCAACCCAACGAGAGGTTTTTCAGAAAAAGTTACTTCCAGCCCAGTTTTGTGTGAGAAACGGTCGGAAAAGATTGCACGTGCTGTAATCACATCGGAGATTTGGCAGTGGTCAATGTACACTCTTAAGAAAACTATCGCAGTTGCCATGTAATCATTGCGTCGTCATTGTGAAAAATGTTTACAGCCGCAGGGAGATTAAGTCCAGAAGTGGCAGAAGTTTCGAAGTTTCCGTGTAATTAGTTTGCAAGGAAAAAAGATTCGAAGGTATTATAGCTTGAATGCACCTCAATGTTACTGGTATTCTGATCACACCACCATCCTAATACATCTTGACTGACTTGAAAAATTGCGGGAGTTGAATCACGTAAAAATTGTGGGACATGTTGGAACAGCGTGCAAAACCCTCAATAAGCATCTCTGCATTTTGGTGGAATTGCTCAAACAAATCTTCAAACTATTGCTTATCTGGATGGTATGTGACTCCACAAACGTTTAGAATCACTTTCCAAACGAATCGACGCGACTATCAATTCCAGGGGAGAATAACTTACAGGGTGTCTCACTCAACTTCTTCAGCCAGGATACTTACGGAGATATTGAGAAACGACTTTACGGTCATGAAAATAGGGTAGGGGCTTATGAAAGTAGGTATTACGAGACAGTCTAAAAGGTAAACAAGTGTTATTTTCAACGCAAACTTATGTTTTTTTAACGGTTACACCATATTATTTCTTAAGCGATCAATAGCATGAAAAATCACATGGCGTTGGTTGCATAGCGATGCGTCAATTACATCAGTAGAAACTGCGAAGCGAAGTTGACGTTTGAAACACATAAGGCGCGGTGCTAGCGCGTGTCCGAGACTAAAGCGAGTCTCACGGTTATGTGTCGGACACGCGCTAGCGCCACGCCTTATGTGTTTCAAACGTCAACTTCGCTTCGCAGTTTCTAATGATGTAATTGACGCATCGCGATGTAAACAACGCCGTTCTTTTTGTGATTTTTCGTGCTATTGATTACTTAAGAAATAATATGGTGTATCCATTTAAAAAAAGTTTGCGTTGAAAATAACACTTGTTGACGTTTGAGACTGTCTCATAGTACCTACTTTCATATGCCCCTACCCTATATTCATGACCGTGAAAGTCGTTTTTCGATATCTCATGTAGTTTCAGAGATATCTGGGGTGAAAGAGTTGAGTGGGGCACCCTGTATACTGAATGATTCTAGTAAGCATTTCTCTAGGTGCGACTAATTTTCTGTCCGATGAACTTGTATGTTATAGTACTTCAAGTTGTTCAAAATGTTCAAATGTTTGTAAAGCTTGTGGGACTTAACTACGGGGTCATCAGTCCCTAAACTTACAAACTACTTATGAACCACTTACGAACTAGCACGGCACAAATATCCATACCCGAGGGGGGATTCGAACCCCCGACCGTAGTGGCCGTGCAGACCGTGACTGAAGCTCCTCCACCGCGGCCGGCCTTCAAGTTGTCTGTTCTGATTTCAGTCCTGAATATTACGCAGTCCAGCCAGCGAGTATCAGGCAATTCTGTGCTAAACGAATTGCTTCGCGAGACTGGACGTTCGGTGCTAGGCACCAAGTTAGGGCTGTTCAGTAATTCCAGTTGGATGTTCGAGTCCCCCGTCGCGCATGTGTGTGTGTGTGTGTGTTGTCCTTGGGGTAGATTTAAGTTAGTTTCAGTAGTTTCTAAGTTTACCGATAACCACAGTAGTTTGGTCCCATAGATTTACAAATATTTGAACATTTAATTATTTCAAACTAACTTTGTGAAAAATGTGCTCACAGGTTGTTATATTCATTTTTGTTTCACTGGCGTCCTTGCACATAAGTTCTTGTTCCTTGATACACAAGCTGATACTTGTCAGATGTTTGATAAAAGGATGGCGACACATATAAAAAATTAATGTGCACATCTATAATGGTAGGCACGTTTTGTCACTAGATCAATGAAATAAGTAATCAACACTTTGGATTAGAAAATCTGTACTTAGGAAAGTTTTGTTGCTACCTGCATAATATTTCACCTTCAGTTCCGCAGTGTAAGTAAACTGTTTATATATTCCTAACATTGTCACATGCGTTCGTAACACTCAATGATGCTAAGAAAACAGTCTAAAACTAATCATTTAGGCCCAATTTTATTGATGGCCGATTTCAATCCCAACGTTAATCATCTTCAAATCTTATTCCAATGTTCACAACTGGAGGTGGACAGGAGCTAAGAAAGCCTCCAGGTGCCGTCACTGCTGCACGTGAGGCAGTGGCGTAGGTACTACACCAAGGGCCCCGGGGCAAAAATGACGTTGGTATCCTCTCTAAATTAAAACTATACCACAGGCGCCTACTTTTGAAAATCTTGGGGTGTGCTCAGTGGCGTTTCCAATAGGGGAGATGGTAGCCGGCCTGCTGCCCCCCTCCCCCCCCCCCCCCCCGACAGATATTTCTAAAAAAAAAAAAATCTTTATTATATTTTTCCAATTCCATGTACAACGGTGAAGTAATAATTTTGTTTTATTTTAGTAGTATTTCTTCTTTTTTGCTTTATCTGGTGTTAATTTAGGACCATTTTAATCTCTGAAAGGAGAAAAGTAATTTTTTAATACACAGTAAAGAAATTAACAGCCATTGACTTCAATTTCTCGTTTCAGAACTACTGGGCGGGTTTTGCGACCATATGAACCTGTTTTCGCGTTGTAGTAACTACTACAATCATTTTCAGAGTTTTCGTCTTCTGAGACATGCGTATCAAATAATGATGTGCCTGTATTGTGAATACTGTGTTCACTAACGCAAACACTTACATCGGATCGTCTTCTTGCCTTCATTCTTCTGCAAATTTATTTTCTATTCTGCATTATCAAAATAGTCCATAAACATTTCTCCTGTCATACCACGTCTGTCGATGCTAATAGGTTCACAACCCATTGTTACTTCACACAACAATTCAGTAAGCAGGATGAAAAATGTCACGAGTTACACTAACACGATTCCTTGAAGATAATTGACTTCTAAGAGAATACATAAATGTTCAATTAGTAGTATACACATTTTCATCGTATCGTACCAAACCCACTTCATTTCTCGTTATTTAATACAACAATTAAAGGTTACCGCCTTCAGTTTACGATATTGAACTTACAAGCAGCATTCCATTAACATTCGGACTATTTAGAAAATGATCACTCACTTGTCAACATGAATTTTAATGCCTAAGAACTCAATTAGGCCTACCTGTTTGTTTTAGATAATCTTTTTACAGCGGTGTATTACAAAAGCCAGCCGCCCATCAATAAAATGAGTCGAATTTAATTACAATCAAGAAATATAACGCAAAGAAAAAAAAAATAATACCAACATTTTCAGTGGGGTATGCCGAGCATACCCACTCAAATTTTGGGGTATGCTTGAGCGACTGAGCCTATGAACTGTACAGATGCAACACTACTTCGTCAGGTCCTTACCGCTTACTGGAAGATGTAATAAAGGCAAACCTAAATACTCTTAAGTAAATTACTGTCACGCAGCAGATAATCTTTAATCGTACTCTCTAATATAATTATAACTGTGAAAGTTAATTATTCTTTCAAGCAGAAACTACTGGGTGGATTTGGATGAAATTTTGGAGAGGGATAGAGTTGGACCTGGGTAGGACATACAGATAAAACTGCCATGGAATAGTTTTCGAAGTTGCTCAATACTAGGTGAAAGAAGTCGCAGGCAGAAGCTAGTAAAATGAACAATGAAGTTTTACTCAACCACGAAAATATGGCCCCCTGCCGCGAATCAAACCATAAACAGTATTGTCACACACTGCTCGTAATTCAGCGGGTGGCAGGGTGCACGTCTTAGCGGACACGCAATACCTTTTTCTGTTTGTATTCTGAGATGGGAATAATTTTTGGATTTCACTTCGTTCGTTTGAAGTTTGTTGGCAGTGTTCAAAACGTTAAAAGTCGAAAATGCTTCATTCAGCTAAAATATTATATACAGTAGAACGTCGATTATCCGAAGTTGAATTGGGGGACATGGATATTCAGAAAACCGTTTTATTCGGATATTCGAACTGTACACTTATACTTGCCAATAAGAAGAACTGTACAGTAGATGTATTTATACAGTATTTGGAGTCGCGCGATCCTTCACATTGCGCCGAGCGGCACGCCGCAACACTTGGAAGGCGCAGCTGTTGCTGTGAACAGCTTTGATGCTGCAGCTACTGTATTTCTGCCGACTGGAGTGTGCCGACTGTTGTACTCAGCGACTGTCGGCTTGGCCTGTCAACAGGCCTCACTAGAACCAATGTTCCGTCACCCTGTGGCCCAGTGTGGGTACTGTAGGAAGCTTAGTTTGACGGGAGGGGGAAATTGATGGACGGTAGGGTGAGAATGTAAAAATTAAATTAGAAAAAACGGCGCTCTACTGTAACTCTTTCTGAACTTTACTCACGGAGGCCGAGGGGCCCCTTGATCTCGGGGGCCCCGGGGCACTGCCCCGCCTAGCCCTATGATAGCTACGTCACTGACGTGAGGGCTTTGTTAGCTCCTGTCCACCTCCAGCGCTCAAATTGGAGTAAAATTTAAACGCTAGGGTCTATAAAAGTCTCCGATAAAAATATGTCAACCTATACTGTTTTCTCAGTATCACTGAGACACAGATCTGCTGGGTTAGCCGTGTGATTTAACGTACCGCTTTCCGAGAAGGGGAGGCGTACCGGCCCCGGTTCGAATCCGTCCGGCGGGTTAATGAAGAGATCGGAGTGACGGCCAACCTGGATGTGGTTTTTCGGCAGTTTTCCACATCCCCCTAGGTGAATACTGGGCTGGTATCCAAGTCCCGCCATAGTTCCACGATTCGTAAATATTTCGTAACAGTTTACATTATCACATATATATATATATATATATATATATATATATATATATATATATATATATATATATAAAACAGACATTTGGGGTACACATTTCCTTCCGGGGGGCACGTGCTGGGAGCAGGAAAGGCATCTGTCCTCCCCATGTTAACCCGCCAAATCCGATTAACAAAGCCGACCCTGCATGTGCGGCAACATGGTTCAAGAGAAAGAAAGACATTGAGACAGATATCGCTGTTTCCGAAAATATATAATCAATCAATGCTCGAACCATTTTAAGCTTTCTTAGAACTGCTTTATTTTACTCTCTAAGACACAATTAATGCGGTGTACAACGAAGGAGGTACGCAAATTGGTCACAAATTGTTATTAATTCCTATATCGATAGTAACACAGAAATGTAAACTTTTGCGACCGAGCGATGAAAGAAGGGACAATTCTGTACGAGAACAGAAAGTGTCTGAGAATGCAGCCAATAACTATGCCTGGAAGAAGGAGGCTGTACAAGCTGATCGTTAACATAATTCTTCAGTGTGTAAGACCACATTCAAAAATGTTCAAACGTTTGTTAAGCTTATGGGACGTAACTACGGGGTCATCAGTCCCTAAACTTACAAACTACTTATCAACTACCTTATACTAAGGACGGCACAAATATCCATGCCCGAGGGGGGATTCGAACCCCCGACCGTACTGGCCGTGCTGACTGTGACTGGAGCGCTTCAGTCCCCTCGGCCACCCCGGCCGGCAAGACCACATTGTCAGTCTTCAATCACTGAATAATTTTATTGACAGTGACAAAAGCTGCGGAAGATTACCCTTAGAAATATTAACTGATGTCTGCGTTAGAGAGATGACACGTAGTTGGGACGAGATAAACGCTTTGGAGTAATGGTGAATTGCTGGACATTCCAAAATGGCGCTTCCACCACTGGACGATTTTGTCAAGAATGACAAGGAAAAGTAGAACGTGGGGAATCGATGAACACTGAGAACCGAGCAATCAGTAGCACAACGTATTCATAATAATCGTACATAAAGTGTAATTAGTTTTTCAATGGGCGTCTCAAAAATGTTCAAATGTTTGTAGAACTTATGGGACTTAACTACGGGGTCATCAGTCCCTAAGCTTACAAACTACTTATGAACTAGCTAAGTCTAAAGACGGCACAAATATCCATGCCCAAGGGGGGATTCGAACCCCGGACCGTAGTGGCCGTGCAGACCGTGACTGGAGCGCCTCAGTCCCCTCGGCCACCGCGGCCGGCGTGGGTGTCTCACAGACAGGGCCTGAACTCGGTTCACCTCCTTGCGCTATAACTGACCTGCAGGGTGACAATTATTGCACTATACTAAACAAAACGTAGATTAGCTACAAACTACGGCGTACACACACTTCATTCAACGTGTGAACGTCACTAAAGATATTCAGATTTGGTTTGTGACATATTCGACATGTCTGCCCTGCGTGGCGATGATATAGCGCAGACGAATATCGAAATCTGCGTGACCCGTGGAAGTGTCCGGATAATTGATGCTACCGATGACATCCTGAATGGTTCTTTTCAGCTAAATAATTGTTTTGGGTTTATAACTGTATACCCTTTCTTGAATATAGTCCCAAAAATGAATCGTATGTGCTCAGATCCGGAGAATATGGTAGATAGACCAGACATATACTGTGGTCTGCGGCTCTTCAGAGCTAGAATGCGCTTCCCAAAGTGTTCCTCCAGAAAATCAAAGGTTCTCCTGCTACAATGTGGTAGCGATCCGCCTTGCATGAACATCTTGAAAGTAGCTTGTTAAAATTTTCATTGAATAGTCTGTGGTGGTAGAGATCAGAAAAAGGCAAGTTAAAACGCTCACTGCTGTTCCAAATTACTTTTTAAATGGCCACAATTCTGGCACAATGGAAATTTTGAAGGGTTGTAGCTACCAAACTAACAGTGATAGGAATGTAGTTTAAATTGATTTGGACGCAGCTGGTTTCAAAGATGCCAATGCACGATAGAAAAAACTACCTATTGTCCCATTAAAAAAATTATATCTTTGTGCTGTAACTCTTTGGAAAATGATACAATAAACTATGTTCATAGCTCCGCAGAAATTGTAACATTTCTTGTGTTGACCTACCGCATTAAAATTTCCCGTCACCTATTATTTTATAAGTTACAGAGGCAAACACACTTAGTGAAACACCCTGAGCCGATAACGGGCAATGATCCTTTCTTCAGTGTGAGGCATTCCTAGGCCCTTACTCTTACAATAACTACGAATTTGAGTCTCTGTGGGCAGTTGAGAATTTGTATCTGACGATTACCTTTCGATTTGTATTTCCTTGTGGTATCTCCTGTCTAATTGAAATTCAACCAGATTTGGATTCTCCCAGCTCATGGCCTTCCTTGGTAATCACTTTAACGTGCTTGATTTAAGGACCATGATGTAGTTGTCACAAAGGTTTATGAGGCGCTCCCATTTCTGTTGGTCCTCTTGTGGGCTGGGTAACTGCCTACTATCCTGAGGTATTTCTTTTCCTTGCCAACTTTGTGTGTTCCTATCGGTATTATTTCTAGGTGCGTGGAAGTTAACTATCGTGTATGATATATTGCAGAACCTCAAGGATAATGAGGAGGTTCTGCCACTGAGGGATGTGAATTCTAAAACACGGTCGACCATTCTATGATGTAGGGCAAAGCCAGTACCCAGGTGTAGAACTGTCATCATGACTTGGGTTTCCAATGTCTCCTCATCTGGAAATCCATCCTCTTGATGTTATACTTCTGTAACACATCGAAGGTTTGTTTGAGTTAACCATTCTTTAACATGTAGTTTATGTTCACTGTAGCTTGATAAGAGATGTTCCTTTTCTTTTTCTGAACTGGTTTATGTGAGGCCAGTAGTAGTGGAATACATGAAGATGCAGGCTCCCAGAATCCGACGACCTGCTTGTCCCATCTTGAATGGGGTGGATTGGTTACCACCTGGGGTATTATATCCGTTGATATTTCTCTTCATGTTGAGTCCAAAGAGTGTATATATGGGGTCACTCTTATGGGTGACGAAGTTAACCTCAAGGGTGTTAGCCTTGAGGAATATTTCATCAACCACCACTAATATGATGAACAGACGCTGTTTGGATAGCGCCACTGACATGTGGAACCACCGAGCCCTTGCTAATAGTTTTCGTGCTTCACAGGTATTTCATTTCCCCGATACCCACCATATCTGATGAGAATCCCCCTGCTGGCCGCGGTGGCCGAGGGGACTGAGGCGCTCCAGTCACGGTCTGCACGGCCACTATGGTCGGGGGTTCAAATCCCCCCTCGGGCATGGATATTTGTGCCGTCCTTAGTCTTAGCTAGTTTATAAGTAGTTTGTAAGCTTAGGGACTGATGACCCCGTAGTTAAGTCCCATAAGCTATACAAACATTTCAACATTTTTTTGAGAATCCCCCTATCCGCCGTCTGGAGAGGTGCTCGGTAGGAGACTAGCAACTCCTTCGTGTAGTTAAACTTAGATTAATGCAACTGTTTCGTCTATACAACGTCAAACAGAGAAATTTCGTCCTACTACTTAACAAAATGTGATTTGTCTTATTCCAGTGCTTTTGGCAACCGATATTTTGTATTCACTCGTCTCTTTTTGTATTTTGCGGTGTCCCTTTTCATTTTTTTCTAACTATGTGACGTTTACTTTAGTCTTCGAAACTTCGGTCTATCTTTCACCATTATCAGGTTATGCGCTGAGTGCTGCTCTATGTACGTACGACAGTGATTGATCGCTTTCTCGAAACGCTCGCGTCCCCTCGCTACAGACGGGGGACTGCCTCTTATCGACGCAACGCGAATTTCGCGGTGAGCGCCGAGGATAACGAACCCACGCCACTATCTGACGGGAATTCTGTATCGGTCTAGATAACGTTATAATCGCATTTCATTACTCTTGACTGAGGACACTCTCGTCATTTCTATCGTGGTTATTGGTTTTTACGTGCTCGAAGGGCAGAAACAAAAGTGTGTGAGGCAGTATCAGTCAAAAAAGTGCCTTTAGAGGTAGGGTTCCGCATACAAAGTTCACAATTTACAGATAATTTTTACGGATGATGTTTACGATAAACAGAGTCTAAAATGTTTGTAAATCTATCGGACCAAACTGCGTGGTCATCAGTCCGTAGCTTACAAACTACTTTAACTAAAGTAAACTAACCTACGGACAACACACACACACACACACACACACACACACACACACACGCCCTAGGGAGGACTCGAACCTCCGACGGCGATCAACCGCGCGCTCCGCAGCTAGGTGCCTTACACCGCTCGGCTACTCGACCGCGGCTAAACAGAGAGTACTTAGACCAATGACGCAATGACCATGACGATCATATTATGGGTACTACACTATCTCGACAAGAAATACTCATCCATTCGCCTTACGAGTCACTGGCTACCTGGTGAAGAAAGCGTAGCTTTTCCGGCAGCATATACTGTTTTCCTGCTGTTTTCAGTAATCTTCAAGTGTAATCTTCAAGCACCTTCTTCGCGCGGCTTAATGGCAGGTGACTACCCTCGCTCTTTACGTTCGCGTAGAAGGATCGCGCTAAAATAGAATGGATAGTTTGTAGGTTTTGATAAAGTATGAATTTTTGAGCTTTTGGCAAAGTTGTATGTTATCAGTGAGTGAATACTCGATCAGTTGTCAGATCAGTAGCATGATTCATCGTCAATTTTAAGCCTTCCGTAGACTATTATAGAGTGGTTAATATGGAAGAAGCAACATATTTCAACAGTTTAGAAACCCTCAGATCTATGGGAAGACAAATGAGAGCGAGCTGCATCCATTTTCCTGTATCCCCAACTGCCCATCGTAAATTGTTCCAACTCCCTACTTCTCACTGCTGTGGTTTCCTGGATACGAACCGGCATGTATCATTTAGCAGCGGCCGGTATAAAATGCAGATATGCAACGGTGGTGACAATATATACCTACATTTCCTGATGTGTCCGAAATGATTAAAGCGCACCTATCTCTGTGCTATCGTGGCTGTTGCGACAACCTTATTTTAAGTGAATTTATCCATTTCATACGGTCAGTTTCACGGCCTCATGCTCCGATACTCTCTTTTTATTAGACTATCAAGACACGTATCTGGTTTCGGCAAAGAGCTAATTATAAAACCTTATGCAGGAAGAGTTCAAAACTTGCAGTTCCTTAAAATTTCTGTGCACGATGGGACCGCTCTTTAGGTTCACTTTACAATGAATACGCTAGATCGACCTCCACCGGGACTTACGCTGCACCAGTTTCTTCGCCACAATCTCAGCCCAGATAATTCCGGGACTGCTTGCTCTTGCAAGTGAATACTTAGGCTGTGAGATAGTGTTGGTGCTGATTGCTTGGTTTATTGCTATTACCCTTGTCACAGCACCTTATGCTGCTGCAATGGCTAATGTCGTGGATATTGCACCAAATCTTTCTTGCTGGTCCAATGCTAGCATTTGCACAAACAATTCACATGACAGCCAGTTTTCTGTCACCACTGGCTGCAAGTGCACTACTGCAAGAAAGTCCAACTTTGGAGAATTGGTGTCAATTGTTTTGGGTGTCCTCAGTAGTGTCTTGTACGACATACATCATGTTCCAGATATTTGGAACAGCTGAAATGCAGGCTTGGAACTATCCAATTACATTACAACTTGTATGATGCTGTTTACATAGATATATGACGGGAGTCTTACACCCGGTACTACCTTTAAATTCTGACACTACTAGGCTTTGGGGCAAAATCCTTTCACAGCTAACCCTTGTAAAACATTATTATAAGGTCAGTAGTGTGAGATTACCGCCCAATAGAAATACTGGTAATTAATAGCATTTGATAATTAAACAGTATGAAGTTCACTGCAAACATTGACCATGCCAATGCACTAAATGTTACACAATTTTAATCTTATTAATTATGATAGCAATGTATGTACACAGTTGGGTGACAACATTTATAGTTAGGCCATAGATAGAAATTCTTCACGTTGAGATTTGCTGTGTGCTTGTAGCTGACGGGAGGCCAGCGAGCAGGCCGATGTTGGTGGCTTGTTCCAACTTAGGATTTTACAGTTCGTTTCCGGTGAGGTGAGAGAGGGACAATGGCGAGTGCCAGGCACAGTGCAGTGCACAAATATTGTAATACTACTGGCATTTGAAGTAATACGATGCAGTTAGGAACCTTTAAGGCCCTCATTACAAAATAGCCTGTTGATAAATAAACAATACATTAGCTGATATAGTCACATCTAACGTAATATGTTTAATTGACAATGAAAAGTAATAAATTACCAACGAAGACAAGACAGTTACACAACTAGCATGGCAATGTTTGTTTATAAAAATAATATATTAACTATTTCTCATTTTATTTTCAATTAATCTTTTGTATTTTATCTTGAAGTATTCAGTTAAATCACTTATCTGTGGTATAAGAAATTGCACAATTATGATAAACAGTACAAAGGATGTTTATATTAATATAAAAACGTAAGAAAATATTTGTTTAATGTGTAGTGTAATTATTTTGATTTTAAGTAAAGTTTTAGAAATGTATTGGCTGAGCGCTGTACGTTGGCAAATCGGTTACAACAGCTTACATGGGGAAGTTGATGACGTAGGGGAAGAAACCCCGGCAGTTGAGCTTTTGGCACGCGCGCGCGCCTGGGCAGGAAGTGGGGACTTGGGACCACGTGGTTTGGCTGGCCTGGTGGGGTCGCTCTGCCTCAGTCGGCATGTGGATCTCGAGGTGGTGACTTGAGTTTTGTGTGTGGCAATCGCCAGGTGTGGTTGCTCGTCGTAGACTGCACCAAGTTAAATCGAGTGCTACTGTGTGTTTGTGAATAATTAGCCGGTGCAACAAGGTGTGCATCGCATTAAATTAAAGTGACTGTGATTTGTCAATGTAACAAGTGTCGTCGCATAGGCATGAACATAAACGGTGTTTGAGACAGCCACGTGGTGTGAAATCAATTCGCGACAAATATTCATTTTGTCTGGGGGCTCACGAGCTATAACTTTATTTGGTACATTTACCGACGTACAGACGCGACAGCCACAGGGTTTAAGTATTGTGAAATAAACAACATAAAGTGAACTTTCACGTGTTTTCAAAAATAGTAGTTAGTACACCCTTTTCTCTCATGAACTTGAATTTATTATGAATTTGTTTTGTTAATCATATGCAGGGAAGGAAAGCTGCGAACGTGTGATATCATCCCCTAGAAAACGAGTCAAACAGTCGCAATAACAGTTCCAGTGCTTTTGCGTGTTTAGGAATTTGCTTCGCAGCTGGTGGTTGTGAGTTTTAGAAATTAATCTTTCCCTATTTTAAACTCTCACCCCGACCTTCACCCTCGCATTTGGGGGCTCGTCCGGGATAAGTTCACGTTGGACTTGCTCGGACGGAGAGATTAGGGTGTGTATAGGACAGTGAACAGTTACGAACAGTTGCAAACAAGTGCGCGGACGCGACGGACAATTTCAAATGTGTGTGGCGGCTGGCAGCAGAGAGCGGGATAAGTTCACGTTGGACTTGATCGGACGGAGAGATTAGGGTGTGTATAGGACAGTGAACAGTTACGAATGGTTGCAAGCAGATACGCAATCGCGTCGCGCGTTTAACGACGGTTAGTGGCGCAGAGTTCGGGCGCGGACATCCGTAACAGGCGATCGACGGCGCATCGGACCGGCAGCAGTGAGCGGTGGCGCGTGGGTTCAACGCACTCAAATTTCATCTTCTGCAACGGACGGCAGTGATCGTGGGGACTTCGCAAGTCGCCAACGGAGCGTCGGGGCCCAGCAGCTTCGATTCTACAAAGGATAAGGAATGCAGTGAGGACATATTCCAGCCACAGCTTCTACAACAGACGGCAGCGAGCGTTGGGGACGTCGCAGCTCGTTGCAGCAACTTCTGGATTAAAAGATAAGTAAAGCAGCTGGCGCTATAAATTCTTGTGTGTTAATCAAGCTTTCTTGTGGTACTAAATCATGGAGCAGGTGTTCAAAAAGTCGCCAAGCGACGTAGATTCAGAAAGTAGCATACCAGAAAGTCCAGAGAGGGTAAATACTGGGGGAATGTTGTTGACACCGGAGATGTTAGCAGCCATGTTAGCGAGTTTTAGCTCAAATTTAGAATCAAAAATAGAAAATTCAAACTCAAATTTAAAATCAGAAATAGGAACTGTAAAATCAGAAATAGAAACTGTAAAATCAGAATTGAAAGCAGACTTTAAGGCAGACATTGGGGCACTACAAAATTCAATGCTTGGATTAAAGACAGAAATAATCACAGACATTGACAAAAAGATAGGAAGTCTAACAGAACGGTTTGAAAATAGGGAAAAGGAGATACATGCCAGAATTGGTGCTATTGAGACTGAGGTAGGAGGCAAGTTAGATGCTGTGAAACAAATATGTGATCACAGGAATGAGGGCACTATGCAAGCGTTGGCTGAGGTTGACAAGAGGATGGTGGCAGGTATTGAGGAAACAAAACCTTTGTTGTCAGGAAAATTAGAGAATACAGAATGTAACTTTAGGAAAAAGATAGAACAAGTAGTGACAGTAAACAATACTGAGATTGAGAAGGTGAACACTAGAATAAATAATCTACAATTGGGTACTGCATCAGGAAACACTAATTGGTCCATGGTGCAGACACATAATGGCAAAAAGTTTTCAGGAGTGGGTAATTATCATCCAGTAGATTTTTTGGCTGCATGCAAGGACCAATTTGTGCCTGGTATGTCAGACCAGTGTAAAGTGAAGTTAGCAAAAAGAATGCTTGACTGTTCTGCTCAATCTTGGGCAAATCAGTGTGCTGATAAATTTGTTAGTTTTGAGGCGTTTGAAAAATTGTTTTTATGTAAGTACTGGGGGGAGGCCAAGCAAGCTAAGATACAAAATGAATTCTTGAACGGGCCAAACTATGTGAAAGGGAAACAGAGCATGAAGGAATTTTGTCAGGAGGAACTTGAGAAACTAGTGCATTTAGATACACTTTTGAGTCTTTTAGCAATAATTTCCACTTTGTGTAGGAGGTTACCTGCAGATTTGCATTGGCAGTTAATTCACCATCCCACAGATTCAGCTGAGAATTTCATTGAATTTGTAGAAAAGATAGACCAGGGTTTAGTTATGGAACGACAGCTCAGGGGAACACAGCATGTGAACCACAATGAAAACAGAGGCAGTAGAAATGTGGGTCACAATCAGGGAAACCACAATAGGGAGAGGAATTTAAATGAAAATTGGAGAGGTAACAATAACAGAGGAGACAACTGGGATAATAGAAGCCAGAGGGAAACATGGGAAAATGATAGGAGAAATCAAAGGCAGGAAGATGGAAATAGGAATTGGGATAACAGGGGATCTAATGACCATAATTACAGTAGGAATAGAGATGGGGAGAGAAGGGAGGAAAAACTATATTACATGGACAGAGATGATGACAGGAAAGAGGAAGTAGGAGTTCACAAGGGCAAGGATAAAGAAAAGAGGGAAGAAAACATAAATAGAGTAAACAAGGAAAGGGAGAAAAGAGAGGAAAGTATGTGTCAGATGCATGCTGTTATAGGTAGTGAGGAAATTTTTGGGGATTGGTTTATGCAACATGACAAAAGAGAGGCAAACAGGAGGAGAATGGATAGGAATGAGGACAGTAAAGGGGAATATGATGTACAAAATTTATTTGATAATAACATTAAAGAAGATAAAAACAGTGTTGGGTTAGCCTTAGTTTTGGATAGGTCAGAGGCACAAGTGTTGACTGAATGTGAAAGTATGAATGTAAATATTGATGGTACTGGAGCCAGCATAGATGGTGTTGAGTGTGTGAATGAGAATGAATGGAGTTCTGAATTTCAAAAAATTAAATATGATCCAGTAAAAACATTAAATGGCACTGGGTCTAGTATGAATAATGAGAGAAGTGTGAATGTTTCTGAAGTATGTGAAATTGTCAATACTGATGTACACCCACCTGTAACTGATGTGTTGGGACAGGACAGAGGTATTATTGAGAAGATAAAGTTAATTAGGAAGTGGGCACCAGATGATTGGCTATTACACAAATATGAGCATTTGGACCAACTTGGGAAGCAATGTAATAGGGATCAAACTTACTATAGCCTGGTAAAAGACTTAGTGAGTGGGGACAATGAATACAATGAATTAAGGGGATTAGGCATGTGTGCTGTAGACCAAAATGAAGTAGATGAGGGATTTTGTGTATTACAGGAGGGAATAGATAATGATAAGGAGAGTGTACAAACTTTTGTAGTATACAACAATGAAAATTGTAAGGAAATTGATTGTGATGGGGTAGGAGCAGGGTGGATTGATAAAGAAGTAAGTGAATATGGTCCAGATGATTGGGTCCAACTCCTTAGACATTTAAAATCAGTGGAGCCAGTATCATGGGTAGAAGAGAAATATGGGTATGCAAGGAAACTTGGGGAGTTGAGTGCAATAAACTCAGAATTTGGGAAAGCATTCAGTGAAATATTTGGAAATGATGAGGACATACAACCATATTGTTATGTAGGGGAAGTAAATACTATGGTTAGGAACTGTATGCAAGAAATTGAGGAGGATTTGTTGGCAGAAAATGAACTTAAGGAAGATGTCATTGAAAATGTACAGCCCGTTATAAATGTTAAGGTAGAAGGGGTCTGTGAAACTGCATTGATTGATACTGGAAGTACAATTAGTGGTATCTCAGAGGATTTCTACAATCAAATCAAGAGTACAGGGACAGTAGAGTTTCCAGTCACTGGGGTACGGATAAAGAATGCTACTGGCAGTTATAGCAAACCAGTGAATAAGGAAGTAGTGTTAGACTTGATGATTGAGGATGAATTGTTTAGTCAAGGTTTACTTGTCATAAAGGGACTTTGCATAAATTTAGTGTTAGGAAATGATTTTTTGTGCAAATATGGGGCACAACTAGACTATAAGGATAAAATGCTAGAATTAAGTCTGGAGGGATGCATGAAGAGGGTGAAATTCAAAAATTTTATAAGTGATAAAGATTTAATGGCATGTTTACGCAAGTAACTGTCATGAAGTATAGATTCAATGCATTGTAGATAGTAGGTTAATAATTTGTGTATATTTATTCTGTGGTCTGTGTTAGTATCTACTTGTGTGTTTAGATTTAAGCATTGGGGTCAAGTTTACAAGTAATCTTTGTAAATGTTTTTCTTTTGTTGTTTGTGTTAAAACATGTGCTTGTATCAGATTTGCAGATCAACAGTGGTACATGAGGTAAATAAGTATGTATGTATGCCAACACCAAAGGATAGAGGAAGTGGGAGTGTACTGTTTATGTGTGTGTATATGTGAGCAGGGCTGGATATGTGATGTGAGTTGTGGGGTGACTCGGAGAATGAGAAAGTGGTGGACATTGATGCAGGCAGTGGGGTCTGTGGCTTAGATAAATTGTGATGAAAATGTCAGCTGACAGTGTTGCATATGTGGGTGTGACTGACCATATGGGTCAGAAGTGAGGAATGTATGTTTGTTGTGGCTGTTTTGGCTAAAGGTGGGTTGGATTGAGAAATGTTTCAATGAAAGAAAGTGTGTGCTCTTTAATGTCTGTCTCTTTGAGTGTTTGGTAGGTAATGTGTCTAATAGGGAATGCTCTCTGTATTGTTATATTAAACTGATTCTGATAACACATTTTGGTTTCTTTAATGGTGCTCAACTGTTGACTGAACAATTTCTGCAACAACAGTTGACAAGAAATATTTTTCTGTCTAGCCTGAGTATCATTAGGGTTTAGTGATACTTCATTTTAAAAAAATTTAGATGTTTTGTGATAAACTAATTTTGAGATTAGACTTTAACCTTAGATATTTTATTGTGGGGAGTACTTGTGGAAAGCACATGAGGCTGATGACGGGGATGAAAATTTAACCTCACACCAGTAGAAATAATTTCTTTTGGTGCGAGGGGGTAGGATTTGTATTTAAGCTTGTAGCTGTCATTTTGATAGAAGAGAAAATTCTCTATGATAACATTCGTTTGGTAGTAATACTCCAAGAAGGCCACATATTCTCTTGTCTGTTTCATCTGAAGCTATGGCTGTTGAGAGTGCAGGCATGGTGGTTTGGGTTGATCTGATAATGACTAACACAAGCCACTTTGAGTTCTTAATTCTGTTGATTTGCATGTTACTGTACATGTCTCAATGCTTAGTTTCAATTGCACCAAGTCTGGATGGCAGGGGGGTGGGATACAAATCCAACCGAATCCTGGTGTCCAGACAAACTTTTGCCTATGTTGACTCATGAGTGCCTTCTGCTCTTCCTGTTCCATGTAGGGTGCATATGACGTTTGTGAACAAGAACGCTTGATCCAGTGCCATGAATCTAAGCTGCAACAGCATGTTGGTTGAAATGACGGAGACATAGGACCGTACACCATGGACCAGAGTTGCTGCAACGATGACTCTCAGGTTCTCAGTGTCAAAGTGGTGAGAGATTTCCTTTAAACAAGTGGAGTGTACACCGTCAAAAGTTTTTATAGTGACAATTCTAGTTTTTCCATGTAGGACAAGGTTCTCTAAAGACTAAAGTTTAATAATATTATAAATTTGGTGCCAATTCTATATATAAACAACAGGCACACTTAAATTTCATTGATGTAATTATAAGGATTCTTTTCTTAAAAATATGCACACACTATAAGTGGTTTTAATGGTACAAATATTGGGAATTTATCTCACTGCCCCGTTTATTTTTTATTTATCTATTTATTTATTTTTTGCATTAGTTGAGGTCATAATTGGCATAGTGTTTGAGCCAATCCGATTCAATAATTTTGTAATTTAAAAATTTTGTTCATTTGAATGTATTAATTTTGGTGCTACTTGCGCCATCCTGCACATGGTTTGGATGCCGCAAGTGGGGGTATTGTGAGATTACCGCCCAATAGAAATACTGGTAATTAATAGCATTTGATAATTAAACAGTATGAAGTTCACTGCAAACATTGACCATGCCAATGCACTAAATGTTACACAATTTTAATCTTATTAATTATGATAGCAATGTATGTACACAGTTGGGTGACAACATTTATAGTTAGGCCATAGATAGAAATTCTTCACGTTGAGATTTGCTGTGTGCTTGTAGCTGACGGGAGGCCAGCGAGCAGGCCGATGTTGGTGGCTTGTTCCAACTTAGGATTTTACAGTTCGTTTCCGGTGAGGTGAGAGAGGGACAATGGCGAGTGCCAGGCACAGTGCAGTGCACAAATATTGTAATACTACTGGCATTTGAAGTAATACGATGCAGTTAGGAACCTTTAAGGCCCTCATTACAAAATAGCCTGTTGATAAATAAACAATACATTAGCTGATATAGTCACATCTAACGTAATATGTTTAATTGACAATGAAAAGTAATAAATTACCAACGAAGACAAGACAGTTACACAACTAGCATGGCAATGTTTGTTTATAAAAATAATATATTAACTATTTCTCATTTTATTTTCAATTAATCTTTTGTATTTTATCTTGAAGTATTCAGTTAAATCACTTATCTGTGGTATAAGAAATTGCACAATTATGATAAACAGTACAAAGGATGTTTATATTAATATAAAAACGTAAGAAAATATTTGTTTAATGTGTAGTGTAATTATTTTGATTTTAAGTAAAGTTTTAGAAATATATTGGCTGAGCGCTGTATGTTGGCAAATCGGTTACAACAGCTTACATGGGGAAGTTGATGACGTAGGGGAAGAAACCCCGGCAGTTGAGCTTTTGGCACGCGCGCGCGCCTGGGCAGGAAGTGGGGACTTGGGACCACGTGGTTTGGCTGGCCTGGTGGGGTCGCTCTGCCTCAGTCGGCATGTGGATCTCGAGGTGGTGACTTGAGTTTTGTGTGTGGTAATCGCCAGGTGTGGTTGCTCGTCGTAGACTGCACCAAGTTAAATCGAGTGCTACTGTGTGTTTGTGAATAATTAGCCGGTGCAACAAGGTGTGCATCGCATTAAATTAAAGTGACTGTGATTTGTCAATGTAACAAGTGTCGTCGCATAGGCATGAACATAAACGGTGTTTGAGACAGCCACGTGGTGTGAAATCAATTCGCGACAAATATTCATTTTGTCTGGGGGCTCACGAGCTATAACTTTATTTGGTACATTTACCGACGTACAGACGCGACAGCCACAGGGTTTAAGTATTGTGAAATAAACAACATAAAGTGAACTTTCACGTGTTTTCAAAAATAGTAGTTAGTACACCCTTTTCTCTCATGAACTTGAATTTATTATGAATTTGTTTTGTTAATCATATGCAGGGAAGGAAAGCTGCGAACGTGTGATATCATCCCCTAGAAAACGAGTCAAACAGTCGCAATAACAGTTCCAGTGCTTTTGCGTGTTTAGGAATTTGCTTCGCAGCTGGTGGTTGTGAGTTTTAGAAATTAATCTTTCCCTATTTTAAACTCTCACCCCGACCTTCACCCTCGCAGTAGTAATCTATTTCCTATTTTCACTGTTCATGATATGACTAGGCCTGCAAGTTTCCCCAAACTTATTTTCCAGATTCTGATGATGCCCCAAAAACGCGAAACGCGTTTAAGAAAATTAATCATTGCAACGAAGACTGTGTTTTATTACAACTTACATTTTATTGGTTGCTGTGCCAGAAGACCTGACTGAGTGGAAGACACTTAACATATCTTGATCATGCTGTCAGTCCATGGTCAGACAAGTCATTGCACTTCAGTGATTCGGATTGAACACATCTTTGTGCCTTTGTTCCACGATTTTAAGGATTACAGTGACAAGGAGTATTTACCATTTCCTCATACTTTGAGATGTACAGAATGTTTAAAAACAGGTCTTCCATGGTATGCTAATTAAAGTGCTGCAGCGCACCATGTTTGAACGGTTACGTCTCGCCTGCTGAAGAAGGGGGGGGGGGGGGCGACGAGCCGCCTGTGTCCGGGCCGACATGTGTCTGCTCGGTTTTGCACTCGCTGCGTGTCTGTTGTTCGGACTCCGGACATGCGAGTAACCGAGCATCGCCACTCACTCCAGAGTCTCGGCTCAACTCGCCTCGCGTCGCTGGCCGGAACAAATCTGACACCTTTCTCTCTCCTGTCGTTTTCCCTCCGCCTGCCATAGTTCCTATCTCTACTGTCCTTGTGTGAGATTACCGCCCATTAGAAATATTGGTAATTAATAGCATTTGTAATTGAACAGTATGAAGTGCACTGCAGACATTGACCATGCCATTGTACCAAATGTTACACAATTTTAATCTTAATAATTATGGTAGCAATGTAAGTACGCAGTTGGGTGACAACATTTATAGTAAGGCCATAGGTAGAAATTCTCCACGTTGAGATTTGCTGTGTGCTTGTAGCTGACGGGAGGCCAGCGAGCAGGCCGACGTTGGTGGCTTGTTCCAGCTTAGGATTTTCCAGGTTCGTTTCCAGTGAGGGGAGAGAGGGACAATGGCGAGTGCCAGGTGCAGTGCAGTGCACAGCGTGAAATAAAATATTCTAATAGTACATGCATTTGCAGTAATACGATGCAGTTAGGAACCTTTAAGGCCCTCATTACAAAATACCCTGTTGATAAATAAACAATACATTAGCTGATATAGTCGCATCTGGCGTAATATGTTTAATTGACAATGAAAAGTAATAAATTACCAATGAATACAAGACAGTTACACAACCAGCATGGCAATGTTTGTTTATAAAAATAATATATTAACTCTTTCTCATTTTATTTTCAATTAATCTTGTGTATTTTATCTTGAAGTATTAAGTTAAATCACTTATCTGTGATATAAGAAATTGCACGATTATAATAAATAGTACAAAGGATGTTTATACCAATATAAAAAACTAAGAAGAAATTTGTTTAATGTGTAGTGTAATTATTTTGATTTTAAGTACAGTTTTAGAAATGTATTGGCTGAGCGCTGTACGTTGGCAAATCGGTTAGAACAGCTCACATGGGGAAGTTGATGACGTAGGGGAAAAAACCCGGCAGTTGGGCTTTTGGCGCACGCACGCGTGGGCAGGAAGTGACGAGTCGGAAGCGAATGGGGTAGCTGGCCGGGCGGCGTCGCGCTGGAGCAGTCAGTCGGCATGTGGATCTCCAGGTGGAGACTTTAGATTTTTGGTGTGGCAATTGCCAAGTGTGGTTGCTCGTCGTAGACTGCACCAAGTTGTATCGAGTGCTACTGTGTGTTGTGAATATTTAGCCGGTGGAACAAGGTGTGCATCGCACTTAATTCAAGTGACTGTGTTTTGTTAATGTAACACGTGTCGTCGCATAGGCATGAACATAAACGATGTAAACAACATAAAGTGAACTTTCACGTGTTTTCAAAAATAGTAGTTAGTACACCCTTTTCTCTCATGAACTTACTTTATTATGAATTCTTTTGTTAATCATATGCAGGGAAGGAAAGCTGCGAACGTGTGATATCATCCCCTAGAAAACGAGTCAAACAGTGGCAATCACAGTTCCAGTGTTTTTGCATGTTTAGGAATTTGGTTCGCAGTTGGCGGTTGTGAGTTTTAAAAATTAAACTTTCCCTATTTTAAACTCTCACCCCGACCTTCACTCTCGCACCTGCCATCTCTTAACAGAAAGGTAATATTATATCGCCAACCCTGTTCAATGTGGTCCTCAACCATACCCTGAGGCAGTGACGGCTGGTGCTTCAGATGACTGAGGGTTCATTTCTATGAGTGCTTGAAATTTTGGCGCCGCTGCCTCCTCCACCTCCCCCGCTCGGCGTCCAAAGAGACAATTTGAAGCACATCTGCGAGTGGCGCCTGGAGGAAGTGGCCCGGTTTGCCTCCCTCCACCCTTTCAGATTTATTTTCGTTAAAAGATCTGCAGAATATCTTGCACTGGCTTGTTTGCGCTTGCTTCAACTCGAGCTGAGGCGTCGGCCTACCGAGCTTTTTTATTTCACAGTCTTGTTCTAAGCTTAAAGCTGGGTAACTTGTTTCTAAGAAATACTGAACGTTGTTCATTTTTCTCTGATAATAAACACCAAAACATATGAATATTGGCATGATCACTATAACACAGTAAGTAACTGATTACACTGTTAAGTGACTGTATCAAAATGAATTTGTTATGATGAAGAGACAAGCTACCTTTTGGTCACGTGACACTGTAAGCAACTCCCCATCCTAACCTTACACATGCGAAAAGGCTGCTCTCCTCTACATCTTTTCAAAAAGTTAAAATTTGTTCAAATGTTCAAAGGTTTGTTAAGCTTATGGGACACAACTGCAGGGTCATCAGTCCCTAAACTTGCAAACTACTTATAAACTACCTTATAATAAAGACAACACCCATGCCCGAGGGAGGATTCGAACCCCCGACAGGGAACGGCCTCGCGCATAAGAGCATAGCTCATCAATGCGATCGGCCACTCCGCCGCGCGGCCGGCCGCGGTGGCCAAGGAGACTGAGGCGCTTCAGTCACGGTCTGCACAGCCACTACGGTCGGCGGTTCGAATCCCCCCTCGGGCATGGATATTTGTGCCGTCTTTAGTATACGGTAGTTCATAAGTAGTTTGTAAGTTTAGGGACTGATGACCCCGTAGTTAAGTCCCATAAGCTTAACAAACATTTGAACATTTTGAACACTCCTCCACGGCAAACATTCGCTACAACGAAGAGTGAAATGTCATTTACCCTCAAAATCGCGACTTATTTGTTAAAACGTCAAACGATATGTGGCAAGTAACAATACGAAAGTCATTGTTGTTTCCGTATACGTTAAAAAGAAGATTGGATTAAAATAAATTGCTTGCAGTAGGTCTCGAACCCACTACCTTCAATAGCGCAGCCAGAATCCGCTAACCACACGGCTATTCTTGCTAGGTAGAGAGTTGTGACTTAATTATTATTCATGATCATATCTTCTGAAGGCTTTCACAGTTGATGCGTCTTTAATTTATGGTTATAAGATATTTTATTGAATATGACGTGTTTTTGATGGATTTTCAACGCGCCAAAATCAAATATGAGGGGCGGATGTTGCATTCATGGAGGATTTGCGAATACGCAAGGCGAGATGCGTAGTAGGCTCCATTGACTTGCTTCGGGACCATTCGTGCGTAACCGCGAGAGCTCGAGTAGCCAGGAGCTGGCGTCTCTACGAGCTCCAACGCCAATGTTAAAATCGGCGTTTGCACTCGCACCTCCCTGGTGTCGGAGCGCCCTTATGCTGCCTCCAGGGGGTTCAGAAGAGAATTTGAACCTCAGCCGCGCTTACGCATTGCAACGCTGCGGTCACTGACGCCTATATTAGGTGGCCGCCATTAGAGTCGTATACGTGCAGTCTCCGCGACGCAAAACGTTTGTCATGCTGGACAAATACTTTGAATGTGAATACAAAATGATCTGGTAGAAGAACGAAACGAAATATGATAGTTTAAATACTCTTATTGTTTTATTAATTGATTTACTTTTTTTTCACGACGAGATTTTTCCTGGGGTTCACTGATCCAGTGAACGAATAGGACACGCCTCCACTGCGGCCTGAGGAGAATAACATGTGAAAGTGCAGGAGTCACCATAGGAAAAAATACGAATGTCCGGGCTTCTGCGTATGATATTGTGGTGATAGGAAAGAACATGGAAAACATGGAGAAAACGGGGACTGTGCTAATGGAGGCAGCTAAGAAAGTTAAGTCTAACAACAAGACCACAAGGATATCGGATTTTATAATTTCTTTATATTTGTGGTACATGAATTTCAGAACATCAGCAAAAGCCGTTCGACGCAACTCTCAAAAATTATCGAGAAAATCGACTTTGAAGTTTTGCAAACTACAATAATTAAAAGAGGTTACAACGGGAAATAATTGTCTACAGGGGATATGTGCTAACCGGTCCTGTATCATTTCCTTTCCTCCTCCATGTTGCCATGGATGACGCACGACAGTTTGAGTTTGCACTGCAGTGTACGCGAGGGTTGTAGTAACTCCCCACTACCCTCTGCGTACAACTGGTTTCACACTGAGAACACCTTTAATTTAATGTCTCAAAAGCGGCTCAGTGGCTGCTCTGTAAAACCACTACGGCATTGGAGTGTGCTACTCTCCATCATCAAGAAAATCAACTCGCTGACGGTCTGGGTAATACGTTTGCGAGGGAAAGCAACGCAAACATTCAGTTGCTTAGCGCAGTATGTGCTGAAGTTTTTTGTTGCTGACGACCGTGAAGTTACATATGTCACGTTTTCCGCTGTATTTTCTTATGAGATGCCGTAATTCTGGTAAGCTAAAAAAACTATGCATTGCAGAGTAGACGAATATTTCATTTTGATGCATGTCTTGCACAACTTTAACAACGAACCACTGCTTTCATTACATAACGTTGTGTTCTAAAATATTTTTAAACACATAAGTATTTTATCACTTTATTTATTAGTTTTATATATTATTTGTAATGTAATTGTACAAAACATAATTGTTTCAAAATTCAATTTGGTTTCTTAATCTGCTAAGAAGTGAATATTGTTCTTCCCTTCTAGCAGTGTGTGTCTGATGTATTTGAATAACGCTGTTGTGCAGTTCTAATACGAGGGTGATTCAGTAAATAAGTTACAAACTTAAGTAGACACATCAGTACTGCGCACTGTGTAGGGGTATTTTTCTGCCACTACGACTCATCCTTGTTGTGGGTTGCAGCAATTTACCTTTAACTTGGGATGTAGGTATTCAGTGAAGCATGTTGATCACATTGTTGAACGGCTTGTTACCTTCGTTCAAAGAGATGCAGATTGTTGCGAAACATTTTTCGTCTTTTTAAAAGTATGAAGTACTATACATAACTAGTTTTAAACGCTGGGCTGCAGACAACACCTCATCTACCTAGTAGTGAGGCATTCTGTGTTGAGCAGTGCACATCATTATGTCATATGAGGAGGAGCAAAAACGTCTTTTCTGGCTGTTGGAGGAAGTTTTTAATATAGACGAACACTGTAAGATTCCAGAATTTGAAGATCCGGATGGCAATGAAGAAGAAAAGTGTGAAGAAAGCGAACATGCACCTGTAAGTGATCAATCTGATGACGATACTGGTGACGATACGGCAACCTGCTTTCAACAACACTGGAGAGGTTTTCATGCTTGGCAAGGATAAAATAACCAAATGGATTACTACACCTAAGTCTAATAATATCAGAACAAGGAAGCAAAATATAGCAAGGCAGCTTCTTGGTACCGAACTAATTGCTAAAAATATCAGGACTGTTGTAGAATGTTTCCATGTGGTCATAAATGCGCAAATAGTTGCCTCAATAGCAGAGTGCACCAATCTTTGTATGCATCCTCATGGTTTAAAAGAGCTTCAAACTCGTCTGTACCTACATCCAAAGAATTTGAAGGTAGATAAGATCTTAAACACGGATATGTTTATTCCAGCATTTCAAAGCAATGAACCCACATCAGGAAGCTATACAGTTTGCCCAAGAAATGATGACAAAAAATGTTCTTCTGTAGCGAGTGCAATATGAGAAACATCTGCAGTAAATCTATCAAATCAGACTCTTCTTCCAGTGTTGATGAAAATGTTCACCGTTGCATTGTGATTAGTGTCTAGTCTTTATACATTACTGTTTTAAGTTTTATAAATATGTCTGCTAATTTTCTTTAAACTTGTCTCTATAATTTTTAAATTGTTAAAGCTTTTCTTATTAGATTAACTTGAAAAATAATATGTATATGGAAATTTGAAACCTTTCACTCATCTTGATGATCTATTTGTTACGGTTATTATTCGTGTAACGTTAGTGATTAAAATTGTACTTCAATGAATTAATAAAAGATTAAATGCAATGTGTCTTGTATACTAAAGAATTAAGAAAAAAAATCTAAACCTCAGTATCGTATTTATGTAAGTTGCTGTGAACACCACACGTCTCTAGTTATATTTTGAATGCTCACTTTCCCAGTTAAAGTTCAAAACAAATGTTTACATGTTTGTAAATCTATCGGACCAAACTGCATGGTCATCAGTGCGTAGCTTACAAACTACTTAAATGTAGGTAAACTAACCTAAGGAGAAACACACACACCCATGCCCCAGGGAGGACTTGAACCTCCACGGCGAGCAACCGCGCACTCCGCAGCGAGACGCTTTAGACCGCTCGGCTACTCCACTGCGGCCAGTTAAAGTTACAGCTCATGAGCGACACTAATAGGATACAAACGCTGCGTCAAAAATTGGAAGCTCCAGGCTTTTAAAACTTTCTCGAACGAGTGTTTAAATTTACAGGTGGATTCAGCTGAAAAGTGAGGCAATTTTCACGCTTCTAATGCCAGTAGTGACATGTCAACCTCAGCTTGCGACTTATTTACAGACTCACCCTCGTGTGTGTTTCATCCTTCCAACCCCGCAGCCTTCATATCTGATATCAGTCCACCACTGGTGTACGGAAAATTTTCAGGTACAAAATTTCTGTACGGTCCATTTGATTCAATATTAGTGGCTCCGTTGAGAGGCTGCTGCAGAAAAAAAAGCAAGGCGCTGGAGATATGGGGCGATATATTATATTTTAAGGAACGTCCGAGATGGAGGCAGCTTATAGCGTGAGCCGTAAAACTGATTGCTGCGGCTACAGATGTAGTCAGACGGCAGGGAAGAAATACGACGGACGGCCGTGAAATATGAGGGCAGGGCGGCGGGTGGCGTGCAAGAAATTGCAGCCGGCGTGGGACCCTATCCTCTCCTCTCCTCTCCGCTGCCTCCTCTCTCAGGACCCGCTGAACCGCACAAGCCGGCGCGGCGGTCGCAGCTGTTTCTGATTCGCGGCTGCCCTCTGCCCGCGGAAACTCGCCCTCCCGTGATTAAAAACAGAGGAAGGCGAGGTAGTCTCGATAGGGCCCGTCAGCGTGAGGAATAAAGCGTTCGAGTTGGAAGCTTCTTCCCCAGAACTACGCACTGACTGCACGAGGAATTGAGGCGAACAAAGCTATGAGTGTGCAGCTTTAAATCTATATTAATTGTAAAACTGTAGTATCTCACATCGTGTAATGTAGGCTTTCATGGCCGGCGTCAATTTCACTTAAAATTTCCGGGCTGGTAGACCGTGGTCGGTGGATAAAACTCTCCCCTAACGTTTCGTCTTCAGCTGCGGAAGACATCTTCGGAGACTAAGTGGCAACTGCGATGGGGCGTCTTTTTTCCCTTTATTGTGTTTTATACCAGCAGTACACCAGCAGGCTGGCATCAGCACTATAGGCTGCTCTTCAGCCGAGAGCAATTACAATACATATATGAGTTGAGAATTAAAATACATAACAGGAGATAAAACAACGAAGATACAGTGACATAGGCAAGACGACAGTTTGGAGTACATTACAATAGACAGATGATTAAAACCACATTTAGGTAGTTAAAAATGATGAGCCATGGTGACCGAAAAAAGCAATGTATGACAACAATAACACAGGATGGCGAGTACACGGAGGCACTAATTAAAACACTAAAAAACATACACTTCACTGGAGCACAACACACAACACTTGACGTAGCACTGTTAAAACTGTCGGTCCAGGACCCCTAGAAGGGGGGAGAGGGAAGTGCGGGGGAGAGGAAAAACGGCGAGGAGGGAGGCGGTAGGGAGGAGCCGTAGGGACTCCAGGGAAGGAAGGGGGTAGCCAAGTGGGGGAGGGGAAGGGGAGGGGGAGAGGGGGCCCTTTATCTACGGGGGGATCAGAGCTGGTAGGAAGGATATATGTCGGAACAGAGGACGTCATCAGGGAGGGGGAGGCGGCGGAAATTACGCTGGGAGAGGACATGGAGGGTGTGTAGATGAAGGGAAGGGGCTTGGCTGAGGCTCAGGGTTGGTAAGGATGGGGTGGACCAGGGGGTTGTAGGAGTCTATTTTACAGATGGTATAGAGGATAAGGATATGCTGGAGGTATTGAAGGAGGCCATACAGGAGGTCATACAGGATCCGTGTGGGGGAAGGGAGACGGATGCTGTAGGCGAGGCGGAGGGCGTGGCGCTCAATGATA
Source organism: Locusta migratoria (assembly GCA_026315105.1). Taxonomy (NCBI): domain Eukaryota; kingdom Metazoa; phylum Arthropoda; class Insecta; order Orthoptera; family Acrididae; genus Locusta; species Locusta migratoria. Next base: position 270,224,484 of record CM048747.1, read on the forward strand.
TGAAGGGTTTTATAATAGGATGTGGGAGCGGAGATCCAGGCGGGATGGAAGCTGCAAAGGACAGGACGCATGAGGGAGCGGTAGGTATAGAGGATGGTGGAGGGGCTAAGACCCCACGTCCGGCTGGTGAGGAGTTTGAGGAGGTTAAGTCAGGAGAGGGCTTTCTGTCAGACAGTGTGGAGGTGGGGGATCCAGGAAAGGTACGGTCGAGGGTTAGGCTCAGGTACTTCAGGATGGGGGTGTGGTGGATAGGGCGGTTGTGGAGGGTAAGGTAGAAATCATGGAGACGGAAGAAGGTGGTGGTACGACCTATGATAATTGCCTGGGATTTGTCAGGATTGACGGAGAGGAGCCACCGGTTACACCATGAGGCGAACTTGGTGAGGTGGGACTGGAGCAAAAACTAGGAGTGAGGAAGGGAGGGGGCGAGGGCTAGGAAGGCGGTGTCGTCAGCATATTGTAGGAGATAGACGGCAGACTCAGGTTGGGGCATGTCGGCAGAGTAGATGATATAAAGGAGAGGAGAGAGGACGGAGCCTTGGGGCACCCTGGCAGAGGGGTAGAACAAACGGGATGCGGAGTTGCAGACAGTGACAGAGGAGGGGTGGTGAGTGAGAAAGGAAGCAATGAGGCTGACGTAATTAATAGGAAGGGCGTAGAACTGGAGCTCGAAGAGGAGGCCGGAATGCCATACACGGTCGTAGGCTTTTTGGATATTGAGGGAGACAAAAATTGCAGAGCGACGGGAGTTGAGTTGGACAGATAGGAGATGAGTTAGGCGAAGGAGCTGGTCATTGGCAGAGAAGGAGGGCCAGAAGCCACATTGGGAAAGGGGGAGGAACTGGTGGCGATGGAGGTGCTGATGGATACGACGGGACAGGATAGTTTCCAGGACCTTGCTGAACACAGAGGTAAGACTGATGGGACGGTAGGATGAGGTCTGGGATGGGGACTTGTCAGGGTTTAGGAACATGAGAATACGGAAGGTCTTCCACAGGTCGGGGTAAAAGCCAGTGAAAAAGATGACATTATATAAGGTGGCAAGAGCTTCGTGGAAGGAGGGGGGGCAGGCTCGGAGGTGGCGGTAGGTCAGCTGGTCGTGACCGGGGGCGGTGTTGCGTTTAGTCCGAAGAGTGTCGATTATGTTACGGGCGATAATGGGTGTGTTCAGTTCTGAGGGGGGGATGTGGTACAAGTACTGGAAGCCAGGGCCGAGCGGAGGAGTGGAGGTATCGGTTCGCTCATGGACGTCTGGGAAGAGAGAATAGTCAAAGAGAGGATCATCAGGAATGGAAAAGACTTCGGAGAGGTAGGAGGCAAAGTGTTCAGCCTTATTGACATTGTCAGGAAAAGGACGGTCATCATGGAGAAGCGGGTAGTGGGGCGGAGGAGTGACTGCCAGTAAGGCGGCGGAAGGCATGCCAGTACTTGGAGGAGTTGACAGGGAGCGTTGAATTGAGGCGGGTGCATGTCTGGCGCCAGTCCCGGCGTTTTTCCGCGGACACGAGGTTTCGAATATGGCGTTGGATTTGCCGGTGGCGTTGGAATGTGTCCCAGTCATGGGTCCGGAGGAAGGAGCGGTACAGACGACGATGGGGCGTCGAGGGAGCGCCGCATATATAGGCAGTGTAGAGAGCGCCACAGTATATCACGTGACGTCGGATGAGCAACTATCTCTGGTAATGCCAACCTTATTACTAGAAGAAGATCGATTGTCAACGTTCTTGTACAACGTTGAATTCCAAATCTTGTCTAATTTAACACCTTCCTCCTTTCTATTGAAATTATTACGATGTTTGTACATTTCAATGGCTTCTCTGTATGTGCGAGCATAATAGTTTTTGATAAAACACTGGTATAGTCAAATTTAATTTGATGGTCGCACTCTTGGTACGGCCGATTTCTGTGTATCTCCCAGTGACAGTTGCTCAGCCGACGTCACGTGATATACTGTGGCGCCCCCTACACTGCCTATATATGCGGCGCTCGCTCGAGGCCCCATCGAAGTTGCCACTTAGCCTCCGAAAATGTCTTCCGCAGCTGAAGACGAAACGTTAGGGGAGAGTTTTATCCATCGACCATGGCCTAGCAGCCCGGAAATTTTAAGTAATGTTGATCTCCCGCTCATAGTACAGTGCCGGAATATAATACCACCCCAAAACATCAGAGAAGCACCACCTTGCTGTAGTCACTGGACGCTTTATCTAAGTACGGGATTATGTAGGAGTGGCGCTACAGAGCAGAGTAGAGTTGCACGTTGGGCCAGCTGACGCAGCGCTGCTCGGCTTGCAGTATTGTGTGGCAGACAGAGGCGGCTGCGCGGCGCACCTGTCCGAAGACTGCCGAAGTTACCCGACGAGCGGGAAGACGCGTTCCTCGTCGACTGTCATTTTTTGGTGTGAAATGACGCCGCTATCCAAGGCTCATAAGCTGATCATCTTTTAAGTTCTCAGTTTTTATTATTAATACTTTATCCTCTTAGGATAGGAAAAGAAATTACCACATTTTTCAGGCAGACAGGTGAATACTAGAGGAATGCAACAGAGCTAACAAGAACAATACGTACTGTGTTTCTATAAAAATATAACTGAAACTTTGACTTAATATGAAATTAAAATTACGACATGAAAAAGTTAGTCGCCTGCCACTTTTTTATTTTGGGGTCAGGAAATTTTTCGTTAGCCAGAAGGTTGTAGATAATGATATGAAGTTTTCTTTTTATTTAAACAATTTTTTTATAGCTCCCCTAGTTTTCTGACAAATATGGATTGAATAGAGCGGTGTAACCCTTCAAATTCAACTCGTTACTTTCAGCAAACTTGCCCACCAGCGAGCACTGCTTCTGCTGCTCACTCGCCTTGTACTTCGTCACCAATTTCGATAAACTTTTTTTAAATCTGGGATACAATTTTCGATATTAAATAATTATGACCTAATACTTTTTATTTATTTTACTACTAACTAGATGACCCCCCCCCCCTCCACTACTTTGCGCGGTTAATCTTTACGTAGATTGTCAGGCCTCAGTTAGAGTTGTCGGTAAACTGAGTCCATGGTTTACGGTAGTTTCAGGGGTAAGACAAGTCTGTAACCTGTCCCCACTGATGTCCATATTATTTATGGGCAGTATTCTGATAACAAGCGACTGGCACGGTGAGATTAAAATAAGTGAAAAAATAAAGCAGTCTCAAATTAAACTGAAAGCTAGATCAGAGTTGTAAAGATTACGGCATGAGGATCAGCATTTCCAAAACAAAAGTAATGTCTTTGGGAAAGAGATTTAAACAGATTGACTGTCAAATAGCAGGAACAAAGCTAAACAGGTGGACAGTTTCAAGTACTTAGGATGTATTTTCTCAAAGGATGGCAACATAGTGACAGAACTTGAATCAAAGTGCTGCAAAGCTATTGTAGTGAGTGCTTAGCTACGATATACTCTCTTCTTCAAGAAGGAAATCAGTAACAAGACGAAGTTAGCAGTGCACCGGTCTGTATTTCGACCAATTTTGTTGTACGGGAGTAAACGCTAGGTGGATACAGGTTGAGGTTACGGATATGAAAGTAGCAAGGATGATTGCAGGTCCTAACACATGGGTATTTTCGTAAGTCAGTGTATTCTAAAGTGTTTTGTACTTTGTAGTTCGATTCGTTAAAGAAACGGAGGTGCTTCTGCATTATCCCTCTTTGCAGTCTTCATTTTGTGAACAATAATAAAAATTTTGAAACAGTTCATTATGTTTTGCTGAAAGTCATAACTTTTGATTGGTTTTGTTTCATTCACATGTATCAGTTCTTTTTATTTCATCTTCAGAATCTTGTAGTTTTTAGGCAACCCATCTAGTCTGTGTTGTGCCAAAGTTGCGGTAGCAACTAGAAGATTCCGAAGATGAACGAAAGTATTGAAACACGACATTGGAACAAAACCATTCTCAACTGTTGACTGACGATAAAAGTTAATAAATTGTTTGAAATATTATTAGAGTTAGCCTATTGATTCTCATAAACCGATTATGCTGACTATATATAGTACATACAAAATTTGATGATCATTGACATTACTTGACATCATAAGTTGTGGAGACGATATGATTTATTATCTTCAAAAGTAGAAAGCCAAGATCACAATATGATTAATTATTTTATGACGAGCGGTTTCAGTAGGTTATGCCACCATCTTGTCATATAAAATTACTAGCTGAAAACCCGGCGTTGCCAGGATATTTATTTACTTATTCCAGCCTTGAGTTAGTAGTTCTCCTATCCCTTCTCTCTCTCTCTCTCTCTCTCTCTCTCTGTGTGTGTGTGTGTGTGAATCTCTTTTTTCTTCTAAAAGCATGTCATATATATGGGAAAATATTTTAAGGGAGAAAGCTGTCTCGCATAACGTACAAAATTATAAGTGCAGTATCCAAACAAAGAAAGATGGTAATTAAAATACACATGATATATAAAATTCGTACCATCTCATATTTATTGTACAATTTTTCAGGTATATATTCATTTGTAGAAGTGCTATATGTCTCTACAATCTGTTGCTAATACAATTAGTAATAAAGAAGTAACAGATTAAAACTTGGCGCATGATGGGGCGGCTATCCATGAACGTTACTGTTTATGTGCTCATATCACCTGAATTATATGTCGTGCTGTGGTACAATATTGAAGGTACATTCAGCTATATGTGTGTATACTGTCTACAAAATTTTCTGCGGCTACAGTTTGTATTGTAGAAATTATAAATTGTAACGTCATACCTAATGAACAGCGGTAAAGTAGTAACTGAGAAACGTTTTTCCTTTCATCATTTGGTTGTCAGTGAAAACAAATATAATTCAGATTTGAAATTATGTTAAAAGTTGGTCGCAAGTCGCTAAGTATCCTCATTCTCACACAGTGTATGAATAAAGTCTCGTCACATAATGAGGCGGTTTTTTTGCGATTCCTATTGTTTATGACGTCATATCTCCTGAACAATGTATTGTATGTGATTCTTAAGCCTGCAGGAACTGTTATCACATGGTAAGGAATATGTGTATTAAATTTCCTTGAAATCGGTCATGTGGTTTAGTAGGAAATGTGCAATATTGTCGCATGATGCAGCATTATTTCTCGCATCTCATTGTTTCTGACTACATACCTTGTGAACTGAGTGTCGTACTATGATAAAATTTCGAACTTACTTTCAGTGGTATGTGTGTATACTGTCTGTAACATTTCTCGCGAATACAATTAATAGTGTCCGAGTAATAAATTGTAACGTCAAAGCAAATGCTGTAATTTTACTGAATGAACGCCTTAAAAGTAGTAAGCGCGACAAACTTTTTTCCTTTCATCATTTGGATGGGGTAGTCAGCGAGTAAAGGTTTACTTAAGGTTTGAAATTATGTTTAAAGTTGGTTGCAAGACGCTAAGTGCTGTCCTTCCCAAACGATGGACTGATAAAGTCACACCCTCACGTGCCGCAAGATTGGGAAGTTTTCGATTATTTATGAAGTCATATCTCCTGAACTATCAGCCCTATCGGAAAATCCTTTCTTAGCTGACGTCTTCTACCTACAAACTACATTCCTGCCAAATTTCAGCTTTATAGGTGAAGTAGTTTTCCAGATTACGTGTTTCGTCAGTGAGTGAGTGAATGAGTGACTGTATGAATGAGTGTCCTTTTGTTTTTATACAGGGTGTTACAAAAAAGTACGGCCAAACTTTCAGAAAACATACCTCATACACAAAGAAAGGAAATATGTTACGTGGACATGTGTCCAGAAACGCTTAATTTCCATGTTAGAGCTCATTTTATTCCTTCTTTTCAAATCACATTAATCATGGAATGGAACACACAGCAACAGAACGTACCAGCGTGACTTAAAACTCTTTGTTACAGTAAATGTTCAAAATGTCCTCCGTTAGCGAGTATAGCCTACATGCATCCGCCCTCCATCGCATGGAATCCATGATGTGCTGATGCAACCCTAGAGAATGGCGTATTGTATCACAGCCGTCCACAATACGAGCACGAAGAGTCTCTACATTTGGTACAGGGGTTGCGTAGGCAAGAGCTTTCAAACGCCCCCATAAATGAAAGACAAGAGGTTTGAGGTCAGAAGAGCATGGAGGCCATGGAATTGGTCCGCCTCTACCAATCCATCGGTCACCGAATCTGTTGTTGAGAAGCGTACGAACACGTCGACTGAAATGTGCAGGAGCTCCATCATGCATGTACCACATGTTGTGTCGTACTTGTAAAGGCACATATTCTACCAGCACAGGTAGAGTATCCTGTATGAAATCATGATAACGTGCTCCAGTGAGCGTAGGTGCAAGAACATGAGGCCCAATCAAGATATCACCAACAATTCCTGCCCAAACGTTCACAGAAAATCTGTGTTGATGACGTAAATCGCGGAAGTACGGTGCGTACTAACGAAACAATTGGGTATTTTGACAATTGTCTGCATGAATTATTTCAATTTACATTTAAAGAGAAATATTAAAAGTAATGGAAATTAAGCATTTCCGGACACATGTCCACATAACATATTTTCTTTCTTTGTGTGTGAGGAATGTTTCCTGAAAGTATGGCCGTACCTTTTTGTAACACCCTGTATAGATGTACATTTAACGCAGAGGTGGACAATGAGCGAGCCGCGCTCTCGGAGCCGCCTGCCTGAGTGGGAGCAGAGCCGCGAGCAGCTGGCGTCCATCACGTAGTTCCTGCTGAAAAGACTAGGTGGCGTTATGCGCAGCCAACGCGCTAACGTAGCCACAGAAATGCACCTGGCTGAGTGCATTATAAAATAACTTATAAAGATAATAGTGCTAAACTCTTTAGTATCTAACTCGAATGAACAGATTCCACTGCTAGTGGTATCTCCTGAAAAATGCTATTATGTTTATAAGTAACTTATAAACATAATACTGGAAAGTCTTCTCTAAAATGTCCAGTGCGTGCAGTCGAGCCGGCAAATATAAAGATAAGAGCTAACTAAGTGCGCCAGCAAGCATGCAGACCTCTAGCGGCAACTAGGATAATTACGGCCGAGCGCGAACGCTGCTGCTCTTTTTCCAGACTGAGCTGGAGCGTTGCTCATTGAGCCGATTTGTGCCCACCTCTGATTTAACGCAATGTTGCACGTACTGTTTAACCCATTTCTTCCAAAATATAGAAATTGCTAAAAAGTGTTATATTTAGTGATCAGGTTCTCTTTAAAATAATTGAAATAACATTACAAATATTACAAACTAGCAATATGTGTTGTAATTTGCACCACCCATAATGTTGCGCTGTTGACTAGTAAAAAAAAATGAAAAATTTAGTTTTTGTGATCACATTCTTCTATTTGTTCGAACTGTACAATATTGTCTATTATATGATAACTCTGACTTACATTGATGGTATCACTCATTAAATATTGAAAAACACTCTGTGCGAAGCTGAACTTGACATTTCTTGTGTATGTAGATCGTCTGACGTTTGGTCATCTTGCATCTTTTTACGAAGTGTTAAGGTAATTGTGAAACTTTAATACATGTAATTCATGTGATATGAGCACATAAACAGTAACGTTCATGGAAAGCCGCCCCATCATGCGCCAAGTTTTAATCTGTTACTTCTTTATTACTAATTGTATTCGCAACAGATTTTAGAGACATATAGCACTTCTACAAATGAATGTATACCTGAAAAATTGTACAACATATAACTCAATAAATATGAGATGGTACGAATTTTATATATCATTTGTATTTTAATTACCTTCTTTCTTTGTTTGGATACTGCTCTTATAATTTTGTACAATATGCAAGACAGCCTTATTCCTTAAAATATTTTCCCATACATATGACATGCTTTTAGAAGAAAAAGGAGATTCACACACACACACACACACACACACACACACACACACACACACACACAGAGAGAGAGAGAGAGAGAAAGAGAGAGAGAGAGAGAGAGAGAGAGAGAGAGAGTGGGGAGGGATAGGAGAAGTACTAACTGAAGGCTGGAATAAGTAAATAAATATCCGGGCAACACCGGGTCTCCAGCTAGTAATTTTAAATGACCACAAGATGGTGGCGTAGCCGATAAAAACCGCTCGTCATAAAATAATTAATCATATTGTGATCTTAGCTTTCTACTTTTGAAGATAATTAAATAAGATCTCCTCCGCATGTACAGAGAGAGCAGTGAAGGCCTTTTTTAACACATGTATGGTGATTTTTGTATAGAAAGTCCATTTCGACTGCATTATGTAAGGCTAAATTTTGTGTTGCGTGTACGCAACACTGGGAAGAAATGGGTTAACCCCCATTCTTTAAACTATGTAAGAAAACCACCTTGTATAATTTTATATGAGCAGATCCTTATAAAGTTGTTTGTTGTTGTGGTCTTGCCGGCCGCGGTGGCCGAGGGGACTGAGGCGCTTCAGTCACGGTCTGCACGGTCACTACGGTCGGGGGTTCGAATCCCCCATCGGGCATGGATATTTGTGCCGTCCTAGTTCGTAAGTAGTTCATAAGTAGTTTGTAAGTTTAGGGACTGATGACCCAGTAGTTAAGTCCCATAAGCTTTACAAACATTTGAACATTATTTTGTTGTGGTCTTCAGTCCGGAGACTGGTTTGATGCAGCTCTCCACAATACCCTATCCTGAGCAAGCCTCTTCAACTTCACATAAGAATGGCAACCTACATCTGTCTGAATCTGCTTACTGTATCCATCTCTTGGTCTTCCTCTGCGGTTTTTATCCCACACACTTCCCTCCAACGCTAAATTCACAATTCCTTGATGTCTAAGAATGTGCCCTACCAATCTATCCCTTCTTTTAGTCAAGGTATGCCAGAAATTTCTTTTCTCCCCAATTCTGTTCAGTACCTCATCATTAGTTACGCGATCCACCCACCTAATCTTCTGCATTCTTCTGTAGCACCATATTTCAAAAGCCTCAATTCTCTTCCTGTCCGCACTGTTTATCGTCCATGTTTCACTCCCATACAAGGCAACACTCCATACAAATGCCTTCAGAAAGGACTTTCTGTGGTGTCGCACATGTACAAAGTGCGCGCCACCTACTTTCGCCGCGCGCCGCCATGCACGCACGGCGCGGCGATCTTACGACGACAGCCACGAGCGCCCTCTGCGACAACTCCGCTCGTGGCCACCACTGAAGGACTTGCCTCTTCGGACTGAGGTAGCAACGAGTTAGGACCTTCGTAATCCGATAGGCACGAGTGAAGACTTTGCTATTGTACAGGCACTAGGCAGGCCTCTAACAACTATGTATCAACATTCTGCAGTACTATGTAAAAGTTAAGTATTGTTACATTCTGTGCAAAATATATCTCTTTCTAATTTACTCTAGTGTTTGTAGTTTCTGGCTGCTCCCCTCCGTACCTGCACCGGCGTGCTGTCTTGTTACTGTGTCGGTCTCGTTCCACTCGGCCACCGACACCTACGACGAGGCTGGGACACAAAAGCGGCGACGAAGTTGGGACACAAAAGTGGCGACGAGGATGGGATAGAACCTTGGACCAGCCCGCTTGCAGCAGCCAGACAGCAGCAGTCGGAGCACGCAGAAATTGCTCCCGCCCACCCACCCTTATTATAACATTTTTGGGGGAACATATTCAGTTACGTGTTTTGTGGACTTTTTTGTTGCAGAGCGTCCTCTTTCATATTGCATTTGTGTTTTGTTATAATTTACTTGTATGCGCGGTGCCTAATCGGTCAGCATGGCCACTACCCCGAACCCAAACTTAATGGAAATTATTCAGTTACAGACGGCGCAAATAACGCAACTCCTCCAGGCGGTGTCCCAGCTCACAGCGCAGGCAGCTAACCAACAACAACAGCCGCCGCTTCAGCAGCTCACACCTGCCGCCGCAACACTTCCTACGTTTCGCCAATACAACGAACGTGAGGAAGAATGGAGCGACTATTTCGCACAGTTTCAAGAACTCGTCGCGGCTCATCAACTTACAGGTCAGACTGTTAAGCATCTTTTATTGTCTGTGGTGGGCCCCAAAACTTTCGTGTTACTGCAAAAACTATTCCCTCACGCATCTCCTCGTGATGTAGACTTTGAACAAATTGTAGATGCACTAAATGCTCATTATGAGAGAAAAGTTCTGGTAGCCGCTGCACGATACCGATTTTTCAGACTTAAAAAATTACCGCAGCAGTCCCACCAAGAGTGGATTACGGAATTGAAGGGCTTAACCCGCCAATGTAAATTTACTTGCTCTTGTGGACTTTCGTATAGTGACGTGATGTTGAGGGATGCGATTACGCAGAATATTCAGGACCCCAGAATTAGAGCAGCAATTCTGAAACAGTCTGACCCCTCATTAGACAGTGTACTGCAGCTTATTGAAGCGCATGATACTTTTGACTTAGCAGATGTAGAAATGCAAAGCCACAGTGTAAATTCAGTGTGCCGCAACGGACGCTTTCCTAGCCGTAGTTCTCAGTATAGCACTAGTGATTCTTATTTTTCTACCGGCCGTGCTGAACAGACAGTGAACAGTAGACAGTGTAAAAGTGCGACGCAAAGGTCGCCCCGTAGTGTTAGACACAGTAATTTGAATAACGGGCGCCAACGCTCATTTCAGAAAAATGTACGTAAATCTTGCCCCCAGTGTGTGTCTCGCCACAAGCGTGCTCATTGCCCTAGTCGCAACGCAACCTGTTATCAATGTGGCAAATTGGGACATGTGCAGTCTGTGTGTATGCAAATTAAAAACTCAAAGAACAGTAACGTTAGAAACAGTGCTTCGCAGAGTGCGAGAACAGTTCATTCTGTAAATGTTATACGGGCTGTGGAATTGAACACTTTCCTTGGATCTCAATTGCAAGAATGTAGTTCTGCACCTATGGCAAATCTATATAGTGCACAACGTAGCAAGCGCCGACGAGCGCGTAAAACAGTGCAACGGACAAGGGTTCGGGACAAGCAAAATGACTATGAACAGTGCATTCCTGTAGTGAAAATAGTGCCTTCTGCAACTGCTCCTTGTAATAGTGCCCAGTACTGTGTAGCTAGTGACAGTAGACACCAAGTAGCTACTCAAAAGTGTAGTGCAGTAGTTAGTACATCTGGAGTAGCTTCGCATTGCGCGGACGCCGATCCGGCGGTAGTGTCATCTAGTGACAGTGTGGTTAATCCGCTGCGTGCCGAGTCTGCGCCGCTTACTTCACTACGCGGCCCGTGCAGACGCAGCAAACAAACCGTAGCAGACGTTGCCCACATTCGCGCACCTGTCGAGCGCCGCAAGCAGAAACTGTTTGTGACTCTCTTCATAGAAAATAAGACGGTGCAATTTCAGCTTGATACTGGTTCCGCTGTCACATTAATAAATAAAGATACTTATGAACTTCTGGGTTCGCCAAAATTATCGCTGTGTCAACAAGTGTTAACAGCTTATACAGGTCAAAATATTCCCGTGCTAGGAACGTGTAGCCTGCCTGCCTCTTTTCAAGGTGTTACGAAAACAGTTGCTTTTGTTGTTCTTCAGGCCAAATCTACGCAGAACATTTTTGGACTAGATGCTTTTGACTTGTTTGGTTTATCAATTCAAAGAGATGTGCTTCAAATTTCGTCAATAGTGCTTCAGGATAAAATCAATGCATTGTGTGACAAATACAGTGACTTGTTTTCGCCGGAACTAGGTTGTGCAAAAGACTTCGTGGCACATGTGACTTTAAAAGAATCTGCAGTTCCAAAATTTCGTAAAGCTAGACCAGTGCCTATCGCATTGCGTGATACAGTTGCCGAAGAACTTAAACGTTGGCAAGATAGTGGGGTGATTTCTCCTGTTTCTGCGAGTCAGTGGGCCTCGCCTATAGTAATTATACCCAAGCCGTCAGGAAAACTTTGTCTCTGTGCGGACTTCAAATCAACAGTGAACAGTCAAACAATTGTCGACACTTATCCCCTGCCCAGACCTGAGGAACTGATGGACAAATTAGGACAGTCCCGCTTCTTTTCTAAGATTGATTTAGCAGAGGCATACTTACAGATTCCACTTGATGACGAGTCAAAAAAGTTTTTCGTCATTAATACTCACATGGGCCTTTTTCAATTTCAACGCCTACCCTTTGGCAGTTCTTCCGCTCCCGCTATTTTTCAGCGTTTTTTGGAACAGCTGACAGTTTCTGTACCGTGTTGTTCGAACTATTTAGATGATATTGTGGTATCCGGACGTACAGTTGAAGAACATTTAGCAAACCTGGAGTGCCTTTTCAAAGTTTTGACTGCAGCAGGTCTACGTTGCAATAAAGCAAAGTGTTCGTTTTTTCAAACTGAAATAGAGTACCTAGGCCATGTGATTAATGCCCAAGGAATTCATCCCTTACAGTCACATCTTCGAGCAATCAAAGACTTGTCTCCTCCTAAGAATGTGCATGAATTGCAAGCAGTGATGGGAAAGCTTAACTATTATTTCAGGTTTATTCCCAATGCCTCTCAGATTGCAGCTCCACTGCATCACTTAAGTAGGAAGAATGTTCCTTTTGTATGGTCTAAAGATTGTCAGGTTGCCTTTGACAAACTAAAGTCGGCACTACTCAGTGATGCATGTTTGATTCCCTTTGACCCCCAGAAGCCTGTAGTGTTAGCAGTTGACGCCTCATCGTACGGTCTGGGCGCGGTAATCTCACATCGCATTGGATCTCACGATCGTCCTATTGCTTTTGCATCCAAGCTACTGACGCCAACGCAACAGAATTACAGTCAGATAGAAAAGGAGGCCTTAGCAATCATTTACGGCGTCACAAAGTTTCATCATTATCTCTATGGCAGAAAATTCTATTTGTTGACATACCACAAGCCTCTCACGTCGTTGTTCTCACCCACAAAGCCAATTCCGCCACGAACGGCACAAAAGCTTCAGAGATGGTCCTTGATATTGTCTAATTATCAGTATGAGATTTTGTACCGACCTACCACTAAACATGCTAACGCGGACACACTTTCCCGACTTCCGGTTGGCCCGGATGTATCATTTGATTCTTCAGAAATGGCATGTTGTCAGATAGACTCCAGAGATGCTTCCGCTGTCGCAGACTTTCCTTTGAACTCTCGTCGGGTTGCACAGGAAACAGCTGCGGATGCAGACCTAAGTGTGGTAGCACGTTTTGTTCGCTCAGGGTGGCCTGCCAGAGCCAAAGACATTGATCGGCCTCTGGTTCGACGTTATTTTGCACAACGTCATGCATTATCTTTAAGTCAGGGTGTACTGTTGTTGCATACCGACAACGACCAAGCAAGAGTGATTGTTCCTCGTTCCCTGCAACGAGAAGTGTTACGCCTCCTGCATCAAGGACATTGGGGCATTGTTAGGACAAAGCAACTGGCCAGACGTCATTGTACCTGGGTTGGTATGGACGCTCAGATAGAGAACATGACGTCACAGTGTACTGTTTGTGTGGAGCATCAGGCGGCTCCTCCGCAACGTTTCTCAGATTGGCCACGCCCCAAGGGACCATGGCAACGTTTACATATTGACTTTGCCGGACCATTCTGGAATACGCGCTGGTTAATGGTTGTAGACGCTTTCAGCAAGTTTCCTTTTGTGATTGCCATGAACTCAACGACGGCGTCTAGTACAATCAGTGCCTTAACATCAGTGTTTTGCATCGAAGGCTTGCCTGAAACTATCGTCAGTGACAATGGACCTCAGTTTGTCAGTGCGGAATTTCAACAGTTTTGTCGTGTGAATGGCATTCAGCATATCACCACCGCACCTTTTCACCCTCAGTCCAATGGTGAAGCAGAACGTTTCGTTCGAACATTCAAGTCTCACATGGAAAAGATGAAAGGTCAGCACTCCAGGCAGCAAGCTCTTCAAATTTTCCTGTCTACGTATCGGTGCATGCCACGTGACGGCCCGTCTCCTGCCGAGCTGCTACACGGCCGCCGTCACCGCACTCTCCTTCACCTGCTGCAGCCTCCCACGCACCGAGTCGGTTCGTATGGCGCTACGCGTTTTCAGGTTTCCACGCCGGTGCTGTACAGGGTGTTTGCTGGCAACAAGAAGACATGGTTGCCGGGCACCATTCAACGCGTGCTTGGTCGCAATATGTTTGTTGTACGTTCTTCCACAGGGTCGGAGCTGCGGCGCCACGCAAACCAATTGCGCCTGCACAGGCCGCGCATTCCTGTCTCCGGTTTCTTGATTCCAGACCCAGTTCACCGCCAGGGAGCACAGCCACATCGTTCGTCCCCGGACTACGAGATCCCTATGGACGTCGACGTACATCCGACGCAGTCGTCGCCGCCGCTGTCGCCGCCGCAGATGACAGCGTCACCGAGAGGGACTCCGGGACCGTGCGGACCCCCCCAGCTTGGGCCACGCACCTCAGAAGAAGATGACCTGCTCCCTCTGGGCGGGGGCGGGCGCCCTTCCCCAGGTTTCGGCGGGTTCCCTGGAGGATCGCAAGGCGGATGCCGGGGCGCGGACGGCGTCTCGATCCCGGCCTCAGCTACGACGCCCGTCCCACCAGTAACGCCCCCGCCCAGGCCCTCCTCCCAGTGCCGTCGCCGTGGCCCTCAGCCCTACGCCACGACGGCGCGGCGGTTTGGGGGGGAGGGGTGTGGTGTCGCACATGTACAAAGTGCGCGCCACCTACTTTCGCCGCGCGCCGCCATGCACGCACGGCGCGGCGATCTTACGACGACAGCCACGAGCGCCCTCTGCGACAACTCCGCTCGTGGCCACCACTGAAGGACTTGCCTCTTCGGACTGAGATAGCAACGAGTTAGGACCTTCGTAATCCGATAGGCACGAGTGAAGACTTTGCTATTGTACAGGCACTAGGCAGGCCTCTAACAACTATGTATCAACATTCTGCAGTACTATGTAAAAGTTAAGTATTGTTACATTCTGTGCAAAATATATCTCTTTCTAATTTACTCTAGTGTTTGTAGTTTCTGGCTGCTCCCCTCCGTACCTGCACCGGCGTGCTGTCTTGTTACTGTGTCGGTCTCGTTCCACTCGGCCACCGACACCTACGACGAGGCTGGGACACAAAAGCGGCGACGAAGTTGGGACACAAAACTTTCTAAGGCTTAAATCAATATTCGATGTTAACAAATTTCTCTTTTTCAAGAACGCTTTTCTACCCATTGCCATTCTGCATTTTATATCCTCTGTACTGCGACCATCATTTGTTCTTTTACTGCCCAAGTAACAAAACTCATCTACCTCCTTTATTGCTTCGTTACCTAATCTAATTCCTTCAGCATGACCTGATTTGCTTAGACTGCACTCCATTACCCTAGATTTGTTCTTGTTAATGTTCATCTTATATGCACCTTTCAGCACGCTGTCCATTCCGTTCAATTGCTCTTCCAGGTCCTTTGCTGTATCTGATAGAATTACTATATCGTCGGCAAAACGCAATGTTTTTAATTCTTCCCCCTGAACTTTAATTCCTTCATCAAATTTCTCCTTGCTTTTCTTTATAGCTTGCTCAATGTACAAATTGAATAACATTGGAGAAAGGCTACAACCCTGTCTTACTCCCTTTCCAACCACTGCATCCCTTTCATGCCCTTCAAACTCTGACAACCTTATAAAGTAAATAATTATATTGCGATCTTGGATTCCTACTTTTGAAGATAACTGGCTCTACCGAAATTCAGGATGCCCCAACATACCACCCGTCCAATAACGAATTTTGTGGCCAAACATCCCGCCGGAGCTGCCGCCCACTTCCTCGTGAGGAGTTATTGGTAACGCTACTACGCCTGAGTAGCTCGGCAGAGCTGAACGCCGCAGCCAGTGTTGGTGTTGGTGTTGGTGTTGGTGTTGGTGCTTCGTTAAATAACGGCGGCATCGGATTTATCGGGAGGCCGCGCGCGGATGGCCGCGCCGAATAAATAAGATAGCCATCTGGTAGATTTATGCCCTCCTGCCGGAGTGGGGAGCTGGTGACGAGATATACGGCCCGCTGCGCCGCTGGCTGGGCTTCCACACGCCGCCGCCGCGTCGACTGTCGTGTTGCGTAGCGTCGCGGTGTTTGCGCAAGCGCGTAGCGCCGCTCGCGCGTGCCCGATACGCCGCACCGGGGATAGTGTTTACGTCGGCTAGCCGACCTATCGGCAGCCTGACCCGGGGCCAGATGTCACCGCCTGCCGCAGGGGATTCTGGGGCACTGGGATCCGCGCCACAGTGCTGCTACCTAAACCTCTTAACGCTCACACAAACACAGTCGCATTTCGCTATTTCCCTTTGCTTCTCCATATTTGTGACTGGCTGGAGGACTTCCCATGTAATAGAACGCAGTACGTTGTTATAGACGACGAGTGTATCGTCAGAGCCGCGGTGGAGTAGCCGAGCGGTCTAAAGAGTTTCGCTGCGGACCGCGCGGTTGCTCGCCGTGTAGGTTCGAGTCCTCCCTGGGGCATGTGTGTTTGTCCTTAGGTTAGTTTACCTAGGTTTTAGTTCTTTGTCAGCTACAGACTGATGACCACGCAGTTTGGTCCGATAGGTTTACAAACATTTGAACATTTTGTATCGTCACGTGTGCCCCAGGGCAGTGTAATAGGACCGCTACTACTTTCTATCTACCTGGTGATCAAAAAGTCGGTATATATTTGAAAATTTAATAAATCACGGAATAATCTAGATAGAGATGCAAAAATTGAGTACGTTGTTATCGACTGCGAGTGTTTATCAGAGACGAGTGTAGCGTCAGGCGTGCCCCAGGGCAGTGTAATAGGACCACTACTACTTTCTATCTATATACCGGGTGATCAAAAAGTCAGTATAAATTTGAATACTTAATAAATCACGGAATAATGTAGATAGAGAGGTAAAAATTGACACATTTGATTGGAATGACATAGGGTTTCATTAGAATTAAAAAAAAGTGCAAAAATGTCCCACCGATGACGCTTCATTTGATCAGAAAATCAATAATTAGCATAACAAATTTAGACAATTCAAAGATGATGTTCTTTACAGGAAATGCTCAATATGTTCACCATCATTCCTCAACAATAGCTGTAGTCGAGCAATAATGTTGTGAACAGTATTGAGACACTGTCCGGATTTATGGTGAGGCATTGGCGTCGGATGTTGTATTTCAGCATCCCTAGAGATCACGATACACTTGCGACTTCAGGTTGCCCCAAAGCCAATAATCGCACGGAATGAGGTCTGGGGACCTGGAAGGCCAAGCATGACGAAAGTGGCGGCTGAGCACACGATCATCACCAAACGACGCGCGCAAGAGATCTTTCACGCGTCTAGCAATATGGGGTGGAGCGCCATCCTGCATAAAAATCGTGCGTTCCATCAGGTGTTTATCAGCCAGGCTGGGGATGATGCGATTGTGTAACATATCGGCGTACCTCTCACCCGTTACGGTAGCAGTTACAAAAACAGAATCACACAGCTCCTCGAAGAAAAAAGGCCAGATGACGGTAGATGTGGTTCTAATAAAAACCCATGTCATTCCAAGAATGTGTGTAAATTTTTACCGCTCTATCTACATTATTCTGTGATTTATTAAGTTTCAAATTTATACTGATTTTTTGATCACTCGGTATAAATGATCTGGTGGACAGAGTAACTTGTAGAATGAAACTTTCACTCTGTAGCGGAGTGTGCGCTGATATGAAACTTCCTGGCAAAAATTGCGTGCCGGAACCGAGACTCGAATCTGGGACCTTTGTCTTTCGCTGGAAGAAGTGAGGAAGGACCTTGAGTCGTACCGGGATAGCTCTGTGGTAGAGTGCTTGTCTTCGAAAGACAAAGGTTACGACAAACAATTTTAATTTGCCTGGAAGTTTCAGAGTACTTTGTAATATACGGCTGTTTGCTGATGATGCTGTGGTGTATGCGAGGATGTCGTCTTTAATTGACTGTAATAGCATAGAGGATGACTTAGTCGAAATTTCGTCGCGGTGGAGAAGCAGAGCGGTCTAAAGCGTCTGCGGTTGCTCGCAGTGGAAGTTCGAGTCCTCCCTGGGGCATGGGTGTGTGTGTTTGTCCTTAGGTTGATTTACCTAGGTTTAAGTAATTTGTAAGCTACGGACTGATGACCACGAAGTTTGGTCCGATAGATCTACAAACATTTGAACATTTTCGGTCAAAATTTCTAGTTGGTGCGAAGAATGACAGCTAGCTCTAAACGTAGAAAATGTTTAAAACGTTTGTACGTCCACGTCTTGAGTATTGCTCAAATGTTTGAGACCTGTAGCAGATCAGTTTAAAGGAAGACATAGAAGCAGTTCAGAAGCGAGCATCTAGGTTCGTTACTAGTAGGTTCGACCAATGCGCGAGTGTCACGGAAATGCTCCGGGAACTCGAATGAGGATCGCTAGAGGAAAGACGACGTTCTTTTCGAGAAATTTTGTTGATGATCTTTAGAGGGCCGGAATTTGAGGCTGAGTGTAGAACGATCTTACTGCTCCCTACTTACATTTCGCGTAAAGCTCACCAAGACAAGAGAAATTAGGGCCCGTGCAGAGGCATATAGACGTTCATTTTTCCCTCCTTCTATTTGGGAGTGCAATAGGAAATGGAGTGCCTAGTAGTAATACAGTGTACCCTCCGCCACGCACCATACGGTGAATTGCGGAGTATGTATGTAGATGTAGATATTTCGAAATTTCTTCAAAATTTATTTCCAAAAATAACTGTGGTAAGCGGAAATTAGGGGAGTTGCTGGTATCGGTGACAGTTACTACCTGCGATTAAGAAAACTTTATTTAGAGACAGTGACAGAATCAGTGATTAACAGTTATTTGAAACTGACAGAAATAAAGACTTTTCAGGTAATAATTAATTGACAGCTGTGATAAAAAATTTTCAAATGTTTCTAATCCTATGGGACCAAACTACGTTGGTCATCAGTCCCCAGTCTTACAAACTACTTAAACTAAGTGAAACTAACTTAACGACACACATCCATGCCCGAAGGAGAATTCGAACCTCCGACGCGGGAGGCCGCGCGATCCGTAACGTGACGCTCCAGACCGCTCGGTTACTCCCGCGCGGCACAGCTGTGATAGTTGTAAGTAATAATCAAATAACAGATTGATAATTGAGGCGATCAATTACAAAATTCAACATGACCCTGTGCGGGGAAACGGAGAAAAGTGGGTAAAAATTTAGGTCATTTTAATCTGAAATGAAATATCTGTAAAAATTAAATTAAGTGCCGGAAATTATTTAAAACAGATTTGTGATAGCTGCTATAAAATACATTGCAAATTTTCATAAATAACTGTAAATCTTCAATGGACATGTTGACTTTCGGAAAGCACTAGAGAACTAGTTTAGTTTCGGAACCAACAAACATAGACACAATGAAGTTTGGAACAAATATTAAGTCATGTTTAATTCATAGTTTCAAGGAGATCCAGGACTTAATACGAAAAATTTGTGCCTGTGCATAAACTACAGATAACCTTTGCAGGAATAAAATTAGATACGTTTCAGAACCATTCTTGCCTTTATCGTTTCCCTTCAGTTTTCTTCCATGTAGTGACATCTCGTTTTACTACTGCGTCTTAATTCAGTGGCAGTAAAAATACGTTCAAAAACTCTGACACTAGCCTCTTCGCCATCCATTTCCCTCAGCATCTTTACAGTCACTGCGCGAATTTTTTATACAGATGTTCTCAGGAACCTACTTATGCTTGTTATATGCTTACAAATATCATCAATACAACTCTGTTTCGCCCAGAAGCATACTGTTCAAGTAACACTGTTTCTTTACAGTCTTGTCGGAGTTAAAAAATATAATGGAATCGTTTGGCATTCTAATACGACCGCTTGTGGGTACTTTGCTTTAGTACATTCATTACAGATATAACAGATAATCATCCATGTTAGAAACTTTGAAATTCACATTGGACATACAAAGTTTCGGAACACAGCATGCAGGGGACATACAAAGTCTCGGAACAAAATGCCAATTTCAGTGCTTAATATCCATGGAACATGAGAAGTTTTTGGAAGAGACTCTTCTATCACATTACAAAGAATGCTACATAGATTCTGGAACAAGCGATATCTCGATTACTGTAAGTAATAAGCAGCTTGATCGACCATTATGTAAAATTATAGAAAGCCGCGGCGGCATGGCCGAGCGCTTTGAGGCGCTATGGTACGATGAGCGAGGCCATACGCCGTCGCGGGTTCGAATCCCTCCTCAGGCATGGATGTTTTGCCTATCTTTAGTATAAGCTAGTTTATAAGTAGTTTATAAGTTTATGGACTGATGACCCCACAGTTAGGTCCTATAAGCTTTACAAACATTTGAACATTTGAATTTTAGGAAATCACAGAATGGAAATTCATGACCTCACAGTGCAGGGTATCACCTGCAATTACTTCCAGAAGGTTATTAATAATTACGAGAGGTTTCAAAAAATCACAAAGAAATACTGTAACTGTAATAATTGTTTTGAATAATAAGCAATTACAGATTAATAATTATTATTGGCGATACCGCAATTGCCAATTGATGGACAATTACGTCAAATTTGTGAAAAATCACAGAATAGAAAATGGTCTTACTTCACCATGAAAAGTAGCAGTTAGAATCATTTACAGATAACAATTAATTCCACAAAGAGCAAATTTAATATGAGATATGCTACATTTTAGAAAATGACAGAATAGAAAACTTAATAGTGAGTTGAAAAAAGGTACACATTCCGGAAACAGAAACTTACGGCAAATCAGAAAAAAAAACTGTTTTGTAAGAAAACTAGTTATACAGAAAAATTTACTATTGTGGTTGTGTACATTTAACTGTAGCAACCGATAACCTTATATATATATATATATATATATATATATATATATATATATATATATATATATATATTCTATACGGTACCATGTAACTGCGTAAATATGTTAAGAAATATGTACCTTTTTAAACTCAGTGCTTTTAAATACACAAACTTCATCGGAATTTGTGGATTATGCTAAAATGTTTTCAGAAATAAGCAAGTAAAATTATTCAATCTTGGTAAAAAGGCAAAAAAATGTATTTCAAAACTGTTGCCTACCTATATTTACAAAGAAAAAAAAATGTTTTTCGATTTAACATTTTTCAGTGTTGGACTTTTATGATAGACAGTCGTCAATCTTCTTATTCTGCTGGATCAATAGCTGAAAAAAGCCTTGTTTGAAAAACATTATAAAAATGTTCTTCTTTATTTTCAATAACATTTATATTTTTGGTTTTATTTAGTAGTATGCTATATATAGCCCATAAATGTTATTTTAAATATGTTTCTATTACTCTTAACTCATAGGTGGATCAGTTAGTCATCAACATCGTCTTCATTAACGTCTCTTGTATCTCTGGTTGGCCAAGGGAGTTTTTCATCAGAGTTCGATGCTCATCCGGATGTAGTGTATAACTTTCTGGAGATCCGGCAGTTTCTCTTTCTTTATGAGAACCTTTCCCGTTGGATATGCCTTGGTGTCAGGAAGTTCACAGTGTTTGTTTCTTCAGCTTGAAGGTCGATTTTACGGGGTTGTCAATATGGGCGGATGTTTCAACGAACCATTTTGCATCACTTTCGAAGATGAAGTGTCTGTATGTGGTTATTTTGAAAGTAACTGCTCTGCATTCTACACTTATAGGCTGTTTCACAATGTACTGTGGCCACCAGTTCTTGAATTCCAAAAATAAATCACATTGCATTGATCTCCCGGCCGAATGACGATAATTACACTCTATTGAATTAAATAAAACTTTAAATTAGAGCCATTTCCGAAAATCACATCACACCTCTCTATACTCACTTCTGGTTACACCTTCACAGATTCGCACACTGCCGGCTCTACAAGAAACATCTTTGCTGATCTCTCAGAAAGCAAACGTTGACTATTCTACTTGAGACCAGCTTTTTCTGCTAACTTACCACCAACTACGTTATCACAGCACCTCAGGCGCACACTCACACATTTGCTCAAGGAGTGAGAGCAAAATATGGACGAAAATGGTCTTCATAGCTTATAGAAAATTCCGATATTGAATCCATTGCGTTACTATCCTCCATGTTCTGCAGTGTTTTGGTGCTTGACTGCACTAGGTTTAGATAGAATACCAAAGTGCGGCGAATGAAAAATTGTGCCCGTCCGGGATTCGAACCCAGGATTCCTGCTTACTAGGCAGGTATTCCATCTAAACTTAGTACAGTGAAGTGATAACTGATCGTAAATTGCGGTTTATTTCATTCATTGAACGTCCAAATTGTCAAAAATATATAAAATTTTGTAATTAACAAAATTTATTTTTATCACAGTTTTTAATATATTTGCAAAATTCTAGAGTTTTATACACCTGTAAGAATGGTTTGTATGATGTGAAAAACTCATTGAAAAGTGTACCTATAGCGACAAACACAGCCAATAGTAACTGATAAAATTATGAAACTTCACTAGTGAATGAAAATTGTTTTGTTATGTTTTGGAGCTCCCACTGCTATAATTGTGAATCCTGAATTCTGTCCGATCACGCTGACAAAGTTTTATGATTTTTTTTCTAAAAGTACGGACAGTGACAATTAAAATGTCTTGTCGTGCCTCTCCTGCGTTAATTCCACCCTCTTGACGTCCTACCCCTCTTAAACGAAGTTAAGCTAACCTGTGGACAACACACACATCCATGCACGATGCAGGATTCGAATCCCCTACGCGAGAGGCCGCGTGATCAGTAACGTGGCGCTCCAGGCCGCTCGGCTAATCCCACGCGGAAGTACGATGAGAGACAAGGTGAAAGGATTTAGTATGTTCGTAAGGCAAAATTTTTCGTATGTAAGCCGAAACGAGTACTTAGGCATCTAATTTCCCACTTTTCCGTCAGTCTTTTACAAAGGAAAATATTTACATTGTTTGTGCTGCAACAGGAGCATTCTTGAGCTGGTAACAGTAAAAGATTAGATCGCTTCCCCTGCTTACTTGATGTCAAACAGATACGATTGGTACATAGTTCGTCAGCAGCAGTGAACAGCACTGGTAGGGGCCCGCTTTGATCACCAGAAGTCCGTCCGTCCCGCGTACGCACCAACTTGGAGCTTTCGTGTGCTGGAACGGAGTACTGGCGCGTGTGTGGTGCAGACGGAGCGTTCACTTTGGACGTCTCGAGGGCTTCGGAGAGGCGGCGGGCGGTGCAGCAGCAGTTGGTGCCCCTGCCTCCCCTCCCCTGGGGGGTCGGTGCGCGCGTGTGAGGCGTCGGCAGGCAGCGGCGCGTGGGCGGCTTTGTGACGTCACAAAGGGCCGCGCCGCCCTGAGCTGTGCCTAATGAGCGGCGGTCCGCCGCCCCCGCCGCCTCCGCCGCCCCCACCGCCCCCGCCGCCCCCGGCGTGCCCCGCGCCGGCTCCCGTCCCAGACACGCTGCTCGCTGCTGCTGGGGCACAGGCTGCACTACACGGCACACGTTACTGCCAATAAAACTGTACACGTGGGGGTGTCACTGTACAACTCCAAACCATGCGAAGTTCGGGTCAAGGTAAACAAGAGGCACTTGAACAGTCCGTGCAGAGTCCTTTTTTTTTCTTTCTTTTTGTGGTTTAAGGCGCACAACTTCTACGGTCATTAGCGCCCAGACAAGAACTTAGATTCACTAGATCTCAAAAAAAAAAAAAAAAAAAAAAAAAAAAAAAAAAAAAAAAAAAAAAAAAAAAAATCGGTGACTGTCAGAAAATCAAGAAGAGGCTAAAAACGAAAGATAAAGGACAATGAAAAGGGCCAAATATCCTTCGATAAGTTGGCCTAGTTGATAAAACGCAAAACTCGAGCAGCTGCTCGTGTGTCATCAGCTAAAATTTCCTCCAGTGTAGACGGAAAGTGAAGGGCTACACGGAGATGATTAAAAATTACGCAAGACAATAAAACGTGTCGCACCGTCAGCAATTCACCGCAGGAGCACAGCGGTGCAGGGTCGGCGGTTAGCAAATGACGGTGGCTGAAACGACAGTGACCGATCCGCAACCGGGCCAGGATGACCTCCTCCCGCCGAGAGGGGCGTGAGGAGGTCCTCCAAGCGGTCGGGATCGGTTTGACAGTTCGCAATTTATTGTTGTACAGTGAAAGCCACGCACTGTGCCATGACGACACGATACTCCGGCGAAGAGCCCGTTGAACATCGTCCGGTGGGATACAAAAGGTAGCCATGCGAGGCAAAAGAGCTGCGGCCTTGGCTGCTATGTCGGCGGCCTCATTCCCGGGCACACCCACATGGCCAGGGACCCACAGGAAAGAAACGTGACAGCTGTCATCTGCTAGCAACTGGAGGGAGCGTTGGATCCGATACACGAGAGGATGGTTCGAGAAAGGGTCCTTAAGACTCTGCAGGGCACTAAGGGAGTCCGAGCGGCGGCACCACGGCGAGTATCCAGGTCCAAGGTCTGTATAGGAGAGGTCTGGTCCATACACTTACTAAATCCTATACGTATTATAAATGCGAAAGTTTGTATGTTTGTTACCGCATCACGCTAAAACTACAGCACTCGAATGTTCAAATGTTTGTAAATCTATCGGACCAAACTGCGTGGTCATCAGTCCGTAGCTTACAAACTACTTAAGCCTAGGTAAACTAACTTAAGGACAAACACACACACCCATGCCACAGGGAGGACTCGAACCTCCACGGCGAGCAACCGCGCGCTCCGCAGCGAGACGGAAACTACAGCACTGATTTAGATGAAATTTCATATAGAGTTTTCTTATGTCTTGGATTAGGACATAGGCTACTTTTCAAAATGTTTATTACAAGTTATTTATTTGAAATATATCCATAGAAATACGTAACGGTTATAAGAAGCTTCTAATAAAACAGCAGAAGTACTCTGTAGGGGATGTCATGTTTAGCCACGAGGACTAACGCGTCATGTCATAAACACCCGTTATTTTGGGCAATGGTTCGTGTCCTGCTATAGTGAACTTTTGTTCTTTGTTATTGTTATCTTTTTTACTTTCGAATTTACAAAAAGATTCTGGGATACTGCCAAAACGGCTTAACTGATTTATAATTACATACACTGAATGTTGGCGTTTATGCCGCATTCATTTTCATTTGTTGTAACAAATAAAGGAAGTATGTATATAAATTGAAGGCTTTAAATAAAATTTGCTCTAAGTACCATGGCAAGAAAAAACATTGACGTTTTGTGTAGAATGGGATCTAGATACCAAGCCCTATTTTGTGTACAAAGCGCGAACTGCCACGTATAAATAAAGTACGTAAGCTGCAACGAAAGTAGTACATCGTATTACGACGGTTCATCGGTATTTTTCAACTGTTTTCCGTAATAACGCAAACGACTGCTTACACGTTTATAAGTATAGAAATATGGCGGCGAGACTCCACTGACACCATTGATACTGTATAGTATATGGCATTGCCAGTCTAGTAATATGTAAATCAGTGTCCGTATATTTGTACGTGTTGCATACAAATCTACATTTTTGTTCCAATCTTTATGAAATTTTGTACACGTAAGTTTCAATCCGTGAGGATGATCGCCGTAAGTGTAAGAATCACGTACGATATACAGTTCACGAGATATGACGTCATAAACAATGAGATGCGCAGAAAACTGCTGCATTAGGGACAATTCTGCTCATTTTCTCCTAAACCACTGGACCGATTTCAACCAAATTTAATACACACGTTCCTTACCGTGAGGTACAATTGCTATAGGGTTAAGAATCATATACGACACATGATTAAGAAGATATGACGTCATAAACAATAGGATTTGCAAGAAACTGCCACATAATGCGGCGAGACGTTATAAATGTGCTATACGAGAATCAGAGTACTTAGCGAGTTGCAACAAACTTTATACATATTGCCAAACTTGTATTAAACTTTCTCTCGCTGAAAACCATAGCAAAATGATGAAAGGAAAAAAAGTTTCTCGCTTACTACTTTTCCGCTGTTTATTGAGTGAAACTACGGCTCTCGGTATGACGTTACAATTTATAATTTGAACACTACAAATTGTAGCGACAGGAAACTTTACAGACAGTATACACGTATGTAGTTGAATGTAGCTTCTAAATTGTATCACATTCCGACACGTAGTTCATGAGATTTGAGCACATAAACAGTAACGTTCCGCTGATCATGGTCTAAGGCTACGGCATTGGTCATGACGTTACAATTTATAATTTCTGAACTGCAAATTGTAGCCGCAGAAAATTTTACAGACAATATAAACACATATAGTTGAATGTACCTGCGAAATTGTATCGCAGTATGACTCGTAGTTCATGAGATATGAGCACATAAACAGTAACGCACCAAGTTTTAATCTATTACTTCTGTACTACTAATTGTATTCCCAAGAGGTTTTACAGACATACAGCCCTGATACAAAAGGAATATATACATTAAAAATATCAGGAATAAATAAGTACCCGGGCAACGCCGGGTTTTCAGCTAGTACTAAATAAAAACTAGACCGCTTACTGGCGCTAGTGTCGCGTCCCCACATTGAACGTGACAGAAGACGCCATTTGCAGGGAAACAGTGCGTAAACATTGGTCGTTCCTATGCTGCTTTTAATTGTAGCAGGAAGAAAGCAAGCAAAGACGAAGACGGAAACAATGCTACATTTCACATTTCAGTCATTACTTGTATACCGTATAGTACTTTCATGGAGAAATGATAAATCATAAGCGTTCGTTTTTGTTTAGATTTCCTGTAACAAATGATTCTCTAAAAGTGAGAAAAGTACTTTCTTGAATATGCTGACGACACCGCCTTCCTAGCCCTCGCCCCCTCCCTTGCCCGTTCGCAGTTTCTGCTCCAGTCCCACCTCACCGAGTTCGCCTCGTGGTGTAACCGGTGGCTCTTAATCGTAAATCCAGACAAATCCCAGGCAATCGTCATAGGTCATACCACCCGCTTCTTCCGTCTCCACGATTTCTACCTTATCATCCACAACCGCCCAATTCATCACACCCCCTGACCCTTGACCGCAAACTTTCCTGGACTCCATACCTCAAATCCCTCCGCGAGAAAGCTCTGTCCCGCCTCAACCTCCTTAAACTCCTTACTGGCCGGACGTGGAGCCTCCACCCTTCCACTGTCCTTCACACCTATAAATGCATCATGCGCCCCGTCCTCTGTTCCTTCCACCCCGCCTGGATATCGACCCCTCCTACCTTCTACAAATCCTTACAGATCCTGGAACGCCACGCCCTCCGCCTCGCATCCCGTATCCGACTCCCTTCCCCCACGCGGATCCTCTATGACCTAATCCCCTTCTCTCCTACAACACCTCGAACATCTCCGACTCCTTTACATTACCCGAAAAATAGAGTCCCACAAACCCTCTGGTATACCTTATTCTCACCGATCCCGGGCCTCTGCCACGCCTCCACCAAACTATCCCTCCCAGCCTTCACCTACATACACTCCGTATCCTTTCCCAGGGCAACTTCCGCACCCTTCCGTTACCGGATAACGCACTTCGTCCCGATATCTACCCCTCCTACCAACTCTGATCCCTTCCCCGTGGCATCAGCGCCCCTCCACTCTCTCCATCTCTTCCCCCGCTTGGCTACCCCTCTCCTATGCGCCGAGCCTCGTCAATCCCTCTTTCCCCTCCTTTCTCCCTCTCCCATCCCCTCCCCCCACCCCCGCGCTTTCCCCATCCCTGTCCCACCTCCTCCCCCTGCCCCCTCCGTCCCGCGGGGGCGTCACGACCTTTTAAAAGTGCACAGTGCTAGTGTGTACAGTGTCTTCTGTGTGGTTTTTAATCAGTGCCTCCACGATCAGTGTCAACGAGTTTTACCATGTGCGCCGTCAACTGTCTTTGTATATCTTCCAATGAACTTTCAAACCGCCGCCGTGGCTTTGGACAGTTTTACTGAATATGTCTGCTTTTATTACCGCTTGATTGTACCTATTTTCGTTCTCCCATATATGTTTGTCTCATTGTTCACTGACGTTTGTACAACAACTCAACTTGTCAATTGTTTTTAAAATCTCTCATTTTTTATTCATCTGTTTTATGTTCTTCACATCATTTCATGACATGTATTTCTCAGGGCTGAAGAGCAGCCGACGCAGCTGCTGCCAGCCTGCTGACTGTCAATAGTTGGCTTTAAAATGACAATAAAGAGAAAAAAAAAGCACTTTCTTGCATCTCATGTGCTTATATTGCCTTTGATTATAAATTACTAAAACCATTAACACGATTAATGTACTAAGTTTAGCTGAATGAAAAAGTAGGCATATGAGAGGTATTTAGATTTTTAATCATATATATAAGTATGATGCAAAGGTAGGTCAAATAATTGCTTTTAGAAACTTACGAGGTGGTGATTGCACTTCATAAATGGTAAACATTTGATCGAATGTTGCATACTGAATCACTTCGAGATACTATGTCTATTAAAATGTAATGTGCGAATGAGATGCCTATTTAAAGTCATATGGGTTATTACAGTTATTCATACCCAAATTCGAGCATGTTGAAAGAAAAATTGTATGTAATATGGAAAGGTATGAAGACAAAATTGTGCTATACAAAAATAAGCGTGTAAAACGTCAAGAGTACTCCGCAAAAAGTGAACAGGACCTGACAGAAAAATTACGTGAATTAAATAATAATCGCACACTCTGCTACTTTACAAGTTTCATGGAATTATCTTTTGCAAATAACTGGATGCAAAATCGCTCCAACTAGTCAGAAAAGAGCCTGACATTCATAAATTTCGTGTCTCTATGCAGACCTGTTTCGGAAATTAGGACATTTTATTCATTTAAGAATATTTTTTAAACAGACTGCAATACTCAGTTTTTTTAAACTAACATTTTTTTTTTAATTTTGTGCTTCATTTTGCTCTCCTTGTGTCTCATATACTTCAAATCAGAACCCCAGTTACTGGTATTCTTCCCTGGAAATGGCGGCGATCAGCTGCTTCAATTCGGGGACAGTTGCCTCGCTTCTCCGCTATGGCGTAGTAGGGGCTTGATCTGGTCACGCTACCATCATCCTTTGCGATGGCGGCAATTTTGGCTCCAAATGTTTCAGATGTTTGTATAGCTTGTGGGGCTTAGCTACGGGGTCATCAGTCCCTAAACTTACAAACTACTTATGAACTAGCTAAGACTAAGGACGGCACAAATATCCATGCCCGAGTGGGGATTCGAACCCCCGACCGTAGTGGCCGTGCAGACCGTGACTGACGCGCCGCATTCCCCTCGGCCACCGCGGCCGGCTTTTGGCTATAAGCCGCGGCTGTAGCAGGCTGTATTCAGATAATGTTTGTCACCAGAAAGTGTTCGTTGCATATAGCAAAGAATGTAAAATTGCGATGGAGTATGCAAGTTACGGAGAATCTTGCTACATCTATTCTCATAGCAATGTATATATGACATGACTAACAATAGAGCCACCGCTGTGAGGAAAAAGTAGCCTTTTCATTAACAATATTCTGATTTCGCCCAATCGTATCTGTCTAAATAAGACGGTACGTGTTTCTTCCTGATTTATTATTATTATTATTATTATTATTATTGGTGTGCAACCACGCCGAATTTCATAACATTTACAAACAGAAATTAATTTAGAGTAAGAGAGTAAGACACACGCGAGAATTCGTATAGAAGAAAACTAGTATTAACAAAAGCATGCCTGAAGGCTAAAGTAACGGCCGTTACGAAAGAACGTGGTGCAATCGGTCATGCAAGACATGAAAGACGGAATCAAACAAGAAAATCTGAGAAATATTTAGCATACTTGCGGATACAGTAACGATGCGAAAAGTCAGTTAAAAACAGCCAGGAGATTCAAACACACTAAGTTTACACAAAGGCTGAAGGTCACACATGTGTATTCTAACGCGAACAAAACAGGACAAAAATTATCGCTGGAATGAAAATGCAAATAATGAATTTACACTGAATTTACTCGAGTTCTGTAAATTAAGAAACACTTCGCTTCGCATAACAAAAGAATTACTAAAAAAACTATCACTGAAAACCAAGACTGCTTGATCACAAAGAAATCAAGTCCCAAGAGCATGCCTTCCCCTCAGCATGATTCGGTGGAGTACTAACTTCCACAGTCGTCGGATCCAGAATGAAAAGTGAAGACTGAAGCTCTGAGACCTCGGAAAAACATTCCCTCGCCATACACCGGATGTAGAGCGCGCTAAAAGCGACGCAGAGTGCGTTCAGATTCTAGTGTCTACCAACCCTTGCTCCTTCGCCAAGACAATTCCCTCTTCAACGGGTCCCAGAGAGGTCTTCTGTCAAAATGAACTTATACAAATTTTTAGTGCTCACATCATGAGTTTCAAACATTGTTTACAAAACGTCACAAAGTTAAGGCGTCCAAGCATTAAGTGACAAACGTGTCTACTGCTACGTCCCACACCGAAATATATTGATGACCAAAAAGTTTCAGTATTACAAATAATTTAATAAACACGTCAAGAATTAACTTTACAAATTTAACATTTAAGATTTCTTGTCCAGGTTTGTGTGCATAAATGAGTTTATAGGTGTGTGGTATTTATGATGCTTGTTTTGATTCCTCAATGGGCATTGCCAGCTGATTCTGTATAATTATGGAATTTTGCTGATTTATACAACAGATTAATGAGGTTTTTGTGTATTATCAGTTGGTATTTTGGTGAGTGTACTATAGTGTAATTAGTTTTTTATGTTTACAATCTGATTTAAGGTTGATTTTAAGAACGTATATATATATTATGTGATATTTGTTAGCAGTAATTTACTACGGTTCTAATGAGCGATAAGGTTTCACTGGCGTATTTTTTATACATTCATGGTTATTATGATTTTGAATAATGAGTGAATGTGTTTTTTGTATGTAGCTTCGAGATTTCAATCAAATTTGGTTTGTATGGTGCTAATGTGGTGTGTATGTTGTATGTTACAATAAAATGTGAAGTTAAATATATGAAATGTGCCATCATGGCAAACTTTTATCATAGGTGTCCAAGCTAATTTCAGCCGTATTAGAGGCGTTACAATGTGATTTAACTACGAATATGACAGTGATATGGTATTTCCCATTGATCGTAGAGGTACATATGGTTGAACCATTAAGGAAGGTGGTTGGATGTTCACATATGGAAATATTACAAGCAGTCCAGTGAACCCTCTGCCAGGCACGAAAATGTTATTTGCAGAGTAAATATGCAGGTGTACATCTAAATGTAGATACATTTATTCTTTTCCATCACACCTGAATGTTTGTAACCTCATCACGAAGTCACCAAATATATTAAGTCTTTTAAAAACTAAGATGCTGAAATGTTTGTAAACCTCGTGGACAAATCTGCTATGGTCATCAGTCCCTAGAATTACAAAGTACATAACCTAACTTATCCTAAGGATAACACACACACCTATGTCAGAGGGAGGATCCGTACCTCCGACGGGAACCAACGTGCAGTCCGTAGAATGACACGTTAGACCACGCGGCAATTCCATGCGGCTTTCAGCAATTAACAACTGAAATCCGTAGAAGAAAAACACACTTCGTTGCTAGGAACTCTGTGTTGGTTTTTTATTGTAGATTATCCGTTTTGGCATGCAATGATACCAGCATCTGATCTCTTTTAATGTCCACTAACCAGGAGGCCATATAGGTATCGGATTTTAGAATTTTTTGATATTTATAGTTAGTGAAGTTAAAAACCCAAATATCAGTAAGCCAAAGCGATTCGACGCAACTCTCTAAAACTGTCGATAAAATCCACTTTGAAATTTTGCAAGTACTTGTGAGTAACAATAATTAAAACAATCGCTGCATCTTTCTGTGCAGCTCAGGTAGGAGCGTTCTGTCATTACAATAGGGTAGGTGGTTGGAATCCCGCCCTGACAGATTTATTCATTTTTGTGTTTGAATAATTACACAGTTTTAATCTCTAATGGCAATTTTAACGAAAAATGCACGTATTTTTTAATCGTAATTTTCTATGTATTATAGAAGGTTGTTAATAATGATGATTTCAATAGAAAACGTAAGTTACACTTTTTATACTACTGGCTTCACTATTTAATCGATGTTGTAAAGCCATATGTAAAACAGCAAAGATTTCTTTTACTGGTTGATTTTTGGAGTGGTTAGACACATCTCGTGTTGTACAATGAAGTTTGTCGAAAAGACAAGTGTCTTCTAACGTGCACCGTGCAAGTAAACCCGGCAAAGTGCACCTCATTGGTGCAGAATTGTGACGTGTATTTCTACATCTACATCTACATACATACTCCGCAATTCACCGTAAGGTGCGTGGCGGAGGGTACACTGTACCACTACTAGGCATTTCCTTTCCTATTCCATTCCCAAATTGAACGAGGAAAAAAAGAATGCCTATATGCCTCCGTACGAGCCCTAATTTCTCTTATCTTGTCTTTGTGATCTTTACGCGAAATGTAAGTAGGCGGCAGCAAGATCGTACTACACTCAGCTTCAAATTCCGGCCCTCTAAATTTATTTAACAGAAATTCACGAAAAGAACGTCGTCTTTCTTCCAGCGATCCCCAATTGAGTTGCCGGAGCATTTCCGTGACACTCGCGCATTGGTCGAACCTACCGGTAACAAATCTAGCTGCTCGCCTCTGAACCGCCTCTATGTCTTCCTTCAAACCGATCTGCTGCGGGTCCCAAATACTTGAGCAATACTCAAGACGTGGTCGTACAAGCGTTTTATACGCGGTCTCCTTTACAGGTGAAGTACATCTTCCCAAAATTCTCCCAATAAACCGAAGTCGGCTGTCTGCCTTACTCACAACTGTCCTTACATGCTCGTTCCATTTCATATCGCTCTGCAATGTTACGCCTAGATATTTGAACGACGCGACCGCATCAAGAAGCTCACTACTGATGCTGTATTCGAACATTATAGGATTGTTTTTTCTACTCATGCGCATCACCTTACATTTTTCTACATTGAGAGCTAGCTGCCATTCTTCGCACCAACTAGAAATTTTGTCTAAGTCAACCTGTATGCTATTACAGTCAGTTACAGACGACACCCTCCCATACACCACAGCATCATCAGCAAACAGCCGCAAATTACAACTTGCTCTGTCCATCAGATCATTTATGTAGATAGAAAATAATAGCGGTCCTATCACACTCCCCTGGGGCACGCCTGACGATACACTCGTCTCTGATGAACACTCGCCGTCGAGAACAACGTACTGCGTTCTATTACTTAGGAAGTCTTCCAGCCAGTCACAAATCTGTGAACCTATTCCATAAGCTCGTATCTTCGTTAGCAGTCTGCAGTGTGGCACCGTGTCGAACGCCTTTTTGAAGTCGAGAAAAACACAATCCGCCTGTTGCCCTTCGTCCATGGCTCGCAAGATGTCATGTGAGAAAAGGGCAAGCTGAGTTTCACATGAACGATGTTTCCTAAACCCGTGCTGATTCATGGAAAGAAGCTTTTCCGTTTCAAGGAAATTTACTATATTCGAACTGAGAATATGCTCCAAAATTCTACATGAAACCGATGTCAACGATATTGGCCTGTAATTGTATGGGTCAGTTCTCTTTCCTTTCTTATACACGGGAGTCACCTGCGCTTTTTTCCAATCACTAGGAACTTTGCGCTGAATTAGAGATTCGCTGTAAATGCAAGCTAAGTAGGGGGCCAATGCCGCAGAATAGTCTTTGTAAAACCGAACTGGTATTCCATCCGGACCAGCAGACTTTTTCGTATTTAGCTCTCTCAGCTGCTTCTCTACACCGGAAATACCTATTGCTATGTCCCCCATTTCGGAATTAGTACGTTGATCAAATGATGGTATATTTGTGCGGTCCTCCTGCGTGAAAGATTTCTTAAAGGTTAAATTTAGAACTTCAGCTTTCCGTTTGCTTTCTTCTATTACTGCCCCGGAATGATCAACTAGTGACTGGACAGTGGGCTTTGACCCGCTTATCGATTTTACGTAGGACCAGAATTTTTTCGGGTTCTCGGAAAGATCTTTTGCTAAGGTATGGCTGTGATAATTATTGTATGCTTCACGCATCGATCTTTTTATAGACGCACGAATCTCTACTAACTTTTGCCTGTCATCATTTGCGTGTTCTTTTTTGAATCGAGAGTGCAACAGCCTTTGCTTTCTCAGCAGCTTTCTAACATTATTATTATACCACGGTGGATCTTTTCCATCCTTAATCGTCTTTACTGGCACATATTTCTCTAACCCTTCATTAACAATGCATTTAAATTTAGTCCACAATTCCTCTACATCCATAGTCGCAGAATTAAACGATGCCCATTCAGTTTCTAAGTGCGATCGTAACCTTTGCTTGTCGGCTTTTCCCTACAAAAACACGCTCCTAGCCTTCTTGACTGGTTTATGAACTTTGGTGACCATCGACGCTATTACGATATCATGATCACTAATTCCTGTCTCTACACAGACATCGTTAATAAGGTCAGGCCTGCTTGTGGCTATAAGGTCTAGAATATTTCCATTGCGCGTGGGTTGCCGGTTTAACTGCTCAAGACAGTTTTCGGAGAATGTGTTCAAAAGTAGCTCGCAAGACTGCTTGTCTGTACCGCCTGAAATGTAACTAGCGAGGTCCCAATCTATACTCTTAAGGTTGAAGTCACCTCCGACTAATATTGCATGGCCCGGATACCTATGCACTACCTGGTGTAGACTTTCCTTGAATGATTCTAAAACTGCTACAGCAGCACTGGGGGCCGGTAAAAACACCCAACTATTAACTTTACTTCTTTTAGACCTGTTATGCGTGCCCAGATAACTTCACAGTTACTTTCAACCTCGATCTCAGTAGAAACAATATCTTTGTCCACAGCGATGAACACTCCTCCTCCAGTTGTATCAGATCTATCTTTCCGATATACATTCCACGCTTCGCTAAATATTTCTGAACTTGCCACATCATCATTTAGCCAGCTTTCGGTGCCTAAAACTATCTGAGCGCAATAACTTCCATGCAGCGCTGCAAATTCGGGAACTTTGTTTCTAATACTTTGTAAGTTCGCGGCTAATATTTTTATGTTCAAATTTTTGTTCCGAACGTGGCCTGAATTCGCTGTTTGAATGCTGACAGGCGAGTGCTCATCAGAGTTAGCGTCTAGCCTAAAAAAACCCCGTGTGCACTCCACAAGTACTCTGCTACCCGAGTAGCCGCTTCCTTAGTCTAGTGCACCCCTGATCTATCTAGGGGCACCCTACAATTCCCCACCCGATAACGCAGATCCAGAAATCTGCAGCCATGACTGTCACAGAGTCGGCGAAGCCTCTGGTTCAGACCCTCCACTCGGCTCCAAACCAAAGGACCCCGATCAACCCTGGGAACAATGCTGCAAATCGACAGCTCTGCTTGCACCCCGCGTGCGAAGGCAGCAGCCTTCACCAATTCCGCCAGCCGCTCGTAGGACCTGAGGATGTCCTCAGAACCCAAGCGACAAGCGTCATTGGTGCCGACGTGAGCTACGACTTGCAGTCGACTGCACCCCGCACCCTCGATAGCCGCCGGCAAGGCCGCCTCCACATCTCGGATGAGGCCCCCCGGCAAACACACCGAGTGCACGTTGGAATTCCTTCCAGATCTAGACGCTATCTGCCTAAGGGGCTCCATCACGCGCCTGACATTGGAGCTCCCAATAACTAATAATCCCCTCCCCCCGTGCACCTGCTCGGACCCTGCTGAAGGAGTGGCCACACTTTCACTCACAGGACGAACGGGCGCGGACGGACGTCCAGCCTCCACATTGGCCTTCCGCCTCGAGCGACGCGAACGCCGTACAACCCGCCACTCCCCTTGCGGAGAAGGCGGCTCGACGACGTCCGGTACGCCTGAAGGTGCCTCGGTAGCAGGGACAGAGAGCGTAGCGTGAGACACCTGAGGTGTCCCACTCGACGAACCAGACTCCCCACCATCGCTGCACTCCGAGACGGCAGCCTGAAGACGGCTGACCGTAGCCAACAGCTCGCTCAGCTGTTCGCGAACCGCGGCCAACTCCTCCTGCGTCCGCACACAGCAGGCACACATCCTATCCATCCTATCGATACAATTAACAGCAATTTACAACTTTAAAGAAGCCTAGTACTCTAATGAAGGCGGCTGGCTGCTGACTTAACTGTGGTCAGTGGTAACTACACTGTCGAATCAACAAAACTGAGTCCGGCAGCTTTAGCGCTGTTAACGCTGCGGCACTCGTGGCAGCTGGCACTGGACTGACTGATAACGAGCCTAGTAACGGTCTCTGACTTGTTTTGCAATACACCGGTCAAAGACGAAGACTAAACACAACGGTATTTATCAAAAACGATAGAATAAACAATTAAAACAGTAGTACAAACGAAATCTGCAAGTACGCGGGAATAAACCTCTTAAAACAGTACCACCGAAAATGAACCAGACTGGCAAATCAAACCTGACACAAATCAAATTCAGATACTTAGCGCTGTTTACGATGTGGCACTGGTGACAGCTGGCACTGGCCATCGCCAAGTAAAAAATTTCATTAAGCGGCTGCAAAACTGTGCCTACCTGATAGAACGAGAACGTGAAGTGACTACTGACAGAGAAGATTGAATCAAACTTTATTCAATTATTCATCACCAGCTGTCCTCGAAGAAATGATCAGGTATGTGTGGTTCGCTTTTAAACTGTGCGAGATAAGGGAAATCTTCTTTAAGGTAAGTGAAGTTTACTTTCCGGTTCACTTATCAAAGAAGAATTGCGACTATAAAATTCCAGCATTTGTACGATGTGCTTGATGGCGTGAAGATTATTGTTTCCCATCTTTGACCGATGCTTATCACCTTGCCATGTGTGGTATCACATCGAAATGAAGGATAATTTTTTTGTTATTTTTTTTCCAGTATTGCCACAAATATGGAATTTGCAATATTTTATCTTCTTTTTTTCCTTAGTTTAAATTATCATTATTGAGAACCTTTTATAAAAAATAGAAAATTACGAATAAACAAAACTATGTGCATTTTTCATAAACTACCATTAGGTATTAAAACGGTGTAAGTATTCGAAAACAACGAAAAAATATATCTGTCATATCCTGGATGCAAACCACAGACACTATGGTTGCGTGGCCAGGACGCTATCATAGCTGTAACTGTTTTAATTATTGGTAATTACATATACTTGCAAAACTTCAAAGTCGATTTTCACGAGAATATTTGAGAGTTGTTTCGAATGCCTTTGTCATAAATATAACAAAATTCTAAAATCCGATTCCCATGTGGTCTACTCGGAAGAGTAGGCTACGGGCTGTAGACGTTTATTTCATAAAAAGTGTACACGGTCATGGATTGTCACTATCACTTAATTTAATAATGATTTTATAAATGTTTTCGTTACAAGCGACAAACCTAGGCTGTACCCTTTTTTTTCGATAAAACTTGTACAGACCGTATTCTATTTTTCGTGAATGTAAAAAAGAGAGCAGATGATAGCAATATTGCTTGCCGAAACTGGCAGTCCAGAGAAAGTTACTAATATGGCGTGTTTGGCTACGAAATGTGTTGTTACTTTTAGTGAACTTTAAAATCGCCTCTCCATCGAACACAAGGACAACAGAAACTGTATTTTTGTATACAAATTTGTTGCAGAAACTAGTACAAAAGAAAGTTTATTTCGTTGTAGAATGTTCCGTTAGTTCTTCGTCGATTATTTGATACACGATCACTAATAAAAACATTTTTGATACACGATCACTAAGAAAAACACGACAATATTGAAATATTCCACAATACATATTGCTTAGTACAAACAAGTTTTCGGCTGTTACGCCATCATCAGGTTCAAAGGTTACTGTAAACAAACGTCAAGACAAAGATTTTACGACATGTGCATCAAAGAATCACGTAGATAAGCAAAAGATAAACGTTGTTAGGCAAGTATATTAAGAAGTAGTCCAAAATTATTAATTATTGACTCAGTAGCTAAGAAAATTAAGTTACAGTTTGAAAAAAATTACATGGTATTTGTTACAAAAATAAGCAATAATTAGGCAAAGTTAATAACATGACAATTGGTACATGGGTGTTTAATCGTAATAGAAGGTTACAAGGGGCAATTAGGCCTATAGTGCCTTCGGTAACTTTTCGAAAAGGTGATAAAGATATGTCACAATAAGCCTATAACAAAATACAAAATATTACAACAAAATATTCACAGACGGGGTGAAGGAACGTGTGACATTCATAACAGTTTGGTACTACTATTGGTAAGCAATATATATGTGTGACAAATTATTCCAGATGACTTCCAGTAAACGATTCCACTTAAGCCACGTGATAAACATTTAGTTAAAATAATATAAAACATAGGCACTATTCGTGAACGTTTCGAAAAGGTACTAAAGAGATCTGTATCACTGTAAAACTATTACAAACCGAAATAGGTCTACAATGAATTATTCACAGACAGGGTGAAGGAACAGGTAACTTACCGTAGCAGTTTAGTAGGCCTATTGGTAAGCAATATATATGTGTGACAAAGTATTGCAGATGACTTCCAGTAAACGATTACACTTAAGAACTGTGGTAAACATTAGGTCAAAATAAAAGTAAATCCCAGGCAAATTGGATAACATTTCGAAAACGTGATAAAGACAAGTGTGTCACTATGAAAACTATTACAAACCAAGAAGGCTACAATGATTATTCACTGTTATCATAAGTTACCTGTTCCTTCACCCTGTCTGTGAATAATCATTGTAGGCCTTCTTGGCTTATAATAGTTTTGACAGTGACACACTTTATCACATTTTCACACTGTCTGTAAATATTTTGTTGTAATCCTATTTGGTTTGTAATAGTCTTATTGTGACATAGATATCAACTGTGTAACAATTGTCATTTTGTTAACTTTTCCAAATTATCGCTTATTTTTGTAACAAATACTATGTACTTTATTTTCCAAACTGTCGCTTACTTTTCTTAGCTACTGAGTCAATAATTAATAATTTCGGACCACTTCTTAATATACCTTCCTAACAACGATTATCTTTTGGTGATCTATGTCATTCTTTGATGCACATGTCGTAAAATCTTTTCCTTGATGTTTGTTTACAGTAACCTTTGTAGCTGATGATGGCATAAGTACTAGTTTGTACTAAACAATAAATATTGTGTGATTCTTGTATTTCTCCCGGAAGCTCACCCGCATTTTGAAAAAACACCAGGTTGGAACAGTCTTTTCGTCCGCGAATAAAATTCGTGCACTGGTTAGGTGCGCCAAAGATGATTTCGGTTTGAGGAATGCTGGCGCGTACCAGATTCCGTGTCAGTGTGGGAAGTCATATATTGGACAGACGATGCGTACAATCGAGGATCGATGCGTTGAACACCAGAGGCACACACGATTGATGTATCCGAGCAAGTCGGCCGTCGCTGAACATTGTTTGTCGGAGAATCACGCGATGGAGTATGAACGCACTAGGATTCTGGTACAGACGTCGAAATACTGGGACTGCGTCGTTAGAAAGGCCATTCAAATTTGCTGAAGTGACGGCCTCATAAACCGTGACTTGGGCTATAATCTTAGCAAAGCTTGGGAACCAGCGATTGGGTCAATTAAGAGTAAATCTAGCAAATGGAACGTAGTGACGACCACGGGGGCAGAGCCCTCACATCGACGTCATCTCAGACGCCGTCGCAATCGGTTCCACTGCGCGGCCGCGGCGCGGGGCGTGGACCACGGAGGGGTCGATCCGCGGGTCGAGGGTATATAAATCTCCCGCTAGAACCCAGTTCCCTTCGAGCCGCCGTAGCGTGCGGATGTTCGTGCCGACGTGTTTCCAGGAGCTCAGTCCGTCAGTTCACCTGATGATGGCGACATGTATGATCGCCGAAATATATATATATACAGGGTGTTTCACTAAGTGTGATTGCCTCTGTAACTTATAAAATAATAGGTGACGGAAAATTTTAATGCAGTAGGTCAACACAAGAAATGTTACACTTTCTGCGGAGCTATGAACAAAGTTTATTGTATCATTTTCCAAAGAGTTACAGCACAAAGATATAATTTTTTTAATGGAACAATAGTTTTTTTTCTATCATGCATTGGATTCGTTGAAACCAGCTGCGTCAAAATCAATTTAAACTACATTCCTATCACTATTAGTTTGGGAGCTACAACCCTTCGAAGTTTAGGGGGCGGAGGCTACGACAGCGTAGCTAACTGGCTGGTGGTCATGAGACATTGGGCAGCCTCCGTCCCCGGAACTTTGAAGGGTTGTAGCTCCCAAACTAACAGTGATAGGAATGTAGTTTAAATTGATTTGGACGCAGCTGGTTTCAACGAATCCAATACACGATAGAAAAAACTATTGTTCCATTTATAAAATGATATCTTTGTGCTGTAACTCTTTGGAAAATGATACAATAAACTATGTTCATAGCTCCGCAGAAAGTGTATCATTTCTTGTGTTGACCTACCGCATTAAAATTTCCCGTCACCTATTATTTTATAAGTTACAGAGGCAAACACACTTAGTGAAACACCCTGTATATATTGTGGAATATTGCAACATTGTCGTGTTTTTATTAGTGACCATGTTAATTTATTTGTTTGTGTGGTGGATCGACAGTAAAAGAAATAAACGTAGAAAAATGTAAATGTTTTAGTCAGTGATAACAGTTTCGAGGAAGAAGTCGGGTCACGTTTAAGTTGTTGTGGGGCCGGGCAGTAGACCTCGTAACACTGGTGGTGAAATTTCGGCATCCAGCGCCTTCTCTGGCTGTCTCCGGGCATTCCCGCGCCCCTCCCTGCCTCTCCATCTTCCTCCCACACTGACTGTAGCACAGAGAGAGAGAGAGAGAGAGAGAGAGGGTTGGGTAGGGGCTGGGTATCTGTTGAGCGCAATAAAACTGGGCCCGCCAGCCGCCAGCTCGGGCGACAGCCACCACCACGGCCGCCGCCCGGCCGCTGATGTGATTGCCTCCCTCGCTGCACACCAGACGCTGGCTGTCCCCGTGGCGGGACGGGACGCATTTGCGAGCTCAGCGCTGATTGCCTATCGCCAAGTTATCGTCGTAAAGCAGCCGAGCTGCCGAGCTACGTACGACGCCAGTTCCTGGCCTCGATCCAAAGGAAAAGTTCGACTGCGTGTCCCGATACTTGCTATAAACTTAAATTAACCCCTAAGCACAGAGAGAAGAAAGTGTTGTCCTATATTTTAGAATCCAAGCAAAAGAAAAAAAAAAAAAAAATCGCACTGACGTGGTTTACGGCCCCTTTTAGATTTGTAGTTTTATAAGTTTTGCAAACAATTTGGACAAAAATAATAATCTATATATTAAAATAAATTAATTAATAACAGTGTCTGAAACCCTTATAGGGGGAAAAAAATTTAGGTAGTGGTGGGTTTAGAACCACTCGCCGTCAGCGTCACAGTCCAACGCATTACCTACTACACTACAATTAACAGGTAGAAGTTGCGTTCTTTAATTTAATACTATTGATGGAAGTTGTTAACTGATGCTAATATGCCATTTGTAGACACTAGGTTATCATTTATCGTACGAAGAACGATGTGTTTTTGTTGATTCTTCTGTGCTCCAATGACAGCGTGTAAGCTACAATAAGAAAATCACCAAATACGCAACGCAAGATGGCTTACGACAGAGAGAGTTCTGAGCGAGGAATGTCACATGACATCTGCGAACGACCGGTATTCGTTAATTCAATGGAGGGTGTCAATACTCAGTTATTTTTGCAAGTATCTCTTAAACGATACGAGATATGAAAATAAGATAAGGGAATAAAGTTCTAAAGAATTTTCTCCTCTATAAATTCGTTTATTCAATTTTCGCGTCAGATTAACGGTTTATTTGCAATTAAAATTACATTAGAAACGGCTTTTTTTGGTATCACTAACGTATTATTTGAAAAAGCGAGATTCTGGACTCTGGTAGCCAACAATTATCTCTGTAAAATTTGGTGCCGATCGGTTGAATGGTTCGACCTAAAAAGTGGGAATATGTTACAGCCAGACAGACATCGTCAATTCGCCGTTATTTTTGTACATATCTGTGCAACGATGCAGGATATGAAAAGATGTAGAGAATTTTCCCCTCTGCCATTTAGGTTATTCAATTTTCGTGTCAGATGAACGGTTCGTTTACAATTACAATTATATTACAAACGGCTTGTTTGGTGTTACTACCGTATTTTTTGTTCGAAAAATTTGAAAAAGGGAGGTTCTGGTGTCTGACGGCCTACAATTATGTCTGTAAAATTTGGTGCTGATCGGTTGAACGGTTCGTCTTAAAAACAGGGAACACGTTACGAACAGACAGACAGACATCCCAAAATCGCCGTTATTTTTTCAAATATCTCTGAGATATGAAAAAAACATATGAGAGCAAAGTTGTAGAGAATTTTCTCCTCTACAAACTCGGTTATTCAATTTTCGTTTCAGATAAATGGTTAAGCCGTTATTTTCATTTAAATTTAGAGCTGTCAAAAGACTATCGCAAAAGCTCAGCTCACTTTTAGTGTTACTAACGTAACGTAAAGTGAGCCAATAAAGAATCAAGACGGTTTTTTTTTTACTGAAGGAATATTTATTCTCACTAATTGCTGTACACCTTGGACTGGAAATCATTTTATAGTAGAATTTTGTATTGTGATTAGCTACTTTAACTTCAGCTTTAAGAATTTATACAAAATTATATTTATTACAAAATTATAAATTTTAATACGTCTGCAATTATTCATGTTCCTTTTCCTCGTAAACTATTAAACCAACCACTGCCAAATTTTCACTGTGTTATCGTTACATACATACAAACAAACAATTATACATAGGCAATTTTGACTACCTTTGCTAGATATTTATTTACAACATTTTACATATTTATTGTGGAAATCGGTGTAATTTTTTCAATATTAGCTTAAACGAAATATTTTAGTATTTAGCTCTGTGTGTTCGTTTGTTACACTATGAGAAATGTATCATCATATATGAAGGCATTGTGTCACAGATGTACAGACGAAAAGGCGCATAAGTGTCAGAATATGTAGTTTACGGGAAAATGAATTTAAAGATTAAAGTCATATTTCTGAAATTATAACTTCTCATCAGATATTCCTAGAAATGCGCGCCCTATGGAGAAAAAAAATCGCAGTTACGATTAGCGTTTGATCTTGCAGAAGCTCTCAAAATCCCTCATATATTTAATAAAGAAAAGGGTGATCTCCATATACAAAAGGTGTAGAAGAAAGATAGAAAAGTAAATGCAATAAAGAGGACGAGCCTAAAAACAAAAAGGTAATGTCTCTATAGAAACGTTCAAGACAAAGGCAAATTGAGTCCCTCCGAAGAGGATCAAGGAAAAGAGACTAAATGCATTGCGTGTGGAGAAGGAGACTGGATTCAGTGCTATGACTGCAAGGACTGGGCCCATGAAAATTGTGTTTATATAGATTCTTCCGATATTTATTATTACTGTGATGTTTGCAAGGCCAAGAAACAGCTGGAGTACCAATGAATGCTATGTTCGGAGCTACCCTCCAAATTTTGTTGTGGAAACAAACTAATACAAAAGTGCTTTTAAGTTAGTTCATAAAAAAAGTTATTATGTATACTTAGTTCTAAGTGATATGACTAAAGAAATGAAAATAATGACAGAAAAAATGGTTATTGTTGTTTTATTATCAATTCATTTATGTGTCTGGGCTACCCGACCTTCCCCTACCCAGGAACTTCTCTGTTCTCAGTACTTGTCCTGTAATTACTTTGCGTTTGCCTTGTTTCTTTTACAAGGTCCTGCATAGACATTTCACCTCGTGCCACAAGATGATACCCAATTCCTTAATAACGGGTAAAGTGAATGCTCCATCTCTGAAGATAGACAGCAGTAACAATTTCAATGGCCGTATGTTTCCATCATTAGAAACAATTACAGCATCATGTGTAGCAAGCTTGATAACAGTAGATGATGACAACGTTATCTCGGGCCATCGGGTTCAGAGACCCATTCGGATTGCATACTTTTCCATGGACACACTTTCTTGGTAGGTCAGGAGATGCCTAAAAGTGGGCTTGACAGCATTCACGATACATTACGGAATTTCACAAAATGCATAGTTTTGCACCAATCTTTATTAATTTTTGCACACATGACCTTTAAACCAAGAGGAAGATCTCTGGGTACATAAATGTTTGAATGGTACATGACAGAGGTTACCTTGCAGAAAACTGCCGAGAAAGGAAAAGGTGGAAACGAACAGAAAGATGGGAGAGAAAGAGGTAGATGCAGAGAGAGGGGAAAAGGGGATGTGGGCTACGAGAGTGTAGGATAAATAAACACCCAGGCATTGCTGGGTTTACAGATAGTTAGTTATAAAGTCAATTGAGAATAGATTTTGCACATAATTTACATGTTATTTAAATTTTGAAACGTATATTATGTTTACAAAAATACGTAAACATTGAAATGTAAAGGATCGGATTGCCCTTGGTCTTTGGGGTAAAATGATCCCCTGCATTATAATTTACATTTTATTGCCATTTTTTGTAATTGTGGGTTTGATATTAAATTATTCATATAAATTTATTTGTTATTCAACTTTTATTTTGCATGGTAGGTACATAACTTGTTTAACACGAAATGAACTCCATTAATCTGAAATGCATTTTGTTTCTTTATCATAAAATAAAAAATAAAATCTTTAAGCCTATTACTGAAAATGACAAATTCAATAATTAATAAAATTATATCTTCATATTCATATTCATCCGCCTTGCCACAACATTTCTGTTTGTACAGAAACCACACATGATCATTTTGCCCCAGATCCTCGTCCTGCACTAAGCAGAA
Organism: Locusta migratoria; assembly: GCA_026315105.1. NCBI lineage: Eukaryota > Metazoa > Arthropoda > Insecta > Orthoptera > Acrididae > Locusta > Locusta migratoria. The sequence goes on from CM048747.1 coordinate 270,269,298, forward strand.
TCCTGTGGGAGAACGCCATTTTGTATATTAAGAACAAAGTGAATGCAACCCTTCCTATATGTTGCCTTAAAAGCCTAAATATTTGTGACTACCTTTAGAAACACCCAGCGTGACATAGACAGTTGCCGATTTAAAACTTAACTTAGATCGACAGTGCATAAAACGATGTTTTATTCTGTAACTCTTATACCGGAAAACACAGTGGAACTATATGACAGGTGCAACTTTGGCCTCGAATGAGCTCTTAGTCAATAAGTCTCCTCTGTATGGCACCACTGTGCAGATCTGAAGCGGGACGTTTTTCCCCGAGGGATCGTTCTGCTCTGGTCTCCCTATATATAAGGGTTTCCAGCCAAGATAGCAGTTTAATTTTATGACCGGTTTCGCTGAAACTTAGGCATCTTCTTCTGATATAGTAAGGTACAAAGACTATACAAATGGATTACATAAACCACAACATTACGTATTTACCATGCATCACAATTTTAAATAGGAGTACATCTTCCATCATACATTGTAACAGAAATTATTGATGGTATCTCTCGTATAGTACAGAATTATATTTGTCTTGTAATAACAACGAAAAGGTATCAATCCACATAGATGTATAGCAGCAAATAATACAATGATGACATAGGTGTGTGGAATAATCACATCATTTATGTCACGCATGAACAAAATGAACTAGGCATAAAGTACAAAATTATTACTGCATGTTGACAAGAATGTCACATAATGTACACGCGTTAATTCGAGAACATTATAAACAGTCATATTTGCTTCACAAAGAAAGTCATTTAATAACACGTAGTTTGATAGTTACAAAAGTAATTTTTGATATTGATTTTAAATATTTATTCATATAAAGGAGACTTAACTATTACTGCTCATTTTTATTACAAGTTATGTTTGAATAACTGTAAAAAATGTACTTTTCTAGCATCATCGATACCAGTCATTAAATTAAATAAATAGTTGTCTAAAGATACCCTAAGAAGCAGGAAGCTAGTTTGCACCAAAACTAATGTATCGTGCATCACAGTTATTTAAACTGCGATATTCACTGGAAACCATTATGAACTTATTCCAGATCGTTCCAACGAACCTATTTGTTACATGCATAAAATAGATACGATAACGAAATTGCACCATACTCTACACCATTTAAAGACTTTACACAAGCGGGGTTTGGCGAGTGAGTTCTGGTCTCGTACGAAAAACAAATGAATGACGTCAGCAACGTGGTCCATAAATATCCCTGTATGACGTCGCGTTAAAAAGAAAGGGAGGGATTATAATCCCACCGAGTGGATATAGTTCTTACTCGTCACAGACGGTCCACTTGTATGTAAATGTGCAAAATCACAGATATGGAAATTAATTTTAGATATAATCAACATTAATGTTAATACAAGGGTCGCCATAATGTTTTTATTACAAAAATGGAAAAAGATCCAACACTCTAAATCTACAAACACGGTGGCGAGATAATTGATCAGAGTGCACCAAATAATAAACACAGTCCTCTACTGTCTATCTAATTACCCTTACACAATATTGCGTTAGGAATTTGTATAGGAAATTAAATTTATGACTTAAACAAACACGTTTATTAAAGCAAACACAAATTCGGGGAATAGTTAACAATTAATATAAAGGATTTTGTATATAAAATCACACCTGAAAGTATAGTCAAGCAACGGGTTGCAAATATTTATAAAAAGGATATCAAATGCAGTAAAATCGGTTAACAACGCGAAATACATATGTGAGCAGCAAATTTTACATCTAATATTTTTAGCACTAAATCAATTAATACAGTAAAATATCTGGCTATACCTGTGGAGTTGTTCTATCGGGAAAAGCTAGAAAGTTGGGCAGAGGAAGAAATTAGTTATTGGAGAGAGAACTCAAACATCGATCATCAGGACGCACATACACACTGATGGCTGATTACTGCAACTATATATAACAACCCTAGCAAATAACGAGCATCAATTTACCAATAACTTTGAGTCGGCTTGATCTGTCGATGCTGGATCTCGCTAGCGACTGGACGATGTTGAAGAAGCGGAGCTGAAAGAGAATAAATTCTTCCGCCCCAGAATCTCAGTACGATCTGTGAAGCAGTACCGAAATTAACCATAACAGCCCCACTATCACGGCAGTAGCAGTTGTCAGGTAAATGCTTTCAGTGTCGGCTAGGACATACACTCACAAACTGAAGCGCAAAACGCGAGTATTGAGTATAAGTGTCCCATGAATGGAACCTCGTAAACCACTAACACATCGTTACGGCCTGTAAGACGGTGACTGCCTAATCTCAAGTCTCGATCGAACAAGAATACAAAACACAACTGTTTCGCAAAGCGAACAACTGCTACTGAGTTCCTCTCCGAATCGATAAGTGAAATTTTCTTCGTCCGTGATCCGCTGCAGGCGGAAACCCCGAGAAAAGTAAAGTCCAACAAACGCTCAGGACTCAGCCCAGAAGAGCGATTAAAACTTTTCAGGTCCTATCTGAAAGAAAAACTTCCGAACTAGCCGGAGCCTACACGAGAAGTGTGTCGACTCTTCGTGAGGGATAACCCCACCTTTTTTGACGCACGTCATACATCCCGGAAGAAGGTATACAGGGTGACTGTTACAATCGTGTACAAACTGGACTGATGAATCGATTAGAGGACAAGCAACAAAAAGTTCTAACAAACTTATAACGAGAAATGCATGTTTTCCACTTTAGAGGCAATTTATCTATAGGTATTATGAAACGAAGTCCGCCCGCCGCGTTAGGATGGCTGTCTGACAGCGACAAACTCAAAAACTACTGAACCGATTTTCATACCGTTATCACCAACGGACTATGTAATTCATGAAGGAAGTTTACGTGGATAAATCATTACCTGCGTTGCAGTAGATGCTTCGACCTTAGATATTGGTGGACTATGCATGAAATCAGTTTCGTGGTACCCACATGTCTACAGTGGTGACACCACGCGACTGTTGGCAAAGCAGTGGTTGTGTCTAGCTGTAACTGTGAATATACAGAGCTTTTTGAAGAGTGGACTTACATATTTCAAGTGTAGATACTACTACATTAAAATAACGGAATTTTTTGAAACATGCTGAACTATTGTTTGCACCCGGCTAATATTTCCCAACAGTCACGTGGTTTATGTTGCTGCAACGGTATCTATTCAGCCACTTTATTGTCTGTCCTGCCTAGTAGTTGCTATGGACGAAGCTTGTTTTTCACAGAGTGGCAATAAATCCGCTATGTTTCAGACAAATTGAACTGGTGTCTGTCATATTATTTGGGGTATCGGCTGACATGTAGTATGCCACAGCCAACAGAGAATTTTGTTTGTTTACAATTCCACTTTTAAATAAAGATTGGGTATTGAATAAGGATGTGCATCAAGCTCTGTCAAAATTTATCGGAGCTTATAATTGACGAACTGGTACTATATTTCCCCAAAATACGGTAATGAACGCTCACGAAACTTTCGGTAATATAGTTCCAGTTCGAAGTATAACAGCTAGCTGAGGTTAGCAATAACAACGAAAGTTCAGCAGTGAAAATATTTGTGCTGATTATAATGGAAGTACATGATGCAAACGAGCTGCGAAATATACAGTGAACAGTAACTGTTGTGACTAAAAATCATTATCATGGATTTGCATCTGTTGTGTTATAACAACTGCTTTCACAAAGTCTAGTATACATATATCTGGTCTTTAGTAAACGTATTAACAGTACAAACTTGTAAAATTGTTGTCAAAGGTTTTAGTTGTGGAATTTGAGTACAAAGACGAAAGAGACAACAAAATACTACAGTGAAAAATGCGCTAACATAAAAGAATTCCACGTCGAAATAAGGTGACGTTAATAATTTTCCTTGTTACCATGCTGAAACAAGTAACGATTGGTACGTGAAATTTGAGTACAAATACGAAATTCGCCTGGGTCAGCTGCCACAAAAGCATTGTAAATCGAAATAACGTAGCATTAATAACTTACGTTGTACCCACGCTGAAATAAGTACATATTTGTTGCAAAACACAAGAAAAAAATTTCTGGCTGCTTCACTGCTTCCACACTTCACATTGGTTACATATCAACCATGGTCGATAAACTATTGTCAACAAGAAGTTAAAATGTTTTTGAAGAATGTGTAGACACTCAAAAGTGTGGTTTCATCAACCACAGGAGCAACAGAAGAAAAATATCTCAAAAACACACAAACTGAGCGATTTTTATGGTTTGTACTTCAAGGAAATTGCAGGATAGGTAATTTGAAGCTTGAATCTTAGGGCACCTAAGAGCCATTAGTCAAAAATTTTGTTTTATTATCGACATACTGAGATGAAACAATGCAAAACACGTGGTGTTCGTGGACGAAGTACTTGCTATACCACTTCTGTTTGTGAATTTTAATGCGGAAGACACTTTAGGCATGTTTCACTAGCAGAAATTGTGCAGACAATACACACTAATACAATATGCACTAAATACAGCACTTCAAGCTCAACAACAACAAACGTTAGACAAACTCCTCTCGAATGTGCTTATCACCGTAAATATTGAGGCCGAGTTTAGACGTTCAAATGTTTGTATAGCTTATGGGACTTAACTACGCGGTCATCAGTCCCTAAACTTACAAACTACTTATGAACTAGCTAAGACTAAGGACGGCACAAATATTCATGCGCGAGGGGGGATTCGAACTCCCGACCGTAGTGGCCGTGCGGACCGTGACTGGAGCACCGCAGAGCGCTCGGCCACCGCGGCCGGCCCGAGTTTAGGCAGGTTGTGTTAACCACTCTATGAATTTAAGATCGTTGGGTCGGAAGTTAGACTATGTAGGTGATATATTGCGTGATTTACTAACTTTACCAAAGTGAAAAAAGATAATTGTTTCGTAATACGATGCTCACGCGGTTTCTACATTCAAACATTAAAAACGATCATAACGTAACTTAGTATAATACTGTCGCAGATCTTCTATCTATACATATTATAAAACACAGTCGTCCCACCCCTTCTGTATGTCTATTCTCGAATATCTCGATAAACTGAAAAACTACTGAAGGCCTTTTCATATAGTTTTCGCAAATCGACGGTGTTATGCATGGCGAAGATTTTGGTGTATAATTCTCTAAGATGCATGGTAATAGGTGATTCTGTCGAACAAAAATCCGTGTTCCTCGAAAATCTTATAGACTTGAAGATTGCAACAATATTATGTTGTTCCTTCATTGACCTTCCACTGTTTGTTTAGTCGCAAAGAGACGGACTTACGAAATGATTTTATTGTTTTATAATACGATGCTTGCAGGATCGAGACATGACGCCTTGTAGTATTCACATAAAATTTTTCAGTTATAATCTGTCATTCCGTTTTTGTATTTCATTTATTTTTGAAATTAATCCTTTACTCGTAATCAGCAGAGACAGGAGTCTAGAGGTAGCCTAAACCGTGTACGCCACATACCGGGCCAACCGACAGAAGCCACCCTTTTCTGCTGTTATTTATTTACCTCTTGAAGGCAAAACGCCACAGTCATTTATCACAAACAAAGAGCTATTTGTACTATCTTGTATACATACGTGTTACAAAACAAAATCCTTCTGCCACGACTTTCTACCTGTCTGTCCTCAATAACCTCTAAAACTACTGAAGGCAGTTACATACGATTTTCACCAATGGACGCTATGATTCATAAGGGAGTTATAGGTGTACAATTCATTAAGGTGCTCAACAATGGTTTATGGCGGCCAGTAAGAATCCACGAAGGATATAGACAAATGGTCTTAGGAAAATCTACACATTCTGTGACGTACGAAAATGACCGAACATCTGACAATGCGGTTATTGCTTCATAATGCGTAGAATGAACATGAAGTACCTTTTAATCTTAAAAACATGCACAATCCATCAGGCTGGTTCAACATTACGATATATATATATATATATATATATATATATATATATATATATATATATATATATGTGTGTGTGTGTGTGTGTGTGTGTTTGTGTGTGGTCTGCTACCCGTGCGAAGTCGTGTCGGGTTGCTAGTTCAGTCATAATTTGTTACAGCGACTGCCGTCTAATACTCTTTGTAGCATGCAGACACAGTTACAGTATGCATGGTTTCCTTTGAGGAGGTTGTAGTGCTCCTCATACCCTAGCACTTTGTCCTGCCCTACTAAAAGAGAATGTTTTGTCCGATTCGCTTCTCTTAGGATTCATCTTGTAGTGGATGCTACTGACTCTGCCACCCTTTCATTAATACCTCACACCATTCTTCCTTCAGCTCTGTTCTGATCTGATCTGAGAAAACTGAATATGATGACTGAAAGTCAGAAATATGACAGGCAGTAACTGCAAGAATCCTTGGGTAACAGGGTAAATACTTAAACTATGGATAAAAAAAGAAAGTACAAAGCATGTTGACGAAAAGAAATATGTATAGCAGTGTCAGTTAGGAATATATTACATATCAGTTGCAAGGAACCAAAGGTGGAACCGTTGCAGGAAAAATGTGAAGAAATCGAAGAAGGAATTCAAAGAATCAGCGTATTAAAACGTGAAAGTAGCTTTCTGTGCCTTTCTTCACAGATCAGTAACATTCATAAATTGAGTTCATTGCCTACATTTTATTTACGCAGACTTGTCCGTTACACTCGCGTTTCTTTCATTTATTGTCAACTGCAAGACGTGAGCGAGCACATTAGCCTGGGTACAGAGTGAAATATCAAGTGCGTCTTTGTATGTCTTGGTACATGCGTACGAGGAAGATATTGCATTATTTATGTGGAGATGAAGGGTCTTGCACAGTTAGATCAGCCTGGACAGTTCCATGTAAACATAATTTGAAATCAGTACCAAAATAATAACAAATATTCAAATGTGTGGACTTATTGTATCATACTGCTACGGTGATCAGTCCATAGACTTGCAAACTACTTAGACTAACTTAAACTAGCAACACACACCCATGCCTGAGGTAGGATTCGAACCTCTGACGGGAATGAGCGTCCAGTCCAAACATATTTCTCCTGGTTAGAAAAGTCTGCGAACCTGAAAAATAATAAAATCTATTTTTCTTAGAACGGTTCTTGTTAAATTCATTAAATGTATCCCTAGATAAAATATTATTAGGTCTTCTATGTTATTTAGTTAGTTCTCAAGAATAGCAGCATCAGCTTTGATACAACTCTGCACGTGCTAACTTCGATGCATTTCGTCTTTTGAAAGAACCCTCAAGATGCTACCTTTTATTCGCAGTGCTGCGAATTTACTAATAGCGGACATGAATCTTGTTGCTCCTTTACTAAATTAATTCTATATTTAAAAAAAGTAAATTGTAGAATGCATTAGTTTTTCTCACTCATCCTCCACTCACTACTGGTCGTTCCTAATGCATTATTTAGCTTTTTCCTATAATCATGTTACATAGGTATTACTGCTGACATTTTTTATCGAGGAATTAAAATCGTATGTGGCGGCCTTTTTACAGGATGCAAATAAATAATGAATATTTATTGTGTACCCAAGCGTAGCGTACATCTACATCAATTATTTATTAAGCGTTTGTATGTGTTTTGCCTATTACAGCATGGAACGGAATTCTGTTACGGACTGTGAATCATGTAGAATTGTACCAGTGCGGCACTGTAAAATATTTTACCATTAATGCTTGCATGTGTAAACGATGTTTGGCAGTTTCGGTTAATACGGCATCAAACAGAACACATATTTTATCTGTAATACAAATCGACGTTATACGAGTAGCCAGTTTCACAAAAATATCAACAGAGTTGGCTAATTTTATCGCACACAATTTTATTTACTCTCATAGTGTTCCAGAAAATTGGTTGCGTCGGTGACAGAATATTTTCCTCACTGCCTTATAAGAGATTAAACAAAGGCAAGCACGTAAATGAAGCGTCATTATATACAATATAGAAAAACGTAATATAACAATTCGTATCTACTAGGTTTAATTATCATGAGCTAGAATGACGACTGACTTTGATTTTCTCTTTATTTATTTGTTTCCACTCTTTTACTTAGCTTGCTAATGTGGCTATCAGTTTTCTCTCTTCCATTGCAGAAAAAAGAGAAACTTCATATAATGCCTTTCGAGCTCTTTTTCGTCGTTAGACGAAAATGATTATCGATGTAGGATGTTACTAAATTAATCGCCTTGTTGCGAGTCTCATCGTCCTCAGTTTTCGCCACGTAAACTGAAGTTTAAAGATAGAAGTCTTGTTTCCGTTATAAATCCTAGTAAAGAAGTGAAAATATTTTGTTTTCGTAATTTTACTGCAGTTGGCCACAGTTTGTATCAAAAAGGCATTTAATGACCAAGCAAGTAACATGAATTACAGAAGAGTTTGTAGTTATAACTACGTGGTCTGTCAGTTTTTTGTTATGAGAAGTTGTGTTGTGTGTACTTAAATATAAAAAATGTCACGTACTTTGCGAATCAACAATCAAACCTTGAATTATCTCTTACTATTTCAACAATCCTTTTGATTCTGAACGCTTATTAATAAAAAATGTATACATCCATGATAAACACACTATACGCTTATATTTATAACGCAGACTGGCTCGACGGAGGCACACTTAGGTTTACAAAAAGGAAAACGTTTTCATGGAACGTATTTGTTTTTATTTACGTTCTACACGACAGCTAAACGTTTACAATAGAAAGTAATACTGGAGTATGCTTCAGAATTCATGTACTGTCGCAAACAAAACTATTTCATGATAATGGGTGTTGCAATATATCCCCTTGTTACTGTTACTCTCAAGCACAGTACAGAGTTTAAGGTTAATTCATTTTTCCATAAATAAAATTCCACTCAACAGTAACAACAACATATATGGAAATTCTTAAGATGAAACATATGTTTCATTAAAGTATAACAGTTTTCAAGCCTATACTCTTAACGGTTGAGCTGTAATGTCAAAGACAGTATATGTATATCGTAAAGCATTTGTTACAATTTAACATGGGACAAAAGGATCCTCATCTGACTTCAGTGAATAATTCTGTAAGAACACGAAATTAATGTATTTCCGTACAACATATTTGCCGTGAGGATAGTACAAATGTCAGTACAGTGGTATACAGCCATACAAAGTGCCACATTTGACTATGTTGTGAGATTCAAATCTGAAGTTCTCTTCAATGCAGATGCCTTTTAAAATTAATACCTACTGACATATACAAGTATTCGAAGACCGATAACACTTGCATTGTAAATATTATTTTTCAGGTTGTGACCATTTTTTATTCACTGCTCATCTCTGCTCAGCTTGTAGTCATCGTAAGAAGTTTTTTCCACACACTCTATCCATTAAAGACTAAGTTCGAAAACAGGAAAGTTTATACATCGGACGACCACAGTCATTAAATGCAATGTTGAATGAATGCAACACTGCGCTGGGTTTATACTTTATTAAAATGACTACCGGTTTCGAAAATATGAGAACATTTTTGAATCAGCAGCATGTGGTTAATTTAAGGGGGGACGTAGTAAAAATTAGTAAACAATTATTTTTAACAGAAAATTGCCACCAGGTAGTTCTGTAGCATTTTAGAAGCACTGTCTGCAATTTTCACAGATTAATTCGAACTAAAAATGATAAAAAGAAAGCTGTCTTGTTTCAGTCACTGCGCAACGACATGCCCTCTTTTCTACACGACACTCTTTCTATTTGTGATATTTTATTACTTCCTGCAGTCATAAAAGAAAAGTATAAAAGGTTGTGTACCTACTTACGTCGTGTTATTTTCGCCTACCGCTAGTTATCTTTGGCAGATGTTATTGTACGTGGTGCAAAAATATAAACATTTAAGTTCTGCTCTTATTGTGAGAATTACGACTATCTTACTTTTTTTTTCTTGCACGATTATCGTTAAAAAGCCGATTATAGTGGTGGAGATTTTAAGAAAATGGCTAAAGTTTGCGATTTACGGTTGAATAATCAGTTTCTAAAAGGGAGTCAACATAATTCATCGGAAGATAATTGTGAAGCTAAGAAGACGAGTAGCTCATGGAAGAAACTTTGAACTGGTGTAGAGTTTCTGTCCACTAAAGACGAAGTTAATAATGGTTTTCGGATAGCTGATTTAATAATTATGTTTTCTATTATTAGGAATTGGTGTGCATGTGATAAGTGAGGCAATAAATCTTTAAGGTTTATTTGACAGCAATGAGAGACGATATTGTATGTGTAATGCATTTGTTTTATGACAGCTGTCAAATTCAATTCAAAACATCAACTGGTAATAATTGGGTATATGAAGCCAACATCAGATTCATCTGTGGGATGAGATCTGTTGGTGTTGGAAGGGAAAGTAGCTACTTGTTTTGTGCAATAATTAAAATGCCATCTCTTTCTGCCTCGTACACAACATTAAATAACCATCTTCTGAACTGTACATGTTGCAGGATCTGAACTGTCTGTGAAATATATAGCCAAAAGAGCACTCCAGAAACACCAGATGAAAAGTAAACAGGTTCATGAACAGTAAGAAGACCTAATGGTTATGGTCAATATTAAGGTACTATTTTAGGGTGCAAATCCTTATAAAATCTTTAAAGTGCATTTTCCGAAACTTTCATTTTTAGTGTATAAGGAACATTTTACAATGAGCCACTGGAGAGAGAAAAGTGAAATATTATGCAGACTTTGTTCATAGTATAACACAACTGCCTGTGGTATCAATGTATTTCTGTTCAATTTATTTAATATTTGTGGAACTGAAATACTTTTGTTTCATACGCATAATGTTTTTAAGTAAATCATAAGAGCTCTAAAAATGATATTAAAATACTGTTTCACATGTTTGTTTATCTGATTACTAAGAATTATATACCACGATATGAAAGTTGTAAGTAAAGTAATTTTTGTGAAAATGCTCCTTGCTTGATATCAAGTGTTGTGAAAATTTCCAACAACGCCGAGATAAAATTTTTGAAAAAAAAAAAAAAAATAAATAAATAAATAAATAAAAAATTGAAAACGTTACATAAATAGTCCCTTTTTCGATATTGGCTTACAAATATTGATGATAAAAGGCTTTTGGTTAGTTTTGAAAAGCTATAGAAAAATAAGGAGTAAATTTTCAGGACTAAAACCTTAGAAATAAAATATTATTCAGTAACTCTTCCTACGTAAGAATGTCACCCCCCCCCCCCAAAAAAAAAGTCAGAATGCGAAGAAAAATTGCTGAGTTTCGATAACTGTTTCAAAAATCGAAGTCCACATACGTCCGAAGTATTCCAGTGTCCAACGCGGCGGATTCTACGGCTATGTTCATCCCTATCATGCCAATCGATTTCACTGCACTCGCAACACATATCTGCCTTCAGTCTTGATGAACTGAACTGCCTTCCACTGATCATAGGCCGCTCCTGGCATCTACGTATCTACGATAAGTGTGATCTTTCCAGCAATACGTCCCCCTAACTAGGTTCAGTGGGCTTCCCACTGTACGAAACTTTTTAAATAATGATTGAACCGTTGATATGACGACATAGTTAGATGTTTGCTAAGATTCTAATGTAAATTGATACATTAATTTCTAACAATAATCTGATGTTTAACAAATGAGTATCTTCAGCATGACAGCTAAATTAGTCTTTCGGTTGTTGCACGATGAATACGTAATCAATTAGGTAAAGTGTTTTACAGGTAGAGTTTCCAGTCCTCTTTCCAATGCAATGTTCTAAATTACTGTGCTCATAAATTTAAACAAATTACGGACGAGAAACAAAATAATGTTGTTTACATAAAGAAAATATATAAAAATAAACAAAAATAATATGAGAACCCCAGAGGTCGACGGGTCTAAGTGACAATTTTGGGACGTGATACTACTAATCTATTCGCTGGTAAAGAGATCCTAGTGATTTCATTGACAGTATGTGTCATTTGACTGCTTCGCTGTTTGTAGTTGCGCCTTGGCGCACGAGGGGTCCAATATCACGAGGACCCCTTTAGCACCAAACAGTGCAATAGATTCCGCGCGTGAAAGCAGATACCATTGCTATTCTAAAAGCTTGTCGCCATATTAACTTTGTTACGTGAATAGCTGACAAGTGAACTTTTGGTGCTTTATTCAGTCAAATTTTGGCGTTTCATAAAATGTATTTTAAAATACATAGTTTGTGTAAAATGTATTGTAATGAGAAAGAGGTTCAACCTCAGCTACAAATGGTTATTACGTTTTTTTACAAAACCATTTTTTCTAGTTGTTTACGTATATCTGAGTAACAATTTATTTATTTACTAGTAGGAAGTTTGGAAAGTTTAGGCCTCTCATCATTCTAGCAACAACCAATGAACTTTTTTTTAAATATTTTTTTAAAGTAGTTGTTCCAGGTCCTATGCCCAAGGCAGATAACAGAAAGAGTCATGACGATACCAATAATGGCAATGAAGCTGTGATGCTTTCCCCCCTGCAACGTGATAAAACGAGTTACTCTTCTCTGGACCTTCTCAATGTCTTCCGTCAGTCCCACTTGTTGAGTGTCCCACACTGAGCAAAAGTGCTCCAGGAGAGGACGCGCAAGTGTGATATTGGTAGTCTCTTTGGCGGAGATGTTCTATTTTCGAATAGTTCTGTCAATGAAATGTACCCTTTGGTTTGCCTTCCCCACAATATTTTCTATGATTTCTCTCCAGTTTAAGTTGTTCGTAATAAGGTAATTGGTAGAATTTTCGACCTTAAGGTTTGACTGATTTATCGTGTAATTGAAGTTCAGCGGTTTTTTTTATCGGTCATGTTTATTACTTCACACTATTCATTATTTAGTGTTAATTGCTAATTTTCGCACCATGCAGAAATTTTGTCTAAATCGCTATGCAATTGCTTCTGATCCTCTGTTGACTTCACTAACCGATAAACGACAGCATCATCCGCGGACAGTCTAAGGGAGCTATTCATATTGTCTCCTAAATCGTTTATAAACGCAGTGAAGAGTAGGACACCTATAACGCTTCCCTGGGGAACGCCAGATGTCACTCCTGTTTTACTCGATGATTTACCGTTAATTTATGCAAACTGTGTCCTTTCTGATAGGAAATCGCAAATCAAATCGCACAATTGTGGCGATATTCCAGGTCCTATGCCCAAGGCAGATAACAGAAAGAGTCATGACGATACCAATAGTGGCAATGAAGCTGTGACGCTTTCCTCCCTGCAACGTGATAAAACGAGTTACTCTTCTTTGGACCTTCTCAATGTCTTGTCTTCCGTCAGTCCCATCTGGTGAGTGTCCCACACTAGGCAAAAGTACTCCAGGAGGGGACGCGCAAGTGTGATGTTGGTAGTCTCTTTGTTGGAGATGTTCTATTTTAGAATAGTTCTGTCAATTAAATGTAATCTTTGGTTTCATTTTCTATGATTTCTCTCCAGTCTAAGTTGTTCGTAATAAGGTAATTGGTAGAATTTTCGACCTTAAGGTTCGAATGATTTCTCGTGTAATTGAAGTTCAGCGGGGTTATTTTAGCGGTCATGTTTATTACTTCACACTATTCATTATTTAGTGTTATTTGCCAATTTTCGCACTATGTAGAAATTTTGTCTAAATCGCTATGCAATTGCTTTTGATCCTCTGTTGATTTCACTAACCGATAAACGACAACATCATCCGGGAACAGTCTAAGGGAGCTATTCAGATTGTCTCCTAAATCGTTTATAAACGCAGTGAAGAGTAGGGCACCTATAACGCTTCCCTGGGGAACGCCAGATGCCACTCCTGTTTTACTCGATGATTTACCGTTAATTACTGCGAACTGTGTCCTTTCTGATAGGAAATCGCAAATCCAATCGCACAATTGTGACGATATTCCATAAGCACGCAATTCAATAGAAGCCGCTTGTGAGGCATAACACGTTACATGTCAAAAAGAAAAATATTGTATTTGTGCAATCAAGTCTGTTTTTGTGCTACGCCGCGATGGAGTGACCGAGCGCATTAAGGCGCTATGCTCCGATGCGCGAGGCCGTTCCACGTCGGGGGTTCGAAGCCTCCCTTGGGCAGAGATGTTTGTGCTGTCTTTAGTGTAAGTTAGTTTATAAGTAGTTTGTAAATTTAGTGGCTGATTACCCCGCAGTTAAGTCCCATAAGGTTTGAACATTGGGGAGTATGGAGTGGAGTGATTTTAATTATGTCCGATAGTAAATTTTATAAGTTACCTCAGTACTTACGATACTGGAGTCATAACTAAGGCAATTAGTTTTACAAATGTTTGCTCGACCTAATGAGTAATTACACTAAAGTACATCATCGTTTCCTTAAAGCTGTTCATACAACTGCTAGGGTGGTTCGTGGAAAGAAGGCACAACAGTTTGCTTCCATACTCCTGTGAGCCGATGATAGTATTCCATCTTAGCAGACATTATCTATCACTGAAACTCTAAAGAGGCGTGAAAATTGCACTTACCAAACTCCATAATCGAGAAGAGATTTGTAGTTTTAATGCATGTCTGGAACGGCTATATAAGAAATTGGGTTATTGGGAGTCAGTTTTCTGACGTAATGTTTATTTCATCTGATGACTTGACACATTCTCAAAACTAACAATTTCAAATATCTTTATTCATTAATCACTAGCTTAACCAACAAACTGTGAATTACATCTAGGTAAAATATACATCAATTACATCATTCTCCACGTACGTCACTATTGTTTCACAAACAGTAAGCATAATTTACACTGCGGTTACTGCTAACCACTTAACGATACATGCATATAGTACAGCAGTAAGTGGGAAAAATGTGTGAGTGAAAGTATTAATGAAAGGAAAGGGCGAAGTAAAACATTTTAAAACAATTCTCTACTTTGATCCGTGGTCATGGCAGTGGATTCTGTTGAGGGGGTCTGATACAGACCTTCGCAGACTCAACAACATTCGCAAATAATAATAATAATCATCGTAATAATAGTAAATACAATACTAATTATAATAATAATATAAAATAGTTCATTTAGAAAACATAAATCGAAATTCGCGACTGGGAGAAGCGCTAAAAAATAAATACTGAGAACAATATTAAAAGAGGACACAGTGATATCAAGTGTATTATCCGGATATAGCCTACCAATTAGGGCAGAAAAAATTCACAAATGTGAGTGAATGCTACTCTTATGAGTATCTCGGTGTCAACTAATTTCATGTACAACTAAATTACTTTGTTCAGAAGAAGCGATCGAAGTCCCTTCGCCACTTCTGACTGTGGCCAGGCACTCGACGCGTGAAATGGCGTGTCCGAAAGGTTGGAGGGGTGGAGTCAGCCTCCAGTACAAAGTAGACACGCCCTCTACCATTCGAAAGCAGCGAGTAGTTTTGGCACACACAAAAAGCTACCGTAGATTAAAAAGAAAAGAAAAAAAACATGCATATATCTCATGTTTTACATAATATATCATCTTCCAATTGTGATAGAGATTTTCTTCTTAAAAGACAACATTTAAAGAGAACAATATTAGTTTCAAAAACACTCAGAATCAATAAAAAGTATACTGGGCGACGATCGCTCACAGTCCTGTTTTGTGCTATTTCCGTTTGGTATGTTGTCAGACCCCAGAGACTGACTGCTGCAGACCGTGGGCACAATTACTCGTTTACCCGCGAACGCCACAATTTAACTTGATTACAGTAAACGACGGGATTCGCACACTGGACATAACAGAGTGACACCATCTCTGCCGACGACAGCTGTGATCGGTACTACAATTCAGTGTTGATTAACAGAGCGGTAAACCTATTTGGTTCAGTACAGTACATAAACTGTTACAACCGAGGCTGAATTTACTCTGCCTATACACACACCGTCCGTAGAAATATTCTAAACAGAGTTGTTATTTCAACTGAGATTCGTGTACAAACTTTTGTTGAAAATGAATCTTGGAACAAACCTTGAGACAACTGCTGACTGTGGATATATTTGTGTAGGATAGTATTTAATAAGCTTCGAGGTGATAACGTTCGAAGAGGAAAAATAATATGGTGACGTAATTACTGGAAATGATGAGCATCTGCACTCAATCGTGCCAAGAAACACCAGATTCGCCACCAGTGCGAGGGTGTGAAGAAAGTTCAGACCGCTGTGAAACGTTGAATTTTTCACATCCTTTGATGGGCGATACCGCTGAGAGAATTCAAGAATGTAGAGTAATAGATGTAAGACGGGAACAAAGAAGTTTCCACGAGGCCATTAAAAGAAAGAATGGTAGAAGAAATACAGATTGAGCTCAAAATTAGCTCTACATACATCATCATGTAAGAAGATTGTAATAAAAAAAAAGTTGGAGAGCACTGATAGATGAAAAGATGGAATGACTGTACGAAGAGAAACTCAGTCGGTTCAGTAACTTGAAAAATATGGATGAATAAAGTTATACCATATTTTCAACTGGAAAAAGTTATTGAAGATGGAATTGAAGCATTGGGAAGAAAGACTAATTTCGTCTCTTTTTTACTTTAGTAAACATTGGTCGTTATACGACTTACAGTCACCCGTATTCTTTCTTTAAAAATGAATCATATTTGCAGTACATCTTTTTCCCCGTAGGAAAATACTGACGAATTATTGAATCAGAAAAAAATTATGTCGTAAAGAAACACACGACATTTCGTAATTTATCATAATGTTTCCGGGATGACTATTACTTCCAGTCTCCTAACCAACTATAGGTTCGTAGAAAGCAATTTGAACATCTAGCCTGTTGTCTACAGTAAACATGTCCGAGAGAAATCTGAAAACGGTGAATCAACAACAAACTTCCTGGCAAGTTGTAATGAAATTATGGAAATCGCTTACATGTTTATGAAGATATGATAAGGCTATGGATTGGTCTGTAGTTTGTACTCACGACCGATGACCTTTGAGTGAAATAATTAGTTAATTTAGATGACACTGCACATTACAAAAGTGTCGGAGGACCATGCATTTGCTCTAGTGGAAATAGAAATTTCCACTGTGGTACTTAGTAAGCAGTTAGCTGAGTAACAACTCGGAGTTCGATACCGACACTTTGCCGCATTGTGACAGTGGCCAGGACAACACATTCGCCTACGGCGAGAGAGAGAGAGAAATTTCCACTATACAGTACTTATTAGGCAGTTGAGAACACTGAATTCGATCTCGAACCTCTGCCTCGATGTCACAGTGGCTAGGTATTCCGCAGAGTCATTCTTCACTGCAGTCGTCGTGTGCGTTTAGGAGATGTTCCACTGAGTGTGGAGTCCAGTAGCAGAATCGTCGGTCCCCGTCTCGGTGCGGAGGTCCGCGCGCCGTCGCAGGGTGACGTCACTGGTGCTCCGCGCGCCGTCGCATTGTGACGTCACTGGTGCTCCGCGCGTCGCTTCAGAGGCGGCGGGCGCGCCGGGCCCCGCGCGGGCGTCGCCTGCCGCCGGCAGGTGCAGACCTGGCCTTGAGCGCCGCCGCGGCCGTGGCGGACCGGCGGTCCCGGCGTCGACGCCCGCCGCGGGCAGCCGCCCCCGCCTCGAGCTATGCGCACGTGGGGCAGCACTCGCCCTCGTGGTGCACCGGGGCGGCGCACGCCGGCGGCGCGCACTTGATGGTGGTGCACGTGATCTGGTGCTCCTGCGACACGAGAGCAGGCCACTTGGTTACGGCAACTCACACTGCGCGAGATAGCCAAAACATTCATTACATCTACCACTACAACTGAAAAGACTATTGTACAGTAAACATAATTTCAGGACAAAAATAAACCATCCCACTGACGATAGCCCAAAATGTGCTGAAACATGTTTGGGAACAATTTAAAAAATCAGGTGTCTTGCATACGGCGGAAAATCCAAACCAATTCTCTACCTCTGTTGCTTCATCTTGTTCAATTTGTATACTGAGCAAGCTGTGAAGGAAAGCCGCCCGGCCGCAGTGGCCAAGCGGTCTGCGGCGCGTCAGTCACAGCCTGCACAGCCACTACGATCGGGGGTTCGAATCCCCCCTCGGGCAAGGACGTTCGTGTCGTCTTTAGTATAAATGTTCAAATGTTTGTAAATATATCGGACCAAACTGCGTGGTCATCAGTCCGTAGCTTACAAACTACTTAAAACCTAGGTAAACTAACCTAAGGACAACACACACACACATGCCCCAGGAATGACTCGAACCTCCACGGCGAGCAACCGCGCGCTTCGCAGCGAGACGCTTTAGGCCGCTCGGCTACTCCACTGCGGCTGTCTTTGGTATAAGGTAGTTCATAAGTAGTTTGTAAGATTAGGGACTGATGACCCCGCAGTTACGTTCGTTAAGCTTAACAAACATTTGAACATTTTGAGAGCCGCGGTAGCGTGGAAGAGCACTTTAAAGGGTGTCGTTGCGGAGTGCGGGGTTGCTTGCCTCTGGAGGTTCGTCCTCCCTAGGGAATGGGTGTGTGTGTTGCCCTTAGGTTACTTTAGGTTCGTTTAAATAGATTGTAAGTCTAGGGACTCATGACCATAGCAGTTTGGTCTAAGAGGTACTACAACCTTTGCACATTTTTTCTGAAGGAAAACAAGGAGAAATTTGAAGAAGGAATTATTCATGGTGAAGGAATAAAATCATTGCTGATGACACTGTCATTAATGCAATAGCAATTGAAGGAAATGAACACTGTGTTGAAAGGAGAGTATAAGATGAACATTAACAAGAGGAAAACCAAAGGTAATGGGATGCAGTCTTAGAAAATCACACACACACATGTTTGTAAATCTTATGGGACTTAACTGCGGGGTCATCAGTCCCTAAACTTACAAACTACTTATGAACTACTTACGAACTAGGACGGCACAAATATCCATGCCCGAGGGGGGATTCGAACCCCCGACCGCTTAGAAAATCAAGCGATGCTAAAGGAATTAGATTAGGTAACGAAACAATAAAGAAGGTATATGAGTTTTGTAAGTTGGGCGGTAAAATAACAGATGATGATCACATTACAGAGTATATGTGAAATGACAATGGGAGGAAAAGCGTTTTTAAAAAAGAAAAATTTGTTAAAATCGAATATTAATTTAAGTGTAAGGAAGGCATGTGTGTGGAATGTTGCCTTGTAGGAGACAGAAACACGGATGATAGATAGTTCAGTCAGGAACAGGACAGATGCTTATGAAATGTCATGCTATAGAAGAATGCTAAAGATTAGGTGGGCAGATGGCGTAACTAAAGAGCAGGTATTGAACAAAATATGGGAGGAAAGGAATTTCTCGCTTACCTCGTCTAAAAGAGAGGATTGATTAGTAGGACACTTTCTTAGACGTCAAGGAAATGTGAATTTAGCATGTGAGGGAAGTGTGTGGGATAAAAATCGCTGAGGGAGACCAAGAGACCAATACAGTGAGTGGATCCAAAGAGATATGGATTACTGTTCTTATAAGAAGATGAAAACGATTGTTAAGGATAGAGGATGGTGAAGAGCTGTATCAAACCATTTTCCAGACTGAAGACTACAATAAGAACATTGCTTGATGTTGTGAAAGCATTGGTCTACATGTGCATCTACTTCTACATCGATACCCAGCAAATCACATTTTAATTCCTGGTGGAGGGTTTAGCTAATCACTTTCAGACTATTTCTCAACAATTCTTTTCTTGAATAGAGCACAGGAAGAAATAATACACAAATTTTCCCAACCAAACTCTGTTTTCTGTTATCTGTACGTCGATTGTTGAAATTTCGAAAGTAGATCTCGCCACAACGAAAAATGTGTCGTTACTCTAATGGTTACCTCCTCAACTTATTTATCATTTTATTGAGACTGTCTCTCCCCAGAACAGCGAAAAAATGAAGGGTGATCAAATGGAAGGGTAAGAAACGTTTTCGAAACCACCACCGGTTGAAATTTGAATATGCCACTTTGGAATAACGCAGTGCAATATCTAGGGGCGCGGTGCATGTGCCGTCTCCTCCCTTGAAAAATTTCAAGGCCTGTGCCCTCAACTGCTAATATGAAGCTCACCGTCTTCTTCAACGTCCAAGGCACGATAAGCATCAAATGTTCAAATGTTTTGTTAAGCTTATGGGACTTAACTACGGGGTCATCAGTCCCTAAACTTACAAACTACTTACGAACTAGGACGGCACAAATATCCATGCCCGAGGGGGGATTTGAACCCCCGACCGTAGTGGCCGTGCTGACCGTGACTGAAGCGCCTCAGTCACCTCGGCCACCGCGGCCGGCACGATAAGCATCCAGTTCCTCGAGCACGGAAAAACCATTATCAGTGATATGTACTGTGTAACATATCATAGCCTAAGAAAGTGCACTAAAAGAAAACGGCCTGGCATGCTCACTGAGGGGGTGATTCTGCTCCATTATAACGCGCGTCTACACTTTCCTGGGTCACACATACAGTATTGGCCAAGTTCGAGTGGGAGTAACTTGAGCATCCAACTTACAGCCCCGACTTATCGCCCTGTGACTTCTGCCTGTTTGGTGAGTGAAAAAATGTCGCAAAGGGAAATGGTCCAACTCGGACAACGAACTGAAGGACACAGTAGAGGACTGATCCTTGTCACAGCCACAGGAATACTCGAATCCGGGAATGCTTATGCTCTTTAAAAAATGCGATGGGTGTGCTCAGACCTCTGGGGATTACTTTTAAATAAAATAAACCCACAGTGTCGTTTCGTACGTTCTCATTTGAACAACTCTGGTACAAAGCACTCTCTCCTTCCTTCTACACTTTTAATGTCCTCCGTCAGTCTTACCTGATACGGTCCGCACATTGAGCAGCAATACTCCAAAAGAAAACAAAAAAGCGTATTATATGCAGTCTCTTTAGTGAATCTGTTATATTTTCTGTCCTGCCAATAAAACTCAGTCACACAAAGAAGATCTGGATTCTCCGTGAAAAAGTATGTAACCCTTGTATCAAATTTTTTGGTTGGTTGTTTGGTTGATGGGTGAATAGGACCAAACGGCTAGGTCACCAGTCCCTATGACACATTTCTTTCGTTTCGTGATAGATGTGCGCTATAATCTACAAAAATGAAAATGAGTTCCGAATTATTGATAGAGCTGAAGCATTGAATTAAAATTTGTGGTGCGGCCGGGAATCGAACCCGGACCTCCATGCTTACTAGGCAGACGTCTTAACCGTTTTTTTTTTTTAGTTTTTACTCCTGTTCTCGTGGTACTGTCACTGTATACAAAACTCAAAATGGTATCTTCTGGTTGGATAGAGTAAGGTGCTTAAATTGACGTCATAGCTGATCTTCAAAGATAAAAAAAAAAGGCATCTTCTGCTGCCTATTGAAGTGACTCGAACACTGGAGCTTCAAGTAAGTTGTAGCGCCGCCTGTCAACTAATTCTTGTATAAAAGGTAATGGTATAAATGAACAAAACGTTTCTTCTTCAAAATAAAATAAGTTTGGGGCAAGAATAAAGAAATTCAAATTGATGAGCACATCTTTAAGAGTGTGCGAAGGTAATTAAGTGGTAATGTTGTAGATAAAGGAGTAATCGTTTTCTTTTCTCTTCCTATGTGCAGAATTTCTAATCTTTCATTGAGTCGTTTCTGAGTTGATTAAAGTAATATCGTCTTATCTAAGAAATTTGCGAAGTATTCTTTATACTTTTTGTTACGTCGGAGCTGGTGTAGCTGTTCTGTCAAATATACTAAAAAGTCTTGTTTGCATTTATCAGGTGACGTTAAAAGGTAGTACGTCGTTTGTCCTTTTAACCAATTCGTCGCGTTCCGTTTGGTTGCAGGATATGGTTTGTCATCCGGAGTCAGTACGTTTGCGGGTGTGATATACTGGGGAGCAGTTCGATTCATAATCGCCACTTTCTGTGCCATGTAGTCCCATATCTCCTTGCCATTTACACATACGAACCGATGTTCATCGCTATCGACTAAGCCGCAAGCGGTGCACGTGGGATGCGCTGCCAGGTGAAGTGCATGAAGTTTGTAGTTGGTCGGAATTTTTCTGTTCACCGCGAAGTACCACTGAGCCCTCACATGTGATGGTAGATGTGGGCTGTGTACATTTTCCCATATGACTGACCACTTTTTGTTTTTGTATTTTTGTTCTATCACATTCCTTGTTTTGATTTCCATTAGGTTCCTATAGATGGCTTTGACCTGCATGATGTGGCTGTCAGGTATTCGCATACGGATATAGCTGTATTCCAAAAGGAAGGATTTCAAGTGATAGAGACCATTGGGGATATGGCCGACATTGATCGGTGCTACGATATTACTCGGAGCAATCTCATTTAGAAGGTGTGAAATGAGACTGTCTGGAGCTTTTCGCCACTGCTTGAAAGTGCAGCAAACGTAGAGAGCTTTGGCCTTACTGAACACATCTGTTAAATTCAAACCACCAGATCGAGTGGGTAGTGTGAGTGTATCATATTTGACTTTAAGAATCCGTCCACGGCTTACGAAGTGTCCAATAGCTGCTAGTATACACTTTGCGATGGCTGCAGGCATCGGTAAAATTTGTGCTGCGTAGTTAACCTTTGACAAAATGTATGTATTGGCCAGCTGAACTTTTTGCAGTTCATCTAAGTGTCTTGTATTGTAGGATTGTACGCAGGCTCGTACCTGCGTGAGAAAATATTTATAATTCACAGCAATGGTGTGCTGAATAGTCTTTTTGAAATCAATGCCCAGACATTTCATACTTTCGACCTCCTTCAGTTGATCGTGGTGTTGCCAGTCTATACCAAGTCCTATATTCATGAGGCCGGATTTGTTCCAGTTTAATTTGGCACCTGACGCCGATTCATACTCCTTAATGGTCCGCAACGCCGTCTCGACTTCAGCTGCGTTGTTTGCGACGAAACCTACATCATCGGCGTATGCGTGGCACACGATATGCTGACCGTGTATTTGTAGACCTCGCAGCCGGCGTGTCAGCGTTGCGAGTAGTGGCTCCACTGCGATGGCGAATAAGGTCATCGACATTGGGCATCCCTGTTTCACCGAACTGCTGATTTGGATCACGTTGCCTAGCTGGCCGTTAATCGAAATTCTGGAAGTGCTACCCTGTAGCAAGTTCTTTATTAAGTCGGTAAACCGGCGTGGAAAGCCCATTTCTTGCATTGTATGAAACAGGAACTGATGGTTGACTCTATCGAACGCCTTGTCGAGGTCAATTGTTGTTATCGCACATCGTAGTTTGCAGACATCAGCTATCGCCAATATGTCTCTGTATCCTGCTAAAGTCTGCAGGATGGTTCTATCTTTGCCAACACTAGTTTGATGAGGCCCCGTAACAAGATGCATCACACGTTTCATCCTTTGTGTTAGGATACGAGCTGCGATTTTATAATCGCTGTTAAGTAATGTAATGGGGCGCAACTTTTCAATGGAATTACTTCTTGGACTTTTTGGAATGAAGACAACTATTCCTTCTTTGAATTCTTGGGGAATATAAACATTTGGATCCAGTAATTCATTGTAAAGGGATAGAAGTTTATCCTTCATCACACGCCAGAAAGTTTGATAGACTTCTATAGGAATGCCGTCTTGTCCGGGAGATTTGTTTTTTGGGCTTTGAAAAATTACGGATTTCAAGTCATCTTCGTCTATTTCTTCCATCAGAGGCCTGCCATCGTCGGGGGTGAGTGTTCGTGGCAGATTGGATGTCAATTCATACATCAGATTTATATCTATTGGTTGGTTGGCCAGCAGATTGGAGTAATAATTGTGAATCGTATTTCTGATGTCTTTCTGATTTTTTAGTGTTCTTCCATCCTGCAACTTTAATTCCGACAGTATCTTCGTAGCGCCTCTTTTCCTTTCACGCATGAGGTGGAATATAGACGTTGCTTCATTGGGTGCTGTGTTCGTGGCTCTTGATCTGATTTTAACGCCTTCCAGCTGTTTCGATCTAAGCAGACGAATTTTGGCTTGTATTTTCTTAATTTTGGTGTAATTATCGACGACGGTCGTATCAAGTTTATATAACTCCCTTAGACATTGGAAGTAGTATTCTATTGTCTGTTTTTGCCACCAGTATTTCTCACGCGAATAGTTCATGAAGCATTTGCGAATTTTTGGTTTGGCGCAATTGAGCCACCAAGTTAAAACAGAGGAGTAGCCGTTGCATTTAGACACGCATTCCTCCCAGGTCTTATTGAAAACTTCTCGACATTCTGGATCTTCTAAATGTGAAACGTTAAATTTCCATTGTCCTCTGCCTCTATAGGTTTCCTGTCTCTTCATATTTAGGGTACAAATGTAAGCCGCGTGATCGGAGAAGCTCGTCGGCCATATTTCGCTCTGTAGAATGTGCCTCTGGAGGTTGTTCGACACATAAATCCTGTCAATCCTGCTTGCTGAATGGTTTGTGACATACGTAAAACCAGGCAGGAGGCCATGAATATGCTCCCAAGTGTCGACTAAAAATAATTCCTTGACCATCTGCTCTAATTCCACCGACTTATTGCAATTAGGAGTTTGGTCTTTGGGGTGGATAACGCAATTAAAATCTCCTGCCAATATAATGTCATCAAACCGTGCATTAAAAAGGGGAACAATTTCAGTTTTAAAAAATTCAGCTCTCCGGCGCCTGTTACTTGTGCCAGACGGTGCATATACGTTTATCAGCCGCGTGCCGTTAACAGTGGCTGCGAGACCTCTACTATCGGGGAGTCTGACCACATCTTGAAGGATGACGCCTTCTTTAGCTAGGATAGCAGTTCCCAATTCCGGGCCATTTCCTGGATTATTTGTAGCATTGTAGCCTGGTATTCCCTCCAAATTAATGTCAGTCACCTCTTGTAGCATCGCGATATCTATGTCTGCGGCGTATAAGAAATCTTGGACGAATTTTAATTTCATAGCACTGCGTATCTTATTCATGTTTACTGTGGCGATTCTATATGATTGTAAGTCGGTCATCTTTAATAGAAGTCATTAGTAGGAAAACATTCCGTCACTTCGTTCTTCTTCGTATTCCGGTTTGTCACGGTCGTATTTACAGCCGCAACCCGAATGTTCTGTGAATTTTGTGCCGTGGTCCTGTTGTCCGTTGAGATGTCCGTCATGTGTGTGTCCATGTCTTCTTGCGATTCCACTGTCCAGTCCGTTGCTAACGGAATCGCGTTTGATACTTGACTATCGGTAGTCCGTTCCTGAAGTCCTCTCTTTGCATCAATTACAACTGTCTCCGATGCCTTACTGGGCGCTTCTTTGTCACCAGTCTCTGTGGAAGATATCCTGTTTTGACTCAGTGGCTGACCCGACAGATTGGTGCGTAAAGTTTCATCAATGTGCTTGGATGCCTCAGGTGGTGGCGACGTTGCTTCCGCTGCTTTTTGATGTACAATCCTCCGCTTCTTGTTCCTTCTCTTTGGTGATGAAGGTTGTGAACTGCATTCACTTTCGTCACTGACTTGTAGTTCACGATGATGTACCTCATCAACAGATCTCTGGGTGTCAGTGACCTCCGCCGGAGTGGCGAGAGGAAGATCGCGTTTTGCTGTTTCGTGACTAGCATCAAGTGGTGGGATTGTCTCTTCATTTATGTCCATTGGAGAATCTTCAGCTATCGGGTTGTCATCTTGCACTTCAGTCACTTGTGGCAGCAAATTGTCGCTACCACGATCACGAGTTACTGCGGCGTACGATAGAGGCAGGATTGTCATCGCAGATGTCTTTTCAGGTTCGCTTCGTGGTATCTGTGCCACACGTCTCTGAATGCACTGGGCACGGACGTGACCTGTAGAGTTACAGTTAGCGCACGTCTTAGGTTGATCATCGTAAATCACTATAGCTCTGTGTCCGCATACAGTAATGTAGGACGGTATGTGTCTGTGCAGATCAATTTTGACTTGCCTAATACCGTTTAGTACAGGATACTTCCGGGCACTGGACCATTTCTCCGCGAAGTTGCTTAAGACTTTCCCATATGGGGCTAAGGCTGCGTCTATTCGGTCTGCTGGAACTTCGAATGGCAGTTCGAAAATTCGAAGAGTGCGAATCCCGAAACCGGCGTGAGTTATGGTAACATCACCTACGTTGCCATCGTTGTGGTTGAACTTGAGTGACCCTCCAGTGGATGCAATGATTTTTTCACAAAGATCGGGTGATTTTAATTTCAGAAACACGACCGCGCTGACAATCGAAAAAGAAATTCCTACAACATGATCCATTGGTATCTTCACCACGGTTTCCAACCAGTCTTCAAATTCATACGATTTCGGTTTCGCAAAAGATCGATCGAAGGTAAACTTCAAGGTATCTTGTCGGTTAACTTCAGCCATTACTTCATGTTCACGTATACAGTAGAGTGACGAACACGCCGAGTGACGCTGTAAGCTCGCGACTTACCGCACCGATGTAAACAAAGCCGGCCGCAGCGCGCTGCACACACGAGGTCTGGACGCTGTCGCTGCCGCTGGCAGACTGACTGAAAGCACTCTCTCCTTCCTTCTACACTTTTAATGTCCTCCGTCAGTCTTACCTGATACGGTCCGCACATTGAGCAGCAATACTCCAAAAGAAAACAAAAAAGCGTATTATATGCAGTCTCTTTAGTGAATCTGTTATATTTTCTGTCCTGCCAATAAAACTCAGTCACACAAAGAAGATCTGGATTCTCCGTGAAAAAGTATGTAACCCTTGTATCAAATTTTTTGGTTGGTTGTTTGGTTGATGGGTGAATAGGACCAAACGGCTAGGTCACCAGTCCCTATGACACATTTCTTTCGTTTCGTGATAGATGTGCGCTATAATCTACAAAAATGAAAATGAGTTCCGAATTATTGATAGAGCTGAAGCATTGAATTAAAATTTGTGGTGCGGCCGGGAATCGAACCCGGACCTCCATGCTTACTAGGCAGACGTCTTAACCGTTAGACTACCACACCACTAACGATTAAGGCGCCTCGGAATAGTCTATGTACGATTTCCCTCCACAACACAAACTTTAATTCAGCTTCTTTGTTCCAAAGCATGGAGGTCCGGGTTCGATTCCCGGCCGCACCACAAATTTTAATTCAATGCTTCAGCTCTATCAATAATGTCTTTGACATATTTGAGACGAAAACCCGTCTCAGGGATTCTTTCATTGTATTTAATTGATATTTATATCACCATAACAGGATTGTTCCACCATGTCCATTGCTGAGGTGCTATTCCGCTGCATGGAGAGCCTTGGCAGTAGTGGCAATTATCTTTGGAACAAAGAAGCTGAATTAAAGTTTGTGTTGTGGAGGGAAATCGTACATAGACTATTCCGAGGCGCCTTAATCGTTAGTGGTGTGGTAGTCTAACGGTTAAGACGTCTGCCTAGTAAGCATGGAGGTCCGGGTTCGATTCCCGGCCGCACCACAAATTTTAATTCAATGCTTCAGCTCTATCAATAATGTCTTTGACATATTTGAGACGAAAATCCGTCTCAGGGATTCTTTCATTGTATTTAATTGAGTTCCGAATTGTTGAAATACGGTAATATCTTGAACAAATGGACATCGGCCCCTTTCTCTAGGTTTCAAAATTCCCGCTTCAGAAAAAAGCTGGACAATACTGCGAAATGTCGTAGCAGAAGGAACACACATATCAGGGAAGAGTTTAGCATACCTCTGACGAACTTTTTCAAAATATATATGTACGAATCTCAGAGTGCGGGGAAATGATATCTCCTCTGTCTTAGTCAATATAATAGAACAGTTGTGTAAAGATATGTACAGTGCGAATGATTGGAGTACAATGAAAAGTCTGAGCTTAGAGGATGATCACATTATGGTCTTCATTAGGTCGTAGGAGGTATCAATTAAGAGTATTATCAAAAACTGTACTTTTATTTTCCTAATCTGATGTGTATTTGTCTCAGATATTACCGTTCTTCAACAATTTTTAACTAATCTCGTTTTTACCTGTTTTTTAAAGGTTCCAACAGAAGGTACTATATATATTTTCGCAAAAAATCCAAATCTGTAATAAGATTAGCAGGTACTATTTGAGGTTTCAGAGTCATCCTCCTGCTGTCCGCGAGGGTGGTAATGTGGGTTCAAGCCTTATGATAACGGATGTCCATCTTTGAGGTGAATAAGTTTTATTACAACTTCTTTCAATACCATTAGTATTTTCCATATATTACGTAAGCCATTGCCGCACACTGTACACATAACATATACAGGGCGTAAGTAAATGTGTGGGAATGAACCAGGTATTCGGCAGAGGACCAGACAACAAGTAGAACATGTCCTGTACACATAAGGTTTCATTCCTTATGATACCGTGTTACAGGCATTTGTTTGTGGTGTAAACAAGACAGACCTCTTCACTATCCGATTGGACATTTGTGTTGATACGGTGCAATTTACTACGAACAGTCTGTACGCAAGATGCTCAAAATGGCTAATCACGGTCTGTAATGCAGGCGTCCAAGTGCACATCACAACTGTCTCACTCTATATCTACATCTACATGGGATACTCTGCAAATCACATTGAAGTGCCTGGAACAGAGTTCACCGAACCACCTTTATACTATTTATCTCCCATTCCATTCTCGAAAGGCGCGCGGGAAGAAAGAACACCTGAATTTCTCCGTTCGAGCTCTGATTTCTCGTATTTTATTCTGATGATCATTTCTACCTATGTAAGTGGGAGTCAACAATATATTTTCGCATTCGGAGGAGAATGTTGGCGATTGGAGTTTCGTAAGTAGCCCACGCCACAGCGATAAGCGCTGTTGTTGTAATGATTCCCACCCCAGATCCTGTATCATTTCCGTGACGCTGTCTCCACTGTATCGTGACAATACGAAACGAGCTGCCCTTCTTTGGACTCTTTCGATGTCCTCCGTCAAACCCATCTGATAAGGATCCCACACTGGGCAGCAGTACTCCAAAAATGGACGGACAAGCGTAATGTATGCAGTTTCTTTTGGAGTTCTGTTGCATCTTTCAAGGGTTCTACCAATAAAACCCAGTCTCTAGTTCTCCTTTCCCATGACATCTACGAGTTCCTTCCAGTTTAAGTATGAAGTAATAGTAATTCCTAGGTATTTTGTGGAGTTTACGGCCTTCACTTTATCTTGTAAACAAAGTTTAATGGATTTCTTTTATACTCATGTGGACGGCCTCAGACTTCTCATTATTTGGAGTAAATTGCCAATTTTTACACCATAGTGATAACTTATTCAGATCGTTCTGCATTTGGTTTTGATCTTCAGAAGATCTTACTAGACGGTAAATGACGGCATCATCTTCAAATAATCAAAGAGAGCTTCTTCGATTTTCTCCCAAATCGTTTATGTAGATAAGGAACAGCAGAGGACCAATAACGCTACCCTGTGGAACCCTCGATATCACCTCTGTTTTAGTGGATGCCTTACCACCAATTACTACAAACTGTTTCCTCTATGACAGGAATTTCCAAATCCAGTCCCAAATTTAGGGCAATATACCATAACCACCCAATTTGATTAAGATTCGTTTGTGAGATACAGTATCAAATGCCTTCTGGAAATTAGGAAATACGGAATCAATTTGGGAGGGAACACTTGTCGACAGCACTTATCACTCGCTCCCACATGCAAGCAAATGGATAGGATGTCAGGGGCCGATAGTGTAGCCTGCTCGTTCTCCCAACCTCACTAGCATAGACTTTTACTTATGGCATCTTTGCAGGTCATTTTTATGCCACACACATTCATAACTTCAATTGCTGCCTCAGCTGGCAGAGAAATGGTGTCACGAGGTACGACAGACATGTGGAGCATGGGGACAAGTGTTACATTCAATATGCGGAGTGTAGACGGCTGCGTTACACCTCGTCCTAGCCATTTTCAGCGTTTTCTGTATAGAACTGTACGTAGTAATTTAGACTATATCAACACAAATGACGAAACTCCGTAGTGGAGTAGGTCTGCGTTACGTACACCACAAACAAATGGCTGTAGCACTATAACGAAGGAAAGACACCATATGTTTTCAGGCCATGTTATGCTTATTCACATATATTGCAACCTCTGACAGTAAAGCTCAATGAATCAAGTCACACAATGGTTGAACGGTCAACAGTGGCGAATCACAACGCTGCACCTGCGTAGCGGCCAGTGTTGACAACTTGCCCCCACCGTAGACCAGTTGAGCATCGTGTGTGTTCCTTGTTAGACCTGTTGGACGAACTGCTTGTTTAGTGCGTTTCTTCTGAACTGAGAAAAGGACAACGACTAACGAACAAAGAATCAGTTTAAAGTTTTAAGCTTGGCAAGTCACTTAAGGAAACGCATGCGGTACTGGTACGTCTTTATGGGGATTTTGCACTGTGTATGGAACGTGTACGAATGATTCCCCTGTTTTTGAGGAGGCTGGGAAAGTGTTTCTGACAACTGTAGTGGGACGACCGGCGACACTCCTCAGTGATGGTTCACAGAAATTTGTCGAGATGGCGGATGCGACACCCAATGTATTGGACCGTATCGACACTAAAGGTTAGACGCGGTGTTTCTCGTGCGACGCTGAGGAAGGCAACGGCATACCACCTCCAAACAGGACCATGCCTAGTAAAGCACTGTGGTGTCCAAACCAATCTTCGGATTGACTGCTTTTCCTTACCGTATTTTAGGAGGTGATACTATAGAGGATTTGCATTAAAAATTTTAAATAACATGTCTACAAATTAATATGAAAACCAAACAAACTTAGAGCAAATGTAAATCACACATTTTCACTGATTTATCCGTCGGTTCTTGGTAGTACGACATCACACTGACTTCAACGTAAAAGTTTTTGTTCGTTATACAGTTCATTTCCATTTAGTCAGCCGGTTTTTCGGTTTACTAGGACATAATCAGACTTTAAAGTACGTCGAAAACTGGTTATTTAAATAAAAGTCGGTGCGCTTTGGTTGCACAGTGGTAGAGTGCCAGACTACAAACCCAAAGGTCGCGGGTTCGATCCCCGCTAGGTGCTAGGATTTTTATCGGTCACTTTCCACTTCTTTCACCTCTGGCTCATGTGAAAAATATCGAGTAGCACCGTGGTTCGGAACCCACGTTAAACTGTAGGTCCTCCTATAACTGGCTGGGTAAGTCAGTTCGAAGGTCGGAGGAAGGCAACGGCATACCACCTCCAAACAGGACCATGCCTAGTAAAGCACTGTGGTGTTCAAACCAATCTTCGGATTGTTGACTGGTTTAACTTTTTACCAACATTTGTAACTGTATAATATTTGTGTTACGTATTCATTAAACATCCAAGAACAAGTGCCATAGTTAAAATTATTCCTTTTCTCACTTTATTTCCAGTTATAATAACATTTGTCCGAAATTATCGAAATTGTACCACCCTACCCTACGTTAATGTTACAGGGCTATTCATTGGATTTACTGGAAGAGGCTGTAAATACGTTATTATGTGTTGGGACAGGGCTCGCGGTGTACTTGCTATCCGTAGCAGAGTGGCAAGCGAGGCGGCCTTGTGTACCTTGCAGACGCAGTCGGTGCAGGCGTCGCGCTTCCAGAGCTCGTTGTTCTTGCGCCAGCGGCCGTCGTTGTCGACGCACTTGGCGGTGCCCGCGCGCTTGCCGCCCCCGCCGCCGCCGCCGGCCGCCTGGCAGTGGTGCTCCAGCTTGCGCAGCTTGCGCCGCAGCTGCTTGATGGTGCGCTGGAACTCCTCCAGCGCGCTCTCGATGCCCTCCAGGCGCTCCTCGCCCACCTCCTCAGCGTCCACCTGCAAACAGAATCATCGGGTCGGCACCTCAAATTGCAGTCACCGCACCCACGGGTACCGTTTTTCCTGTTTATAACTACACCCATTACGATTAGAATAACATTGTACGTATAGAAGGTACAAAAAGTCTGAGGAACCAACCGCCCCCTCCCCGCCTACTACAAATCTCTCCACATCCTAGAACGTCATGCACTCCACTTCCCTTAAGCCGTCGGTACACGGAGCGTGTGAGGTCAAGGTGCCGAGTCCAACAGAGACGGCGCAACCCTTGCATATAACACGTGTGCCTCAACGAGCTGCACCAACACCACAAAGACCTAAGGCCGCAGTGCTCTCGTGGCCTACGAGAAAGACAGGCCCCTGTGCAGTCGTCATGCCACGTAAGCTAGGTAGTTCCAGTGGCAAGCAAGAAATACTGGCCGCAGCGAGCACATCATTCCACGTAAGCAAGGTAGTTCCGAGATGGCGCGATCGCTAGCCGATTCGCCGGCCGCTGGGGCACACCCTACTGCATCATAGCGGGCAGCCACTGAGCTAGCGATCGCTCCGGCTCGGAACTACTTGCTTACGTCGCGGCCAACGTGAAATACAGGCCTCAGTGCGCACATCATGCCACGTAAGCAAGGTAGTTCCGAGCCGGCGCAATCGCTAGCTTAGTGGCTGACCGCTATGATACAGTGCGCAGTGCCCCAGCGGCCGGCCAATCGGCTAGCGATGGCGCCGGCTCGGAACTACCTTCCTTACGTGGCATGATGTGCACGCTGAGGCCTGTATTTCTCGCCTGTCACGTTCTTACGTGGCATGACGTCTACGCTGGGGCCTGTATTTCCCCTTGGCCGCGGGTAGTTCCGAGCCGGCGCGAGCGCTAGCTAGCTCAGCTGCCTGTTGTGATGCAGTGGACTGTGCCCTAGCGACCGGCCAATTGGCTAGCGATCGCGCCGGCTCGGAACTATCTTGCATACATGGATGATGTGCGCACTGAAGACTGTATTTCTCGCCGGTCACGTGCTTACGTGGCATGACGTCTACACTGGGGCCTTTATTTCCCGTTGGCCGCAGGTAGTTCCGAGCTGGCGCGAGCGCTAGCTAGCTCAGCTGCCCATTGTGATGCAGTGGATTGTGCCCTAGCGACCGGCCAATCGGCTAGCGATCGCGCTCGGAACTACCTTGCTTACGTGGCATGACGACCTCGCCGGGGCCTGTCTTTCTCGTAGGCCTCGGGCGCTCTCGTGTGACGTCACGCAGTGTAGGTATCGTTCGCGTAGCTGACTGGATGGCCGCTGACTGGCACGGCCCACTATGCCGTAGCGTGCAGACAGTCAGATACGCGAACGATGCCTATACTGCGTGACGTCACACGAGAGCGCCGCGACCTTCTCTGTAGGTGGTGTTGGCTGCACGCGACCGCAGCGCGCATCAGCAACAGTTTTCGGCAGTGTCAGGTTCTGAATTCATATTGTTTACCAAATCAAAAGAGTGGAATTGCTGCTTCATCTCTATTTAATCGTTTAATGCCGCGCTTGTGCATATTTTCGTTATGTTCTGTGATATAGGCCTATACAAGTAACAAAAAAATATCCATGAACATAAGCCTCTTACAAAAGTTGCATGCCATGCCAATATGTGTAGCGAATTATAAAAGTTTCATGACAAACTGTGCGATATAAAATTAGAAAAGGCCTTCACATCAGGCAAACATTATTGAAAGAGTCTCAATTTTTAGTAAAAATTAAAGGTTATTCTTCCACGGGCAATGTTACTATTCAGTAGAAGAATGTTAGGAACGTCTAAAATGCAATACGTGACACTATAAAGTGCGTAATTTACTCTAAGTAAGGTGTAAACTGTCTTGTTCATATAACGAATCCAACAAACTCACGCCTCAGAGGATGCGCAGATATATTTACATAGCGTCGAATATTATGCAGTATACTTCTATGAAATTTATAGGAATATCATTGGGTCTATCATAAAACCCGAATATGAGAAGAAAAGAATATTTGCTTCCGAGGAGCCCTGAACCAGCGCCATTTCCCACTCCACGACTTTGCAGTCTACGCTACGGCTATAGCTGAGTATCATCGACGAAGGTATTAGTCGTATTGTATACACTAGTAGCACTAGTGGTACATATGTCAGTTGCTGACAAATCATTACAAAAAGTGATGTAAAGAACAAACGTGTTGATAGATTTTCAGACCGCCTTGCCCTGAAGCGACAAATTACTGTAATACGGAAATATTTTAATCGCATATAAGTCGTTTCGAATCATTTATTTCAACAAATGGTGCCTTAATGATCGGCTTTCGACAGATTTTCAATTTATTCAGTTACTTTTACTTACTTTTAAATATCAAACATTCATAAGAGCTACGTTATATACATAAAAGCCATGAAAAAGGACGGCCAATATGGCGTCTTCATCTCTCTACCGTCTCGGGAAAGCGACGTGGTGTGACGTCGGCGGCGTTCTCCCACCTTATTGCTGATCTTTTAAAAGCACGATGAGAAATCCTGACGTGCTTGATACTGCTCGCATGTTGTGACGTCAGAAACTCGCCACTCGCCATATTGGCCACACTTGTTCAGATACCCAATTCGTGGGCCAATGGCTTTAATGTATCCACCCCCCGTCCCTAACGCGAATTCCATATGATCTCATTCCCTCGCCGCACCTCCTCCCGTTCCTTTGCCATATCCGCATCTTTTATACCACCCGAAAATAATCAGCCGTTAGTGTACCCTATTCTCACTGATCCTGGGCCTCTATCACACCTACATCATTACATCCCTCCCTCCCCTCACCCTCAAACACTACATTTCCAATGGCCCCTCTCCGTTATGCCCTCCCTCCTGGAATCTACCCCTTCTACCAACTGCAATTTTATCCCCATAGGTTTAGTTTCCCTTCTCCCCTCCCCCTATCCTCCTTATGTTTCCCCACATTTGATTGCTCCTTCTCCCCGTATCCCCGGGGTCGCTGCACTCCCATCTCCCTGAACCTGGCCACTACGGTCGGGGGTTCGATACCCCCTCGGTCATGGATATTTGTGCCGTCCTAGTTCGTAAGTAGTTCATAAATAGTTTGTAAGCTTAGGGACTGATGACACCGTAGTTAAGTCCCATAAGCTGTACAAACATTTGAACATTTGAATCCCTGAACCTTACCCTCCTTCCACGCCTCCCTCCTCCCCCCTCTCTTCCCCTGTCTGGTCCACTAAAGTGAAGTGCTTCGGATTTTATTCTGTGCTGCGCGGTAAAGTGTTGTGAGTCATTCCAGTTGCAACTGATGTACTTACAGCACTTGCTACTCCACGTCAGTCTCTTTCTGGCAAGCAGGTCGAAATATTACACTGTTTTCTGAAACGCATCGCAGTTTTCTGGATCCACTGTCACCTGCTGCCATACTGTGTCCACTGCTGTTTGTTTTGTAGTGTTGCCAACCTTAGCTGATTTGAAATTCAACTATTTTATTGAAAGAGTGTTGAAGGTATCTTTGTGTGTGTGTGTGTGTGTGTGTGTGTGTGTGTGTGTGTGTGTGTGTTGATAATTTTTTTTTAATTTTTTTTATTTATCTCTGTTTGTGTATGTGTGTGTGGTGGGCGGGGGGGCCTTGTGATTATGTGTTGGGATTTGTGTGTATCATATGGTCAATCAGTGAGAACAATGATTGATTGGTCAGGTTTATTTGGTCATTTAGTAGCAACTTTTTCTCAGCTTTTGTTTTATATATGTGATAATTTTCTTGTAATGTTAGGAGATGTTTTTCATTATTTATTCTAATTACCTTCATCTCTTTTTCTATTGTGGTGGGTCTGTGGTTATATGCTTTTAGATGTTCTGCAAAAGTGAAATACAGTTCAGCTGCTGCTCAAAATGGCCACTGCAAGCAACAAATTACCATTGTTCACACCTTATGTGACTGCAGTAATTAGGCAGTGATGTACATGATACGAGAAACCAGCATAGGTTGCGTTGTATCGCACCATCTTCGGCACGAAGACTACCCACTAAATTAAACCGGGATTGAGGTATAAACAAGGGCGCGAGCGGTACGCCACCTCTATCTGGTTGTCACGGTAGCTGAGATCGGTGGTGGTGGCGGCGGAGACTGCAGCGGTGGTGGGCGTGGCCGAAGTGGCCCCCATGGAGGCGTTCACCCAGACGCTGTCTGTCTCGGACTGCGATGATGGCGGGGGTGGCGTCGTCGGGGAGACGGGTCGGTCCTCTGGGTACGAGTGCTCGGCCGAGCGGCGGAAGCGGCGAGAGATGGTGTTGCTGCGCTCGTGGCACTCTGCAACAAACGAAAGAGGGCCACTCTGAGGTTTGTGTGTGTGTCTAATTGCAACTTACAAGTAACAGATCATGCATTCTCGGAAAAATTCTTCGTCGTTATTTTCATAAAATCTACTAACGTTTCAGCCATTGTTACAGGTGCCTTCATCAGGGTCTGTGTCTGACTGCCGAATGTGAGATAGCTTGTGACTTATATAACAGCGATTTGAGGAAGAGGTCGAAGGATGAAACTTCCTGGCAGATTAAAATTGTGTGCCGGAACCGGGACTCGAACCTGGGACCTTTGCCTTTCGCGGGCAAGCACACTACCGACCGTGCTATCCCGACACGACTCGCGATGCCGGTGGAAAGTAGGAAGCAAGGTACTGGCGGAAAGTTGTGAGGCGGCATCGTGAGTCGTGTCGGGATAGCACAGTCGGTAGTGTGCTTGCCCGCGAAAGGCAAAGGTCCTAGGTTCGAGTCCCGTTTCCGGCACACAATTTTAATCTGCCAGGAAGTTTCATATCAGCGCACACTCCGCTGCAGAGTGAAAGTTTCATTAAGGTAGAAGAATGTTTGTCTTTCTTTATTGTTGTTCATATTATTACACGCTATTGTTGGAAAAGGACGTCAACGATTGGTGTTTTCATGACAGGTTTTTCATGTGATTGGGGGTTGCATTCTTCCCTCTCATTAGTGAAAATGGACGTGTTTGATTTGCTTGTGGATTGCAACTTGCTGTTGGCGGGATGGACATGAGGGACCTGGCAACAATTGTGTCGCCTGGCGCAGACGGCGGCGGACCGGTGCTCTGCGTGCGCGCCACGTGGCCGCTGTAGTCTCCAGGGCGCCTGCCCTGCGTGAGTCAAATTAAAATGTTAAAATGTTTGTATAGCTTATGAGACTTAACTACGGGGTCATCAGTCCCTAAACTTACAAACTACTTATCAACTAGCTAATACTAAGGACGGCACAAATATCCATGCCCGAGGGGGGATTCGAACCCCCGACCGTAGTGGCCGTGCAGACCGTGACTGGAGCGCCTCAGTCACCTCGGCCACCGCGGCCAGCCTGCGTGAGTCGCTCTGCGCGCGTGCCGGCCTCGTAGTGCTGCAACTGCCGGCATCCAAGACGCCGGAAGTCTGCATCCATCTTCCCTGTTCATATCGGTGGGGCGCTTGGCTATTTCTATAGCCTGTCTAATCTTCCTCCTTATTGAGAGTGGTTGTTTCGCCAGCATGCAACCCTCACCAAAAGACAACTGTTTCCCGCACGGATGCTTTGAAACCGCTGACTTTGTATGCTGTCCAACCCGTATACACCTCTGGTGTTCAGAAAGCCTCGTATTGATTGCTCGTCCGGTCTTTCCTATACACACCAGCCGACATTCTCAGCTGATTTCATAGACGCCGGCATTATTCAGTTTGTCAACTGCATTCTTTGTTGGATCTAAGGCATCATTCTTATTGTTGCTGGTGCTGCAGAAGATTGGCTTGATGCCTGCTCGACGAAGAATTTTGCCCACACGTACAGTGACGCCTTGTACGCAAGGTAGTAGTGCGATGCTTCGTGCCTCCTCTTGCTCCTCTCTACTGCCTTCATTCTTTCTGGACGTTGCATTGTTTATCCCTCCCAGCCCATAGCAATTGGCGACAAAGGTGGTGTTGTAGTTCCGCCTGTTGGTGAACGGCATCGGTGACCTTGTGAGCCCGTCTTTTTGGAGTGAAAATGGCGGGTTTCTTCTGCATGGGGTGATGGTTGGAGGAGGTGTGGAGGTACCGGCCCGTGCTGGTACCCCTTCTGTACACCACGTGGCCGAGCTTCCGTCCGACGTTTGGTAGACTTCGACGTCAAGGAAAGGCAGCACCCCATTCTTTTCTACCTCCATTGTGCAACTGTGTTTGATTTGATTTGATTTTCTCGGGGAAGCCAAAACAGTCTTGGTCCAACCCGCCACTGCCTGCACCAAAACTAAGTTTATTGTGCGGTATCGCTCCTGTATATCTAGTAAAGCCAACCAATGCCCTTGAACAGTGCAAGGAGTCCCTTTACCACTTCATTATTAGACACAATTTCTTCGGGTCTGGTTGTCCCAAATGTTCTGTGCCTTTTACTCTCCAATTCAATGCATTCGAAGATTAGATGTGATGCATTTTCATCACCGTCATCACAGATCCTACATTTAGGGTCCTCTTCTGTTGTTCCCATTGTCTGTAGGTGTTTTTTGAAATTTCCATGGCCTGTCAGCAATCCAACCATGACTCTAATCTCTATCCTGTTCAGGCCCAGGATTGCAGAGCTTCTTTTAAAACATGGCTTTGGCATGTTTTTGTTGATGGAGTTTGGTCCAATATTCTGTGTGCTGTCACCTGAGCCGGTTACGTAGCTCCAATTTGATCATTACCTTGGTGATTGTCAGGACAGGTTTTGGTCCAATAAATGGAGTCTCTGTCCCCATCCTGGCTAATCTGTCGGCATGTTCGTTGCCACTGATCCCCGAGTGGCCAGGGACCCACAATAGGTTTACTCTATTGCTTTCCCCTAGCTCCACCAGAACTCTGTGACATTCTGCAACAATTTTAGACCTTGTTGCAGGAGCTGCCAGTGATCTCAGGGCTGCCTGGCTGTCTGAATAGATATAGGTGCTGCGATCTTTGTAGCACCTACGCAAATTCTCCTCCACACACGCCCTGATGGCAGTGATTTCGGCCTGGAATACTGAGGCCA
This sequence comes from Locusta migratoria, assembly GCA_026315105.1. Lineage (NCBI taxonomy): Eukaryota > Metazoa > Arthropoda > Insecta > Orthoptera > Acrididae > Locusta > Locusta migratoria. Next base: position 270,307,992 of record CM048747.1, read on the forward strand.
ATTTCCCTACAGAGATGACGCCCTCCAGTCTTGGCTGCACCCCGTATACCCTGGCCCCAACGCCTTGGTCTGAGTTTGACCCGTCAGTGAACCAGACGCAACTGTGTTTAGTTGTGCTGCCGATTGAGATGTTTGTGGAAGCTCTATAGCTCCTTGTCCCCATGTGGCCAGAGGCCGAAGGTGTCATCAACGTATCGCATCCAGCATATTGGGCATAATTGTACTCTCTGGAGAGTCATTTCTTCAAATGCTTGTATGAAGATTTCTGCTGAATTCGGAGAAAGTGGCGAGCCCATAGCTATATCGTCTGTTTGTTCGTAGAATTCTCCTCTCCACTTGAAGTAGGTGGTCGGCAGGCTGAGGTGCACAGTTATACAAGTCACAAGCTATCTTACATTCAGCAGTCAGACACATACCCTCATGAAGGCCGCCTGCAACAGTGGTCGAAACGTCGGTAGATTTTATAAAAATAACGACGCGGTTTAATAACCTGAAGAATCTTATTGGCAGTGACAAGTTAAAAATACACTCCTCGCACTTGCAGGAAGAGCTGCGCCTTGAGCAAGTTTTACTTACCGGGGCAACAGTCCGACCAGGCGAGCAGCTGCACGCTGGGCAACTTGTTGCACTTGATGAGCCCGCCCTGGCGGTCGGGCAGCACGAATAGGTCACGCGTGACGTCCTCGATGGCGTCACCGTTGTCGCACAGCACGCGCGCCAGCGACGCCTGCCGGATCTGCGTCAGCTGCTCAGGCTTGAAGACGCCCGGGTTCTCGTAGTAGAACCTGCGCACCACACGTCCAGTCAACAAATGATGCCATCGACAGCTGTTTTATGTAGGTGGTATACACTGCTGAACTGACGAAAATACGAGGTAAGTCCACAAACTAATTTACGTTTGGTTATATAAAAAAAGTGTACAAATACAGAAAAAAATTATTGTATAAAAATCTACAACTGTTAAACTACTTGTGTACATAGCTTCCGAAATTTTGCAGGCAATTGTCATAGCGTGGTACAAGATTTGTATGCCTTCTTCATAGAAGGTTGCTGCCTGTGTATTCAACAATGTGGTAACATGTTCTTCCAGATCGTCATCATCGCTGACCACCAAGGACTGATTTTAGGTGTAAGAAGAGATGAAAGTCGGTAGGAGGAAGGTCCTTCGTGGCGGATTATCCGTGCGTACTGGAGCGACGTGCTGTGTTGCGCGCGGCCGTTCGCCGTCGGGGATTAGAGTCCCCCCTCCGGCGTAGGTGTTTGTGTTGTCCTTAGGTTAGTTTACCTTAGTTCAAGTAGTTTGTGAGCTACGGACTAATGACCACGTAGCTAAGTCCGATAGATTTACAAACATTTGAATCTTTTAAGTGAGGTGCGGGGGTGTTCGGAGAATGATCAAATACGCCCCAGTGAAATTCCCGTAAGAATTGTTTACTCAGATTGGCTTTTGAGGTCAGGCATTATCGTGGAAAAAACAACACATTTTGACAGTAATACTCGGCGCTTGTTCTTTATTGCGAACGCAATTTCTTAATGGCTCGCAGTAACCATGTGTATTCATTCTTTGGCCTCGTGGTAAGAAATGAAACAACAAAATGCGTTTTCTGTCCCAAAAAACGGTGCACATGACTTTTCGAGGTGTCAACATTTGATGAGGCTTAACCGTCGTTGGAGATGAAGTGTGCCTCCAATCCACTGAATTGTGTTTTGTTTCAGGGGTGTCGTACTATACCCAAGTTTCATCCGCCGTGACTATCCGAGATAGAAACCCATTGCCTTCTTCACTGAGCGTGTGAAAATCTTAACTGCACTGCCCATCCAATGTTTTTTGTGTTGTTCAGTAAGAATTTTCGGTACACAACGTAAGAAGATTTTTCGAAATTTCAGTTTTTCAGTAACGATTTCATGAATTAGTGATCGTGAGATTTGCGGAAGTTACACAGCAAGAGCACTAAGGGTAAACTTACGGTTGTGCTTACTCTTCTCTTCAATTGTGTGAACCAGTTTATCAGTGACCACAGACGAGCGTCCACTTCGTCCTTCATCGTGCACTGGATCACGTTCTTCACTGAACAGTCTGACCCATCTTCTAACCATTGAATCACTCATAGCATTTTGTCCGTAAACCTCGTAGATTTGCCAATGAATTTCCTTTCGTTAAACTTTCTTTGCATTTAGAAAACGAATCACAGATCTAACTTCACACGCGGCGGCATTTTCAAACACGGCAGACGTTATAAAGAAGCATTACAAAGCACACCTCGGCAGCAGCGATCTGAAAGTGGCGTACTTGTCTTCTCCTTGAGCCAGAGTAACTGCCGCACATGTTCGGAACTGCAATCGTAGCGCTGCCGCGTTGACAGCTTTTTTTTTTTTACTTTTTTTATTTTTTTTATTTTTTTTTAAAGGAGCAATCCCGGCTGTTGCTTGGGACTGATGCCACCATGCTGCTTGTCTTCCTTCCACCCAATACCACCGAAACAGAATTGCAGTATGCTTTAGTGGCTGACCACGTACCTACGCGATTGCAGTGTGTTCTGTGAGACGTCAAACGGAAGTGGTTCAGCCTTCTCATTCTGTGATGCTGCCAACCTAGCCGTAGTATAGCTTCAGCCCACCTCCGATTGACCGCACAAACTAAGCAGCAGACTCATGCCCCTCCCACTCCGCACTACAGCGAACACCGATCTCTCTCCAGTCTACCGTTCAAGTCCACGCATCCTCCACGTCTTCATTGTATTTGGGGGCTAGCACGCTTGGACCCATAGCTCGAATTTGAAAGAATTTGAGTACAATTTGAGTGGTTGTAAACGGGTATACGTCATTGTGCATTAAATAGTAGAAAATCAGTTTGTTATTTTGAGTAGTACACTGACAAAAACTTTCAAAAATAAGGATAACAAATTCCACACTCACTTTAGCACACTATTTAATTTGTCCTTAGTATAAAGATAGATCTGCTTCTATATATGATGGCTAAAGATGAAAGACGTAACACTGATATGATGTTCAAGAGCTGTATGAAATCTCTAAGGCTAAGGAAGATAAGAGAAGCTTCGATAAAACCACATTACTTAGAAAGACCAGCTAATTATGTCTACATCTACATACGTACACCGCCCGCCCCTGAACTGCCTCTATGACCTCCATTAAACCGATCTGGTGGGGATACCAAACACTTGAGCAATACTCAAGACGTAGTTGTACAAACATTGTACACGCGGTCTGCTTTACGGACGAATAACACTTTCTCAAAATTCTCCCGAAAAACCGAAGTTGACCATCTGCCATCGACTGTTCTTCTATATACTCGTTCCATTTAATGTCGCTGTGCAGCGTTACACCTGGTTATTTACATAATGCGATTCTGACAAGCAGCACACTACTGATGTAGTTTTCGATCATTACGGGATTGTTTTTCCTACCCACCTGCAGCACCGCATTTTTCCGCATATAGCGCTAACTACCATTCCTCACAACAACTAGGAAAGTTGCTCCAAGTCATCCTGCTTCCTACTACAGTAATTGAAAGACGACACCCTCTTGTATACCACAGCATCAACAGCAAACAACCTCATATTGCAACTCACTCTGTCCGTCAGAACATTTAGATGGATAGAAAACAATAGCAGTCCTATCTCACTTTCCTTGGGCACCCCTGACGATACCCTAGTCTCAAATCTGTTTTCAGGTAATAATCGATATTTGAAGAGGGAATTAAATTAAAAAAGAAAAAATGTTCAAATGTTTGTATAGTCTATGGGACTTAACTACGGGGTCATCAGTCCCTAAACTACTTATGAACTACTTACGAACTAGGATGGCACAAATATCCATGCCCGAGGGGGGATTCGAACCCCCGACCGTAGTGGCCGTGCAAACCATGACTGGAGCGCCTTAGCTCCCCTCGGCCTAAATTTCAGGGACAAGAAAGAAAAGGTTTGCAGTTTGCCGATGACATGGTAATTTTGTCAGAGACTGCAAAGGATGTGGAAGAGCAATTGAATGGAATGGACAGTGTCTTGAAAGGAAGATATAAGATGAACACTAACAAGAGTAAAACGAAGGTAATGGAATGTACTGTCAGAAAATTAGGCGATGCTGAAGGAATAAGATTGGGTAATGAGACAATAAAAATAGTAGATAAATTTAGTTATTTGGGTAGCAAGATGACTTCTGATAGTCGAAGTAAAGAAGACATAAAATGCAGAATGGCTATGGGGAGAAAAGCGTTTCTAAAGAATCGAAACTTGTTAACATTCAATAATAATTTAAATGTTAGGACGTCCTTTCTGAAAGCATTTGTCTGGAGTATTGCATTGTATGGCAGTGAAACATGGACGATAAGGAGTTCAGGCAAAGAGATTGTATAAGTTTTTGAAGTGTGATGTTACAGACGAATGATGAAGATTAGCTGGGTAGATTACGTAACGAATGAGGAGGTGCTTAACCGAATTGGGGAGAAAAGGAGTTTCTGGCATATCCTGACTAAGAGAAGGGATAGATTGGTAGGACACATTCTGAGACATCAAGGAATTGTCAACTTAGCATTAGAAGGAAGTGTGTTGGGTAAAAATCGTAGAGGGAGACCGAGGGACGAATACAGTAAGCAGATTCAAAAGGATGTAGGTTGCCGAAAGTATTCTCAGATGAAGAGACTTGCACAGGACAGGGTAGCATGGACAGCTGCATCCAACCTGCCTGCGGACTGAAGACCACAACAATAACAACAACAATCGATAGTACGTAATTTACAGAAATTTGAAAGAACGATCTGATTCCTCATCAATCGACTTTCATCGATATCTTCATTCAGAAGCATAATCACTTCTAAGCCTCATCTGGAATGCAAAATACACGTTACGCGAAATACGTTTTTACGTCGTAAATCATGTAAAATTAGTCTCATTGAGATTTTTTAGTAGTACATTACCTCTTTTTTCAGTCATGTCCTCTTTTATTGTTGATTTTAGTGAGAGTTGGTTGGGCTGAACAAAAATTTGGTCAGAGAAAAGCTTTACTGTGATTTGAACCATGCACAGCTTATTTGTGTGTGTCTGTGTAATTTTTTGTTGCTTTGGTCCACCATCTTCGCTTGCTTTCCGCATACTTTCGTCAGTTTGCGAGAGTGCGCTGTGGTGAAACATTTTATCAACATGTTAGAGCAGTATTTCTCAACCTGCACTGCAGGTTTCGACCGGACAGGGGTCGAAGTCTTCCTTTTTTGAGGGGGGGGGGGGGGGGGGATTCTATTATACGAAAACATAGGCCTAATAAAACTGAAATTTTTTTATATTAATTCTTATATGAGCACATTGTGTGGCTCGGAAGTACAGTCGTAAAGTGTCACACTCTGAAACCAAAGGTCACGGGTTCGATTCTCACCAAGTAGTAGAAATTTTATGTCTCACTTTTCAATTCTTTTTCCTCTTGCAGTGTTGATGATGTGAAAAATACCGAGTAGCATCGTGGTTCTGAATCCATCTGAAACTGTAGGTACCCTTACAACTGACTAAGACGGTTCGAAGGTCGGATGAAAGCAGCGGCATATCACCTCCAATCAGGACGAAGAACTGTGGCGTTCAAGCCAATCTTCGGATTGTTGACTGCTTTAAACGCAAATACTCAAATCTGTTTTCAGAGAATAATCGGTAGCTAAATGTATGTAATTTCCAGAAATTCCAAAGAACTGTCCACTTCCTTATCAATTAACTTTACATCAAGATGTTTCTTTAGGAGTATAATAACTTCTAAGCCTTACCTGGAATGCGAAACACACGTTACGCAGAATCATGTAAAATTGGATAAAGTGTCCATTCCGAAAAATGCAAGGGAGTTGTACCAATGAAAACAAAATTATATTAGTTGCCTTTCAGATCATACCCATAGTTACGTTGGAGAGGTGGTTAGGTGATCGCCTGAATACTTTTTTCTTGAAAGGGGTTCGGGTATTCAAAAAGGTTGGGAAAAACATACATGTAGCGGACCAGATAGTGTTCGTTATATGTTTCATTATTAACGATATTGAAAGAGAGGCATTGAATTGAACTTCGTGCCGCAATTCGAACACTTGACCTCCTGCTTATTAGACAAGATCTATAAGACTTCGCGACCAAATGGATTGCACACAGTCTCCTAAAACTTTCGCTTGCCTAGTAAGCAAGTCTCAGGTTCGGATACAGGCCGCGGTACAAATTTTAATTAAGTGCCTCCCTTTCAGTTCAATAACTATTTTGTATATGGAGAAATAATAATGTCCCCGGAGATAGATTTATTATTTGATAATATTTCATTATTAACTACATTAATCCGTGAATTTAATTTACAATTATATAATTACCGTTTTGCTAGTGTTTTAAGCTAGTGTTACATAAGGAAATATGATCATAGAATGCCATCACAAAGTTAATTCGCTGTTTATGTGGGCCCAACAACTAAAAATAGCTCGAGCTGCCACTGCTTCCTAGTAATTATCGTTTTCGTCTCACAAGGGGACAATCAGAAGTATAACGGATTTTGATGGGTCTTGGATATATTTTAGAGGGACATACTTCGATTATGAGGCTATCCGCCTTTTTACCGACGGGCATTGGTTTTCCAGAAAACTGATGTCGAAGTTCACTGCGCGTTGTAAGGCGAGGAACGTTATCCACGTTCCAAACCAAGCCACCTTGGCACAGTGGTTAAGGTCTACAGCTACCTCGCTGGACGTACTGTGTTCGAGTTCTTATCGGATTATCTCCCCCTCTCTCTTTTTTAAAAATAAAATAAAATAAAAAATAAAAACGATCCGAATAGTCAGATGTTTTTCTATTTTATTCTACATATTATCAAAAAAGTCTGTCGATTGTATGAAATGAGTAAGAAATAATCAATTTCGCCGTAGTAACTTAATTTTCACGTCGTTATTATAAAATCATACTCGTTATCGCCTACATTACTTACTATGTCCTTTCTTAATGTAAATGAACAATGTTTTTTGGTGTCGCTCTTAGAAACTCCGTGCGCTTGCAATACGTATTTTTTTTTTTTTTTTTTTTTTTTTTTTTTTTTTTTTTTTTTATCAAATGTGCTTGGTTCTGTGAACTATTGTGTTTCGATTGCTTTTATGACAAATATCATCCGGATTTCTGATGTGGCATAGCAAGCGATCAAGGCGATAGCAAGTAATATTTTCTAATAATGACGGAAAATTAAATTATGACGTCATAACTGAATATTTCTTACTAATGTTTTCACAATGTTAAACTGTTTGTTGATATTCCGTAAAATAAAATGGAAAATTGTGGAAGTATTCCGATTAAAAAAAATGGAGGGGACTAAAACATGTTACCTCTAGTTTCTCAACCGCTGCCGCAGTGGTAACGCACTGGACTCGCATTCGGGAGGATGGTGGTTCAAATCCACATCCGGCCATCCAGATTTAGGTTTTCCATGATTTCCTTAAATCACTCGAGGCAAATGCCGGGATGGTTCCTTTCGAAAGGGCACGGCCGAGTTCCTTCCCCAACCTTACCAAAAACTCTGAGCGTTAGCTCCGTCTCTAATGACCAAGCTGTCGACGGGACGTTAATCCACAAGCTTCCTTTCTTCCTTCCTTCAACCGCTGCGTCACGCTCACTTGTTTGGTACATGTCTAACGTTACGTTTCTTACAGCACACAGTGAATTTAAAAAAAAAAAAAAAAAAAAAAAAAAAAAAAAAAAAAAAAAAAAAAAAATCTCGAAAACCAAGGCCCGTCGATAAACAAGTGGATTGCCTCATACTCGGGGTATGTACCTCAACAACATATCCGAGACCCATCAAAATCCGTTATTCACATTTCTGATGGTCCCATTGACAGTACAGACCTCTCTATGACCTCTCCTGTCTGTCGCATTGAAAGCCTTCTCCAATTTCTTCTGGCTTGATGTGTATTAGAAGACTGGTCTGCAAAGTAGCTGGTTGAGTCGAGCACTTACCTGTCGCCGTCGCGGAGTCTTCGGAACTGTTCGACGAGCAGGCAGCGGAAGGTGGGGCCCACCTTTGCGCCCTCTGCCAGGTCCTCCAGGATGCCGCCCACCCACACGTCGATGTTTCCTGCCGACCGACGCAACAGAACGTTAATCAACAGGACAGGAGAGCAGCTGATGGAACAACTAGGTTAACACTTTCAACGTTGACCACTTCCGATCCAGTAATTGACGGTGAAGTGGGGTATTTACGATATCTTTTAAATGTAAGTGAAAAACGCAGAAATGTAGTAGGATATGAGTCTTAAATCATTTAAGAGAGAAACTGATGTATTTTAGATAACTACGTTTTTACTTTAGAACATGCAGTAGGACCAGAGAGGAAAATTAGAAGAAAAAATCCCACTGACGTGCTTTACGGCAAACTTTAGATTTGTAGTTTTATAAGTTGAAGGAAGATTTCTAGTTTTGTAGTTTTCTAAGTTGAAGGAATTGGATTAGGTAACGAAGCAATAAAGGAGGTAGATGAGTTTTGTTACTTGGGCAGTAAAATAACAAATGATGGTCGCAGTACAGAGAATATAAAATGCAGAGCCGCGATGGAGTAGCCGAGCGGTCTAAAGCACCTCGCTGCGGGGCGCGCGGTTGATCGCCGTGGAAGTTAGAGACCTTCCTGAGGCATGTGTGTGTGTGTTTGTCCGTAGGTTAGTTTACCTAGGTTTAAGTAGTTTGTAAGCTACGGACTGATGACCACGCAGTTTGGTCCTATAGTTTTACAGATATTTGAACTTTTTTAAAAAAATGCAGAATAGCAATGGGTAAAAAAGCGTTGTTGAAAAAGAGACATTTGTTAACATCGAATATTGATTTAAGCCTAAGGAAGTCCTTTCTGAAGGCATTTGTATGGAGTGTTGCCTTGTATAGGAGTGAAACATGGACGATAAGCAGTGTGGACAGGAAGAGGATACAGGCTTTTGAAATGTGGTGCTACAGAAGAATGCTGAAGATTAGGTGGGTGGATCGCGTAACTAATGAGGAGGTACTGAACAGAATTGGGGAGAAAAGAAATTTCTGGCATACCTTGACTAAAAGAAGGGATAGATTGGTAGGAAACATTCTTAGACATCAAGGAATTGTGAATTTAGCGTTGGAGGGAAGTGTGTGGGGTAAAAACCGCAGAGGAAGACCAAGAGATGGATACAGTAAGCAGATTCAGACAGATGTAGGTTGCCGTTCTTATGTGGAAATGAAGAGGCTTGCTCAGAATAGGGTATTGTGGAGAGCTGCATAAAACCAGTCTCCGTACTGAAGACCACAACAACAACAACAACAACAATTTTTTGAAAACATTTTGGACCAAAATAATAATCTAAATAATAAGAAAATGGTGGTGATAAGACTACAACTCTACTATTGTGGTAATATCTATGCATTCAACACGTAATGTTCATTCTGACCGTATTTTAACAAACAGCCAAAATTATATGATGTTTGAGTTTAGCTTTGACAAACATACTCCTTTTTGAACTTTTACCTCTTTGAACTATCATTTTCTCTCCCACATATATTTTTCCGTTAAAATATTATCACCTGTCTTTCTTTGCCTGTACTGGTTACGAATGACTATAGGCTGGAACGAAAGTAGCGAACATTTGGCGTTCGGACGAGTGACTGTAGCCTGGATGGAACACAGCGTACATTTGGCGCAGATACATTGATTATAATTAATGTTTTTAATATATTCCACAAATAGTGAATAAATACTTAGAACAAAAATAAACAAGGTAATTTGTTACAATGTATACACTTCTCTTATGTCTGATAAGTAACTATACTTTTCACAGAAATTTGGGACTTCCTTTATATACGAAACTACCTGTATCAGCACCTTGTGCAGAATGTTCATTATTACAGTATCCTCCCCGTTTACGTACATATGCTTCACAAGATCATTGTCCAATTCGGTGTTATTTCACGGCATGTTCACAAAATAGAACAAACACGCATTTTAGAGAGAGCATTCTTACATATGCACAATTCTAAACATTGAAGAACATAGCTATATTTAATTAATAAGGGTGTGTGAAACCCTTTTACGAAAAAAATAGTAGTGTCGGGTTTCGAACCACTGACCTGAAGCATCACAGTCCAACGCATTGCCCACTACGCTACAGCTACCAATGTCAAGTTGCGTTCTTCAATCTCGTATTATTGATGGCAGTTGTTAACTGATGCTAATATGGCATTCTTAGACACTAGATTGTCATTTATTGTAGGAAAGATGACGTGTTTTTGTGCCATTGCTTTGAAATGACAACGTGTAAGTTACAATAAGGAAATCATCAAATACGCAACGCAAGATGGCGTGTGCCAGAGGAAGTTCTGGGCGAGGAACGTCACGCATCTCCCAACGGCTGGTTTTCGTTAATTCAGTGAAGGGTGTCAAATCTCGGCTATTTTTGCAAATTTCTCTCAAACGATACGAGATATGAAAAAAAAAAAACCATAAGGGAGTTAAGTTTTAGGGAATTTTCTCCTCTACAAATTTGGTTATTCAATTTTCGCGTCAGACGTACGGTTTATTTGCGATTAAAATTATATCACGCACTGCTTTTTATGGCATTACTAACGTATTTCTTGTGAGAAATATTTGAAAAAGCGAGGTTGTGGTCTCTTGTAGCCAACAATTATGTCTGTAAAATTTGGTGCTGATCGGTTGAACGGTTCGTCTTCAAAAGTGGGAACACGTTACAGACAGACAGACAAACATCCAAAAATCGCCGTTATTTTGCAAATATCTCTGAAGCGATACGAGATATGAAAAAAAAAAAAAAAAAAAAAAAAAAGACATAAGAGAGCAAAGTTGTAGAGAATTTTCTCCTCTACAAACTCGGTTATTCAATTTTTGTGTTAGATAAATGGTTAAGCAGTTATTTTTATTAAATTTCGAGCTGTTAAAAGACGATCGCAAAGGCCCACTTTTAGTGTTACTACCGTAACCTAAAGTTGGCCAAAACATGTAGGAGGGTTGGAACTTAAATAGTGGCAACACTACTGCGGAGTTTCCATTTAAAGAAGTCTACTATTGTCCCTGATAGCACACATTGTTGACATACACACCTTACCTCCGAGCAAAGGGGCTCGACCACAATTGAGGGAAATACCGTCACTTGTGAGCCAGCGGTTTAAGATAACGGTGTCACTACGTTTTCCAAACAGGAACAACGGACTTCGGTCAAGACTGAATGTGCCAGAGGTCATACAGCGCGGCAGTGACTCCAACGGGCCTGCAGGGAATCGGCATTGCCGTACAGAACAGTGGCACGTCGGATAAAAGGCTTCAACGAAGGTCGGCAAACTGTGGCAGCCTGAGAAGTACTGTACCATCTACCATACTCCCCGGAATGAAGTCCTTGTGGTTTTGATTTGATTCCGAAGATGAAGGAACCATTTCGCGGCATTCGCTTCAGAACTCTTCCAGAGATTCGACAGGCAGTAGATCGCTCCATTCGCACCATCAACAGAACAGGCTGTATTAATGGTAAACTACGCCGTCCACATCGCTGGCAATAGGTTCTACTCAATGCTGGCGACTACTTTCAAGGACAGTAACGAATACAAACATGTAACGGTTTGGTAACGGTTGTAAATAAATAGTTTAAACTATTTCAGTTCCAACCCTCGTAAGAAGCACGAAGAAGAAACGTTATATATGTTCTCTCTCTCTCTCTCGAGGGATAAAATAATTACTCATTATATATAAACAAAAACAGAACAACAAGCTCTGTAAGTAGGTATCTGCAACTAAAGATATGAAACTGCCTGGCAGATTAAAATTGTATGCCGGAACCGAGACTCGAACCTGGGACTTTTGCCTTTCGGGGGCAAGCGATCTACCACTAAGCTATCCCGACACTACTCCCTCACAACTTTAATTCTTCCAGTACCTGTGAATTTTGGAAAGTAGGAGGCGAGGTCCGGCAGAAGTAAAGTTGTGAGGACGGATCGGGAGGCGTGGCGGGATAGCTCAGTCAATAGATGGCTTGCCCGCGAAAGGCGAAGGTATCAGGTTCGATTCGCGGTTCCGGCACACAATTTTAATCTGCCAGGAAGTTTCGTTTCAGCACACACTCCGCTGCAGAGTGAAACTTTCATTCTGGAAACTCCATTCCATGCTTTCCGTTTCGTTTCAGGATCTTACCTGAGACATCAGGTTTCACCCCCAGTGGCAAAATGGTTTAAAAATTGGGTGACACACACGGTGTTTCAACAAATCATGTGAAAGCTGTAACCGTGCCTACTTGTGATCGTCAGTCAAGTGATGTTCCACAAGACGAGAACTCGTTTTCTCTTCCTTAACACCTGGGTAAGGATTTGTCCCACGAATTCCCGTTTAATCTGTATTTCATTCCACTGTCATGCTCGCAGTTAATCGACAATCGTTCGTGATTGATGCCCTCACTTTCTGAATGTTTTCGTCGCCGGTCGTCCGCTACGGGGATCCGCTACGGGGATTGTCAGAAACAGTTTCCCAGCATCCTCGAAAACGGGCGAACTACTCCTGGACAGTGCTTGATACCCGTAAACACGTACCAGCATCGCATGCGCTTCTTTAACTGCCTTGCCAAGCTTCAAACTAAACTTTACATTGATCCTTTGCACGTTCATTACCCTGTTGTCAGTTCAGAACAAACGCACTATACAAGCAGTTCGTCCAAAAGATCTAAACGGAACACACACGATGCTCAGCTGAACCACGTTGGGGTCAGGTTGTCAAGACCGGCCGCTATGCAGGTGCAGCGCTGTGATTCGCTTGTGTTGCCCGATCGACCGTTCTGACTTCATTCACCAAACATTATTGTCCGAGGTTGTAGTAAGTCCACAACATCGTTTACACAGAAATGTTGAAATTTTGTAATCCTAAGCGACTAAACTGTTGAGACATCGGTACCTAGACTTACAAACCACATAAAATAACAAGGACAAAACGCACACATTCCCGACGGAGGACAGGAATCTCCAACGGGGATGCCCGCCCAATCCGGACCAAGGCACTTCAGTCTGCACAGCCATTCAAGCGCGGCAAGGCCTTTTGTAATATTCGCATGTGCCGCTACTAGCACCCGCGATGTTCCCGTGCTCTAAATTGCTGGTCATCTGCATCTTTCATGCCACAAACGCGTGCTGCAATTTCACCGGAATTGGATGCTTCCTCCTAAGTGTTGCTTTTTGAGTCGCCAGTATTGTATATGGAAATTCAGTTGAATACTCGATAGCCCTTACATGACACTGCCATTGAGAGTTCATGAGGCTGAAGCCAGGCGAAACGTGTCAGCAAGCAGTCGACCAACCTGTTCCTGTACAGTGCTCACGAAATTATGCATTCAGCTGCCTAAGGACAGAGAGATTGAAATGCGCTGTTAAACCATCGTAATGAAGTAATTTACGACGGAATGCAAATTATATGTCACCTAAATACTCCGGCAAACTGCGGTAGTCAGACAGCGTACAACAGTGTAACAGTACATTCTTAAATAACTGAGTCAGTATGCATTTGAAAATCCAGTTTGGCACAGTTTCCATTCCCAAGGATTTGGTTTCGAGTTTGTTAAATCTTGTATACTACCTCGCAATAAAATATTATCAGCTTCGTTTGTTGGTTTGTGCTATGCAGGGACCAAACTAAAGTAGTATCTGTGCAATCCCGAAAAACATTAAAGGCAGAGATGTACGATACCTAATGCACAGTCAGAGGAACAGAGCATGCTCTCAAGTTCCTGACATCACGGAAAACAGATAGGGATCATTTAGGTGACGGTCAGTTCGGAAATTAAGGCATGTTTTTCGCAAAATGAAGACACGTTCATAGGATTTCTCGAAATAGGATAAACTTGCGTTGTGAAATGGTGTAGAAGTTCGTAGAGAAGTACGTGAGAGCTATAGTCAAAGAAAGTTACGTACCGGTACGAAGAGTGAACCATAAGCACGAAAGAGCAAAGGGAAATGTTTGGAGTTAAAAGTAGGTACATGTAGGCTACAGTTTTTCCTAGAGCTGAGCAAACTATAGTCGTCTTCGAACATGCTCGAGATTTCTCGATAAACCGCAGAACTCGATACACTATCAAACTGTTCAAACAATGACCAATGACCAATGACTCCAAGTCCCGAATGTGCAACCAATACGCGGGAAATTTTGACTAACCGGGCTATAGCTTTGCTTAGAACTAATTTCATAGGAATTACATGTAAGAAAAGGATATGACTATGAAAAATAACCGTATATTTCGTTCAAAACTGTGCTTACATGATCTACCGGATATTACCACAAGATTGTTTTTTGGCCTACTTCTCCGCAGTTGCAGTAATACAATTTGCACAGGTAAATATGACCGTCTTTTGGAATTGTAAAAATTAGTTTAACTTTTATAGTTGAAAAAGACGGTTACCTATCCTATATAAACTACACTGATAAAAAAGTGCTACTAATAACCGAACTACTGCTTCAAATTACTGCAAAGCAAATACGGAAACGCAAAACTGTTGTCTTTCGTAATATTTTACAAGACTCTTAATCCTCATAGCTAGAAATTGCGATTAATATAGTGATAAGAGACGTCGCAAATGCATTTTTCATTCCGTGTTCATATGGTACAGTAAGGGATAAAAATTACCCCATTTTAAATTAGAAATGTAATACCCAAACAAGGAAATAAATCATATTAAGAATGAAAGTTTCACTCTGCAGACGAGTGTGCGCTGATATGACACTTCCCGGAAGGTGAAAATTGTGTGCCGAAACGGGATTCGAACCTGGAACCATTGCCTTTCCCATGCAAGCGCTCTAGCGTCTGAGCCATCGCGGCTTGGTTCACAGTTGGTTCTCACTTCTGCCCGTACCTCGCCTCCTCGTCTACTACTTCTGAGGACTAACCGTGAAGCGTGCCGGGATAGCTCAGACGGTAGAGCGTTTGCTGCGAAAGGTAAAAGTGCCAGGTTCGATTTCAGGTTCCGGAATGACGTCCCTACATCACACCACTAGAAATTCAAATCTCCCCCCTTTTACTTCCAATTTTTTTACCGATTTTACTAATGACCTGCACTCTAGAACCTACTAAAGTCTGTATTTCACACTTACTATTAATTCCCTTAATACATTACATTTGTTTCCTATATAAATACTTTACTGCATAACACCGAAAGAATTAATTTGTGAATGAGTGGACCTATTATCGCTGTGAGTCGTGTAGATATTACCTTCTGACGCACTAGATAGCGTCGTGATCGAATGTTCGCAAATATCCCAGGATTTCCCTAACTGTAACGTAAATTGTTGAACAGTTCGAAACGTGTTCAAATCCAGCTCTAGTTTTTCAAATTCAAATGTTTGTAGAGCTTATGGGACTTAACTAAAGGGTTATCAGCCACTAAACTTACAAACTACTTATGAACTAGCTAATACTAAGGACGGCACAAATAACCATGCCCGAGGGGGGATTCGAACCCCCGACCGTAGCGGCCGTGCAGACCATGACTGGCGTGCCGCAGTCCCCTCGGCCACCGCGGCCGGCTCCCTCCTACTAATTAAGAGGGATATCGATAAACGAATGACAATAAAGGTGGTGGTGCAGGAATGGAATAAGAATTAAGAATGAAGTACATCAGTGATAGCACTCACTGCTTACACTGCTACTAGAAGTTACTGGCATCACGAATTGTGCAGTCAATAATAGAGATGTGGACTGAAAGTAAACCAGAGATTGACGAAAACAGTGAGCAGCGACATAAATAATTAATAAAGTGGACAGTGAAGACGTGTTATTAGATGATGTGAAAGAAGTTTGCTAGCTTGGAAGGAAATTTGCTTGTTACAAAGAAAGCAACGAGGATTTAAGATGCAGACAAGAACAGGCAAAGATGTTATTTAATACTAAAAGCAAATTTATTGCATGAAACATGGGATTTGGTTTAAAGAAGATATTTTTGAGAATATACGCCTGTGTGCTTCTTTGGAAAGAAGTTAATCATTGAGTGTCAGACAACAGAAAGAGAGTCTAGGCAACACAAGCCCAGCAGTGCCGTATTCACAGAACGACAAGATGTCTGAAGCCCCCAGCAGTCCTCTTGGACTGTTGCCAACGCTCGCTTCCTTGGACATGGCGACGGTCATGCATATTTATCAGCCGCGAGCGGGCCCAGTTTCCAACGGCCAGTAAACGGTAAACGTCTGGTTGGTTAGAGATCGCAGAATGAGTACGGACGGCAACGATAACCAACGACCGAGTATTTTGATTCGCTGAGCACTGGGGACCCGTGTGACAAGCTGTCACATGCATCCGCCTTTTATTTTACAGTGCTGTGTTTCTTTCTATTTCAGAGATCCTTTTCTTTATAGTTTCATTACGCATGTTATGTGATTGTTAAACCCTTATTCAAAAATGTTCAAATGTTTGTAAATCTATCGGACCAAATTGCGTGGTCATCAAATGTTCAAATGTTTGTAGAGTCTATGGGACTTAACTACGGGGTCATCAGTCCCTAAACTTACAAACTACTTATGAACTACTTACAACTAAGGACGGCACAAATATCCATGCCCGAGGGGGGATTCGAACCCCCGACCGTAGTGCGTGGTCATCATTCCGTAGCTTACAAACTACTTAAACCTAGGTAAACTAACCTACGGACAAACACACACAGCCATGCCCCAGGGAGGACTCGACCACGGCGAGTAACCGTGCGCTCCGCAGCGAGGTGCTTTAGACCGCTCGGCTACTCCACCGCGGTAAAAACCCTTATTCAAAGGCTACGATCACAATGAATCGGTGTTTTAGCATTCGGATGACAATCGACGTCAAAAGGAGAAGGCCAATGCGTTCACATCAGCAGGACAGTACCTACGCGGTGTGTACCCACAGACTTCTGAAGCAACAAATCGTGAGAAAATCCTTAGTAAAAATAATAACGATTTTGAGGTATGCTGAGGATGAGAAAAATCTTCAAATGCTTGATAAGCTTATCATAAAACTCGAACGACTTAAAAAAAAAAAAAAAAAAAAAAAAAAAAAAAAAAAAAAAAAAAAAAAAAAAAAAACTAAGTACAATTAACTGAACTTTCCCTTACTTTGCTCTAGTAGTTTATGTTCTGTTGCCTGTTCAACTAATTTAACATTATGTCTATGCTGAATGTCATCTGCATCACAGGTAAACTCTATAACGGATACTCTAGGCCTACATTGTAGTCTAAAAATATTGTCTTCAAATGAGAAGAGATGGCATATGTCAATTCTGAAGCTTAAAGTCATTGTACTGGATTTTGTTGAATTGTGGTGTTTGCTAAGGTTTTTATGCCAACAGGGTGGTGATTCTTCACATAGAAGATGTTTGCCTTTCACCCGTATGCTGAATGACAGACATCGTACGTTAATCGAAGTATGTTCGTTTCGCTGAATTGGTTTTGAATTTATGCAGGGTATTTGTAATCTTGCTTTTCATCGTCGCCACGAATCATCCACAGTGTGACATGGAACGTTTTTCGCTTCCTCTCGTAGATTCTTAAAATTTGTTCGGTCGTTCTAGCGATTGAGAAAAGAGTGGACAGTACTGCCCATGTTCTTTTCGAGGCAGATATAGTTCATTATTATGAATTCGGAAACATTTTAGCAGAAAAAGCCGGTAATGCACCACCCGTCTTCTGCTATGGAGGCGTCGTGCCATCCATACTGCCCGTGAGGATTGTAAACTCCTGGTAGAGTCGAATCACACTGACTCTGCCACACCTAGCGGAGTAGTTCAGACACACTCTGGCGAAGCAGAACCCGGGCTATGATATCTGGTGTCAGTGTGACCGCAGCATAAGGCCGAGCCTGTTGACTGAGATTCCGGAGGTGTGGACCATTTTTAACAGTTTACGTTGGCAGGAGACGTTTTCTTGAACTTATCCTCATGTTTGGTTACAGAGTAAATTTCAGTTGTGGTACGGACCTTATAGCCTACGAATGTTTTTCTTCTTATGGCATCTATGGTATTGTAACCCTCAGGTACTTAAAAGATACATTCTGGCTGATACCTTTGTCAGTAGTAATGAAATGGTAAATTAAGAATGGAACGTATATCACAGAGTGGGAACACCGAAGAGGGAGGCGTTTTTATATCGTTAAAAATGCGACCGTATCGAGTGGTATTATTACAGATCCAGAAGGTGAAATAATTTTAGAGAAGGTCATGGTTAAAAGTGTTTCTAACACCGTCATTAGTTGTTTTCATACATCGTCTGGCTCAGCAGCAGTAGTGGCACAACAGGTGAGGGAAACTTGGAAAAATATTTCCCGGATTCGCCGGTTATGTTAACGTTTTAGGTGAGATTTTTAACTTACCGAAGGTGGAGTGTTTAATACGGGTGGCAGCGACAGAGAAAAGCGCAATATTGTTGTAAGTGCTTTACCCTAAAATCATCTCGAGCAGTTAAATAGAGAGTCGACTCGTGGAGATAACGTAATAGAGGTTGTTAATGACAAATAGAGCCGAAACTTCGACTCGGCGTAGAACAGGGAAAAAGGGATCATAAGGCCGTTACAGCTGCAATAAATACAGCTGAAAATAGATATCTCTAGAAAGGTAGGGAGATCATCCTGTTTAACAAAAGAGAAAAGGAACATACTTCAAGAGTATTTGATTGCTCAACACGAAAGTTTCGTCTCAAGCACCGACAGTGAGCATCGTTGGACGAGGTTCAAGATCACCGAATAATACGCGCTATATTAGTAAGTGCCGAATAAAATGAGGTGTGATTGGAGGGTTCCACCATGGTTCAGCAACCGAGTTAGGAAACTGTAACAAAGCATAGAGAACTTCACTGCAAGTATAAACGTAGCCAAACTCCCGAAAACAAGCAAACTTTAAATTATACCAGAATTAGCGTAAGTACTGTCACGCTAGTGATGTTAACGACTTTGAAGCCCAAGTTCTGTGTTCGGACTTGGCAGAAACTCCTACGTTAAATCGGTAAACGGGTCGAACTCTATGTCCAAACACTGTGTGACCATAATAGCTTTGAAACAGAGGTTGACACAAAAAAGGCTAAAAAACTTTGTTTTTCCAAAACTGTTTCACAAAGGAAGATTGCACAGTAGTTCCTCATCCGAACCGTCGCAAGAACTACAAAATGGAATATATTGAAATAAATGACAGAGGGTAGAAAAGCAATTGAAATACCTCAGCTGAGGAAAGTCCGCCAGACCTGATGATATGCCATTTCAATTTTACAAAGAGTATGCGAAGGAACTTGCCCTCATTCTAGCAGTAGAGTACCGGAGTTATCTAAGGAAGAAAAGTGTTCCTAGGGATTGCAAAGAAGCGCATATCATTACCGTTATTAAGAAGGGCCATCGACCATTTTCACGTTTCCCTTTCCTTGAAAACGCTGTGTTTACATCGCACGAACCATGGCCATTCTTTCGGAACGCGTGCTTAACGTGGTTGATTCTATGAAATGATGGATGCTGTTTGATGAAACCAAAGTTTTTTTCCCAGGTGCCACATACTGTTATTCTTTTATCGGAGTGTCCGTCGAAATAAGAATGAGTTAGAAGAACTTTAAGCGAGATAGTGGATACAATCTTAGCAATGAATGAAAACGAGCGCTCGATGCTGAGAAGCAGTAAAGACATTCCACGATGCTACGGAAGCGGTGCCCCCCACCAGCGCAGACGTTGACGTCGCCTGCGATAGCGGTACGTAGTAGTCGTCCGATCAGAATTCAGACCAATCAGAAGCCGTCCATGGGCTATATAAGACCAACACAGCAGGAGTGAAGACAGTCCTATACACATACAAATTCATCATCCCTCCCATCATATGCAGCTTCCATCCCACCTGGGTCTCCGCTCCTCCTACCTATTATAGAACCCTTCAAATCCTCGAAGCTACGCCCTCCGCCTCGCCCACAGCATCCGCCTCCCCTCCGCCATGCGGTTCTGTACGACCTCATGTCGTTTCCTCACCTCCTCCAACTTCTCGAATATATCCGGCTCCTGTACATTACCCACAAGATAGATTCCTGTAACCCCCCTGGTATACCCCATCCTTTCTCATCACAGGCCTCTCCCACACCTTCACCACTGTATCCCTCCCTCCCTTCACCTTCACATTCTCCACATCCTTTCCCAGGTAACGTCCGACACCTCCCTTCCCAGATGACGCTCTCCATCGTGAATCTATCCCTCCTCTCAGCCCCGCTCCTGTCCACGTGGATTCCACGCCCCTCTCTCCCCTGCCCTCCTTTTCTCTCCTGACGCATGGTTTCCTCCTCCCAACCGCCCTCCTCTGGAGTCTCTAAGCTCCCATCCTTACTCTTCCCGCCCCTGTCCTCCCTCCCGACCCAAGCTTCCAACCCCACCCCCCCAACCTCCCTTCCCATGCGGAGTCCTCCTGTTTGGCAAGTGTTGTAACTCAGGGCTTCGTATAGTGATGTGTCATCGTCACCTGTGCTTTAATAGTGCATTCACCGTTTCCAAAGAAGTGTCACAGTCGCCAGTTTTAAGAGTGTCTCTGTCGTGTACAGTGCTCAGAATCTCAATGGGTGTTTTTATCGCCGCCGTGGCACAGACTTTTAGCTATATACATGTGTTTTAACTGTCTTGCATGTTTACGTTCTCCAACATTTCTGCATATCAGGTTTCTATTTTATCCCATTTTACACTTCTGTTTTATTTTTTAATATCTTCATGTCCGTAACACATAGACACGCGGCTGAAGAGCACCGTAGGAGGCTGCTGCCAGCTTACTCAATAAAACACAAAAAATGTATTAAAATCCTTAAAATATTGATTGTCAAGTGTAGACAACATTTACTAGACTGACACGTTCCACATAATTACGGAATATCGTATATATGATCTATGGAACAAGTATTAATCTAATCTAATCTACTTTACAGCCAGTGGCTGTAGTGAGTGTAGTGTGAGCGGCGCGCACCTGGGTGCCCGTAGATGCGCTGCAGCTGGTCGCGGACCGCCTGGCTGCTGATCTCGTGGCGCAGGTCGTCGAAGGAGTGCGCCTCGGATAGGTTGCAGAGGCGGCGCCAGCTGTTGTAGTGCGGGATGCCGTGGTCGCGCGAGCGCTGCACGTTCATGGCGGCCAGGTCGAGCGCGACCGCGTGCGCCACCTCGAACAGGTGCTCCGTCAGCTCGGTGTTGAGCGTCTGGCCCGGCACCTTCAGCTTGGCCGGCACGAAGAAGAGCCCGCGCATCAGCGGGTCGACGCCGCCCTCCTCCACCAGCCGCCACGGCGCGAAGAACGCCTTCGACAGCGGCACGTGGCCCTCGGGGATGGGCTGCCGAGGAAAACACCCGTCAGTCAGAATCGATATCCACTTACTACAACACTACATACCATTACTCAGTCGATGAAACACTTGGTGCTTAATTTCTAAAGCTTTAGATCCAGGAGGCTACTTCATGAAATAGCTCTAACCTCTCCCACCCCCAACTCCTTCCCACTACCCATACAAATAGCAAGCTTCAATTTTTCAGAAAAGTTAGGTGTGTAAAACATTGTTTCGTTATCAAAGAAGTAAAACACACTATTTAATGTATACAATATGTGCTAGTGACTGCCCCCACAAAGTTCAAGCAGTCTGTGTCCTATCTGCTCTCAGAACGTCTCCTACCACTGCTATTCTAACTAGCTTTAGTACTCGGTATTGCCCGAGTATTTATTTATTCCAGTTTACACCGTATCCGCTCCTCTCTGTGTTAAACTATTCGTCTCTCTTCTCTCTGCCTATCTTTTCATCCCCCTCTCTTTGTCCATCTCTTTATCCTCCTCTATTTCCTTCTCCTCCTCCGCCTACTCCTTCTCTCAATCCGTCTATCCATCGGTCTCTCCTTCCTCATACTCTCTGTCGACCTCCTACTTTTCCCTCTCACCGTTTACCTCCTTCTTCTCCTCTCTCTATCCATAATTTCTTTCCCCCTTTTTTGCCCATCTCCTTATCCTCCACTGTCTCCACTTCTTTCTCTTCCTCCTTCCCTCTATCCGTCTATCCATCAGCCTTTCTTTCCTCATACCCTTTGTCGATCTCCTTGTTTCCCCTCTTACTGTTTATCTCCTTCTATTTTCTGTGTCCATCGTATCCTTCCCATCCTTCCCCATATATCTGCCCATCTCTTTATCCTCCTCCATCTCCACTTCCTTCTCCTCCCTCATCTGCTCCTTTCCTCTGTCCATCTATCCATTGGTCTTTCCTTTCTCATAATCTCTGTCGCCCTCCCCCTTTCCACTCTCTCTGTTTATCTCCTTTTTTCCCTCTCTGTCCATAGTTTCCTTCTCCATCTCTTTACCCATCTCCTTATCCTCCTCTAACTCCCCTCCTTCTGCTCCTCCACCTGATCCTTTCCTCTGTCCACCTAACCACCTGTATTTCCTTCCTCATGGAGTCGATTTCTCCCTTCCTCATCTTACTGTTTATCTCCTTCTTCCTCACTCTCTGTCCATCTTCTCCATCCCCATCTCTCTGCCAATCTCCTTACCCTCCTCTATCTATCTCCACATCTTTCCCTTCCTTCATCTGCTCCACCCCTTCTACCTATCCACTCGTCTGCCTTTTCTTCTTCATACTCTCTGTCGATTTCCTCCCTTCCTCATCACTGTTCATCTTTCTTCCCTCTCTCTGTCCATCTTTTCCTTCCCCATCTCTGACCATCTGCTTATCCTCCTCTATCTACCTTCACTTCCGTCTCCTCCTCCTCCTCCTCCTCTTCCACCTTCTCCTCCCCTCTATCTATCCCTCCTTTGTCATACTTTCTGTAAAACTCCTCATTTCCTCTCCCACTGTCCATCTCCTTCTAACCCTGCCCATTTCCTCCTCCATCTCTCTCAATCCATGTTCCACCTAACCCTGTGCATGGAAAGATACACATATCTGCTAACTTTCATGAGGTTCAGTTAAACGGTGTCTCAGTTTATTGTAAAGTACCCTCCGCCATGCTTGCGAAGTATAGAAAGCTTCTCCATGAAAACATACATACATGTGCCGACATTCATAGTCATCGATGAGACGGTACGGAACTGCATTGTAATGTCTCTCGGCTACACACCATTTTAAGATGTGCCGAAGATAACTGTGGCACAGATTTTTCATTTTCGGGATATCAGATTCTGTTCCAGGGTACCACAGCTTATTTTTCTCTATACTCCAGGCATCATTTTGCAATTTATTCATGTTAGTAGACCGAATTCGTACGCCCGACGAGCGTTTAAAAGTTGTTTTTGATCCCTCGGTAACTACTTTTTTTGTAGATTAAAGGTATCCAACTCCTTATCTTTACCCCTGACAACGTACAAAACAATTCATTACAGATGTTTGAGTAGTAAAGGCGTGAAAAAGTAACGGATAAAATCACATCCACATTAATAACATTAGCGATTATAAGCCCAAGCATTTAATTGAAATTTGTTACCGCTATGATTAAAACCGGATCTCCTGCGTAATACCAGTAGCTTTCTTTATTCAGTCAGTGTGGTATTATGTATAACGTGAATGCGTGAATGTAGGGAATACTTAAGTACGTATCACTGCAGAACACAATCTTCAATCCTCAATTCCCCTATGTAACTCGTATCAGTATTTGCCATGGTTCTCCAGCAGCAGAATAGCACCGCAGAAATGAACGTAAACGAGGACACTCCTACCTATACCTCAGGCATAGGTGGTAATGAGATCAAAGAAACACAAATTCACAAGACATATTTTAATCTCAACCTATCGCAGATAACGGTTGTCTCGAGAAAATGTATTTATCTGACCTCAATATTAATTCACAATGACCTACCTTTGACAATTCTTTGCAGGACTTCCAAGTGCGTGCTTATATTTGTTAACTTCATCTTCAACAATTGTCTCCAGCAGCATAATTCAAATCCTTCAATAGATTCCTTTTATTTCCCTTTTTCGTGTTTCGCGCCCATGAATTGCTACGCTCCAAATACAACACTTCAGCAACATTCTCCTCGCTTCAGTATTTACGTTGTTTCACCGATACTCTTTTCGTTTATTGGTAGACATCTCTTTTGCTTCTCTCAGTCTTTATTTTACGTAATTTTTGCTTCTTCCGTCTTTACTTCAATGTGCATCCCCGATGTTTGTGTATCCTGTTTCTTTATTGCCTCTTATGTCAACGTTTATTCCCGATTAATTCGTTATACTTGTACGTATGTGTCTTTTGAGTTGTTTCCTACGCATCAATTAGTACTATCAATATTTCGAAAATGTTTTAAAGACTTCTTTCCCTTTAAAGCTATATCACATGCAAACCTACATTTCTGTAATCTTTCTCCGTTTCTTCAGATACCAACACCGTATTCTTACATGAATCACCAGATAATACCTACTTCTTTGTAGTTCTCAGACCCACTTCGGCTAACAGTTTCTCTCAGCGAGATGTGTGCCATTACGTCCTTTTACAGCGCCTGGTCCTCTTTTCGAGACGCCTGTTATCTGGCTGGACCTTCAATTCCGGGGCATTATGTGCCCCACTGATATTGCCTTCCGTAACGACCGTCAGAAGAAGTCGCGGGCAGCGGAGGGAAGCAGGCAAGTGATCTCGGACGGGGTCCGATGTCTCCCACAGCGGAGATAAGCTCCCCCGCAGACGTTGTTCTTAGTGGCGCCATTCTCGTAGACGTTTTGTCCGAAAGACGGCGACCCACTGCAATCACAACGTGGAAACAACTCCATCGCACTGAAGTGACTCAGGAACTGCTGTGCTGTAGAGTAAAATGGAGGAACTCGCTTGGAAAATTCAGTGCGCAGTTTAATGCAAAAATTAGGAGAAAGACAAACAGTAAGCGATTCCCCAGAGATTTCGAAGTGTCGGCTACAGTTTTGCATCGTTATTACTTCACTTGATGTGTATTTGGGGCTTAAACACTACTGGAATTTGATTTTTTGAATAAAAGGTTTACTGGACGAAAATATCCTGAAAGTTTCTTATCAGCTTAACAAAAAAAACTTCTGTAATTTTCGATATAATGTACACAAAGCTGTGTGACTACACGAGAGATCGGACCACAATGGTTAATAAAACAGACTAATAATCGTTATAAACCTACATGCGGAGATGTTTGTTTGCAGAATACTGTATACGCGCAGTAATGATGTTTCACCACGGTTAATGTCTCATTTGATGGTGTTCATTATGGTAGAAAGAAGTGTATGCCGAACATACACGATGGCACACCAGCACATTTTCATGACGCCAGGACGGCTTTTCGTCTCAAATATGTCTATGACATTGAAGATGAAGGTTTCATAATTTATATTTGAATTGATATTTATATCATCTTAACAGGAATGTTCCACTATGTCCATTGTCAGGGTGCTATTCCGCTGTATGGAGAGCCTTGCCAGTAGTGGCAATTATCTATGGAACAAGGAAGCTGAATTAGAGTTTGTGACGTGGAGGGAAGTCTTACTTAGATTATTCCGAGACGCTTTACTCGTTAGTGGTGTGGTGGTCTAACCGTAAGACGTCTGCCTACTGTACATGGAGATCCGGGTTCGATTCCCGGCAGTATCACAAATTTTGCCGCCCGCGGTAGCCGAGCGCTCTGCGGCGCGCCAGTCACAGTCCGCACGGCCACTACGGTCGGGGATTCGAATCCCCTCTCGGGCATGGATATTTGTGCCGTCCTTAGTATTAGCTAGTTTGTAAGTAGTTTGTAAGTTTAGGGACTGATGACCCCGTAGTTAAGTCCCATAAGCTCTACAAACGTTTGAATTTGTATCACAAATTTTAATTCATTGCTTCTACTTATCTTCAATGTCATAGACATATTTGAGACGAAAATCCGTCTCAGGGTTTCTTAATTCATGTTTAATAAATTATTTTTGATATAGCAGCGTCTTTGATGCAGCAAAATTTCTTGCGACGAAGGTATTTTTGTATTCCCATTTGAGCAACTTGTGTGGAGTTGCGCGCAGGGTAAGCCCAAGAACTACACCTGAAGAGACTTGCCTTTCACAAATCATGGATAAGAGCGTGACACGACTGGTACGTCGTTTCGAAGCGTGCACCAGTCACGATGGAAATCACGTTTTGCTTACTTGAAGAGTACTGAGAGGATGACTCTACTTGAGAGATACCAGAGTTCTCACCTGATTTTCTCGTTCCACCGCTCACGACGAATGGTGGATGATTGAGGACTCACCTGGAAGGAGGCGTTGAGGCGGTAGAGCACCGGGTTGATGAGCGAGTGCCCGAAGCGCAGCGCGGCCGTGGCGAACACGTTGCTGATGGTGGCCTCCAGGTTGGGGTCGTAGCCGCGGTACTCGCCCAGCATGGCCATGCCCTGCGCGCCCAGGATGTGCGGCAGCCAGTGCTTGAACGTGATGTGCTGCATCTCCGCCCCCACGATCTGCCAACACAGCCGGCCGAGCAGTCAGCCAGTGCCTCTGCACCTGTCACTCCTCTCTGCGCCATATACACATATTACTAGACTAGCAAACTTGCCTCTCTCACTGAAGCCTGATACCGCCATCTTGCCTCACCTCAAAAAGTTTCCATACGGTAATATTATGATATTATGACACGGTATGATGTTGTAAGCTTTAGTCTACTAATTGTTTGAATATGATTTGCATTTGAGCTAACACATCCACAGTAGTTGAATTTAACACATAGGCCTACACTGTCGAATCGTGTTTTCAGAAGAAAGTGTTACGTACGCTTAAATTTTACTTACTGTCCTGGCAGCCTCACGTGCTTATGTTGTCAGTCGTGTGTCGTTGGAATTAGCCATTCGCTTGACGATTCAAATGTTTTGTCATGACAACTTCGTTTTATGTGGGAAATTACAGTTACTAACAAGGAAAGTAATTGGACTCGAACAAACATATATACACCAAAATCGTATGAGAGATAATGTTATTGCACTTGTGATACTCCCGCATCTGCAAAACTCTGCAGTCGTCCGTTAGAGTCCTCTGCGTGTGCCTTGCCACATTGTATTTTGACCTGTCGGTTCGCCAGTAGGGACGGTGCAGTGTGCCTTTAGAGTTGCCTTTTGTGACGTTATTTGTGTGGTGAAGCGACAGATGGGGCGGCGATTTGTAATCAATCCTGCTAATGTATTGCGTTTGATTGAAATGAAGTTACGAAGAACCCTTCTTCCTGAAGATGGTATTAGTGTAGAAGATGAGTCATTCGCATGCTTTCTAGTATCTGTTATGGTACAGAAATATGAGCATAAGTTAAATACTATTGTCACACTAACACATAATGGTGATAATAGGGATGATAATGACGGACAAATCATTGCAAGCGGTAGTGCTACGGCAAGTGCGGGAAGAGGTGATGGAAGCAGTAGAGTGAATACCAACCGTCTTTTGAGAAGAAGGTTAAAGTTTCAACTATCATCACGGCTTTTGATGACAATACGCTACAGAACATGTACGATGATTAATTCATAAGATATAGTTCAGATTTCTGCATCACGTATAGTGTCTACAATTACATCTACAGTGCTATATAGTGCATGATTGCCGAGTTTTGCATAAAAACGACACCCACCAGCACATTGAGGTGTACGTAGAGACCCTATAAGCAAACGTTCATACAGATATGTTTGTTCGAGCCCATGTTCTTTCCTTGTATGTGAATGAGGACACGTACAAATTCTGTCAACAGCATTATTTGTTTACTTCATCATCTGTACGAAACACTAATCAACTCACACTGTATGGATTGCAAAGAATGTCAACAACTTGGTTAGGGCTTTTTACCGTTTTGTTGATGTTGCCAACAGAATCATACCAGGCCACTGAGATGGTAAGTAAAATTTTACCGCTACATACATTTAAATCAGATTGTAATTATGGTAAAAACACTGAGAAGAATAAAGATACCTGTTATCCACGAGAAATGGCTCAAACATTTAACGTTGTTGTTTCCGCAATCCGAGTATTAAACTATGACTTTCTACATAAAACATCTCATAACCTCATCTTGAAAATTGGGTATTAGGATAACGAATTGATGTGTTGGACAGTGTGAATTGGCCTTATATCTTCGATTTGCCGTACGAAAAATTACAGCTGCATACAACACATGAATCAACCAATATGTCAAAGACAGCGTAGTTACGTGGGTTCATCTGTATTTTTACGAATGTTGTCTGTAAATACACATACGACTGCTCACACGTTTGTAGTATAGAAATATGGCGGTGAGACTTCAGTAACACCAATGATACTGTATATGAAATTGCCAGTCTAGTAATATATGTCTGTGTCTCTGCGTCATATAGAGTATCTTTGGAAGTATGAGACTGACTAAAGATACAAGGATTATTCAGTAATTAAAGAGACAAATTGGTCTGGGGAAAATATTGATGGTAGGGCAATTTTGCTACTTTTATTGCTTCTGTTGGCATCACTACGATGAGCTCTCATCAGCTGATCTATCAATATTGTTTTGCTTATAACCTCAAAAACACATTTCTATATGGCGAGTCAGCTACAAATTTTCACATTAGTTGAACAAAATTCCGTTATTCGTTTGTTACTTGTTGAAGGCAAGAAACATCTGCATCTACATACGTACTATGCAATCCACCAAAAAGTGCGTGACAGAGGGTACTCAGTACGACTACGTGATACTTGCTTTCCTGTTCCACTCTCATATAGAACGAGGGAAAAACGGATGCATCCGTACGAGACTTAATCTCTCTAATCTTATATCTGTGGTCTTTACTCGAAACGTAGGTTGGTGGCAGTAGAATCGTTCTGCAGTCCGCCTCAAATTACGGCCCTCTAATTTCTGCTTCTCGGAAAGAACGTCGCCTTCCCTCCAATGACTCCGAATTTCCGAAGCATTTCATTAATACTCGCAGCATCATAGATTCTACCAGTTACGAACCTAGCATCCCGCCGGTGAACCGCTTTTATGTTCGCCTTTAAACTGATCTGGTGGGGATCTCAGACGCTTGAGCAATACTCAGGACGGGGTCGTACAACCGTTTTATATGCGGTCTCTTTTACAGACGAATCACAGCTTCCCAAAATTCTCCCAATAAACCAAAATTGACCATTCGCCTTCTCCACGACTATCCTTATATTCTCGTTTCATTACATACCGCTCTACAGCGTTAGGCCTAGGTATTTAAAAGATGCGACTCTGTCAAGTTTGTAGCCTGTGAATATATACTGTAGATTGTCTAACGTTTATGGTGAAGGTCGTCTGATTCGTTCAAATTTATACAAGTGGATATACTCGTTTAAAAATATGGCGACACCGTGATTGACGAACTCCGTTGTGGTCGACCAGCTACAGTTTCAACTCCCACACTTAAAAGTAGAATTGATGACATTTATTTATTTGTTCAGAAATAAACGACAGTCGTGAGTGCAACTTTTTTATATATTTTTGATGCGTTTAATCCTTGTGAAACATCCTCAGAAAGCCTTAAGATATCACATTGGATGAGTAGAACTGAAACAATTGATTCGAAGCTGCCATATTGTGGCTAGCAATTGCTAAACAGTTTTATTGGTCGTTGTACCAGCCGGCCCATAATAGAGTGAAGAGTATTTTATATTTATCTATTCCTTATTTACCAGACGAGGTTAGGCCATTGACGCCCTCTCTCACATTATACGTGCCGACTGCCGTGCGATTGTGGAAAAGATAGTTGATAGATTTCAAATTATTACTGGTTAGTACTGGTACAGTTCATAACATTATGTGTAACAGACTGAAGTGTCGAAACACATGTGGAAGATGGGTCCCAAAGTAATTGGTGTGGCTTCAAAAGGAAACAAGTTTCAGGGTATGCACGGTGCTATAGGAACGTTATGAAAGAAAATGGGAACACTTCCTCAACAAAATTTTACCTTGTGATGAAACTTGGGGTCATTATTATGAGCCAGAATCAAAACGGCAAAGTATGGAGTGGACGCAAGCCAGCTCAAATATCAAGAAACAATTTAAAACCACAGGATTTACTGGAAAAGTAATGTTGACGGTGTTTTGGGACGCTGAAGGTCCAGTTTTTTGTGATTATCTTGGATAGCATCATACAATGAACAGCCAATACTACTCGGCTTTGCTTTTAAACAAGGTGATGCCAACCCTGAGACAGAAACGTCGTGGATCTCAGAGGAGAGGTGTGAAATCGCACGTCCTTACACTCCTCAACTAACCCGTGAAACTGTCGACGAAACGAGCTGGGAAGTACTGTCTGTTTATTCTTACAGTTCTGATTTAGCACCTATATATTTCCATCTGGTTGGTACACTGAAGGATACATTACGTTTGAAGAGTTTCCAGGTCAACAAGGACGTGAAAGCCTTTGTGGAAAATTAGTCCAATCATCACGATAAAGAGTTCTTTGTATCAGGAAAAAAAAAAAAAAATGCCTGTAGACTGTTGAAAAAGTACGTAAATGTTCAAGGGGATTGTGTAGAAAAGAAGAAAAAGA
The DNA here is from genome assembly GCA_026315105.1 of Locusta migratoria. Classification (NCBI taxonomy): domain Eukaryota; kingdom Metazoa; phylum Arthropoda; class Insecta; order Orthoptera; family Acrididae; genus Locusta; species Locusta migratoria. Next base: position 270,338,420 of record CM048747.1, read on the forward strand.
ACTGTTTGGGAAAATAATTTTTTGTAGATAAATTGGTCTTTGTAATTATTAAATTATCCTTCTATTGACAGAATCCAGTTTGCCTTTAGGAATGGCAGCAATACAAGAGATGAACTTCTGAAGTTGTGGTTGATAGTTGAGGCAAGGCATAAGATAACCAAGACACCTTCATAAGGTTTGCTGACCTATGAAAATCTTTTTTCATTTCACAACTGTGAAAAAATATTGAAAAATATATTCTAAATAGATAAAAACTATAGAAAAGTCGGACAATATACAGGGCACCATAGAAATGTTGCGACACACTTCAAGTAATTGAAGAGGGTGTCTGGAGAAACAATTCGAGAATAGGAATTTCTGTTCCGCAACCTGTTTTAATTGTTGTGTATACTGTGAAATAGGTGGATAAAATAATATTTTGAATTATTACTCGTAATGTCTTCTGTGCTTGGATTGTGAACTACCTTGCTTCGTCAATGATACTGTTATTTCATTTGGCCAATACATTATCTCTCCAACATAAAACTTAGTGTCCGCCTTGAATTCCACTTATTAAAAATGCTCCGTAACTCAAAAAGTTGGTGAAACCTTGCCTTGGAGTAGGCCTAACCCATTTCAGACGAGACGCCAAAGGCGCAAGATATACTAGCCCGCAACACACTTGATTCATCACAAACTGCAGTCTCAGCAAATAGCTTATAAAGATATAGCGGAAACCCTTTGCTGAAACGTGCTACAGCGCACTCGAGCACCTCCTAGCGGCATAAGTTGTAAACTAAAACGGTAAGTGAATGGCCGATTAAACTGTGAGACTCAGAACACTTAACGTCATGCGTCAGCGTACTTTATAGTAGTAGCAAATGGTTGGCAGAGGGATTGTTTGTGCTACATACGGCTGTAACAGCTAACTACCAACAGCGATGCACTCTGAAATCTTTTTTCAGATTCTCGAAAAAAAAAATCTAAATATGCTAATTTAAAGAGTTTACTATTAGTCCTAATGCCATGGTTTACTTTTAGTAAACAGTCTCTCTAACGCTTTGCTTTACTCATTTTTATAAGTTCTTTATATATACAGACAGTGGGTTATTCGTAAGCGAAGAACTGACTTTTATAAAATTTTTGAAAAAGAAGGGCCGAGAGCGTTTGAATAAAAGCTATGTATTATGCCCAGACTACTTTTTGGAGAAAGATTTCAGAAATATGATTTTGTAAAGACAAGGGTAAATGTAATTTGTTCATTGCGTGTAGTTTTTAAGGAATGGTGGTTAATATATTATAAAAATAAATGTATAAGTGCAAGTTTTATTTGAACCTTCATATAAAGCATGAAAAAGGCTTTAGAAACATCAGCATAATACTATAACTGCTATTTAAATTAAAAACATTTTAGGGAACACAAGGCTAAAAAGAAATTTAAAATAATGTCTTTCATTTTCGTTGTCATATCCAGTATTTGGCCTGGTGCACGACCTTCCGTTCTGTTGCTTATGGAAAAAAGCGTTCACGGATATACTTAAACTTATGTACACTGTTAGCGTCCATTCGAAGAGTATCGAAATAAACTGTACACATTATGAGAGTTAATATTTGTCCATCTACACAACTACAATACGTGGTATCATTTTTCACCAGACGCGCTTCATTGCACGGGATATATCTTCAGTGGTCTGAAATGAGAGCTATCTAAAATTTGATTTTTTAAAAATTTGTTAATTGTAGATTGTTTGACTAGCGGAAATTTTTTCTTATATTTTCGCCTAACACAATGGAGCGCCGCCATGTTGCACAGTTCGTGGAAGAGACGATTGCTTTAGTTTTTTCTGCGCTATCATTTAACATAATAAGATAATATCTTAAATTTATATATAAAAACAGTATAGAATGCAATGATTTTAATTTGTATCAACTAGTCTTGGACCTTATTTTGGACCATCTTCAGGATTGCAACTCCATTGATTTCGTGGAACTGGACAGGTTCTTGGGAGCCTTCCAGTGCGTCACTGCCCGGCTCGACGACATAGATTTGCAATTCTAAAGATGGTCCAAAAAGGATAGAAACTTGGTGATAAAAAATCGTAGCACTCTAGACTGTTTTTATATATAAAATTAAATAAAAGAGTGCTGTTATCCCAAAAACGAGGCAAAATTTTTTCCAAAAATATGTGAATATTTTAAATGGCGTAACAAATGTACCAGGTGATCAGAAAGTCAATATAAAGTCAATATAAATTTGAAAACTTAATAAATCACGGAATAATGTAGATAGAGAGGTAAAAATTGACACACATGGTTGGAATGACATGGGGTTTTAATAGAGCAAAAAAAAAAAAAAAATCAAAATTGTCCGACAGATGGCAATTCATCTGACCAGAAAAGCAATAATTAGCATAACAAATTAAGACAGAGCAAAGATGATGTTCTTTACAGGAAATGCTAAATATGTCCACCGTCATTCCTCAAAAATAGTTATGGTGAGGCACTATCATTTCCGATCGGAAGATTCACTTGAATGCCACACTTGTTTAAATAACTGTATTACAGCACCAGTGCATACGCTGTTACCGAAACATTCAACACCAGATTAATTGAGGGTAAAACCTATGACCTAGAAGGATTTTAGTAGTGAGAGCTTGTCATCTGCTGCGACTCTCATTAATATTTTTGCTCTGTCATTTTTTAACTTTTTTATTGTTCTGATAAAACCCCGTGTCATTCCAAGCATGTGCGTCAATCTCTCTATCTACATTATTCCGTGATTTATTAAGTTTTCAAATTTATACTGACCTTTTGATCACCCCGTATATTTGGTACACACCGAAATGAGATGTCAAAGCATGTATAGCCTACAACTTGAACCTACAGACGTCACTGATAGCGGTGTCTGTTGACAAACGCATGTAAATACCACGGAGTTTCCCTTGTCATATTTATAACCTACTAGCTGAAAACCCGGCGTTGCCCAGTAGTTATTTATTAATTCCTGCCATTTTTCAGGTATATATTCATTTGTATAAGGGCTGTATGTCTCTAAAATCTCTTGGGAATGCAGTTAGTAGTAAAGAAGTAATAGATTATAACTTGGTGCGGGAAGGGGCGCTTTTCCATGAACGTTATTGTTTATGTGCTCATATCTCATGAACTACGTGTCGTACTGTGACACAATTTAGACGGTACACTCTACTACATATGTGTGTACTGTCTGTAAAATTTACTGCGGTTACCATTGGTAGTGTAGAAATTATAAATTGTAACGTAATACCGAAAGTCGTAGTTTCAGTCCATGAACAGCGGAACGTTACTGTTTATGTGCTCATATCTCATGAACTACGCGTCAGAATGTGATACAATTTAGAAGGTACATTCAAGTATATGTGTGCATACTGCAAGTAATTTTTCGTGCGGCTAAAATTTGTGGTATACAAATAATAAATTTTAACGTCACACCAAATGCCGTAGTTTTACTCCATGAACAGCGGAAAAGTAGTAAGCGAGAAACGTTTTTCCTTTCAACATTTTGGTATGGTTGTCAGTGAGAAAAAGTTTAATAAAGGTTTGAAGTTATGTTTAAAGTTTGTTCCAAGTCGCTAAGTACTCTCATTCTCATACAGCGTATTTTTAAAGTCTTGCAGGATTATATGGCAGTTTCTTGATATTTCTATTGTTTATGACGTCATATCTTCTGAACCATGTGTCGCACGTGATCCTTATCCATGTAGCAATTATTAACTCACTACAAGGAACGTGTGTACCAAATTTGGTTTAAATAGGTCCAGTAGTTTATGTGAAAAGAGCACCATTGTCGCTAAATGCAGCAGTGTTTCGCGCATCTCATTGTTTATGACGCCATATCTCGTGAACTATATATCGTATGCGATTCATACACTTATGGCGACCGTCCTCGTGGATTGAAGCTTACGTGTACAAAATTTCACAAAGATTGGAACAAAATTGTAGATTTGTATGCAACACGTATGCAATACGGACACTCTGCTTTATATATTAGACTAGCTGTAAACCCGGCGATGCCCGGGTGTTATTTATCCTACACTCTTGTAGTCCACCTCCACTACCCCCTCTCCCTGTATATACCTCTTTCTCTTCCATCTCTCTGTTCGTTTCCACCTTTCCCTCTCTTGGAAACGTTTTCTGCAAGGTACCCTCTTGGTTAGGTCATGTATACAGAAATTCATGAATATTGGAGCAAAACTTACCGTTTATCAGGAAACTAAGTAGTGTAGATCAAATCACACGTAAAAATGCACTCGTTTCGAAGAATCCAATCACGAAATTCAACAATAATGATTGTAATAATATCACACATCGATCGCTTGATGTAATGCGCGAAACGTCAAATCGATTTTTTTAAAGAGATGTATTAAAAGTAATTTCTTTTTCACTGCTTTATTTATTTATTCTTATATTTCCTTATTCGTATGTTTATCCTTACTGAGAAAGAGCTGAAGACATTGTAGCACACGTAGACCAAAGATATGGTCTGTGGCATTACGTTTCGCTGTATGTAACCTCCTTGCAATAGAGTGGCAAACGTCATCGGTGGCATTCAGTCAGAATTTTTTTAATAATTTGACGACTTTCAACCACCATATCTTCCACCAACTTATAGCTAGCTATCGGCATGGAACTGCTATGGTGTACAACGGGTGACGTCGGGCAACCATTACACACACACCATTCGTTTGCGTTCGTTTTCGCTGCAGAGCGAAATATTAACACACACACACACACACACACACACACACACGTAGAATTTTATATACACCGATAACTTTCCCAATATACTTCACCCTTTTATCATTATCAACCCTCAAGCAATAATGCAACCAATAAAACCATTTTCAAAGAGTAAATATAATTTTCAAAGAGTAATTATTATTCCGCATTTCGCGTTATATTCTTCAAATTACCAAATATCTATCAGATCGCTATAAAACCGTGCCTAAAACCTTCCTCAGGTCTAAATTAGTAACTGTACAAATATTTAAGTCTCTGCGCCTTGTCGTTCGGACGTGATAAGCGTACATCGAACAGATATTCACATTAATTGTAAGAGTAAGGGCCTAGGAATGCCTCACACTGAAGAAAGGAATATATATATATATATATATATATATATATATATAGGGTGTTTCACTAAGTGTGTTCGCCTCTGTAACTTATAATATAATAGGTGACGGGAAATTGTAATGCAGTGGGTCAATACAAGAAATGTTAAACTTTCTGCAGAGCTATGAACATAGTTTATTGTATCATTTTCCAAAGAGTTACAACAAATAGATATATTTTTTTTAATGGAACAATTTTTTTTTCTATCGTGCATTGGATTCGTTGAAACCAGCTGCGTCCTAATCGATTTAAACTACATTCCTATCACTGTTAGTTTGGGAGCTACAACCCTTAAAAGTTTCAGGGGCAGATACCACAAACGTTGCGCATAATGCAAAGCGCCTTCTAAATGTGGTGCGTCCGAGTTGTAACGTCGCCGGTGTCATGGAGCGAGAAGCTTCCTCGATGTGCTGTTAGACTACCTACTGTCGCCCAGCCCATTCTGCGCGTGCTGTTGTGGAAGAACTAAGCAACAGGTTTGCAGGAAAGTGGTTGTGGCGCCATGGTCTTCACTCATGGCTCGTAAGGTCGCCCGATTTAACACCAGTAGATTTCTTTTTGTCGGGATATCTAAAGGATCGTGTTTATGTCACTGAGCCCACGTACCCAAATGATCTAAAACGGTGCATCGAGGACGCATGTCGCTCCGTCACACCGGCTATGTTACATCTAGTCCACAGATCCTTTCGACGGCACATTGCATTATGCATTGAGGAACATGGACACACATTTGAACATCTCATGTAAATCAATTTCCCACCGCCATAACATCCATCATCCACTACAGACCCATGTATTATGTACAGCGTGTGGTATCTGCCCCTGAAATGTTGAAGGGTTGTAGCTCCCAAACTAACAGTGATAGGAATGTAGTTTAAATTGATTTGGACGCAGCTGGTTTCAACGATTCCAATGCACGATAAAAAAAACTGTTGTTCCATTTAAAAAATTATATCCTTGTGCTGTAACTCTTTGGAAAATGATACAATAAACTATGTTCATAGGTCCGCAGACAGTTTAATATTTCTTGTATTGACCTACCGCATTACAATTTCCCGTCAGCTATTATTTTATACGTTACAGAGGCGAACACACTTAGTGAAGCACCCTGTATATATAGATAAATAGCTATCCGATCGCCATGAAACCGTGCCTAAAGCCTTCCCCGGGTGGACATTAGTAACTGTTCAATTTTTTAGCTCTTTATCTCTTGTGGTTCCGACATGATAAACATACACCGAATAGACATTCATATTTATAGATATAGATTGGGTCTCAGCGGCCCGGAGACTGTCGAGACGCGAAGATTCGACACAGACAGTCCCGGTGTGCGCTACTGTAGTGGATCACAGGTGGAAAACAGAAGAGGCAGAGAGTGCGTACCTTGCGCGCCTCGTGGTAGATGGTGTCGCCGTCCCAGTGCGGGTTGAGCTGTCGCAGGTGGGTGGCGATGCGGTTGTGCTCGCGGAACCAGAGCGTGTGCATGGCGAGCAGGCCGAGCTGCTCGTTGGAGCGGATGTCGCCAGCGATGAAGCAGCCGATGTCGCTCTCGGACAGGTCGCGGCGGCAGTCGTTGGGCTGTCGGTCGGCCAGCGGCAACAGCGGCTTGCGGTTCGGCAGCTTGACGCCCTCGCGCAGCAGGCCGAAGTTGCCGCGCAGGAAGTCACGCAGGTCGCGTGCCACCGCCTCCGAGAACCCGTACACCTGCCGGCAGAAACAGGCGCGGTACTGGCCGCTGCTCTACCGGACACACTTCTAGTTTAAATAATGTATATCCCCACCTATCAGCTGTTATTCATTATTTATTTGTTTAACCCTTTGAGCGCTGCAGACGGGATATCCCGCAGCGCTCAGCCGGGCCGTGGGGCCGACGGACGTGGTTTGCCGCGGCAGTGGTATTTCCGGCGGGCCCTGCAGGCGGCATTCACCGCGCGGCCTGGCAGGTACCTGGGCGCTAAAGCCGGCTTACCCCGCAGCCGGTCCCTTTGCCTATTGGCACAGAGTAACATATACAGAGGAGCAGCCACCCCTAAACCACTGTCCTACACCCCCTCGTTGTTCCGTAAGATGCAAGCAGGTGTCAGGCCGTTCCCTGGCTTAGGGCGCCTCTCGCACGTCAGAGGGTAGCATGGAGGGGAGGCTGAGGGGAGAGCTCGTGCCGCCTGCCACAAGGCCACGGCTGTGTCCGGCTTGCTGGCGTTTGAGGGGAGGTGGTGGTGGGGACAGTCGCTACCTAGCGCCTGCTCTGGCCAGTTGAAAGGGCTGCTTCTGACCGCAGCCCATCATGGGACTTCTTACGGAACTGCTGAAAACCCTCCCTCCCCGCACTCCTGAGCATAGGACCGGGCCCTTACGGAGGTTTCCGTCTGTATATATTTGTCTGTGCTGTGGGTCTGCAGACGTGAACAGCCACAGGGCTGCGTGCCGGCACAGACATATATACAATCTGTGCTGGCAAACACAGACTGGTTGCTTCAAATGTTCGGACATAGGATGCAAAAATAAATACTTAGTGCAAATTTGTGAATTCTTCCGTAACTTCTTGATATATATTAAACCTTACATATTCTTAACCAAACAAAAAAGTCTGGCATTATTATTTCTAGAATATTCTGACCTGGGTTGTGGTAAAAAAAAATATTCATTTAAATGGCGACTAGTGATGAGCGAAGCCCAAAGATGCCCAAAGACTGTGACAATCACATTACAGTTATCCATATCCTACGATTTTATTAACTGCTAAAATGTGGTTGTCACATTTATTTTTGACATGGTTGTTTGAAACTGGGCTTCGGGCGAAACTACTCGCCATTTAAATAAATATATTTCACCGCAACTGAGGCTACAGGTTTCTAGTGATATTTAGTAATGCGTTGCTGTTCTATTTTTTCCACGACGTTAGATTTGTGAAAAAAATTATAGGCCTAGACATTCATCTTCTTATGATAAGCAGAAATTATTCAGACATAAATATAAGTACTAAGAAACCTCAATTTGATTGGCCGTTGCTCGCAGACAATTAACTGGGTTTACATAATCGAAATGTATTCGCAAACTTGGAAAGGGCGTCTTGTCACAAATTGGTTAGTTGCACAAACTCGCCCGTTTCAGAAGCACAAAAGGTCATTAGGAATTAAAGGTTGTTTAGAAACTTGATTATTTCCTTGTCTAATTCTTAAGCAAACGTTGTACATCATCGATTATTTCTACTGTACAATAACAATTGCGTCCCGTATAATAGGAATTCAGTAATGTTGAATATTATGTTTTTATGTTTCCCTGCAGATAATTTGTTGGATTAATGCTCTCAAAATATAGTGGTTAGATTCAAAAGTATCACTCGGCTTCCAGATGCTTTCGTCGAAAGTAGTTTGCGCGAGAATTACTGCGCTAGTACAGAAGAACGTCAACGTTTAGTCGTTACGGATTCTGGAGCGTTTGAATCGCAAGTTGCGTAGAAAAATCAGATAATTAATTACCAGTATGCCAAATAAAATTCAGATGTAAATAAATACCTTATGTTGATTCTTAAGAACTAAACGGAAATAAAAGAAAGCCTTTGATGAAGAGTGTCATTCCATGTCAGCTTACCTATCATTCCCTGTTCGACCAGTGCAGATTTTGTTGAAATTTTATAAGAACATTCGCTGAAATTTCTCTTACCAACCTATTAATTTTTAAGTTTCATGAGCAGCATGCATTTACAGTCGGAGATAGAACCCAAAATTTACACTTTTCTCAGCCGTGATTTACGCGTTCACATTTGATTCAAATCATCTAGCATTGTTGGCCTGCGTTGGTTGACCATTTACATTTTGTTTGCAGTTAAAATAATGTTCTATCTAATAAGCCCAGTTTGGAAAGATTTATAAAACAAAAATAAGATTGAAAAAACAGCATTTTAACCTTTCTAATATCTTCAACTTTTACACTTAATTTATTTAGTATTGGAAAGCGGCACATAACCGAAGCTTCATGTTTCAGAACCTTGTAGTTAGTTAGTCCCTAAGATACAACATGCCAAATGTTGAAGTTTTTTGGGTCGCCAATTTTTAGAGCAACTTTGTTTAAACTTTTATGATTGTATATAGCACGTAAAATTATTTTCAGTATTATTCCAATGAAAACGCATACATTTGTACACGATGGCCAAATTTCATATTTGTCAAACAGATGATTATAACTCGTCCAGTATTGCTTCAACGAATCTTATAATCCATCATTATCGATTGATTCGCGACATGTTCGAATGTTCACATAAATTTTCCCGTCATGGTAGAGCAGGAAAATATTCCGAAATTATGCGATTTGACATGGAATGACCCAGGGCCTACATGTTAGTAGCGTAAGGAGTTTCAGTGTACATTGTCTGTCTGGCAATTATTTCAAGATTCAAAGTTAAGGAATAAGTATCCAGATATTCTCTTTGTTTGTAACATCAGCAAGCACACTGCGAGACTGGTTCTAGAAATACTCCGGCCAGGGCGAGGACGGCCAGGCGGAGAGCTCAGGCACACACAACAGGCCGCGGAGACGGCGGCCAGCGCAGGGAGGCGGATTAGGCGGCCGTCGGGTAGGCTTGACTCGGCCAGCCGGACGCGCAGGTGCGGCACTCAAAGGGTTAAAGGTAAGGTAAAGCAGTCAACAATCCGAAGATTGGTTTGAACACCACAGTGCTTTACTCGGCATGGTCCTGTTTGGAGGTGGTATGCCGTTGCCTTCTTCCGACCTTCGAACTGACTTACCCAGCCAATTTAACGTGGGTTCCGAACCACGGTGCTACTCGGTATTTTTCACATGAGGAATACTGCCAGAGGTGAAAGAAGTGGAAAGTGACAGATAAAAATCGTAGGACCTGGCGGGGATCGAACCCGCGACCTTTCTGATTTGTAGTCTAACACTCTACCACTGTGCAACCGAGGCATACAGAATGTGTTAAATACAGTTCAATTTTATGGAAAAAATATACTGTTACAATAACTTTATAAATTTGGCAATTTAATATGAAACATAAATGATCAAATACGATTATGACATGGACAACATACGAGGGTAAGTCAATTATTATCCGCAATTTAGTTATATTTTTGTTTATGTTGGTAGTAATGTCGTTTTACCTTGGTGACGCATGCTTTGTTTATTTGTTGTTATATCTTTGCAATTTTCAAGCTGCTACGTTAGTTTCGTTGTCGCTGCCGTGCTGTTAATCATGGCTGCTCCCCTGTCTATTTGCACCGAAGAAGGGCAACGTTCAGTGATACATTTTCTGTGGGCGGAAGGTACATCAGGGGCCGAAATTCATAGAAGACTTTCAGTACAGTACGGGATCAGTGTTTTGCCACAACGAAGTGTGTACAAGTGGATTGAAAAATTCCGAAATGGTCGCACGAGTGTTAAACACGATGAAGGAGCCGGACGACCGTTTACCGCCACAAATGAAGAAACCATTGAGTTATCACGTGAAATGATTCTCTTATACAGACGATTAACTATTGATGAAGTAGCTCATCGTCTTCAAATTAGTCATGGTTCTGGCTACGAAATTATTCACAACAGACTTGGGTTTCGTAAAGTTTGTGCAACATGGGTGCCCAAACAACTCACACAGTTGCATAAGCAAACGCGCCGCGACATCTGCAAAAAAAATTTGGATCGCTATGGTAACGAAGGCGACAACTTCTTAGACAGAATCATTACTGGTGACGAAACATGGATCCAGCATTACGAGCCGGCCGCGGTGGCCGAGGGGATTGAGGCGCTCCAGTCACGGTCTGCACGGCCACTACGGTCGGGGGTTCGAATCCCCCCTCGGGCATGGATATTTGTGCCGTCCTTAGTGTTAGCTAGTTCGTAAGTAGTTTGTAAGTTTAGGGACTGATGACCCCATAGTTAAGTCCCATAAACTATACAAACATTTGAACATTTTGATCATTACGAACCGGAGAGTAAATGGCAGAGTGTGGAATGGCAACATCCAAATTCGCCGTGCAAAAAAAAGTTCAAGATCCAGCCGTCCGCAGGCAAACTGATGCTTACGGTTTTTTCGGATGCACGAGGTCCTGTACTGGAACATTATGGAGAAAGGGACATAACAATAAACAGTGTACGTTACAGTGACATGCTTACTGACAGGCTAAAGCCTGCAATTCGAAGCAAGCGCCGAGGATTGCTGTCAGAAGGTGTTGTGTTGTTGCACGGCAATGCCCGTCCGCATACTGCTGTCCACACTGCTGAAACGCTCCAGAAACACAAATTCGAAGTACTGGATCATCCTATATGTAGTCCCGATCTTGCCCCTTCGGACTATCACTTGTTTGGTCCACTCAAACAGGCATTAAGGGGCCGTCAATTTGATTCGGACGAAGCAGTGAAAGAAGCGAAGCATTCCTGTCTCGCAGCTCAACCGAAAACCTTTTATGAGGGCATATGTAAGCTTGTAAAGCAAGGAGACTATGTCGAAAAATTATGTTTTTGTAAGTTTCGAATTTTATTACAATAAAATTTTATAGCTACTTTGCGGGTAGTAATTGACTTACCCTTCTATATACAATTACAAATTAACATTTAGGCTTTCGATATATTCAACTGTACTTTGAGTCGCATCAAGGAAGTCCGTTGTTTGACCAGAGTAGGCTCTCAGAGGACACTCTGCAATGATGTGACGGACCGTCTGCTTCTCAGCGCTGCAGTCGCACTCTGGGGATGTCTCTAACCTATTTGTGTACAGAGCCTGCACACCGACAGAGGCCCGTCCAGATACTGTGGAGGATGATTCAGATTTTACGGGGTAAGTCGAAGCCTGGAGGTCTCTTCAGCGGTATCAGTGAGGTGTTTATCTGTGGTAGTGCAGATTTTTCCCATTCCACTTTCCAGCGTTCTTCAGGACAGAAACCATTTTCCACCAAATCTTTGTCACTTTTAAAAGGTGGATGTCCAGAGCGCATTCTATCTCCGTAAATTCCATTGCTCAAAGTGTGAATAGGAAGTTGCGGGTTTCTCTTGTATTTTTTTTATATACAGGGTGTTTCACTAAGTGCGTTTGCCTCTGTAACTTATAAAATAATAGGTGACGGGAAATTTTAATGCAGTAGATCAACACAAGAAATGTTACACTTTCTGAGGAGCTATGAACATTGTTTATTGTATCATTTTTCAAAGAGTTACGGCACAAAGATATAATTTTTTTAATGGAACAGTAGCTTTTACTATCTTTTATTGGATTCGTTGAAACCAGCTGCGTCCAAATCAATTTAAACTACATTCCTATCACTGTTAGTTTGGGAGCTACAACCCTTCAAAGTTCTGGGGGCGGCCGAGAGGCTATCCCCTGGGGCACGGCCCACTGTCTCATGACCACCAGCCAGTTAGCTACGCTGTCGTACCACCGCGCCCTAAACTTTGGAGGGTTGTAGCTCCCAAACTAACAGTAATAGGAATGTAGTTTAAATTGATTTGGACGCAGCTGGTTTGAACGAATCCAATGCATGACAGAAAAACTATTGTTCCATTTAAAAAAATTATATATTTGTGCTGTAACTCTTTGGAAAATGATACAATAAACTATGTTCATAGCTCCGCAGAAAGTGTAACATTTCTTGTACTGACCTACCGCATTAAAATTTCCTATCACCTATTATTTTATAAGTTACAGAGGCAAACACACTTAGTGAAACACCCTGTATATATTCTCTGAGAAGCGCATACTCTCTTTGCAAGTTAGGTGGCGGTATATGGCTCATCATAGGTAGCCAAAGGACCGGGGTTGATTTTATTGTAAGTGAAATAATCCTCATAGTGTGGTTCGTAATGTATCCACCATATTGGTGTGAGTGCTCTTTAGTCAAACAGGAGAATACTACTCTGCCACAGAGTAGACAAGTGCCGAAGCATAACAGCTCAGGGCAGAGGCGGTGGAGCCCCAACTGGTACCACATAGTTTCTGACTGATGTTTTTCCCAGTGCGAATTTTTGCAGCGGTATTGATCAGATGTTGTTTGTAGCTCATGGTTCTATCTAGTTTCAGTTCCAGGTATTTTGGATTTTTATTGTTAGGCAGAATATTATTAACAAAATATATCTTAAGGCACCTATTAGGTAATTAATTATTGTGGTGGAAAAACATAGCCTCAATTTTAATTTTGACCATAGAAGAAATTGCTTGAAACTTCCTGGTAGATTAAAATTGTGTGCCGCAACCGGGACTAGAACCTGGGACCTTTGCCTTTCACGGGCAAGCGCACTACCGACTGTGCTATTGCGACACGACTCACGATGCCGCCTCACAACTTTACTTCCACCAGTACCTCGCCTCCTACTTTCCAAATTTCACAGAAGTTCTCCTGCGAAACTTGCAAGGTTAGGATTCCTGGAAGAAAGGATATGATGGAGACATGGCTTAGCCACAGCCTAAGAGATGTTTCCAGAATGAAACTTTCACTCTGCAGCGGAGTGCGCGCTGATATGAAACTTCCTGGCAGATTAAAATTGTGTGCCGGAACCTGGACTCGAACCGGGGACCTTTGCCTTTCGCGGGCAAGCGCACTACCGACTGTGCTATCCCGACACGACTCACGATGCCGCCTCACAGCTTTACTTCCACCAGTACCTCGCCTCCTACTTTCCAACTTCGTGAGTCGCACTTGCCCGCGAAAGGCAAAGGTCCTAGGTTCGAGTCCCGGTTCCGGCACACAATTTTAATCTGCCAGGAAGTTTCATATCAGCGCACACTCCGCTGCAGAGTGAAAGTTTCATTCAAGAAATTAGTTGTCGCGCTTAGCCTCCATATGCACTGACGAATCGGAGAAGAGTTCTAAGACTTTCGGCGGCCTTTCCAACCTACTGTACCACCTGTTGTTGGGACCTAACACCACTCTGCGTTAGTTGCAAACAGCGCTGTTCTGACTTGCTGACAACGAAAGTGAATATGACGGCTACAAGCCTGAAATATCAGAAATTTTACACTGATCTGCGACGCCCACATACCCATCGGTGACAAAAAGCTCTTGACCAGCATAAGACCAATTACAGCTGTCGCGTCGGTGAGCGTATAATGAAGACTGCCAACCGAACAGACTGCGTGGTGCTCACCTGCGAGGCGTCAATGTAGGAGGTGAGCTGGTTGATCTGCTCCCTCGGCATGACGGAGTCGAAGAAGACGGACGTCTGGCCGGAGCCGCAGATGGCGCTGCTGCGGACGAAGTCGATGCACCGGCGGTTGCGGATGCGCGGGTCGTCCGGTGGCACCTCCATGGGGAAGCAGGGCGGCGCGAAGTCGCACGACCTGCGGACAGAGGGGATGGTGCACCAGCAGGTCAGGTCTAAACTTAGTCCGAAAATGCTAAAATCTTTATGAGTCTATAGGCCCAAACACGAAGTTACTGTCACGCCGAAGCGGTGAGATGAGGCAAGTGTTACCGAACTGAAGGCCGCCATTTGCAGGGCTGACAACTGTCTGCGCATATTGACACTCATTGTAATGGACTGCTGGGAGCGACCTTCAGTCTGAGAAAGGCTCTCTGCTAACATCCAAAGCGTCAATTTAGTTTTCACAGACAGTACTAATTCAAGTTTAAGATTTTTTTCTGTGGTTTTAGGGCGCAGCTGAGGTCATTAGCGACCAACACTGCCCATAGTAAAATCGAACCGGGGTTAGAACTTAAATGGCTTTCGCCATATGTGAACGATGTATAAAAAGTAAAACTCTGTTAGCAGAATGCGGATCATCAGATAAAATATCAGACATTTCAAATGGTAAACATAGATCATGACGGAGACGATTTATAAAAAAGGACATTGCACTAAAAGATGGTACACAGTAAAAGGTTCATCACAGTGCTCACATAAGGGAGCAGGATCACCACGAAGTAAATACTGGTGGCTATAGAGGCAGTGGCCAATACGAAGTTGGGCCAGAACAATCTCCTCTCTGCGAGAGGGTCGAGATGACGTTGACCAGAGATCAGGCACAGGTTTAATGGCTCGCAATTTATTCCATGACAGGGATGACCAATGTAAATACCAACGAGAGATAATACGCTGGGAGATACCAGCGCGAAGGTCATCATAGCTAGTAGAAAAGGTAGATAGCCGAGGAAGGATAACTGCCTCCTTGGCAGCTATATCCGCAGACTCATTCCCCAACACTCCCACGTGGCCAGGGATCCACAGAAACGTCACTGTAGTTCCGCTCGCTGAAAGAGAGGTAAGGCAGTTACAGGTGCTTTGTACCAGGGGTTGGACAGGATATAGCGTGAGAAGGCTCAACAGAGCACTCAAAGAGTCCGAGCAAATGACAGTCTTATTGAGCTAGTTTCGCCGGACGTATTGGGTGGCTTGATATAATGCATACAGCTCAGCTGTAAAATTGGAACTCCACTCAGGGAGCCGATATTTAAACGAGGCGTTGCCAAGTACAAAGGCACACCAAACACCCTGGTCTGAGCCATCAGTGTAGATGAACAAATTATCAACAAATTTGAACCGGAGTGCGAGAAATTCTCTCCGGTAAACGAAACTAGGTGTGGAGTCCTTTGGAAGAGAATGAAGGTCCAAGTTAATACTGACTTCGGGGCTTCGCCACGGTGGACAGGTGCTCTATCCAGTCGAGAAAATAGCAACCATTGTAATACCGAGCTGGCCAAGTAACGAACGCAAGCGTACTCCCGGTGGTAGCAGAGCAGACGGGCGCACGGCGAGGGTTCATCGAACCACCATTATACTATTTATCTCCCATTCTAGATGAATGATATTTATGAAGTGAGTCATTAAAGAAAACTGCGTACGTTGGGTGTCCTCGCATGGATGAGAAACGGCTAGCGTAACGGCTAAGCAGGAGTTTCCGATGGTAAGAAAGGATTTTAAGATTTAAAGGGTATGAAAAATAGCAAAAGGCAATTGAAGAACAAAATGAATTGATTTTTAAAGCGCAATTCGTACTGGGTGACCAATTCTGTCGTAAATATGTGTTTGTTTGTGCCGCCACCTTCTGCAACAAGTACAGAAATTTTTGTTTTCGTAAATCACACAGACGTTTTCTTGCTGCAATAATTTGATATTTTCCATACGCGTTTCGGCCTTTATTTTAGGGCATCATCAGTGGATTCTACATCTGGGAATTACATTTTTTCTTACTGATGTAGTCTATACAGATTACAAACAGTTCATTTCCAGAATGAAGTTTCGTTTAAATCGTAATAATATAAGCTACTTGCTTTTTGTATTCTCGTGATTTTCATTTTCATGGTGTTCGTACCAGTGACCAGTCTAGGTGCCGCCCATGAATCAGGTAACAAATGCGACAAGGGTTGAAAGTTTGTAGAACTTGTAAAACCATTATGGCTCACTGTTGCATATCTACTACAAAGGTGGTAGCAAGAACTGCCCTTATACTGCTTACTGGCCTTCGTATACAGTACTTAAATATGTCCCACAAACTGGTTAGAGATTAATGATATTTATGAAATTAATGTTTCTCCTGCTTATTAACTTGCACATTGCTATGAAGAACAAGTTATCATGTGCCTCTATGTAAGTGCGAAAAGTTTCGTAACAAATCGAAAAAACAAACGGAAAAAATCTTTTTCGAATATCCACATGATGTGACGTAGCGCTGCAGCTCTTACAGCACACGTACGAGGAAGCAGCGTTGACGTGGCAGCATTCAAATACAAGTACAGTACTAGGCACCTTTTTAACAGAATAGTAAATTTTTTTACGCTTGGTGGACAATTTGAGCAAACCTTCCGTTCGTAACTGCATTGAAATTCACGGAAAATAGAACTACGTGTTTTTGTCTCAATGGAATAACATCGTAAAGATACAGTTACGTAACACAAGACTTGCAAAATAGCTGCTCGAGTCCGTTTCTAGACCAGGCTGCATCATCCTTTGATCTACTCGTTGCTGCACTTAAATTTGCCGCTAGGACGTTGTAATATTTGGAAGAAAAAGAAAGAAAAGGGCCGGACGAAGTCGCGCAAGGTAAATCAAGTAATTATTCTTTCGGTAGTACAAGAACGGGGTTAATAAAGAAATAGCAATGTAACGTATTGACTACACAATCAGAAATTTTATCCAGGTAATTGTAGAGGTCTTTGATTAACTTCTATCAGTGATCCCTTGAAATCCAAAAACAGGCAGTAAATGAAAGAAAATAGAGAGTTATTCATAATGGTGGTTCTGTGAAAGTTGTTTCATGCACTTCTCACCAGTATTTGATTAGAATGTCACATAGAAATTTTTGTGTTTTTTGTTCTCCCTCTACAAGTCACTTATTACTTTAGTTAAATACTAGCTGAAAACTCGGCGTTGCCCGGCTATTTATTTATTTATTCGAACCTTGAGTTACAACTTTTCCTAACCACTCTCCCTCTCTCTTTCCATCTCCTTTTTTTCTAAAAACATGTTACATTTATCAGAGAATATATAAGAAATCACAGGTAAAAATGCACTCTGTTCGAAGAATCCAATCACGAAATTCAACAATAATGATTGTAATAATATCACAGATTGATCACTTGATGTAATGCGCGAAACGTCAATTCGATTTTTTTAAAGAGATGTATTAAAAGAATTTTTTTTACTGCTTTATTTATTCTTACATTTCCTTATTTGTATGCTTATCCTTACAGAGAAAGAGCTGAAGACATTGTAGCACGCATAGACCAAAGATATGGTCTGTGGCATCACATTTCGCTGTACGTAACCTCCTTGCTATAGAGTCGCAAACGTCATCGCTGGCCTTCAGTCCGAGTTTTTTTATAATTTGACGACTTTAGACCACCATATCTTCCACCCCCTTATAGCTGTCGGCATGGAACTGCTGTGGTATACAACTGGAGACTTCAGACAACAATTACACATAGACCATTCGTTTGCGTTCTGTTGTTTACGCTGCAGAGCGAAATATTAACACACACACACACACACGAACAATTTTGTATACACCGATAACTCTCCATTCCAATATGCTCCACCCTTTTATCATTATCAAACCTCAAGCAACAATACAACCAATAAAACCATTTTAAAAGAGTAAATATAATTTTCAAAGAGTCATTGTTATTCCGCATTTCGCGTTATATTCTTCAAATTACCAAATATCTATCAGATCGCTATAAAACTGTGCCAACCTTCCTCGGGTATAAATTACTAACTGCACAAATATTTAAGTCTCTGCGTCTTGTCGTTCGGACGTGACAAGCGTACACCGAACAGAGATTCACATTAATATATCCGATTCCCATAAAACCGCACCTAAAGCCTTCCCCGGGTAGACATTAGTAACTGTACAAATTTTTAGTTCTTTATGTCTTGTGGTTCAGACGTGATAAACGTACACCGAACAGACATTCACATTTATAGATATAGATTACATCTGATAGTGAATGATCACTTACCAACTATCGGTATTTCCTTAGTGGCCGCTTGTTAAAACATATATAAGTAATCGAAAGAGCTTCTGTTAATAGGGTTTATTTGGTACGGTATGCAACGGATGGAGATGCTGTAACATATGGGCTTGGGTAGGTCTGTTAACTGGTCTTATAGCGTGACAAACGGGCGGTGTGGTGGTGCCCGGCCTTACCTCTTACAGTCGATGCCGTCCCAGCTCTCGCTGCTGACCGCCGGTATGGCGTGGTCGAGGTCGTGGTCGAGGAACTGCCCCCACTGCATCAGCATGTGCGTGAGGCGCTCGTCGGGCGTGATCGTGTCCGTGCTGATCAGCTTCGTCGAGACGAGGCGGGCGCTCGGCTTGGGGAATCCGTTGTACAGCGTCGTCTTCTTCCAGCCTGCGAACAACAGCTACTGCCGTCAACACCGCAACAGACACAGCGCTAACAACTAAGTAGACACAACTTCTTCCCGCCTCGGTGTTTTCCTCATCACCTCTCAGGTACACCGCAGCTAATGCAGGTGATACCCGAGAAGGAGTAATCAATTTAGTGGAGAGGAAATGTATCCGTAAACTCTCTCTGCTAATACGCCTCTGCATTAACCAAGCTAATGGCCACCCAAAATATAACACATTAAAAGAAGCACCGAAATCCGACGAAATTCCCAGCGTCGGATTACGACGACGAGAGAAGCACACTAGCATTTCAGCGCATGTGTGTATCATGGTTGCCTGTAGCGCTAGCTGACAGCGGTGTCCAGGGTGTTAAACGAAGTGTCCATCACTGCAAGAGGTGGTAGTACTTTTCAAAACAAGAAAATAAAGTCCATTACACATGAATCTGGAAACGCATGCTTTCTGAGAAAAACGTGTATTTATCGAAGTTGTTCAACGAGATGGCCATTCAAGGTATAGAAATAGGTTAAGGAAAGACAAACCTACGTTTTTAGCATTTGTGGATCTAGAGCTAGGCCGCGTGGGTGTAGCCGAGCGGTCTGGAGCACCACGTTACGGATCGCGCGGCCTCGCGCGTCGGAGGTTCGAATCCTCCCTCGGGCATGGTTGTCCTTAGTATAAGTTAGTTCATAACTAGTTTGTAAGTTTAGGGACTGATAACCCCGCAGTTAAGTTCCTTAAGCTTTACAAACATTTGAACATTCTAGAGCTAGCTTTTGACAATGTTGACTGGAATACAGTCTTTCAAATTCTCAAGATAGCAGGAGTAAAATGTAGGGAGCGAAGACAAAAACCAAAGAACAATTATTGCAGTCGAAGGGCATGAAAGGGTCGCAAGTGGTTGGGAAGGGAGTAAGGCAGAGTTGTAGTCTTTCCCCAATGTTGTTCAATCTGTACGTTGAGCACGCTGTGAAGACATTCATGGTGAATTTCGGAGAGGGAATTAATTTCCAGGGAGAGGGAATAGAAACCTTGCGGTTTACTGATGAGCTAGTAATTCTATCAGAGACAGCAAAGGACGTGGCTGAGCAATTAAATGGAATGGACTGTGTCTTGAAAGGAAGCTATAAGATGGACATTAATAAGAGTAAAACTAGGGTAATGCAATGAAATGTCAGAAAATCAGGCGATGCTGAAGGAATGAAATTAGGTAATGAGCCAAAAAAAGTAGTGAGTTTTGTTATTTGAGTAGCAAAATAACGAGGAAGGCAACGCCATACCACCTCCAAACAGGACCATGCCTAGTGAAGCACTGTTGTGTTGAAACCAATCTTCGGATTATTGAATGCTTTACCTATGGCCGAAGTAGAGAAGATATAAAATGCAGAATGGCTATCGGGAGAAAAGCGTTTCTAAAGAAGCGAAACTTGTTAACATCCAATATTAATTTAAATGTCAGGAAGTCCTTTCTGAAAGCATTTGTCTGGAGTGTGGCATTATATGGGAGGGAAACGTGGATGATAAGGAGTTCAGGCGAAAAGATAGAAGCCTTTGAAATGTGGTGCTACAGACGAATGATCACGTAACTAATGAGGAGGTGCTTAACCGAATTGGGGAGAAAAGGAGTAAAGGAGTTTTTGGCATATCCTGACTAAGAGAAGGGATAGGTTGGTGGGACACATTGTGAAACATCAAGGAATCGTCAACTTCGCATTAGAAGTACGTGTGTGGGGTAAAAATCGTAGACGGAGACCGAGGGGCGAATATAGCAAGCAGATTCAAAAGGAAGAGGCTTGAACAGGACAGGGTAGCGTGGAGAGCTGCATCAAACCAGTCTTCGGACTGAAGACCACAACAACAACAAACTCAGCACAGCGTTATCGTATATAATAATAATTTCATTTCCATCTTGCAAGTAATTTACTACTGATTGCTGTGTAGTTTGGTGTTGTGGTTATATTGGATCACGAAATTATTTTCAGGAAGTCTGAGGGCCCCTTTACTCAAAAGCTTGGGAACCACTGATCTAGGGGCTTGAGTTCTTGGGTACGAGCCGTCCCTGGTGTGGGGCGTCCCCGATCAATCAAACGGTCCTGAAACTTCTGCGTCACATGTTTACGAACATGGTGAGAAATGTGTGCTGGTGCCCTATCATGCATGAACAAATCTGTAATCATTGTTAAAACGGCACACCATCTACGTAACTTAGGTATTCTGCAACCAGTTGTGTGGTTCCAGTAGTTTTGTGGGCTGCATTAGTTTCAGTCGTATTTATGTGCCTTATCGTTAGTGCTGTAAACTAGGCAATAGAATAAGAATTTATTTGCCGCAGCGGAGCGGCCGAGCGCATTGAGGCGCTATGCTACGAAGCACGAGGCCATTCCCCGTCAGGGGTTCGAATCTCCCCTCGGACATGGGTGTTTGTGTCGTCTTTAGTATAAGGTAGTTCATAAGTAGTTCGTAAGTTTAGGGACTGATGACCCTGCAGTAAAGACCCTTAAGCTTCACAACTATTTGAACATTTGGTTTAATAAGTTATTTGCAATCTTTTCTGAATGTAGATGCATTTGTAAAGACGTTCTATTATACTGTAACAAATGAAAATTGTTGCGCGGGAATAGCCGTGTGGTCTGGAGCCACACGTTAATGAGCGCGCGGCTGTTCTCGTCGGAGTTTCAAGTCCTCCCTCGGTCATGGGTGTGTAAGTTACTTTCAGTTGTTTTTAAGTATAGGGACCGAGGACTACAGTAGTTTGCTCCCTTAGGATTTCAAACATTTGACATTTTTGAAAATTTGTGTCCGACCGGGAGTCAAACCCGGGTTTCCGCTTTTCTTGAGGCACCCGTGAACGCTTCCCAGCCGGACCCAAATATCCATATATCACACTTGCCTGTTTCCTCTTGTGCACCAGGGCATTAAAAGATGTGCGAGCACTACAGGAAGTGTGACATACGATAATTTAGATCATCCCTTGTGAGCGTGCTCTATTGGCCTAGAATTTAAGGCAACAACTCGCAGAAAGATCGAGTCTCGTGTCTGGCACAAATTTTAATTTGTGTCAAAATAGTAGAAACGCAGCTGGTCGGCAGAATTCGCAAATTGCGAACGAATAATTGGTTATCAACCAATCTATCGCCAAGTTGACAGAGCTGTACCATAAGGACTGCAAACACGACGAAAACTAACGTAGCCTACACAAGTACTCGAACCAGACGTTGCTACAGACTACCTAAGGTAGGTAGAGTACTATGAATGAGATGGCATAATATCCTGCTGACACATTTGTCAGAACGCTGATATAACAACTGTGCTAACATACGCAACCACGCGTTGCAAGTACTTCCCATACACAAGTGTTTATGTAAAGCAGTGGTCCCCAATTGCTTTGTTATGAGACCCACAATTTTTCTGGAAAGTTTTTCGCCACTTGGTGTATACTGCTTGCACAGCAATTAATAGAAATGTTAATATTATATGTGACTAGCTGAAACACGGCGCTTTGCTGCCGCAAAAGGAATAATTGTACAAATAAATTTGTACATTTGAAAATGTTAGGTTGTTCAATTTGGGAAGCATATTTTTTGACGAATCGATTAACACCATAAACGCTTGTACAACCAAAATATCGTTCGTCGACTCACTGAAAATATATAAAAATTACTATTTGCACTGGAAAGTTTTGATTAGCTCTACACACATTTTTCGGCACCGAATTAAGACACAATAAAACGTTGATGTTTCTGTCACATTCAAACAGCTCACCGCTGCAATGATCTTTCAAATAAATTTGCCGGTAGGACACGCGCACCAACTACTGTAAGTTAATTGTGCTATGCTTATGGCCTTCACGCAAATGCAAGTCGGAACACGATATACGCTTCTGTTTGTCGATTCACTGAGGAGAAAAAAAAAATAAAGAAACACTGTTTCCACGGGAAAATTACATGTAACTCACATTTATCGGCATCGAAATGAGTAGGACAAAATAAACTCTGAGCTGTTTGTGCTACATTCAAACATCTCACTACTTCAATGACCCTTGAAATAAATTTGCCGGTACAACACGCACTCTAACTACTGTATTTTAACTGTACTGTGTCCATAACCTTCGCGTAAGAGCAAGAAGAAAGTTAACAACGTTTCATCGCATCAGATCATATCACATAAAACAACCGCTCTTATAAACACGGAAACACTAAAAAAACCGGAAGCAAATAGTTTACGATCTCGCAGTTAGAGAAAGAATAAATCAATGGAGGTTTACTCACATCAGCCTGGTCGCAAGTCCAAAAGGACGTGGGTGTATCAGTGTCGAAATTACGCAGGAATACTACAGACGCGTTGTTATCCTATTGCCCCGAGAACTTCATTAGTTACACAAGTTTGTAAATTTGGATGGGTTTTGTATATATTTCAGATTATCTAACTTTCCTGATTATATCAACTGACATCTTCTTTCAACCCGGGTAGACACACAGTTTGGAAACTGATATAAACAATTATGCGTTTCATGACCCATGTATTAAACCTTCCAGTCCCACATTATGATATGAGCTTTGCAAAAATTAAAATTCAGTGGTTTCTGTATTAATACAGTGCAGTAAACATCAAAACATGTGTTTTAAAATTTTTGGGCGAACGTTTGATTTTATATGTCATGTATTTCATGCAAACCCACAGGTATTTTGTTACTTGGACGTTATTTTGTTGATAGTTAACACTGCCAGATCAATAATGCTAGCATAATCTTCGCCACAGCACCAAAGACAAGAATATTCACTTTTCTATCTCTATGTCTTTGGCCCTTTTCCCGTACATGCAAGGTCGGCACTGTGTTAAACGCGGATTTGGTATGGGTTAAAATTTACAGGTTGACCGGATGCCCTTCCTGCCGCCACCCCATGCCCCCCAGGAGGAAATGTGTACCCCAATTCTCTGCGTATAGTGTTATAAGTGTGCGAAAGTGTAAAGTGTAACGAAATGTTTGCGAACCGTGAAACTGAGGCGGTACTTGGGGACCAGCCCGTTATTCACCTAGGAAAACCGCCTAAAAACCACATCCAGGCTGGCCGGTACTCCGACCTCTTTCTTTAATCCGCCGGATGGATTCGAACCGGGGCCGGTACGCCTCTCCGCCTCGGAAAGCGGTGCGTTGGACCACACGGCTAACCGAGCGAGTAAAGACAAGAATATTCACTGCTGAAATAAAATAAAAGGAACCATACACTCACATTCTCAGCAACGTACAGAAGGCAACGCCACACAACCTCCAAGATGGACATATTAATGTCCCAGAAGTGGCTACATGACGTACCAACTGGCAAAACGTCGTACTAGAAGCATATTGTTCCTCAACAAAAATGCGAATCTGAGGATTTATACACAAAATACGGTATAATCAACTTTTAATACGTTCTAGTCCAGGAACAACACTGGGCATGAAAGAGTTGAGTATTTATCTTGTTTCGAATAGTGCTACAATCTCTCAAAGTATCCTTCACTTTTTTAACACCCTGTAAATTCGATGGCAGCTAAAAAGGGAAAATTTCGCTGCTTTGAGACTGATAGTTGCATTAGTACGAACAATGGTGTTAAGGCCGTTTCACACCGCGGTCACACTATGTCACGTGACAGACGCGCAATTCACACCGCCACCGACGTCTGTGAGCTATTAGGACATCGTTCCTGCTCTGTCAGTTCAGTTGAAACAGGTAACATGGCAAGTGGTTCGTGGTGCGACAGCGCGTTTACTAAAAGTGTGCCTTGGTTGGCTGATGGCGAAAGTTGTTCTAGTAGTGATGAGGAAGACATGCTGTTGTACTCTGTTACAAACCGAACCCGCTAGGTACACCCCATCAATCAGAGAAGGAAACAGTGCGGCGAGTATCATCATCTGATGGAGTACTTGGAGCTATATGATTACAGATTCGCAACATACTTTCGGCTTTCTAAACCTGAGTTTGAAGAGGTATTAAGAGTGATAAATAACGATATTAGTAAAAAAGACACCAACTACAGGAGATCTATATCCAGCAGAGAGAGATTGGTGCTATGCCTAAGGTAAGTTTACTAATACTGTATACAATTTACTTTTTTGAAATCGTATTGCAGTCGGACATAATTTTGGTAAAAAATGAAGCATTTAAACAATTATGGATTTCTTTAAAAAATGCTCAGTCTCTGTTGCAATATTTTATTTTCCAATAATGCGTTTCCCGCTGTTAGCGCATCGTCAGACTGGAAAAAGACAAATGTTTTGTTACAGTCCGTGTACCTGGCGGGCAGCTAATCTAATGTGGCTAAGGTGAGTAAATTTAGAAAATTCAGACTTACTTGGGCGGAGATGGTGCCACAGAACTGTCTAAACCTGAGTTTGAAGAGGTATTAACACTGATAAATAACGATATTAGTAAAAAAGACACCAACTACAGGAGATATATTTCCAGCAGCTCCATCTCCGCCCAAGTAAGTCTGAATATTCAAATTTACTCACCTCAGCCACATTAGATTTGCTGCCCGCCAAGTACACGGTCTGTAACAAAACATTTGTATTTTTCCAGTCTGACGACGCGCTAACATCGCGAAACGCGTTATTGGAGAATAAAATACTGCAACAGAGACTGAGTATTTTTTAATTATTCAACACTGTTGCTGCACCAGCCGCCACCACCACCATCATGGAATGGAATGAAATGAATTATTGATTTCCTTTGAATATCAGCATCTATTTTCATTTAATTCTCTTTACGTCAAAACCAAATACTCTTTTGGTGTTCTGGCGGCTTCAATCAACGCCTCCATAAGAACAAAACAGTTTCTTGTTGTCACGAGTTAAAACACGCAACTGAGTAGAGTTGTGGCGATTCGTCAATGAGTCGTTCATTTGAACGAATACAAATAAAGAATCGTAAGAATCGAATCGTGATTCGGACGAATCGTCGTTCAAGAGAATCGTCTGTCTCGTGACGATTCTTAAGTTCCAACGATTCACGATTCGAAGGCGATTGCCGAATCTTGCCGAATCGTGCCGAAGAGGGGGGAACGAATCGTCGTTCAAAAGAATCGCCTGTCTTACGATTCATGACTCGAAAGCAAGTGGCGAATCGTGCCGAATGATTACGAAAGCCAGAAAGCGTGTGAACAAAGGAAGCACAGAACGAAGATCGTGAGCTGTTAATTATTAGCCTATTCACGAATTACACATAACAGAAACAGAACGCAGCGAAATACACAGCTGTCAATACATACGAATATACGTCTTTTATAAAGTTTACAAATTATGTATTTAAACGAGCAATCCTTACACATTTATATTTCGCGTATCCCAGAAATGGCTGTAACATTTAGATTATATTTTGTGTTTAGAGAGGTTTAAGCTTTTCGAGTTCATTTACGTAGTTATATTTTTTGTAAAAAATTAATTTTACAAAAATATTCTTTTTATATAAAAACGCGATTTTAAATGTTTTTAAAGCCATCTCAAAAATCTTATTTGCCATTTTGGTTTTTACGTTATCAGCTTTCCTGAAACAAAACCGATTTTAGAAAAAAGAAACATTTTAATAAACGTGAATTTCTTGTATCTCGAAAGAAATTTAAAATTTAGAAATGGATTTTTATTTTTAATGTTTATTTCGTATTTCCTTCAACTAATTGATTTTACATAAGTATTTTATAATGATTATATACCTTATAATTACCATAGATTCAACTATATTTATATTTAAATTGCCGAAGTATTCAAACAGAACGAAAAAAAAAAAAAAAAGTTATAAGGTTACTGCAGCATTCGAAATAATTGTCCTACGTTCACTAAACCTGCAACGCTAGTGAATGAGCTATGATGACAGCAGAAATATTTGGTAGTGTAATATTTACTTAGAACCGTTCGCTAAATTTCAGACTATTTTCTCGAGAATTTTTGAGAGCTGAATCGAATGGCTTTGCCTCATTATTATTTTAAGTCTGAACTTTACGCACCAAAAATATTAAAAAATCCTATACCCATATTGTCATCTTTTCGGCATTCTGTAAGAATGTGCCGTCGCAGACCAGAAACAATCGTAAACGAATCGTAGGAACAGATGCAAAAGGTTAAGATTCCAACATCCATAACACTGACATGTATCGCCATCTATGAGCAAGATGTAGAAGTAAGAATCGCGCCAATGCAGACTAAAGAATCGCGAAAGAATCGTGAACGAATCGTAGGAATCGATTCCCAATGTGGGATTGAATCGCAAGAATCGATTCATAAAAAAGAATCGTGTTGCCCAACTCTACAACTGAGTGACAGCGTGTGAAGTGGTTATGCGCGCGGCAGTGTAGTGGGCCACTGCGCATGCGCGAGGCAGTGTAGTGGGCCACTGCGCATGCGCGAGGCCACAGACGTCGACAGACGTTTTGAAAGGATCGCTCGCGGACCGATCCCGCAGATTCATCTGTCGACGTCTGCGGCGTCTGTGAGGCTCTGCGGGGTCGCTGTGAATTGCCCCATTTGACGCTATGGAAACAGATCTGTAGAAAAGTCTGTCACGTGACATGGTGTGACCGCGGTGTGAAACGGCCTTGAGGGCAGGTGCTTGAAGAGCCCACGGCGCAGGCGTACTCACCGACGGGGGTGCTGAAGCCGTTCTCGTAGATGGGGTGCAGCAGGCGGCGGAAGGCGGTGAGCGAGGCGCCCCACATGGGGTGCTCGAGGTTGTTGCAGGTGCCGTCGATGGAGCGGTACTTGCTGTGGAAGCACATGTCCGAGCAGTTGACCACCGGCCGGTGCGCCATGCAGCCCGACAGGTTGGCGATCAGCTCCAGCTGCCCCGGCGACAGCAGCTCCTTGTACGAGAAGTCTGCAACACGCGCAAGGCGGAGCTCGCTGAAGGTGGGAACTAATCTACTACCACTTGTCACAGGCTTCAGACTTGGTATTTGATCGGTTGGTACTCTTGCCTTATTATGGAACAAATTGCTGCCTCCTTCTGCGCATTATTTATTTCTTACTAGGCTTGATTCCATGGTGGAACCTGTGTTCAACGACTGTAATTTCACATGCAGAAATTTTTTTCAGCAGTCGGTCGTCTAATATATAGATGTTCAAAAAGGTACGGCCAAACTTTCAGGGACAGTCCTCACACACAAAGAAAGAAAATATGTTATGTGGACATGTGTCCGGAAACGCTTAATTTCCATGTTCAGCTTATTTTAGTATTTACGGATGAGGCTTCATTCCAAGGTGATCAAATTGTAAATTTTCACAATCAACATGTGCGGGCTGACGAGAATCAGCACGCAGTTGTGCAATCACGTCATCAACACAGATTTCTCATGTTCTTCCACCTATGCTCACTGGAGCACGCTATAATGATTTCATACGGAATACTCTACCTGCGCTGGTAGAACATGTGCCTTTACGAGTACGACACAACATGTGGTTCACGCACGATGGAACTCCTGCACATTTCAGTCGATGTGTTCGTACGCTTCTCAACAACAGATACGGTGATCGATGGATTGGTAGAGGCGGACCAATTCCATGGCCTCCACTCTCTCCTGACCTCAACCCTCTTGACTTTCATTTACGGGGGCATTTGAAAGCTCTTGTCTACGCAACCCCGGTACCAAATGTAGAGACTCTTCGTGTTCGTATTGTGGACGGCAGTGATACAATTACGCCATTCTCCAGGGCTGCACTAGCGCATCAGGGATTCCATGCGACGGAGGGTGGATGCATGTATCTTCGCTAACGGAGGACATTTTGAACATTTTCTGTAACAAAGTGTTTGAAGTCACGCTGGTACGTTCCGTTGCTGTGTGTTTCCATTCCATGATTAATGTGATTTGAAGAGAAGTAATAAAATGAGCTCTAACATGGAAATTGAGCGTTTCCGGACACATGTCCACATAACATATTTTCTTTCTTTGTGTGTGAGGAATGTTTCCTGAAAGTTTGGCCGTATGAGTAGCCCCAATTCTGCGGGAATATGAAGTACACTCGTGGAAAACGTGATAAATAGCATGTGAATGGTCAAATAAATACAACAGGAGAGAACTCAACTGTGACATTCAAGGACCATAAATCATAAATAGCCACCGCACGTGGTTAATCACGTACTGCGGTTTTTGCTGTTCTATGTTTCGAGGCATTAGTGGCATGCAGTGTACAGACGTACGATAGTTTCTCCTGTCAATGCATACGAATAAAAAGTATGTGAAAGAAATATTCCATGGAGAGTGAATTTCCTGTCATATCCGGTCGGTATTGCTGAACGCATAGTGACGTCGTGTAGTCACAATCGCAGTTTATTCATTTTGAAGTTCTACAGGGTGGGGCAAATAAAAGTAGCTCGGAGAACAGTTCCAAAGTAAAAAGAAACAGCAGAGGAGAGGAAATTCAGAACTGACAGATATTGCAAGTGCCCACCATTAACAGCTCGGCACTCTCGAACCACCGTCAGTAAGTTGCTGATGGTGGATCGGATCTGGGCTATCACATTGCTGCCATCTCATTCGCAAATTTCTGCTGTAATTATTTATGAGTATGAGGTTTATTGCGATTCACCTTGTACTTGAGAGCTACCCAGAGAAGGTAATCGCAAATTGACGGATTGGGTGACCTCGACAGGTACGGCAACTACTGGACTGACCTTTGTCAACTACTCCGTCAGGCGTAAATCTTATGTAAAGTGCGCCAAGGGTGGGGCAGCTATATTGACAGTTTCTTCATAATTTGGAAAGTATCTGTACCTCTTTGCCAACTCTGTTTCTGCTGTCATATGTGGGTCGGAAATCGTATTCACTGGTCCCTACTACTTTTATTTCCAACACCCTGTGTTGTCAGTGACCTTCGCCTCGTTTTCTTGGGCAACTGTGTAAAATTACTCTCCGGATCAAAACAATCATATACGTATCTGTCGAAATCCGTATATACATTACCCTCCGTCATCCACCATACGAAATTTTATATAGACAGTGATCTTCCTTTTGTTTCGAAGGGTAAGTGTGCAAAATTTCATTAGCACCTGAATAAAAATTGTGTATTTGTATGAATTTGTAGATTAGATGTAGAATTACAAACAAACAAACATACAATGGGACAATATTGTTTACATATAAGAAAGATAAGATAAAAAATCTTTAGTACAACTTTCGTGTTCATGTATTAATATTTTGTTGGATCAAAGATATGGCAGTGCGCATGTTTTCTAATTGCGGTTTTAGGGGATACAAGGCATCAGATTTATGATTTTTTTTCCCATTTTTATCTGTTCCTTTTGGTTTTCCCTATTCTTTTTTTTTCCAAACCATTCCTGTATGAAGATGAGCCAAAAATTTTTCGAAATCTGCCTATCCAAATCTGAGTGAGTCAGATCGCTGTGCGAGTTCGATCAATCGGCTTGCGGTAGGACTTTGCCTTCCGTCGTGGTGTTGTTATCTTTGCCGGGAGGGGGCGCGGTGCACGGTCGGCCTGGCGAGTGGTGCGATGTGACAGCGTGTGTGCGGACGGACTGATGTGAAGATTGTCGTAACGCCCGTTCTGTCGAGGCCTCTCCTGTTTACATTCAGTGCGGCTGACGGGGTCACGAGATGATTGTTTCTCCCAGCATCGCAGTCGTATCATGATCCTGGATTGTGTACGAATTGCGCAGAGAGAGAGACTTCGGGCACACGAGATGCTGGCTATTTTGAGTGGGAAGAGACATTCCGCTTCATTCATGGAAATTGACGCAGACTGACGGTGAGATTCCTGGTGTTTGAACTTCAGCGACTGTGCTGTCCATCACCCCACGACCAGCGTGTTAACTGTTGTTGCTCGCATACTCCATAGCCGGGTGGCGATCGTGTTTTTATCTTGTGTGAGTACCGTGCACGGCCCAGTCCCCTGACTGACATTAGAATTAGTGGCCGTATTAAGAGACCCGTGTCAGCTTCACTGTACTTGAACCTATAGGTGCAAAGTTCATTGTATGTTTGCTAGAGTCTAGTGGACGCGTACATTCAGCCTTTGCCAAGCGTTTGTACAAGTTCTTTAGTTGTTATGCTCACGGCAATTAAATTCTCGGAGGTGTCCGCTCTGACGCTGATTCCCTCTTGTCAGTCAGCCTAAGTGTGGACAGGTCGTATTTTCTTGGAATTTATTAATTTACTTATTCAATAATTTATTGTTTGATTTTTTAACTCGTGCTTGGTATTACCGATTTTATTGGTTTTGTTTGGAGTAAGTCTGCGCTGGGTGTTCCGAACTGCACATACAACTATTTAGATTTAGTGATCATTAATTTATATTGGAGTTATAAAGCCTGAGCTGTTGCACCCGGGCGACGTGTACGCCTTTGGCTCAGTTAACCTTATAGTTATGTTGTTCTGTTTAAATGTGTGCTTGAGGAGGGGACCGGTCACCCTAGAGTTGTTTCAAGAATTTTAACTTGTTACTTATTCATTGATGGTTTCTGTACTTTATGAGGAATGTTTTATTACAGTATTACTTAATATTGTCAAACGCCCAGGAACACTGCCTAATATTAATGATTTGGTGTCATTTAAGGTGCATGAATGTATTATAAGTATTATGTATAAAATGTGTTTATGGTTCCACACATCGAATCATTTGCAATGTTTAAAGGCCCGCCACTTCCTTATCCTCTTTCGTGACGTAAGCTTTGCTATTACGCGCATGACTAAGTTTTAGTGAAACTAATGCATAGCTATTTAGCTGAAAACCCGGCGTCGCCTGGGTACTTCCTTATTCCAGTCTTAACTTAGTCCATACCTCCTTCCCTTTGCTATGTCCAACTTCCTTCTCTGTCCTCGCCCCCTCCCCCGTCTCTGTTCCGCTCCTACTACCCCTCTCTCTGTCCATCTCAACCTTTCCCTTTTTTCTGCCAATCAGGTCCTCGACCCTCTGTCTAAATCCTCTTGCACCTCCTCAGTCCTTGACCACCTCCAACAGTGAAAAATAACATAACTCTGTTAACTTTCGTGTTGATCTTTGAAGTGGTGTCTAAGTTTATTAAAAGGTACCCTCTGCCATTTACCGTATGAAATCTTAGGTAGACGGTGATGTTCCTCTGTTTTGTTGGTTAAGTGTGCAAAATATCATGAAGATTGGAACTCTCGAATTCCATACGTAAAGTACCCTCCCCCATGCACCATACAGAATTCGAAGTGTACAGTGCCCTTCTCTTTGTATTGAAGATCAAGCGTGTAACTTATCATCACGCTCAGAAAGTACCCACCACCTTGCACCAAACGAAATTGTTACAATTGTAACAGCTGAGTCAGTACGAACGCAACCTCCAACATGGAGGTCGAGATGTTTTAAGTATTTTAATTGGTTTTAAGCATTGATAATGACCACACAGTGATCGAAATCTAGATTTGCAAACAAATAAAAGTTTATATTTTTTACGACTGATTGCTGAAAGAATTACCACAAATCAAATACAGTCGTGGAGCACCAATTCCAACATGGAATCAAGCCTGATATTATGACTTGTTGTAATTACTTAATTTAATAAATGCTTGTGTTTGATCTCTTATACTACCCTAATAAAATGTTTTTACTCCTCTTACCTAAGGCATCTTTTGTTTCCCAACTTTCACCAACAAGATACGTTAGCTATCAAGTTCAATTTGTTCTATCTCACATATCGAAAAAACACCAATAACACTTCACTAAACACACTACTATGTGTTGACACTCTACAAACGCAATGTGAGAAGCGTCTTTTGACGCAGAAATGGGCCCCGGCCCATCCGACTAGCGTCTGACCTTAAGGATGCGCCTTCCCGTCGGACGTTGGCAGAAGAAGACGCTGTGTGTGTCCACTACCCGCCTTCTCCAGCCTGCCTACTACATCTTCATCTACAGCTACATAGTATACTCTGTAAATCACTTTTAAGTGCCTGGCAGAGGGTTCATCGAACCACCGTTACACTATTTTATCTCCCTTTCAATTCTCGAATAGCGCGGGGGACGAAAGAACACCTGAATTTCTCCGTTCGCGCTCTGATTTCTCGTATTTTATTCTGATGATCATTTATGCCTATGTAAGTGGGAGTCAACAATATATTTTTGCATTTGGGGCAGAATGTTGGCGATTGTAGTTTCGTAAGCAGCCCACGCCGCAGCGATAAACGCCGTTGTTGTAATGATTATCATCCCAGATCCTGTATAATTTCCGTAACGCTGTCACCCCTGTGTCGTGACAATACGAATCGAGCTGCTCTTCCTCCGTCAAACCCACCTGATAAGGATCCCACACTGGGCTGCAATACTCCAAAAATGGACGGACAAGCGCAGTGTATGCAGTTTCTTTAGTAGTTCTGTTCCATATTTTAAGTATTCTGCCAATAAAACGCAGTCTCTGGTTCGCCTTTCTCATGACATTATCTACGTGTTCTTTCCAATTTAAGTCTGAAGTAATAGTAATGGTTCGCCTTTCCCATGACATTATCTACGTGTTCTTTCCAATTTAAGTCTGAAGTAATAGTAATTCCTAGGTATTTTGTGGTGTTTACGGCCTTCACTTTTGATTGATTTATCTTGTAAACAAAGTTTGACGGATTTCTTTTTGTACTCTTGTGGACGACTTCACACTTCTCATTATTTAGTCAATAACCAATTTTTACACCATAGTGATATCTTATTCAGATCGTTCTTCAGTTGGTTTTGATCTTCAGATGACTTTACTAGATGGTAAATGATGGCGGCATCTGAAAACAAACTAAGAGATCTACTTAGATTTTCTCCCAAATCGTTTATGTAAATAAGGAACAGCAGAGGACCAATAACACTACCCTGTGTAACGCATGATATCACCTCTCTTTTAGTCGATGCCTTACCATCGATTACTACGACCTGTGTCCTCTCTGACAGGAAATCCTCTATCCAGTCGCAAATTTGGGGCGATATAATATTTTATTATTTTTTATTGGTTTTTTCTGTTCCATAGGATCCAATTGAGGAGTGAGACTCCATGGTGTTGGAACAAGTCAATACATGAAGTTTAACACAAGAATGGTAATAGAATATTTTTAAGTAGTCCTTTGCACACGACAATCTTAAGACAAAGTGAAAAGAAACAATAAAGAAATAATGAATTAGCTTAATTTTTTAACTTTTCTAGGAGGTCCTCGACAGAATAAAAGGAGTGAGCTATGAGGTAACTCTTCAATTTAGATTTGAAAGCGTGTGGATTAGTGCTAAGATTCTTAAGTTCTTGTGGCAGCTTATTGAAAATGGATGCCGCAGAATACTGTACCCCTTTCTGCACAAGTGTTAAGGTGGTGTGATGCAAATGTAGATTAGACTTCTCTCTAGTATTCACCGAGTGAAAGCTACTAACTCGTAGGAATAAGCTGATATTATTAACAACAAACGACATTAAAGAAAAAACGTATTGTGACGCCACAGTCAAAATTTCCAGACTACTGAAAAGGGGTCGACATGACGTTCGCGAACTTACAGCAGATATTGCTCGAAACGGCCGTTTTTGAGCCAGAAATATCCTTTTTGCATCGGGCGAGTTACCCCAAAAAACAATGCCGTACGTCATAAGTGAGTGAAAGTAATAGACTACTTTTCGTGTTGAAAAATCCCTTATCTCAGATATCGTTCTTAGTTTTGGAATACGATCCTGCACATGGGCTTTCCATGACAGCTTACTGCCTATACGAACACCTAGAAATTTCAACTGTTCAGTCTCACTTATCACATGCCCATTATGTGTAATCATAATGTCAGCTTTCGTCAATTATGTATTAGAAATTGTAAAAACTGAGTTTTACTGTGATTTAACATCAACTTGTTTTCTACAACACATGAACTCATCTCTTGAACTGCATTATTTGATACTGTGTCAATATTACGAGCAGCATCCTTCACTACCAAGCTGGTATCATCAGCAAACAAAAATATTTTACAATCACCTGTTATAGGTGAAGGCATATCCTTTATATAAATAAGAAACAGCAATGGTCCCAAAACAGACCCCTGGGGCACCCCATAACATAACCACGCAATTTGATTTAAAGCAGTTTGTCAGGTACGGTGTCAAAAGTCTTCTGGAAATCAAGGAATATGGAATCGATTTGCGAACCCTTGTCGATAGCGTCTGTGGTGTCTTTTGACGCTGAGCGTCCAGCTTCAAAAAATGAAAGTGTGGCCTTAGCCTTAGGTATCTGGATGTTGAGAGGGCGCGGCGGCTACCTACCGGTGGTGAGGTTGATCTTCATGCCGGCCTCGACGTGCTTGCGGATGTTGACGAGCGTCGTCTCGTAGACCTCGGCGGCCCTGGCGACGCTGCGCGCCGTGGCGTCCGGGAAGCGCAGCAGGCGGAACAGCTCGTGCGGCGGCGCAGACTTGCCCGGCGTCGGCGTCAGCAGGCGCGTCAGCGTGTCGTTGACCGCGCGGTCCACCGCCGCGGACGCCTCGCGGAACGCCACGCGCACGAAGCGGTCGCCGGGCCCGATCGAGCCTGCCGGCACCACCAGACCAGTCACTCATCACATCCACTCCGCTGCCCGCCCCACAGTTAACCCTTCATTTGGCAACGTCGCTCTCAAGCAAAATTATTCCTGTGATGCGTGAATTATTAACAAATATAAAAAAAAACTGGTGTCAAAAACTTTAACATAAAATGCAAAACACGAAAATTTATTGCAATTCACTCTTTACACTCTTTCCACGAATTATCTACAGGAGAATGGGCCGCGGTGAAGTAGCCGAGCGGTCTAAAGCGTCTCGCTGCGGAGCACGCGGTTGCTCGCCGTGGAGGTTCGAGTCCTCCCTGGGGCATGGGTGTGTGTGTGTTTCTCCTTAGGTTAGTTTACCTAGGTTTAAGTAGTTTGTAAGCTACGGATTGATGGCCACGCAGTTTGGTCCGATAGATTTACAGACATCTGAACATTTTGAACAGGAGAATGGAAAATCTGGTAGAAGCTGATCTCGGGGAAGATCAGTTTGGATTCAGGAGGACCGTAGGAACGCGGGAAGCAA
Organism: Locusta migratoria; assembly: GCA_026315105.1. Classification (NCBI taxonomy): domain Eukaryota; kingdom Metazoa; phylum Arthropoda; class Insecta; order Orthoptera; family Acrididae; genus Locusta; species Locusta migratoria. The sequence goes on from CM048747.1 coordinate 270,374,329, forward strand.
TACTCACTTTACGACTTGTCTTAGAATATAGATTAAGCAAAGGCAAACCTACATTTTTAGCTTTTATAGATTTGCAGAAAGCTTTTGACAATGTTGACTGGAATACATTCTTTCAAATTCTGAGTTCAGCAGGGGTAAAATACAGGGAAAGGAGAGTTATGTACAACTTGTACAAAAGCCAGACCACCGTTATTAGACTGGAAGGGCATGAAAGGGAAGCATTAGTCGGGAAGGGAGTAAGACGGGGTTGTAGCCTATCTCCGATGTTATTCAATTTGTTCATCGAGCAGGCGGTGAAGGAAAGCAAGGAAAAATTTCAACAAAATGTTCAAATGTTTATATAGCTTATGGGACTTAACTACGGGGTCATCAGTCCCTAACCTCACAAACTACTTATGAAGTACCTTATACTAAGGACAGCACAAATATCCATGCCCGAGAGGGGATTCGAACCCCCGACCGTAGTGGCCGTGCAGACCGTGACTGGAGCGCCTCAGTCCCCTCGGCCACCGCGGCCGGCAGGAAAAATTTCGAAAAGGAATTAAAGTTCAGGGTGAAGAATTGAAAACACGGCGTTTTGCTGATGACATTGTAATTCTGTCAGAGACTACAAATGTCCTGGAACAGTAGTTGAATGGAAGGGACAGTATGTTGAAGAGGGCGTATAAAATGAACATTAACAAGAGCAAAACAAAGATAATGGAATGCAGTCTTAGAAATTCAGGCCATGCTGAAGGAATTAGGTAACGAAACAATGAAGGTGATAGATGAGTTTTGTTACTTTGGTAGTAAAATAACATATGACGGTCGCGGTACATATGATATAAAATGCAGAAGGGCAATGGCAAGAAAGCGTTTTTGAAAAAAAAGAAATTTGCTTACATCGAATATTAATTCAAGTGTAAGAAAGTCTCTTCTGGAGGCATTTGTGTGGAGTGTTGACTTGTACGGGAGTGAAACATGGACGATAAACAGTGCGGACAGGAAGAGAATAGAGGCTTTTGAAATGTGGTGTTACAGATGAATGCTGAAGATTAGGTGGGTGCATGGTGTAACTAATGAAGAGGTAATGAACAAAATTGGTGAGAAAAGGAAGTTTTTGCATACCTTCACTAAAAGAAGGGATCGCGTAGTAGGACATATTCTTACACATCGGGGAATCGTAAATTTAGCATTGGAGGGAAGTGTGTGGGGTAAAAATCGCAGAAGGAGACCAAGAGACGCATATAGTAAGCAGATTCAAAAGGATGTAGGGTGCCGTTCTTATGAGGAGATGAAAAGGCTTGCTCAGGATAGAGTAGGGTGGAGAGCTGCATCAAACCAGTCTCCGGACTGAAGACTACGACAACTCTTTACAAAGAAAAGTACAGTGAAGTCCAACAGTACAGTGATGTCCACTGGAGAAGACACTGTGCACTTGAGAAATCCTGAGTCTTTTATGTGAGAGTTTTCATGTTTTTGTGGAATATTTCGAAGCAATCTGAACACAGCTGCACCTTGCACTTAGTGCACATATACTCCCTATTTTTTTTTAATTAGTCCATAACTGCTCATTGCTGATTCACTAAAGCCTTGGGGTGAAAAATAGATGCTTGTCAGTGATGTAACGCAGTAAAGCCTTAGGGTGAAACCTAGATGCTTGTCAGTTCAGTTGTTGAGACATACAGTTCAGAACCTACAACCGCAAGACCACCCTAAAGTGGGATCCAAGCACGAGTTGAAAACTTACTGCACCCGTACTGGAACTGTCATTTGTCTGTTTGAGGCACATATACAACTGCAAATGTGGGGTCTGTTGTTTTGGACATACCATGTCCAAAATAACAGATACCAGACCGATAAATAGTTAAGACTGTGACATGTACTGAAGATATAATGCTTTCATGGTGATCTTCTTATACTAGGAACATGTTAACAGTGCGATCTGCAGGCTTACCCTTGATGGTGAGTCGACCGTGCGCTTCAATGTGTCCGTTCAAGTTGTCGGCCCTGCACTGGTAGACTCCAGCGTCGCTCTGGGACAGATTGTACACGTAAAGGCTGCCGAACGGGGAGACCCTGAGGACAGAGAGATGACAGCGTCACTACTCCATACACTCTTAGAAGTTCAGTTTAAATTACTGATAACAAACGGCGTTTGAAAAACTGTTACCATTCGTACGCTCCAAATGAAATAATGTAGCCGGCCGCGGTGGCCGAGGTGACTGAGGCGCTACAGTCACGGTCTGCACGGCCACTACGGTCGGGGGTTCGAATCCCCCCTCGGGCATGGATATTTGTGCCGTCCTAGTTCGTAAGTAGTTCATAAGTAGTTTGTAAGTTTAGGGACTGATGACCCCGTAGTCAAGTCCCATAAGCTTAACAAACACTTGAACATTTTTTTTGAAATAATGTAATTATTCTTACATAGAATTTTTACATAGAATAGGCTGTATGAGTGTATGTATGTTCCACATCTCCTCCTAAAATACTGGAACGATTTCAACCAAACTTGGTACCCATGTTCCTACCCATCAGGCAACGACCGCTTTCGGGGTAAGAATCACCTACGTCACATACGTAAGGAGATGTGATGTCATGAACAATGAGATGTGCGAAAAACTGCTGCATCAAACGACAATGCTGCACATTTCCTCCTAAACCAATGAATCGATTTCAAAACGATTTGGTACACATATTCCTTATTGCTGTAGGGGTAATAACCACACACGACACTTGGTCAACGAGATATAACGTCATGGACAATAGGAATCGCAAAGAAACTGCTACAAAATGCGACGAGACTTTATAAATACGCTATATGAGAATGACAGTACTTGGTGACTTGCAACAAACTTTAAACATAATTTCAAACCTTTATTAAACATTTTCTCTCAGACAGCCACATCAAAAGAATGAAAGGAGAAACAATTCTCGCTTACTACTTTTCCGCTGTTCATGGATCAAAACTATGGCATTCGGTATAACATAAAAATTTATAATTTCTACACTACAAATTGTAGCCGCAGGAAATTTTACGAACCGTATACACATATACAGAGGAATGTACCTTCGAGACAGTATCACAGTACGACACGTAGTTCATGAGATATGAAGACGTAAAGAGTAACGTTCATGGAAAACCGCCCCATCAAGCATCACGTTTTAATCTATTACTTCTTTACTACTAACCGTATTCGCAACAGATTTTACCGACATACACCATTTATACAAATCAATATATTCCTCCAAAATTTTACAATCGTACAACATATCTCTACTAATAATAAATCTGTAAATGTAGGCCTGTCGCTGTTCGCTTCAATCTTCAAAACTACTGGACGAATATTCATGCGGTTTTAACAGGAAACATGAGCGAAGATCGGTTCAGGATCTAGGCATGATTTCATCAAAATACAATCACGAAGTGTTTTCATATACCGTCATGTCTGTCTGTTCAGCTATTACAAACAACTTCTCCAAACCTACCTCACGAATCGCATTGGGTTTTCACAGGTTACTTCAGCGTACTTTGGGACAACATATAGATTTAATTTAATAAAAATCGTATAATGGAAAGAGGAACATCACAATTCAAAGTTTTTCATCGACAAGTGTCATGTCCATCTTTCTCTTTCATCTCCAAAATTAATAGACGAATTTTCAAGGGTTTTTCACGGGAAACGTGAGGGTATCTTGCGGTTACAGAAACGCTTCATTTGACAAGATCGGATCGGAAAAAGTACGATATCACAATTCAAACATTTCTCTGAAAGCAATCGCATGTGTCTATTTGTAGAGAGTAATCTCAAAAAGTACTACATGAACATTCATGGGGGTATCACAGATAAATAGAGAATAACCTGGGCTAACATATAGGCTTCATTTTATCAAAATCAAACCAGGATAGTAAAAGATATCGTAATTTGAAGTTTTAGGTGTATTTCATGTTTGGAGAGAACGGCGTAATGCAGCAGAGAACTAATAGATAGCGCTACTGGTTTTCGTGTGAAGTTTGAGGCAGCGATCGGATTATTACCCTTTCAAAATACTACTTACACTCTGACTTTTCAAATTTATCATATTTCTGAAAATCGTTTTCTTGGTTGCTATGTTCTACGAAATAGGATTCAAGGCAATGAGTATAAAACTGATACAACCCTCGTCGTGTTTAATCCATATATTTTACGCACTGATATGACAGTCTAACGTATATGTACAACTGCTGTGGAAGTTTCAGTGCCGGCCGCGGTGGCCAAGCGGTATGCGGCGCGCCAGTCACGGTGTGCACGGCCACTACGGTCGGGGGTTCGAATCCCCCATAGGGCATGGATATTTGTGCCGTCCTTAGTATTAGTTAGTTCATAAGTAGTTTGTGAGTTTAGGGACTGATGACCATGTAGTTAAGTCCCATAAGCTCTACAAACATTTGAACATTTGTTTTTGAAGTTTAAGTCTCACACTTAGAGCAACAAAGGCGCATCTAGCGGAAAGAGAGCTAACCGTAAGGATAGTAATTGTTTACAGTTATATTTCCACTTCATTAATGAAATACTTATTACTTATTATATTTCAGCTTTCCATGCCTCAGCCCATTGTCCAGAGATATGAATGATAATGAAATAAATGTTTGATATGGCGAATATAACTGATGTATCATCTTAATGAAAATATGCCTACTTCTAACACGTTTCGCAAACTACTGACACATTTTCATGCGGTTTTCACAGGAGATTTGAGCTAAGATAAGTGCAACATATAGGCATGATTTCATCAAAATCTGATCACGGAAAAAAGATACATCGTAATCTTGTTTTCAGTAACTTACTGTTCATCTATTAGAAATACCTAATCCCCTAAACTACTTCAAGGATTGCATGGAGCAACTTCGTTTCATACAAGTGGCAACAGGGAGATTGTTTTAGATGTAGGTTATGCTTGAAATATGGATACGACGGCCGATGTGGCGTTTTCATCTCTCTTGCCGAAAAGAGCTGCCACCCCTTCCCAGATAGCCACGTGCACAATCATACATCATCACTCTAATCATCCAATCGCACACAAAGAATCCAGCTTCAGATATATGCTTCACAGACTGAACAGAGTTCCCATGAATGAAAAAGACTACACAACAGAATTAAACACAATAAAACAAATCGCACATGAGAATGGCTATAACACAAAGAGAATAGATAGATTACACAACAAAATTCAGAAGCAGACAACACAAAACCACAACACCCAAACACAGCCAAACCAAACACAGTGCACAGAAAATCAACAAACAGGGAACAACAAATGGCACATAATGACATACAACAATAAAACCACACACAGAATAGGAAACATATTAAAAAAACAAGGACTCAATATAGGGTACAGAACAAACAACACAATACAAAACAGAATGACCCAAAAGCCAGGCAATATTGACAAATACAACCAATCTGGCATCTACCAATTAACATGTAACTGCTGCCAGGGTGTATATGTGGGACAAACATGCAGGAACTTCAGAACCAGATACACTGAACACTTAAGAGCACTAAAAAGTAACAGTTCTCACTCAACCTTTGCAGACCATCTAATATCAGAAAATCACCACCCCACAAACATAGAGAAAGACCTAAAAGTTCTTAAGACCAGCAATAGTTTATACCATAGATTGACAATAGAGGAAAACTACCACATACAAAACGCAATAGCACAAGGAAAAACTGTACTCAATGAATACACTTCACTCTGCAACAAAACACTATTTAGCACAATAGAGATGTACAAATAGTCTTCATAAAAGTACTCTGATCACTCACTCCTATCCCTAATCCCTGTCAGACACACACAAAACCCACATAAACACTCCACTAACACACATCACATCCGCCTCAGAAACAAAAATTAAAACGAAAATACCAACAAACACACACACACACACACACACACACACACACAGCCAGGTGTATATGCACATACGAAATGCAAACAAGAAGTACACACATCCACAATACTGTTTTCACTCCAACATTCCCCATCAACAGACGAATATAACACGACACAAACAGTAAACACTCGTATTTCGCGCGCAACTTCTTCAAAAACAAAACACCAAAAGAACAAATGAACAGCTTCCAGCTGTATTCATACGCCAAATATTGCCACTGGCGTAATGCATAGCACGAAAAACGTAAATAAGAGTGACATACACATTCAAACCAACAGCAACAAGCAAATTACAACAGAAAAGGAAAAGAATCGTAAGTAATATACAGAAATAACGCGTTTTTCTCGGACCGAAAAATAGAAAGCAAGAAATCGTTAACTGTTTGTTATGTTTGCAGATGACAAGTTTGTACCAAAAAAACAACGAATAAGTAGGCTTCTTAAGAAGTTTCATGTAGCCTAACGTAAAAAAAGGTATGTAAGAAATGTGATACTCATATATCTAGGCCTAATATTAACTAAACTGAAATAGTTTATATAGTCAGATAACCTAAGTAAAAATTTAATAACGAATGAACCTAGAAGTAACTGTAAAGACTATCGTACAGTAAACATAATTTCAGGCAAAATAAATCATCCCACTGATGATAGCACAAAATGTGCTGAAACATGTTTGGGAACAATTAAAAAATCAGGTGTCTTGCATACGGCGGAAAATCCAAACCAATTCATATCTGTATGATCGTTTGGTTACAGGATCTCTACGTACACCTCAGTGTGCTGGTGGGTGTTGTTTTTCTGCAAAGCTCTGCAACCATGCTCTAGATGGCACTGTAGATGTAACTGCAGACGCCATATGTAATGCAGATATATTAACTATAACTTATGTAATAATCATCGTACATGTTCTCTAGCGAATTGTCATCAAAAGCCGTGATGATAGTTGCAACTTTAACCTTCTTCCCGAAAGACTGTTGGTATTCACTGCCACTGCTTCCATCTCCTCTTCGCGCACTTACCGTAGTATTACCGCTTGCAATGAGTTGTTCGTCATTAACATCCCTATTATCATCATTATGTGTTAGTGTGACAATAGTATCTAACTTATGCTCATATTTTTGTACCATAACAGGTACGAGAAAGCACGCGAATGACTCATTTTCTACACTAATACCATATTCACGAAGAAGGGTTCTTCATAATTTCATCTTAACTAATCGCAATACGTTAGCAGGATTGATTAGCAATCGCCGCCCCATCTGTCGCTTCACCACACAAATAACATCACAAAACGCAACTTCGGAGGCACACTGCACCGCCCCTACTGGCGAACCGACAGGTTAAAGTGCAATGCGGCATGGCACACGCAGGGGCCTCTAACGGACGACTGCATAGTTTTGCAGATGCGGGAGTATCACTAGTGCAATAAGGGATCTTTACATTATCTCTCATACGATTTTGGTGTATATGTGTTTGTTCGAGCCCAGATCCTTTCCTTATAAGACAGGTACGGCCAACATTTCCGCATGGCGGGCGCGCCCGCGCCCCTCGGGCGGAGTACACTGTAGTTGATCGCCCCGGTCGCTAGTGCCCCACACGCCGCTGCGCAAGGTGCGCGGGGCAGGGGCGCGGCGAAGGCCATGCCTGTTCTAAGATAAGACGTAATGTGAGTATAGCGTCTCGTGTTTGTTCATGATAGTATCGAGACGTGTGTACAGTAGAGTGGAGAGGTGCGCACCTGTACTTGGGCAGCTGTGGGATGGGCCGTCCGTCCTTGGTCCAGCTGATGACGGGCCTCGGTCGCCCCTGGGCTCGGCACGGCAGCTCGAGGGTTCCGCCGGTGGCCGCCTCCATGTCGTACGGCGCCACCAGCAGCCGCGGCGCGTCGCCGGGCCCGGACGTGGAGCCGGGGGCGACGGTGGATCCCGCTGGCTGCGGGGGCGGCGTGCCCGGCAGGTAGGAGTAGGGCGTCACCGTCAGCCGCGCCGCGGACTCCGAGCTGCCCGCCTCGTTCTGCGCGCGGCACACGTACACCCCGGAGTCGCTCTCCTTGGCGTGCTCCACGCGTAGCACTTGTCCTGTGGGCGGGACACGTATGGTCTTTTCACAACTCCGTCTAAGTTTCTTATACTGTCTCGATCGTTCCCCCTTCCCCCAAACACAAGTTTCATGTCACCTGTGACATTAGCGATATCATACCATAAAATACAGAACAAATAATAATAAATTAATGATACCTAATTATTTAAAAGTAGGCAATCAGATTTACAGAGACACAGCGAACCACCGCTTGCCCTTTACTCAAATGAAGTGATAAGTGCCATTGACAAGGGATCTCAAATCTATTGCACATTTCTGGATTTCCGGAAGGCTTTTGACACAGTACCTCACAAGAAGGTCTCTAATGAATATAGCCCCAATTGTGCGCTTGCATTCACGATTTCCTATCAGAAAGGACACAGTTCGTAGTAATTGACGGTAAATCATCGAGTAAAACAGAAGTGATATCTGACGTTCCCCAGGGAAGCGTTATAGGTCCCCTACTCTTCGTTGTATTTATAAACGATTTAGGAAACAATCTGAATAGCTCCCTCAGACTGTTCGCGGATAATTCTGTCGTTTATCGATTGATGAGGTCAACAGAGGATCAAAAGCAACTGCAAAGCAATTTAGACAAAATTTATACATGGTGCGAAAATTGGCAATTGACACTAAATAAAGAAAAGTGTGAAGTAATACACAAGACCACTAAAAGAAATCCGCTGAACTTCAATTACGAGATAAATCAGTCAAACCTTCAGATCGTAAATTCTACCAAATACCTAGCAGTTACAATTACGAACAACTTACATTGTAGAGAACTCATGGAAAATATGATGGGGAAGGCGAACCAGAGGTTACTTTACCTTGGCAGAAGTCTCACCAAAGAGACTGCCTACATCACACTTGTACGTCATTTCCTGGAGTACTGTTGCCCTGTATGGGATGCTTACCAGGTGGGACTGACGGAAGACATTGAGAAGGTTTAGAAAAGGGCAGCTCATTTTGTTTTATCACGTTACAGGGGGGAAAGCGTCACGGAAATGTTGCACGATTTGAGGTGGAAATCATTAAAAGGAAGATGTTATTCGTTGCGGCGAGATCTATTAACGAAATTTCAATCACCGATTTTTACCTCTGAATGTGGAAATATTTTCTGGCACCCACCTACATAGGGAGACTTGACTATCCCAATAAATAAGAGAAATCATATGGAAAACGGAACGGTTTAGGTTTTCTTTCTTCCCGCGCACTATTAGAGGATGGAATGGTATAGAAAGGTTATGAAAGTGGTTAATGAGCCCTCTGTGAGGTAGTTTGCGGAATACAAATGTACAGAGCCCAAAAAATGGTTACACTACGACCAATGTGCAGCACACTCATCAAAATTCAGAGTTTGTGTAACTAAGAGACTAAACTGCTGATGTCATCGGTCCCTAGATTTACACACTCCTTAAACTAACTTATGATAAGGACAACACACGCAACAGTGTACTTGAGCCTCCAGCGGGAACGAGGGCGCAATCCGTGACATAAGACTTCAGACGACACGGACATCCCCGAGCAGAAGCTCAGTGAGGTACTACGCCGCTCGACGTATGGAATGTGTAGGAATTCCATCGCACTTAAAGTATGTAAGACATCAAGTTGCCTAATATATATCCTCCAAGTACTCTGTTAACACATATTTAAGCAAATCAAGAGGACATAATTCACTAATCTGGTTATTTAAAAAAAATTGGATCAATGAGGTGACAGTTAACTGAAATGATCAGTACAGACAACAATACTTAACGTATTGTCTCTTTTATCGTATTCGCATGAGAGTGCTAATAGAACTATCAACCTCTATCTCTTTGACCCTTTTCCCGCACATGCAGGGAGGGCACTGTGTTAAACGCGGATTTGGCATGTGTTAATATTTACAGGGTGGCCGGATTCCCTTCCTGCCGCCACCCCATGCCCCCCAGGAGGAAATGTGTACCGCAAATGTTTTGCGTATAGTGTTATAGGTGTGCGAAAGTGTAAAGTGCTACGAAATGTTTGTGAATCGTGTAACTGAGGCGGGACTTGGGAACCAGCCCGGTATTCACCTAGGGGGATGTGGAAAACCGCCTAAAAAGCACATCCAGGTTAGCCGGCACTCCGACTCCTTTTGTTAATCTGCCGCGCCGTGCGGATTTGAACCGGGGGCCGGTACGCCTCCCCTCTCGGAAAACGGTGCGTTAGACCACACGGCTAACCGAGCGGGTGAGTGTGCTAGTAGAACACGCAACTGTAAATTTTTAAACAGCCGTACGCATCATGCGCTTAGAAAAAATGGCTTCTTTTTTTTTTAATCATCAATACTATCATCCCTTTCCTCTGGACTCTACCTGTATAAAGTAATAATTCGAGTAGCGTAGTCATAAAGGGACTGCCTGATTGAATTCCCTCTACCAACACATGCAGCACGGAGCTGCCTACCTGCTAGGCGGAACAAGACCGTTAGCCATTCAGACAGCTGACAACAGAAATCGCTAGCATAACAGTATGTTGCACATCAAAAATCATCCGGAAAAGTGGCTGCCAGTTACTTATCGCAGCACAGACCACGATATAAGCTTTAATCTGAAGCATACCAGTCAGTGTAGTTCCATCGAGCTCTGCAAATCAGTAGTAGCTGACTTACCATTTGAAAATTTGAGATCGTTTAACATGCCATAATTTTAAGAAATATGTTAGTAATAAACCGGAACAGTCAATCCCCTCCCTTCCTACGACTTTTAACAGTGCACTGTTAGTGTTGTGTCAAAGTATGTGTATTGTGCTACAAGTGTCTATTTTGAAACATAAGCAACAACCGAATAGGCAGGATATTAGAGTTGCCGTGTGTTTTAAGCAGTGTCTTCGTCATCGTCTAGTGTGCTCCACCACTGTGATTTCAACTGCCCTGGATTTTTAACTTCTATCAATGTGTGATTTTAAGCACGATGGCAGTTTTAATTCTGCATATGTTTTATTTCAAATTCTTTGCTCTACGTCTGTTATCTCCATTTTACTCTCCCTTCAAGTGTTTAAAATCAACATATTTTTATCACTTTGTATGTTTTTAGCAACACAACTTGTCAAAATTGTAAATACAATCTGCCGAAGAGCAGCAATCAAGCTGCTGCTAGCCCGCCGCCTCCATTGGCTTTAAAATATCAATAACAGAAAAAATGAACAGTCAAATGATAACTAATGCAACATAAAATCGAAGTATCCTCTCACCATTACCCATTATCGGTATTTCAGTTTTCACTAAGAATCAGAACATAGATCTGAGAGCAATGGTTATGTGAGCGTGTAAATTTCCAGATACATTGTTGAGTCCACTTACTCCAGCGAAACATGTCTTGGTCCAAGTAAATCGTATCATCACATCAGTTCATCGAAAACTATTGTTGCAACTGAGTAATGGTTCGACGGAATAGTCTACAGTTTTCTCGACACTATCAACAATGTGTTATTGCTTGGCTCAAAACGATATCTTCCTAATGCATACTTGTAAGAATAAATATTCGCGTTTGGGACGATAAGAGGCGAAGAATAAACTACGTACATCCGTTATTGGAACTACGCAACGAGTGCAGCATTATAAAGTGCGAAATTTTTTTCTGGTGTTTTTAAGCTTTCTACGCCCATTCATTAATCGAAGTGGAATGACCAATTGACCGATTTTGTTACAAATTTCTTCTCTAAAGATACTTTACTCTGTAGGAAATGTTCTTCTCTGAAGAGTTTGGAATATTTTGGTAAGTCTGCGTACGTTATTTCACACAAAATGACCGGAGAGGTCTGAGAAAAGGTTTAGAACTACACGTGTGGGCCCCAAAATACTCAACTCTTACATCACCTGTGGACACCAGTTTGCATTACGTTAGATGACTGATACTAAGTTTATATGATTAACAAACATAAAACTGTGTTAGAAAGAAACAGTTATTTCGGTTACTTCTGGTTGAAAAGATAGTGTACTACATCTGTAATAGATCGTTCAAATGTTGCAACATTGATTTTACAAGAATTGTACCCTTAGTCTCGTCATAACAGGTCGTCCTTCTGGGATGAATTAAAAATGTATGTCAGGCGATCTAGACATAAGCGTCACTTGGAAATGGCAATGTAAACGGGAACGGGACAGTCGTTTTCAAATAAATATTATTAAATAGCAGCATTATGATTAACTATTATTATTAAAAATGAAAGCACTATTATTATATATTAGATATGACATTTTAATTGTAAAGCCATTCATATATTTCTGAATAATGAAAATAAAACTGATGAGTAAATACATAAAATCCAAAATCATGAGTTAACTCGTATGTTGCTTATGAATCCCTATCTTGAAAGGTGACGAACATTGAATAACGTAATAAATCAGTTATTATAAAACAGATTTATTTTAGCCTACATCGCTAGTTTATTTGTTGCCGGTTTTGATGACTATGTCATCATCTTCAGGAACTCTCTCTCTCTCTCTCTCTCTCTCTCTCTCTCTCTCTCTCTCTCTCTCTCTCTCTCTATATATATATATATATATATATATATATATATATATATATATATATATAATTTCCTCCTATTTTCAATAAAATAAAAAGTTTGTTGTGAAAATGAAATGTAAGAACATTGTCAAACGATTAAAATTTGCATCACCAAAATGATTCGTCATCTGTATTGCATACTTAAAAATGGTGTGTTCATGTCACATACATGTTACACATGTTTAAATATACAATACAGATGACGAACCATTTTTGTGATACAAATTGTAATCGTTTGACAATGTTCTTATAATTCATTTCCACAAGTAACTTTTTATTTTATTGAAAATAGGAGGAAATTGTTAAGATGATGACATAGTTAATCGAAACTGGTGAGAAAAAACAACAACAAATAAACTAGCGATATTGGCTGAAATAAGTGTGTTTTATATAAATTTTGATCGCTCTCCATAGGCATAATATGCCACTTAACTATAAAATCAATGATTGTTAGAATATGCATGTCAATGATCGTCATTTAAAAGACAGTCAGATGTTGGAGAAAGTGTTTTGTGCCAAAAGGAATTCATTTCAAATGTTTAAATATAAATAAATAAATAAATAAATAAAACTTTTTATTCATAATGGAAACAAACTTAATTTACTTTTTATGATTCAATAATAGGTGGCCGTACGTAATTGCCTGGCTTTTTAATCTTCTCCCCGTCGGAGCTTCGAGGCATCCTTAGAATATGGGAGTAGGTGTAGTCCTTAGATACAGTTTAAGTAGTTTGTAAGTCTAGGAAATGATAAAAACTGCAGTTTGGTCTCGTACCTTTAAAAAAGACTTCAACCTTTTTTGGGCCACTTTAGGTTACGGTAGTAACACTAAAAGTTGGCCTTTGCGATCGTCTTTTGATAGCTCGAAATTTAAATGAAAATAACGGCTTAACCATGCATCTGACACGGAAATTGAATAACCGACTTTGTAAAGGAGAAAATTTCTTACAACTTTGCTCTCTTATGTTTTTTTTCATATCTCGTATCGTTTCAGAGATATTTCCAAAAATAACGCCGATTTTGGGATGTCTGCCTGGCTGTAACGTGTTCCCATTTTTTAGGTCGAACCATTCAACCGATCGGCACCAAATTTTACAGACATAATTGTTGGCTACCAGAGACCAAAACCTCGCTTTTTAAAATATTTCGGAGAAGAAATACGTTAGTAATACAAAAAAAAGCCGTTTGTAATGTAATTTTAATTGCAAATAAACCGTTCATATGACGCGAAAATTGAATAAACGAATTTGTAGACGAGAAAATTCTCTACAACTTTGTTCCCTTATGTTTATTTCATACCTCGTATCGTTTGAGAGATATTTGCAAAAATAACGGAGTTTTGACACCGTCCATTGAATTAAAGAAAACCAGCCGTTCGCAGATATCACGTGACATTCGTCGCCCAGAACTCTCTCTGGCATACTCCATCTTGAGTTGCGTGTTTGATGATTTTCTTATTGCAACTTACACGTTGTCATTTCAAAGCAATGGCGCACTGAATAATTAACAAAAACACGTCGTTCTTCGTACGCTAAATGATAATCTAGTGTCTACAAATGCGATATTACCATCAGTTAACAACCGCCATCAATAGTATGAGATTAAAGAACGCAAGTCCCAATTGTTGGCCGTAGCGTAGTGGACTTCGCGTTGAACTGTGACGCTGAAGGTTAGTGGTTCGGAACCTGCTGCTACCTAATTTATTTTTTACCCCCTAAAAGGGTTTCAGACACTCTTATTAATTAATTTTTTATTATTTAGATTATTATTTGGTCCAAAATGTTTGCAAACCTTATAAAACTACAAATCTAACGTGGCCCATAAAATACGTCAGTGCGATTTTTTTTCATCACTAGATCGAGTGGCCTTGAAGAAAAGTTTAGAAATCTATGGGATAATTGCTGTATTTTCTGCAAAAGATTTTTACTTAGTATTCCAATAAACGCTTGTGGGAATCCAGAGTTTAGGCATATACGCGCAGAGCTGAGTACGTACCTCCGCTGAAGATGGCGATCCTGTTGCCCGGGCTGAGGCCGCGTCCATCGCGGTACCACGTGTACACGGGAGAGCCGTCTGCCACGCAGCGGAACTCGGCGTGCGCGCCGCTCTTGATGGTGAGGTTGTCGGGCCGCGTGGTGAACGTGGGCGCCACTGCACCACATGACAACAACAACAACAACAACAACACGTCAGCTGCGCGCTGGCATCCGCCGCTACTTGCTACTACATCTACAGTAATCTACTTGCCGTGTTCGGCCATGCTTCGTTGTGGCTTTTTGCAGACTGAATGAAAAAAAGGAAAGAGAAAGCACACATGTCTAAAACGCGTAAATTCATTGAGAATGGGTATTTAGCATACAGCCTAATTCCTTGCTCTACTTTTCTCTGCCTCCTATCTCTGCCCCTCTCTTCCGTCCGTATGCCATAATTCCTCCGTTTTCGTCGAAACTTTTATTTGCCGCCGAGACGGGTTTCCACGAGACGGCGTTGTGAACTTTCAAAAATGTTCAAATGTTTGTTAAGCTTATGGGACTTAACTACGGGGTCATCAGTCCCTAAACTTACAAACTACTTATCAACTAGCTTATACTAAGGACGGAACAAATATCCATGCCCGAGGGGGGATTCGAACCCCCGACCGTAGTGGCCGTGCAGACCGTGACTGAAGCGCCTCAGTTCCCTCGGCCACCGCGGCCGGCTGTGAACTTTCATAATCAGCATTTATGGCCAGATTGAAAGCCCCAATAAGTCGCATAAAGAGGGCATCATCACAAATTTTCCATCAACGTATGGGCAGGCATTCTTGGTGATACGTTAATAGGGGTATACAGGGGGTTGCAAAAAGGTACGGCCAAACTTTCAGGAAACATTCCTCACACACAAAGAAAGAAAATATGTTATGTGAACATGTGTCCGGAAACGCTTAATGTTAGAGCTCATTTTATTACTTCTCTTCATATCACATTAATTATGGAATGGAAACACACAGCAACAGAACGTACCAGCGTGACTTCGAACACTTTGTTACCAGAAATGTTCGAAAAGTCTTCCGTTAAGGAGGATACATGCATACACCATTCGTCGCATGGAATACCTGAAGCGCTTAAACAGCCCTGGAGAATGGCGTATTGTATCACAGCCGTCCACAATACGAGCAAAAAGAGTCTCTACATTTGGTACCGGGGTTGCGTAGACAAGAGCTTTAAAATGCCCCTATAAATGACAGTCAAGAGGATTGAGGTCAGGAGAGCGTGGAGGCCATGGAATTGGTCCGCCTCTACCAATCCATCGGTCACCGAATCTGTTGTTGAGAAGCGTACGAACACGTCGACTGAAAAGTGCAGGAGCTTCATCGTGCATGAAACACATGTAGTGACGTACTTGTAACGGCACATGTTTTAGCAGCACAGGTAGAGTATCCCGTATGAAATCATGATGACGTGCTCCCGTGAGCGTAGGTGGAAGAACATGAGGCCCAATCAAGACATCACGAACAATTCTTGCACAAACGTTCACAGAAAATCTGTGTTGATGACGTGATTTCACAATTGCGTGCGGATTCTCGTCAGCCCACACATGTTAATTGTGAAAATTTACAATTTGATCACGTTGGAATGAAGCCTCATCCGTACTAAAATTAGCTCTAACATGGAAATTAAGCGTTTGCGGACACATGTCCACATAACATTTTTTCTTTCTTTGTGTGTGAGGAATGTTTCCTGAAAGTGTGGCCGTACCTTTTAGTAACACCCTGTATATCTTACCACTCAGATTAAATGGGGCTCACTATCATCAATTTCTTGTTAACGGCTTACCAGCCTTGTGGGAGGATGTGTCATGTCAGCGAAGCAGCTTACGTGGTTTACGTATGATGGCGCACCGGCACATTTCATTTTCAATGTGCATGAACATCTGACACTGACATTTGAGAGCCACTGGTTTGGTGGGGAGGCCCCACGCCTTGGTCCTTCCGATCCCCGGACCTCAATAACCTAGATATTTTGCTTATAGGGGCACTTGAAGGCAGTAATCTACGCCACTCCAATCGACGATGTCCAAACCCTGCAAGACCACGTCTTCAATGCATGCCAGCATTAACAACAGGAACCGGGTGTATTTAAAAGAGTGCGTGATTCATTACGCAGAGAGGTCACACAAACGCATTGCCATGGACAGACGCATTGCCATGGACAGACGTCACAATGATCACTTCATATGAATAGATGTTAGGTTGAAACGTATCCTGAGAATAAGTGTACATACACTATGTTATCAAAATTATCAGGACACCTAGCTGAAAATGATTTACAACCTCCTGGCGAACTCCATCGGTAATGCTGGAATTCAGTATGGTGATGGACCACCCTTAGCTTTGATGACAGCTTCCAAGTGAATCAGGCGCTGGATGGTTTCTTGGATAATGGCAGCCCGTTCTTCACGGAGTGTTGCACTCAGAAGAGGTATCGATGAAGGCCAGTGAGATCTGGTAAGAAATCGGCGCCCCGAAACATCCCAGAGATGTTCTATAGGCTTAAAATCAGAATTCTGTGCAGGACAGTCCATTACATGTATGTTATTGTTGTGTAACAACTCCGCAAAACGCCGTGTATTGTTAGCAGGTACTCTTACGTATTGAAAGATGCAGTTGCCATCACCGAATAGCTCGTCAACAGTGGGAAGCAAAAAAGTTCTTAAAACATCAATGTAGACCTGTGCTGTGATAGTATCACTCAAATTAACAAGGAACGAAAGCCCCCTGCATCAAAAGACGACCACACCATGATACCACCGCCTCACAATTTTACTGTTGTCATTACACACGCCGGCAGATGACTTTCACCGGACATTCGCCGTACCCACACCCTGCCATCGGATCACTACGTTTGGTACTGTGATTCGTCATTCCTCAGAACGAAGTTACACTGTTTAATCGTTTAATGTTTGCGCTCCTTACACCAAGCGAGGAGTCTTTTGTCATTGACCTATTTGATGTGTGGATTATGGCAGTCGATCGACCATGAAATCCAAGTTTTCTCACCTTCCGTCTAACTGTGATGGTACTTGTAGTGGATCGTTATGCAGTTTAGAGTTCCTATGTGACGGTCTGCATGCCTGCCTATTACACTGTTCGACTCACTTCAACAGTCAGTAGCCTTTGTCAGTCAACGGACGAGGTCGGCCTGTACGTTTTATACTGTATGTCTCCCTTCACGTATCCACTTCACTATAAAATCAGAAACAGTGGACCTAGGGATGTTTAGGAGTGTGGAAATTTGGCGTACAGACTTCTCACGCAAGTAACACCGAATCACCTGACCACATTCGAAGTCCGTGAACTCCGCGGAGTTCACCGTTCCGCTCTCTTGAGATGTCTAATAACTACTGAGGTCGCTTATATGGAGTATCTTGCAGAAGGTGGCAGCACAATGTACCTAATATGAAAACGTTTGTTTTTGGGGGTGTTCGGATATTTTTGATCACATAGTGTAAATCAGTAAAAAAAAAAGCTTTTCAGGAGCAAGTTGTATAGGACGTTTTACTTCTTTTGTTGGGTACTACAACCTCCCAAAGTATTGGACACTTTTTTTTCGACGTGTCGGTCTGAGCTGTGACTGCCAACTGCGAACAAGCTCGATCGTCCGTGACATGTTAATGTGCTCGGAGCCCATCCCTACCCATTTTCGACCCTCTAACACCATGAACGTACTTCAGTGTTTCTAGATGATAACACGCCACCACATCCCTCCACAGTCGCAAGGGAATGGTTCCAGTTACGTGGAGCGAGGGTCAAAAGACTGATATGACCAACATAGAGTTGAAATGTTTGTTAAGCTTATGGGACTTAACTGCGGGGTCATCAGTCCCTAAACTTACACGCTACTTATGAACTACCTCATAATAAAAACAGCACAAAAATCCATACCCGAGGGAGGATTTGAACCCCCGACGGGGAGCGGCCCAATACAGAGTCTGCATTTAAACAACGCCAGGGGATGGTTCCAGAAACATTAATCGAGGTACCAAACGCTGAGCAGGTGAATGCGGAGTCCAGATTTGGGCATCGAGTAAGTATCGAACATCACAGAACCCAGGGTCTGTCCCATGGAACCTGCGCCCACTAACAGACCAGAACTGGCTGGAGATCTTCGCACGACTTGGTATCATTTCCCTCGACAGAAGCACCGGGGTACTGTAGACGCACTTCCAAGGCGTCACGTACTGCAATCGACGGGGCCAGAAATACGCAGACCTAATATTAGGAGCCTACGGCATGACATCTTATTTGCCAGTACAGTATGCCAATATCGTGATATTACTATAGAACATTATGCTTAATGCTGTCTTTATGCCTGTACAATTTACACATGCAAGTCGCTAGGAATCAATACCAATGATAGATATGGAACTGGGTTGCTATGATGAACTGTTCTAGTGAAACTGAACAAATCGGGTACATTTATCAGGCGTGAAACACTTCGATAGCTAAAACAGAAACAAATTAAAACTATTTCGTAAGGAGCTAAAAATTCATCATGCAGACTCATCTAATAATAAAAAAGCACCTATGACCATTACTATATAGTTGTCTCAGTTGAAGAAACTTAGTTTCATCGTGGAAATTCATAGCTAAATAGACTTCGCTCTACCTATTTGATGACCTGTTGTCACGACAAAACCAGAGAGAAGTCATGCAGTAATCTAAATAGGAACATATTGCACCTACAGCCATGCATACTATATGCACATAAAACACGCGTGCCCAACGGTTTTTAAAAGTGCAAGGAACTGTGGAAACATACATCTACTCTAAGTTTCAATATTAATTATAATTTACCTTTAGGATGTGATACTGTTTCTGAATTTGGAATAAAGAAAAAAAAGTTAAATTAGTGGCTGTCATCAGAAAATCGAAAAGCAAGTAAAAATTTAATACCTTTCAATTTACTACTTTGATATACTTATGTGATAATGTTACATCTTGTTCTTAGTTGCATTGGAAGTAAAGTAGGTACTTTGTTCTAACCATTGGTTTTACAGCATACTAAAATAAATTATTTCATGAATTCCATAATTTTATAAAACAGACAGAAATTGCATAAGGGATCATTTTGATACAAAATATATTTTTAAAAGCATTTTCGTATCGATGTGATTTGGTAATTTTTGCAGACTTTTCGATTCCACTTGTATTCACGGAGAGTTCATAAATAACGTACCGTTAACTTTTATCTCAGCCACGGAGCTGACGCGGCCGACGTAATTGGAGGCACTGCACTTGTAGCTACCGCCATCTTCCCGTTGGATGTTGGTTACCGTCAGGGTTCCGTCGCTCTCCAGCTGAAAAACACATAAAAACACACGTATATATGACGTTGAAACACATCTCCATGACAACCTCACCTTCCTACTTCCTTTTTTTCTCTCTCTGTCTCTTTATTTCTCAATGGACTTTAGCTTCATTTCCAGCGTTACTTATACTCCGACCTTCTTGCACATAGCAGCCTAATAGCAAAAACGTTTCAAACTTGCTATCATAGGAACTTACATTGTTCATTACTTCATGTTAGTGTATCGCCATTGCAACACATTTAAAGCTAAACATCAATTTAACATTTTTGCTCCTTATCCTCTAGTTAGGGTATTTATCAGAAACACAATGTAAATGATGGACTTTTGTTACTAAATGTTTTTCCACTGAAGATATCTAGACTGCTGAGTATCCAAGATCCAACACCAAGAACAGGTAGAGATATGAGAGCCAAATTGATTTGAGAGATAACATGTTGTACAAAGAGCACATGACTGAAAAAAAAGTATCATGTGAAGCGAAGAAGATGAACTCCGTTTTGAGT
The DNA here is from genome assembly GCA_026315105.1 of Locusta migratoria. Lineage (NCBI taxonomy): Eukaryota > Metazoa > Arthropoda > Insecta > Orthoptera > Acrididae > Locusta > Locusta migratoria. The sequence continues at coordinate 270,394,712 of CM048747.1, forward strand.
GATACGGCCATTGGTGCATGGAATCACAGAATCTGCGAATGATCTGTTGGGGTACAGCATACAGCGTTCCACGCCTTTTCCACATATTGACAACTACGAGGTGCATTAAAGCTATAACACCTGCGAATTTTTTCTCACAAACTAATTACACGCATACTGTAATACTTATGTCACTTATCTACGTAATCTCCATGCAGCTTTAAACGTTTTTCGCAATGATTCTTTGGCCACTACGAGCACATTTTTTAGGAGTAAGCTTTGACATTGATTTTCTCCCACTGAGCTGAGTGGCGCTTCATTTCAGTATTGAAAAATGGCAGCCATTGTCACAATGGTTGAACGAAAGTTCCATTCATGCCGTCATCACGTGTCAACACTACCTGACAATATGTCATCCGTTACTTCTCGCATTTTCAGGTCCTAATGAATAATCGTGTGCGCAGAGCCCGCGGAAATGTCGTCTTTGGAGGCGATGTATAGCATAGTCCTTCAATGGACCTCCAAAAACATTTTCTCCACTCGCTCGATCATGTCGTCAGACCAAGATAATCTATCTTGGTGTGTTGTCACACGACGTGCTGCCTTCTCTGAACAGCCGCACCCACGGACTCAAGTTGGACATATCCACGGGGAAAACAAATTATTGTACGCTCTTATTTTCCTGACAGTGTTTCTGTTTTAAGTATCAATAACAGTCCTACCTCTCGCCGCAGCCGCTAGAGTTCTGTATGCCGTAGAGTGCTGCCATATCTATCACGAAGTCAAAATGAGTGCGCGCGTGTTTTAAAACACACCACATATTTCTAACGGCAGCCAAATGTGCGAAAAAAAAATATCGGAAATACTAAATCTGTTGTGCCAGCGAGTGGTGTATCCGAGGCCAGTCATTCCACCAGATGCTTACAGCATTGGAGAGGTCGGGAGCACAAGAACGCCAAGGCAGCAAAGCAATCCGAACTTTGCGTGCCATGAACGTTCCTGCATTATCCTACTGAAATATGCTCGTCTGCAAGCTCCCGAGGTGTGGGAAGGAAAGAGGCTCCAACGTTTTAGATATGTAATGCTGATTGATTAGTGTACTGACAATGCGATCGACGGGTGTGCGAAAAGGAATCTAGCGCCACCAGGACCTACAACACAGGATGAAGGACCAGCTTGGCGATGCAGAACTGTCTCTCACAGCCTCCGAATGCTAGTCCAACTGAGGGCAGAATCGGAATTTGTCGATAAAACAATGTAGCTCAATTCCGTTAACCGTCGTTGAACGCACCATTGCCGGCAGCAATCAGTGAAAAATTCCAAAAAGGATAAAGGCAAGATCGCGAGTATATAATTTTATTCCGACGACCGGTTTAGACAGTCTTTGCCATCATCTTCTGGTCTATAAATGTTTACAAAGCCGCCATCTATTGGAAAGGACATGACGGAATTTAAAACGCGTATGTCTTTTTTACAAAAACGAGTAGATACATCAATTACATTTAGAAAATAATTTAAAATGCATGGATGCACTATGTCACTGTAGTTAAAATGTACATGTCAGTATAAGTGACAGTAAGATACTGGCATATGAAACAAGTCAAAGATATGAGAAAACGGAGCCAGATGGCAGCACCAACTAATGTAATGTTAGCATGAACGACAAAGAGATTAATTAACATTTTATAGTTTCATGTAAAGGAAAATTGGGAGAGGGTCATGAGAGAATATTTATTGTGATTGCACAGATTACAAAAGAAATGGTTGAAAGGAATTTGAATATTAATCTATGATATCTAAGCTCATGTCGTATTTACAAAAAATGTTCAAATGTTTGTTAAGCTTATGGGACTTAACTACGGGGTCATCAGTCCCTAAATTTACAAACTACTTATCAACTACTTTATACTAAGGACGGCACAAATATCCATGCCCGAGGGGGGAATCAAACCCTCGACCGTAGTGGCCGTGCAGACCGTGACTGGACCGCCTCAGTCTCCTCGGCCACCGCGGTCGGCCTCGTATTTACAGTAATGGTTTGCGCATAACACGAAATTATCTGCGTAAAATACGACAGTAAATTATAATATTATATACCACAGTGGCTACTATGTAGAGGTTATACATCACAGCATTGCATCTTGACATCAAAAGAACGCCTGCAAAACAGCTAAAAGAGATTATAAATAATATATATTTGTATACCTTTTCAATATTATATACAATAGTGGCTTATATATGATGGTTTTATACCATGGTAGTGAATCTTAGCATTATATTAAACGTTTACAAGAAAACTAATAGATGCTTCTTATAGAAAAGTATACGCATTTTATTACGGTCTTGATCACAAAGGGGGGCATGTACATTGCCTTATTGGTGCTTAATATGAAATTGCCGCGGTGGAGTAGGCGAGTGGTCTAAAGCGCCTCGCTGCGGAGCGCGCGGCTTCTCGCCGTGGAGGTTGGAATCCTCCCTGGGGCATGGGTGTATGTGTTGTCCTTAGGTTAGTTTACCTAGGTTTAAGTAGTTTGTAACCTACGGACTGATGACCACGCATTTTGGTCCGATAGATTTACAGACATTTGAACATTTCTTTTTAATATGAAATTCCATCATGTGCTTTTCAACAGATGACGGCTTTGTAAACATTTATAGACCAGAAGATGATGGCAGAGACCATCAAAACCAGTCGTCGGAATAAAATTATGTATTAGCGATCTTGGAATTATCCTTTTTGGAACCTTTCATAATATTGGATCGCCTCCTTGGTGAGAACGTAAACACCAGTGAAGTTGACTCAAAGCTAAACGCAGCCTTACAGATAGTCCACATTGTCGCAAACGGTGTTGTATATTGTGCAACTGTTGCTGTTACGGTCTTCAGTCCGGAGACTGGCTTCATGCAGTTCTACCCCTACTCTGTCCTTAGCAAGCCCCTTCATCTCTTTATGAGAACGGCACCCCACAACCATTTTAATCTCCTTACTGTATTCGTCTATTGGTCTCACTCTGCTGCGATTTTCCAACACCCAGTTCTCTCCAACTTAAATTCAGGATTTTTTATTTTATGTATTTATTTTTTTTAATTTTTTGTCTAAGAATATGACCTGCCAATCGATCCCTTCCTTTAGTTAAGGTATGCCAGAAATTCTATTTCTCTCCAATTCTGTACAGTATCTCCTCATTAGTTATGCGATCTACCCACCTAATCGTCAGTATTCTTCTGTAGCACCACTTTTCCAAAGCCTCTATTCTCTTCCTTCATGAAATATTGTTCGACCATATTTCAGTTCCATACAAGACAACACTCCATAAGATGAATTGTCTTCCCATTGCAATTCTTTATTTGATATCGTCTGTACTGCAGCCATCTAATTCATTCTTAGACTGCATTATAGTACACTTGTTTTTCTCTTGTTAATGTTCAGCTTATACGCTTCTTTCAACACATTGTCCCTTCCGTTCAACTGCAATTCCAGGTCTTTTGCTATCTCTAAGAGAATTACAATGTCATCAGCAAAACGCAATGTTTTCATTACTTCACCCTGAACTTTAATACCTTCCACGGATGTGTACTTGCTTTCCTTTACACCTTGGTCAATTTTTAAACTGAATAACATTGCAGAAAGTCAACGACGCTGTATTAGTCCATTCCCAACTAATGTATCCCTTCCATGCATATCGACTCTAATAACTGCTCTCTGGATTTTGGACCAGTAGTAGCTATTCAGAATGAAGTACGTGAACCTTACTTGAATACTCTGGTAGCAGCAGCAGACGGCCAGAATGTTATTTCTTTATGGATAATACGCGAAATAACGCACCTTGAAATTTTTATTTCTACTAGTGACAACACGGTCGATCTCGTCGTTCCACCCATTCTACCACCATATGACTGTCGTTGTAAACTTGTAACTTCTGTGGCGTATACAATTCACTTATTCACTCTTAAAGGGTCAGTATATTCAGACTGTTTGTTCATATCGATGGCAAAGCATGTCTGGAATTATATTAGTTTCATGAGCCTCGTTGCATAATTAAAACAATATCTGACAACGTTCGGTGAATAGTACAGTAATATTAACGTATATGAACTACAGTTACCTTACTGTCCTTCCGAATGCTCACCTTCCACTACCATGCGCCGCTGAGCTTTGCGACACATGTCCTGGATACTTTGCACGAAGTCTTCCTTTGGTATGGTGTTCAAAAGCCTCGTCACATTTCATTGGATGGCAAGAATATTGTGAAATCTCTTTCCTTTCAAAGCGAGTTTGAGTTGAGGAAATAGGAAGAAGTCTGGGCATTCATGTCCGGCGAGTATGGTGAAGACTGAAGTTGCACCACCCCCTTGTTTTCCAAAAACTACTTGACGATATTGGCTGTGTGTAGGCAAGCTTTGTCGTACAACTTGAACACCCACCTTAATATCTGAATTTCAGTACTCCATATTTCTCCCAATTCCTTAGACTCAAACTCACACTTGAAAGGAAAGTGATTTGACGATTAATCCTGACATCCAGCAAAACGTAACGTGGCTTTTGAACACCGTCCCACAGGAAGACTTCGTGCAAAGTTTCCAGGACATGCATTACAGAGCTCACCAGTGCATAGAAATGGGAAGTTATTAAGGACAGTCAGGTAAAGGTTTGTGCGACTGTATGTGTGATTTTCTGTCAAAAAGAACACTGTAGGTTGTAAGTGATGGCAAGTCATCGAGTAAAGCGGAACTCATATCTGGTGTTCCTTATTTTTACAAACGATTTAGGAGACAATCTGAGTAGCTCTCTTAGACTCTTCGCGGATGATGCCGTCATTTATCGGTTAGTAACATCACCAGAAGATCGAAAGCAGCAGCAGAATGATTTAGATAGGATACCTGCATGGTGAAAACATTGGCAGTTGACCATTAATAATGATAAGTGTAAGGTCATGCATATGACCACTAAAAGAAATGCGTTTAACAGTTACACCATAAATCAGTCAAACTTCATTTACTCGATAAATCAGTCAAATCTACAGGCCATCAATTCAACTAATTACCCAGGAATAAAAATTATGGACAACATAAATTGGAATTAACAGATAGAAAATATTGTAGGAAAGGGGAACCAAAGACAACATTTCATTGGCATAACACTTAGAAGATGTAACGCTTCTACCAAAGAAACTGCTTACACTACATTGGCGCGTCCTATTTTCGAGTATTGCTACGCATTGTCGGATCCATACCATGACGGACTGACGGACGATTTGGAGTAAGTTACAAAGAAGGGCAGGTACAGGTATGAGAGTGTCACGGAAATGATTCACGAGTTAGTGTTCATTAAAAGAAAGACGTTATTCGTTGCGGCAAGAACTACATGATGCGAAATTCCTTTCACCAACGTTCTCTTTCCGAATGCGAACATACACTTCTGGCTATTAAAATTGCTACACCACGAAGATGACGTGCTACAGGAAGAAGATGCTATGATATGCAAATGATTGGCTTTTCAGAGCATTCACACAAGGTTAGCGCCGGTGGCTAACAACGAGCTGACATGAGGAAAGTTTCCAACCGATTTCTTATACACAAACAGGATTTGACCGACGTTGCCTGGTGAAACGCAGTTGTGCTGCCTCGTGTAAGGAGGAGAAAAGGGTACCATCACGTTTACGACTTTGACAAAGGTCGTATTGTGGCCTATCCCGATTGTGGTTTATTGTATCGCGATATTGGTGCTCGCGTTGGTCGCAACCCAATGAATATGTAATCGGTAGCTTCAGGAGGGCAATACGGAATGCCGTGCAGGATCCCAACGGCCTCGTATTACTAGCAGTCGAGATGACAGGCATCTTATCCGCATGGCTTTAACGGATCGTGCAGCCACGCCTCGACCTCTGAGTCAACATATGGGGACGTTTTCAAGACAACAACCATCTGCACGAACAGTTCGACGACGTTTGCAGCAGGATGGACTATCAGCTCTGAGACCATGGCTGCGGTTACCCTTGACGTTGCATCATAGACAGGAGCGCCTGCGATAGTGCACGTAACGACGAACGTGGGTGCACGAATGGCAAAACGTCATTTTTCTGATGAATCCAGGTTCTGTTTACGGCATTATAATGGTCGCATCCGTGTCTGGTGACATCGCGATGAACGCACATTGGAAGCGTGTATTCGTCATCGCCATACTGGTGTATCACCCGGCCTGATACTACTGGGGTATATTGGTTACACGTCTCCGTCACCTCTTGATCGCATCGACGGCACTCTGAACAGTTGCCGTTACATTTCAGTTGTGTTACGACCCGCGGCTCTACCCTTCATTCGATACCTGTGAAACTCTACATTTTAGAAGGACAATGCACTACTGCATGTTGGAGGTCCTGTACAGGCCTTTCTAGATACGGAAAATGTTTGACTGCTGCCCTGGCCAGCAATCTCTCACCAATTGAAAACGTCAGGTCAATGGTGGCCGAGCAACTGGCTAGTCGCAATACACCAGTCACTACTGCTGATGAACTGTGGTATCGTGTTAAAGCTTCATGGGCATCTGTACCTGTATTCGCCATCGAATCTCTCTTTGACTCAATGCCCAGGCGTATCAAGGCCGTTATTACGGTCAGAGGTGGTAGTTCTGGGTATTGATTTCTCAGAATCTATCCACCCAAATTGCGTGAAAATGCAATCACAAGTCAGTTCTAGTATAATATATTTGTCCAATGAATACCCGTTTAACATCTGCATTTCTTCTTGGTGTAGCAATTTGAACGGCCAGTAGTGTATATTGTTAGCGCCAACATACATAGGCGGACATCATCATCATAATAGCAAAAATATAAATCAGATCCAAAACAGAAGATTTAGGTGTTCATTCTTCCCGCGAGCTATTAGAGAATGGAACTGTAGAGAAACATTATAAAAGTGGTTCGATGGGCCCTCTGCCATGCACTTCAGTGTGACTTGTAGAGTATCTAAGCAGATGTAGAAGTAGATGCAGTTGATAGTTCATCTACATTAATGGTACTGGACTGTTCAACGAACTTTATTGTCAGAGGTTGTTTTAAAAAACGACTTCCCTTGTTTTCAAATAGGGTCGAGTGTTACGGAGCAGCTAGTGTGTGACAGCAGGTAGTTGGGCAGCGCGTGCGACTCACCTGGAACCTGTCGGAGGCGGTGATGGGGATGTCGTCGCGCGTCCAGCTGACCTCTGGGGCGGGGTGGCCGGCGGCGGCGCAGTACAGCGTCACCGTGCCGCCCACCTGCGTCGTCTGGTCCACCGGCGTGCGCCGGAAGTACGGCTTCGCTGCTCCACACAACAAACACCCAACTCTCACACTTGATGACATTGCATGGCAGGCACGAGTATATAGTGACAACATAAACAGTCTGACTGTCAAATAAATTCCTTTTCCACTGACAGAGGTCACCTACATGCAATGGGAATAACAGAAGAGGACCCTAAATGTAGGATCTGTGATGACGGTGATGAAACTGCATCACATCTAATCTTCGAATGCATTGCATTGGAGAGTAAAAGGCACGGTACGTTTGGGACAACCAGACCCGAAGAAATTGTGTCTAATAAAGAACTGGTAAAGGGACTCCTTGCACTGGTCGAGGGCATTGGTTGGCTTTACTAGATATACAGGGAGCGATACCGCACAATAAACTTAGTGTCGGTGCGTGCAGTGGCGGGTTGGACCAAGACTGTTTTGGCTTCCCTGGAAAAATCAAATCAAATCCAGTGACAGATGAAGTCTCAACACATCATAGGTACTGATTTATATACAGAGAACAGTCTAGAGCGCAATAATTTATTATTCGGCTAGTTTCGGTCTTCTTTTAGACCATCTCTAGGAATTTTATCTCAATCAATTTTGTGGAGCTGGCAGGTAACTGGGAACATTCCAGTGCGTCACTAGTCCCAGTTACCTGCCAGCACCACAAAATTGATAGAGCTAAAATTCCTGAAGATGGTCTAAAAGAAGACCGAAACTAGTCGAATAAAATAAATTATTGCGCTCTAGACTGTTCTCTGTATACAAATTTAAATAAGAGTGCTGTTGCCCAAAAAAAGTGAAACAAAAATGTTTCCAAAAATATGTAAAGGTACTGATCATACGGCGAGTCTCCTGGTTACGAATACGAGTTACGTGGGGGAACATCAAGATAGAATTCAAGTTCTTGTTGTGGGGGAATGTGTACATAGGTTTTTCGTGCGTTCGAGTTAGCCATAATATCACGATGGCTGATTGGTTAAAACATTGTCTTTCAACCTTTTCGAATATGCGACCCCTTCCAAGTAATATGTATATATATATTCTGGCGAACCCACCGCCTCCTCAGGAACCGTAACAAAACTAATGTGTCTCAAAGGAAACAAATTTAATCTTCTTTCTTTTGCTACACTTTTGAATTTTCGGACGAAATTTTTTTTGTGTATTTTTCGAGCTCAAGCATATTATCCTATTTTTACAAGATTTCGACAGAAAAAATATATTTCGCTTAACCAACGTTTCTCATTTCAGGCAAGACTCAGGCGCAAATAATGCTCATTAAGAATGATCCCACAGTATAGACAATTTCTAAAGAAGTAAATTTGTTTCGAAATTTTTAGAACTACTTATTCATCATTAACTGCATTATTAAACAGTTTTTGATTTATAATTCATCATCAGTGTTACACAAGGAACTCTGTAATTTTAAATAAATTGCATTTAGACTTACTTATTGTATTACTAAACGCTTAGTTACTTTCTGTTGTGACAACACTTTATGATCCCCGGGAGGGTCGCAATCGACAGCATGAAAAACAGTGGGTTAAAGCTACTGCGTAGTAAACAGGAGACATGTGTTCGATTCCCGTCCCTGTCATAAAATTTAATTAATTACCTAACCTTATAATCAGTATTAATATATTATAATGTTGGTTTGACTGCTATTTTGATGTAATGAACGATTATAATTTACAATGACTTGTTGGTACAAGACAAAGATACAATAAACACACTAAAGAGACAGCAGACTCAACTCTATGTCAGTCCATGCCAGATACAATTCACGAAAGGGCGATAAGGTAATACGAAAGGCAGCTTCACCAGTATTATCACGCAAAAGGCGAAGACAGCATCAAACATATGGCCGGCTAGCTCGTGCGGTAATCATGAAGACAAAGACGTGTTTTGTTGTTGGTAAGATCTATTTACGAATTTCAGTCACCAAGTCCCTCATTGAAAAATATTTTGTTGACCACGTACCGACATAGGAAGAAATGGCTACGATGGTAGAATAAATGGAATCAGAGCTTTAACGTTAATATTCCGGATATCGTTTCCTCGTGCGTTATTCGAGAGTGGAACGGAAGCGATATAATCTGACAATTGTTCGATGTTCAAATGTTCAGATGTTTGTAAACCATTAGACCAAACTGCTATGACCGTCAGTCCCTAGACTTACGAACTACTTAAACTAACCTACATTAAGGACAATACAAACGCCCATGGCCGAAGAAGGACTAGAACCTCGAACGGGAATGGCCGTCAAGTCCATAGCATAACGCCCTGGACCAACACACCATCTTGCACAGCATTGTTCGATTAACCCTGTATCAGACACCCAAGTGTAGACTGGAGATTAGTCATGTAGATGTCGATAACATGCTTAGGAAAAGAACAGTCGTCTGTATCGATTAACAATATTAATGATAGTGCAAATCACGAGACAGCATACCATATGGCCATACAGTACCATTCGTACGCCAACGTATGTTGCAAACATGAGAATACTTTACACTAGATATCGACGTCATTTGAGCGATCACCATGAATGTCGAAATGTATATGCGCATGGCCGAGATTACATTGTAACTGGTATCGATGCAAATAAATCGATCACCTTGAATGTTGGTGAATGTTTGTAGTACTGCGAAGGGGAAGCAGGTAGAGGACTGAGAGATGGGGCGGAAGAGAGGATAGAAACAGGACAAGCCGGAAAAAAACATAGAGGGTCGGAAAAAGATGAAATAGAGAGTGGAAGAGGACATGGTACAAAGGAGTAAAAAGGGGCTGTCAGAGAAGGAAGGAGGTGAGGAACACGTCAGAGGAGGAGAACAACAAGAGGAGAGGAAACGGACATAGGGGTGCAGAAGATTCAAAGAGAGGGCGAGGATCAGGTAAAGGGAGATGGACTAACTGCATAATATAGGAGATATTTTCGTCGGTCGGAAGTACGAACGTTTATATTAGAAAGTGGATGAAGAGGAGGAAATGGACGTAGACAGGGAGAGTTATGGAGATGAGAAGAGAGCGTATACATTCTTTAAATTATTTACTCCCTCTTGTATCACATTTTGTAAAGCTGTATTGGGTAACAGTAATTCCCATCAACTAAACGAGTAAATTATGAGTGACACGAGTTTGTCAGATTTTCCTACTGTCTCAAAACATTGTGTTATATCCGATGTCACGCGGTTTTTCCCGGCCACAAGTGACTTGCTCCGCATACGCATGGATGGCCGGTATTAATATTTCTCTGTAAATGTATGGTAAGCCGCAGACTACACTGGGGGCAGTGCTTGCACTTCATTTCAGTTGCAAAGCGCTGCAATGAAACATAACTAACAGGCGATCGAAAACGGACTCAATTCGTTCATGGGTCTTGTAGCTGATTATTACACTTTTTATTGCTTCTAAGGCTCCTCTTTAATGATATTATCAAAACGTTACCTAATATTGTTTCTTAATCTATTATGGCATTTTTTCCCCTTTTGAAACAGTATCTCCAGGAAAAGTATGAAAGGTAGTGAAATTACATAAACTTTATGTTGAGAAATTACTTATCAAATGCCATCTCTGTCTAGGCCTATTGTATATCGCTTAAATTTACAACTTTATTTTAGAATTCTGCTGTGAATAGTTTCTGTCCTACTAATCTCAGAAGCGTGTGGGTTAATTAAATTACGGTAACTTCGAGGTTTAAAAACATGTAAGTACATTTTTGTGACAACTGAGAGTTTGCAAAACTTATTAAATTAACGGTAGATGAGAGAAAATTGTCTTCTGACAAATGATTCTAGATTTCCTGTTGTCGCATTTAAAATGGAATAGCCTGTACATTCAAGTGAATGAACAACATTTCATACAATTATTTCCTTCGCTTGACTTGAGAATATTGTAGGTTTTCTATGAATTTCTAATTCGAACCAAAATACTTTTTATTTAAGTTAATGTAAAACATGACTGAAAAACAACAATAACCACAAATTATGTTCAGAAAATTAGAAGTAAAGTCATTCTTTTGAAAATCGTTTAACAACTTTCTGTACCATTAGGGGTATTATATTATCGGCCTTGAGCATTTTTCTTCTTCATTTATCTTTATACTTTTTACGTAAAGGATCTCATGTAAGTATTATGTTTATCATTCGTACTTTAATGCACTGTTCTGAGCTATTTGTTACTGTACAAATTTTTTGTATTGTTTAGATCATTTGGGATGATCCGAGTATTTCTAAAGAGACTCCTTGCGGTGTCGAAAACTAGCAAAGGAATTCGACAATAAAAATTATAGAATCACAACTTTTTAAACTTTTCTGTTCAATGCGTGCCACCCACCGCTAATCTTGTAATCGAATTTCTTGTACAGGCTGTACCTGTAAATTTTTGCATCGCATATTTCCTAATAACCCCTAAATGGTTCGACCAATTAGAAACCAATATCGTATAAACAGAACTTAGCATATCAGAAAGAACTTCTGTAATTGTTAATTACTTCTCATCTCATTTGTAGTTGAGATAGTAATATTGATTATGAGAATCCGTGTGACATGTTTTGGTAAGAATAAAGCCGGAACACTACTAGCAATTTCATTAAAACCTGAGGACAATAATCTGGTTCATGAAACTATAGCACAAGTGCCAACGAGTATGGAAAAGGATGCCACCTAAAAGTAATCATAACTAGGGAGCAATTTCAACTACTTCTTAAAATAAGAAAAGAAGTTTAATTGAATAAGATTAATGTAACCGTTGAACCCAGTATTCTTCTATTGTTATGCAGATTCGCCAAATTTCAGCTCTGTTATACAGGAATTAGGACGTGAGAACAAGAAAAAATTGCCCCAAACTACTGCTATTGGTGCAACCTACGTAGTTTCCACGGTCGGTGGGGTAATACTCACGGTGTCAATGATATCTATAGACACACATAATTGATTAGTGTGAACAGGACTTTGCGGCGCTCTCTAAAACATTACAATACAGCACAAACTCAATAGGACCTTCTACAGGGAAGAAAACATGCTACTAAGACTCCATCATATTTGCATCAAGAGTGCACATATGTTGTACTACAGATCTTTCATCATCTGCTTTTTGACAAAGGAGTCCAGTCTTTCTTTCAAAACTATACCCGCATCTGCAAATGAAAGTGTAATCAGCCTGCTGAGAAAATAAATGTTTTCCCATAGTAATACAAAAAATTTATCACGCATCCATAATTCATTTGTATTATACATGTGAAATGTATCAGGCATATGAATTTCAATTGTACACAAAAACCAAACGTAAATCTGACATGATTGATGGAGGAGACGGGAAAACGTCAATGAAGTACCTATCGTTTTGGATTATCGCAAAGTACGGGGAGACAGTATCACTGATATAATACGCGATTTAGGATAGTAAAAAAAGGCGTGTTTCATTACTGTTATTTTACGAAATATCATTCGTTAAAATTCTCCACCGAAAGCATTATATTTTGTTGACTTAAACAGGAAAAAACAGAGCTTACACAGATATTCGTAAACGTTTGATTTTCCACTCGCTAGTGTAGAGTGGAACGATAGAGAAATTGTCTGAAGGTTGTTCGATGACCACTTTGTCAAGCACATAAGTGTCCACTGCAGAGCAATCATGTATATGTAGAGGTGAACGTATCTGCATAGCAAAACACAGCTAGAGAGGTTTGAACGATTGTGTTAACAGATTGATTAGTATCGATAATAACAATGGATTAACTATGTAGAGGTCAACTTGTCTGCATAGCAAAACACAGCTACAGAGGTTTCAATGATTGTGTAAACAGATTGGTCAGTACCGATAATATCAATGGAGTAACTGACAACAATTAAGTTTTAACCAATCCAAAAGGATCTCTGTTTTATATGGGGTTGCTGCCCTCAAAGGGTTTTATATGTAGTCATAATAAAAGAGAACTTTCTTCATTAAAATTGTACCTTGACCAGTTTTCTTCTGAAATGTACTGCAGAACTACTTTTAATACACATTTAAATTTCAGTGACGTAAATATGACACCCATATCATAATACTTCCATTTATGAAAGTTAAAGCCCATTGTAGGATTCACTGAAAAATCTCGGCCTATATTTACCTCATAATTTCGTTTCAAGTGCGAGATGAGAAATATGCTTAAAAGCTCCTTATAAAGCAAATAGCTGGGTAGGTCTCATAGCGTGAAAGTTAGTTCGAAGTTCCATTTCAAAGTTTCAAACTTTACTTTTGGAGCCGTGTGCTATCAAATCTCGCACACACACCCGACTCCTCCCTGGGAAAGTTCGTTGCGGAGGTTTCATTCACGAAAAGGATATTCATCCAAGTAATTCAAGTAATATCAAAGGAAAAATTATTCATTCATACAGAGCAAGTAAAGGACCAACTTGTGAAATGTAGGTAGAATATAACGAAGATTTTTCAATTCACTGGAACCTTCCATCAGGGGCAAACGAGACATTACCATGCGTACGTTAAGATGCCTTTTCCACCCCACCCCTTCCTCTCACCTCCTACCCCAAGCCATTTCCTACCGATTTTAACTTTCTCAAATGAAGTATTCATTCGAGAGATGTAATTTTTAATACATTAATGGAAGAAGTTAATTATTGTGTTTGAAACAAGTAAAAAAAATCACATGGCAAAAGTCATGGCAACAATTTTTTTTATTTGCAGATGCCAGTCCTGTTGGAAAATGTGACATATACAGACGAAAGAACAAGGTGATAACTATATGTGTGGTCAATGAATAGCACTGAAATACCGTAACACACTAATTTATTACCGTAGAATACAGGGCAATATGGCCTTCACAGTGCAAAAGAAAGACCTTACAGTTGGCATGACAAACTGGCCCTACGGACCCTGAGAGTAGCCTCCTGTTACTGTCACCACACACTGCCATCGATGTGGGAGGCGCTGAATACCATTTGACTCAGCATTTGTCGTCTGAACCTGGTCACCTGTTCACGCAGAGCATTAGCAACGTCCTCTCGTGTTGCAAACCACCTACCATGTACAGGTTCCTTAATCTCTGGAATGAGATCAAAGTTACAGGGCGAAATGTCGGGAGACTACGGTGGGTGCACCAATTCCGAATGGTAATCCCGAACGGTGCCTATCACTGATTGACACACGTCCTTGCTGAAACTTTCCTATCTACCGCGCTACTGTACGGCATGGTAGGACAATATTCCCAAGGGCTTCCACTTAATCACTGTGATATTATATCTCACTTGTCCTTCAATAGATCAAAGCGCGCTGCTCAACATGGATTACTTCAAAATGTTCAAATGTTTGTAATTCTATCGGACCAAACTGCGTGGTCATCAGTCCGTAGCTTACAAACTACTTAAACTAAACTAACCTAAGGACAACACACACACCCATGCCCCAGGGAGGACTCGAACCTCCACGGCGAGCAACCGCGCGCTCCGCAGCGAGACGCTTTAGACCGCTCGGCTACTCCACCGCGGCATGGATTACTTCCATCTCGCACGACACTCATCAACTGACGATTTCATAGCCCTCGCTCTCCTACTACCAGCTATCACAGAGCCATATGTTGTTCTGCACACACACTATGCCTGCAGAACTTTTTTGTTTCTTTATTATCATTTCAATACCGCTAACCGGGGCGAGCTGTCAACGCACGCAGGCGCTCTTCAGCCACGAGATACAAAAGAAAAAGAAAAGCAGTACACAAAAATAAAGACAGAGTGACATATAAAGAAGAGAAGAGAATTAATAATTATTATGGAGACAGTGTTGAAGAAAATAAAATATGACTTAAAATGGAGACAATGTAGTGTATACGCAGGAACACGGCGACAGTTTTGAGAGAAAATATATAAAACACATTCGAAATATTTAAATATTTCTATCGTTTCAGGACATTGAAATAAATCCAATGGCAAAGATGATAATTTGTGCTGGACCGGGATTCGAACCCGGATTTCCCGCTTTGGACCAGCGGCCGCCTTAGCCAATTAGGCTATCCAGGCACGCTACCGACCCAACTTCTCAACTGATATCACACTACGATTGTAGTGCCCCCTGTCTATTTGATTCCACTTCCTCGCAGCCTATACTGGATTCCCGCAATTGATCCAGCATATAAATGCGTCCGCATTGAAACTGTCAATTACCTGTTTGGGGCAGGTATAAAATTATCAATATGGAGTCTGTTCTTTTCGGACAGGTCCGAAATTGTATGTTAATAATTGTATATCTGCCCCATCAGGCAATTGACAATTTCAATGCGGACGCTTCAACACGCTAGAGGCTGTGAGCAAGTGGAATCAAATGGGCAGGGGGCACTACAATCGTAGTGTGCTACAAGCTGAGAATTTAGGATGGAAGGGAAGCATTCCTGGATAGCCTAAATTGATTAAGGCGACCGCTGTCACAAGCGGGAAATCCGGGTTCGAATCCCGGTCCAGCACAGATTTTTATCTTTCCCATTGATTTTATTTCACTGCCCTGAAACGGTTGAAATGGTTAAATATTTCAAATTCATAAAACTAAGGCTTTAATATCAACAAATATGTCTGTTCTTTCAGAGATGTGGGAAAAAACAGACACCATATAAATAAATAAAAACAAAGTTGGGGGCATTTCAGCACATAAAACATCTAACAGAAAACACCAGGTATAGGCTACGGTTTGTCCGTTCATTATTTATAAAATAAAATACCACACTGTGTACACCATAACTGCGAAACACTCATTAAAATGAAAATACACTGAGATGATGAGATGAGTGTAGAGAGGGGGAAGGGAGAGATGGCGGAGAGGATGGTGGAAAATCGGGGAGTAGAATGTGTGGAGGGCCTGAATGGGTAACAGGGCCAGGTCGAAGGGATTGGGTGATAGGAAGTCCCAGAAAGCCTGAGGGGAGGAATGGCTGGTAGGGGAGGAAAGAAAATTGAGGGGAGTGGGCAGAGGGCGGTCTGGGGGAATAAGGAGAGGAGAAGGGGGAGGAGGGGGAAGGGTCGTAGGGGTGGGTCCTCATGGGGGACGTGGGGGGTGGGTACAGGAAGAGCGTGGGCGGGAGGAGGATCTCAGCTTCTAGGAGGGATAAATTTCGGGACAGAGGGCATCATCCATGAGGCGGAGTGTGTGTGAATTGTCACGGGAAAGGATCCGGAGGGTGGACAGGTGAAGGGCTGTGGGGACACAGTGATGGAGAAGTGGCTATGCATTGGGTGTAGAGGAGGAGATGGACAAGTGGATGGGGCGCGTCTAACTTGCGCAGAGACGGTGTTCAATGAAAAGGACGAGGTGGGGTAATGGAATGTGGTCGTAGACGATCCGCGTGGGGGGGGGGGGGGGGAGATATAGGAGGATGCGGAAGGTGAGGCGGAGAGTATGGTGTTCCAGGGATTTGTAGAAGGACGTGGGGTTGGGACAGAAATCCAGGTGGAATGGGCTACGCGAAGGATGGGGTGGATGAATGATTTGTAGATGTAACGTGCTGAACTTCAGCACGTCACATATACGTTGTGAAGGAAAACAGTTGCCATGACTTTGTCCCAACCCCCATATTCAATCAAACTTTGTGTCCCTACTGCCCGGAGACCCTTAAGTTCTGTGAAGTTGCTTAGTCATCAATTGACAAGTGCAGCATGATGCAAAGTCAGTGTTTCTCGCTGGGCGGGTACTCACAGTTAGCCGGGTCGTGCAGCATGCGCGCCGCCCTGGAGCGCGCCTCGCCGGCCGGGCTCTTGGCCATGCACTCGTAGACGCCCATGTCGCCGTGGCCCGCGTTCTCGATCATCAGCGTGCCGTCCGACAGCTTGGAGTAGCGCGGCTCGTCCAGGTTCACCTCGTTGCTGCCAACACCAGACACCACAATTGAGAAACCACTTTCAGGGTCATGAACGTACGGCAGGGGCTTATGAAAATGGGTACTATGATACACTCTAAAACGTGAAGAAATATTTTCAACACAAACTTACGTTTTTTTTAATATGGATACCCCCTTACTATTTCTTAAGCAATCGATAGAATGAAAAATCGCAACAAGAATGGCATCGGTTGCATCGCAATGCGTCAATTACATTCGGAGAAACTACTAAGCGAAGTTGACGTTTGAAATACATGAGGCGAGCTGCTAGCGGGTGTCCGAGACTCAACCGTGAGTCTCGATTGAGCCTCGGACATGCGCTGGTGCCGCACCTTAAGTATATCAAACGTCAACTTCGCTTCGCAGTTTCTCTGAAAGTAATTGACGCATTGCGATCCAACCAACACCGTTCTTTTTGCCATTTTCCATTCTATCGATTGCTTAAGAAAAAATATTGGGTATCCATGAAAGAAAACGTAAGTTTGTGTTGAAATTGATATGTCTTCACGTTTTGTAGTGTCATAGTCCCTTCTTTCATAAGCGCCTGCCGTATTTTCATGACCGTAAAAGTCGTTTTTCAATATCACTAGGTAGTTTCAGAGATATCTGGGGTGAAACAGTTGAGTGACACACACACACACACACACACACACACACACACACACATATATATATATATATATATATATATATATATATATATATAGTGAATATAAATTCGCGCACTCGGGCTTCGTAGCACGATTCCTCACATGCTAGCAATAAAAAAAATGTCTCTCACAAAATTTCGTCCTTCGCATATTTCCGGCAGTAAATGGACGTCTTGAGGAAAAATTGAGCATGGATATCCATGCCCGGAAACGCCATCCAACGACGCTACGGAGGGTCCAAGTTGAAGGCACCAGCTCCTGCCGCTAGACATCCGCTCCAGCAACTTCAATGCTCTGTAGCGTCATTGGATGACGTTTCAGAGCATGGGTTTCTATGCTCACTTTGTCCCTCAAGACACCTCCCACATCCCCTAGAAGTTTGTTGATGTAGAACTGTAATTCTGAAACACGCTGACGTATGGGACACACACCCATCTCAATCTTCGACGGTTATTTAATGCCGGAAATATGTGCAGGACGAAATTTTGTGACAGACATTTTTTTATTGCTAGCATGTATGGAATCATGCTGCGAAGCCCGAGTGCGCGATTTTAGACTCACCCTGTTTGGTTGGGGTGACATGAAGAAAAATTAAACTCTTCATTATAAAATGTACGCAGAGATTTAGCACAATTTACAAGACAGGTTTACAGATGTAGTTGGTAGTTGTCCTATTTTTATTTTTCTATTCCTTTCGTCTGAGACGTGAAGTTGACATGAAGTGCGTAGCTGTCGCATGTTTTGAAAATCAAGCGTGCGCTACCTGCGCGCTTCATGTACTTCAACCGTTAAATTCGCTATCCAATACCTCGAGATGTAATTGACGTATTGCGTTGTAACCAACAACTTTATTTTTGCGGTTTTTCGTGCTACTGATTGCATAATTTGTAATTTGGGCTGAAAGAACACAAATGTATGTTGAAAATGATATTTGTTTACGATTTAGAATGTCTTATAGTATTTATTTTCATAAGCCACTGCCGTAAGTTCATGAATGCGAGAGTCCTATTTCGATATCTATTGTTGTTCCAGAGATATTTGGGAAGGTAGGAAGGAAGCTTAGGGTTTAACGTAGTCATTAGAGACGGAGCTCACGGTCGGATTTCTGGATAGGGATGGGAAAGGAAATCGGCCGTGCCCTTTGAAAGAAACCATCCCGGCTTTTGCGTGGAGTGATTTAGGGAAACCACGGAAAACCTAAATATGGATGGTCGGAGGTGGATTTGAATCACCGTCCCGAATGCGAGTACAGCGTTTTACCACTGCGCCACCTCACAGGTACACCATGTACATATAAAATATTCAGATAGCGTTAGCTTCGCCCTGATAATGTCAAGCAAAATACACACACACACACACACACACCAGGTGCGTATATAAGGCGGTCTGAGGGTCCCCACTCCACCCCCCTTTCCGAAATAATAAACATACAAACAATAGGTATATTTGTATGATTTAATGGCAACATGGAAAAAAATTGACATCGGTAAAGTAAAAGTAGCCTCAGCGGAAATGATCCTCTGAATATGTACAGTAAAACTAATACAAATTACCATGTGGTGTCTACTTAAAATAAAGTAACTTATCTTTCTTTATATTAGTCTTGCCATCCTCCCGAAAATATATACTTATATTCGCCACTGGGTGATTAAACTAAGCTGTTAAGTTGAAATATTACTTGAACCGTTTAAGATATCGTAATTCTATTTTCATCCAGATGAATTGTAAGAAAGTTCTCACTAAATCAAGTATAGTTTCTTCTAATAGCTGTATAAATTGCATGGCAATCGGTGTCACCTTTGTTTTCTCAAATGAAACTATACTAATTTTTACTGCAGATCTCAAAGAGACGAACCAATGGCCCTTTTTCACATCGGAATTCGTAAGTAGTTTCCGAGTAGTTACAATACTTAGGACCCAGCATTTATGTATTTTGAACATCGAACCAATTGCAGTCTCGTGAAAGTCCGTAATTTCAGACCCAAATAAGGAAATGAGAGTCGTCAAATGAGGAGAAAACGATGTTGCACCGTCGCGATGCCCCTATTAAAGGGTCAGTGGCTAGCCGCCATTTTTTTTCTTGTAAAGTTTGACTTGCTATTCTCTGGCTAGTATGTTTTCCAATATCCCCCCCCCCCCGGGCATGGATATTTGTGCCGTCCTTAGTACAAGTAGTTTGTAAGTTTAGGGACTGATGACCCCGTAGTTAAGTCCCATAAGCTCTAAAAACATTGGAATTTTATTTTAAAGCTGGTTTCTCATACGTTTACGTCTCATGTAATAATTTGAATCTTCTGGTGAACGCACCCTTACTTGGTGCCGAAGTCTAGATGAAGTATGTATTGTAAATTTAGTAAGGTTGCTGCAATTTTTGACAAGACATGTTTAAAGATGTATTTTATAAACCATCACTGTTTCGTCTTTATTCGACGTGACTCAGTTCCTTATTTGGGTATGAAATCACGGACGTCCGCATACGTTGTTCAAAACAGGTAAATCCTGGGATCTAAATATAGTAATTCCTCCGAAATATACTTATGAATCTGGATGGGTGAAAAGCTTCCGAGTTCGTCTCTTGGAGATCTCCAATACCAGCAGCAGAAATTACTGTCGTTTCACTAGAGAAAACGAAGTTCATATCGATATCTATGTAATTAATATAGCTATGAGACGAAGCTATTAATGTGAGGATTTTATTACAATGTATCTGGTTGAAACGGTTAAACGGTTCCAGAAATATTTGAGGTGAACAGCTTAGTTGAATCACCCAGAGACGATTATTGGAGTGGACAAGACTAATGTAAAGATAAGTTACGTTATTTTAAATAGACACCCCATCATATTCTGTATCAGGTTTGCTGCTCATATTCAGAGGATAATTTGCGCTGAAGGTCCTTTTACTTTACCGAGATCGACGGTAGGGGCTTATAAAAGGAAATGCTGTAAGAAATTCTGAAAAGTAAAAAAATAGCATTCTCAACAAAACTTGTGTTCTTACAAATTACAATTTTGTGTTCTCACAAATTCCTTATTATGCAATCAACAGAAAAAAATCGCAAAAATAATGGGGTCGCTTACAACGGAATATGTCAATTACACATCTCTAGAAATTGAGTAGCGAATTTGAGCCTTGAAGCGCGCAGGTAGGGCATTATGGGCAACGTTGAGGATCAGGCTTGAGGTTTAGGACATGTGCTAGCTACGAACTTTATGCATTTCTAGCGTCAGCTTCACATTTCAGAGGAATGTAATAGAAAAGTTGGATAACTAAATGTATTTCACTCTATTTGTTATTTTTATATTTAGAGACGCAGATCAATTGCAAAAAGAAAAAAAGGAAAAAAACTACAATCTTACATCATAGAAGCATGAGAGACAAAAATGTATGTAATTCCATCGCCAACAAGTGGCAAATATGTAATGTGTGACAGGCCAAGTATGAAACGTTGATCTACAGAGTATGATTTTTCTGCAGATACTAAAAGTTGTTTGTCTGAAATATTGGCCATTACAACGCGGCCTCTACAACATTCTGCTATGCTGTCATGAGGTGTTTATCGCTGTTTATAACAATGAAGAAGATATCTGTAATTTTATTTTGCAGACATTTGTTACAGATTTTAATAATACACACACAACTGCCTTTTATATATACAATGTTGCTAGATATCTAGGCAGAGGTGGCACTTTTTTTACTGTTGCAAAACTACTGTTTGAATTGTGGCATGTAGTTTTGTGACGAAAAATTCAAAATCAAACATAGGGGAAGTGCCACTTCTTTTTCAATATTTAGTGGAAACCATTGCTACGGCGACTACGGTGATATTTTTTTCAAATAGGACATGTTGTTTCCCAGCACAATCTATTCAGGTCTAGAAATGCAAAACGCGGTCCATTTATTGGTACGTTTACAGTAAGTGTTTATTTTTTCAGAGATCCGTTGAAAAAACGGTGATACGAAGCGTATGTAAAATTCACATCAAAAGTGGTCATCTACATTGTTTGTATAAATGGAGAAATTAAATAAAATTTAGGCCAACGGTAATATAGTGATCCACGGCTGGTGATTTTGTAGAAAGAAAATGAACTGCCCCCAGTATGGTAACGTTGTTTTTACGTTCATATAGGTTTTGGAAGTGTCATCCTTCTTTTTCTGTTCTTCAAAATATAATATGCATGTCACTGGAAGGAACTGTCAGCTTTAGTAGACGATATGGGTCAGTCTAACCTATGAATTACACATACAGCGATGTTTACAGATATCTGATTAGCCTTTTAATCTTTACAAATGGATGCACGGACACGTATCGGCCATTAGAAGCAAACAAATATCTGTAAGCACCAGCGCTGACTGATTTGCATGGAAAGGTCGTTACACATAGATTATTCCACAGCTTCTTGGCACATTCAGGAACTTGAAAACTTCTAATAGTGGCTTTAGTAGTATGCGTGACCTGTATCCATTACGCCAAGTGGAGAGGGATGAAGCAACTTTAAATATTTTCTTAAAATTAGAACCCTCTTTAACACGAAACTAGATCCAAATCCACATTATCTGAGAGTCCTGTGTAGCACATAACTAATTAACGTGCACTTCTGATCAAATATTTGAGAGGAGTGGTCATAACACTCCTTAGAATTTACACAAAGATATCTGTCCGAATAAATATAACCAAAGAAGAATCAGGAATCAAAAAATGGAGTACCAAATAACACGGCGTGAGGTACAGTTTAATAAAGAAAAGTTTAATTACATGAAAGTAGTCGTCGTAATTAATAATAACTTAACTGTTTATTTGAGGGACAAATCTGGTACGAACTTTCTCATCGAAATGAAAATTGGCCATTTGTCAAATGGAGTATTAAGCTGACCACTGTCATAGCTTGCTTTTCCTGATATTATTTAATTTTTTTGAAAATAGCAAGTGTAACTAACGAGAACGTCATTAATCAGCGATAATTACAGTGATCTCAGTTTTCATAACGAAACAAAAAATGTGAGAATTGGACGAAATTAGTATAAAACTAACGATCGGTGAGTGCGCTATTTTGAAGAAAAGTTTCATTTCTTAAAGTAATTAGAGCAATGAATTCTCGCGATACCAACGCATTTCTCGAGACATGGATTACCAAAAAGGGGAGGTGGACTTCATGAAAGAAGCTGAATTAAAGTTTGTGACGTGGAGGGAAGTCGTATTTCGACTATTCTGAGGCGTCTTAATCGTTAGTGGTGTGGTGGTCTAACGGTAAGACGTATGCCTAGTAAACATGGAGGTCCGGTTTCGATTCCCGGCCGCACCACAAGTTTTAATTCATTGCTTCACCTTTATCTTCAATGTCTTGTCTATACAATATATTCTTGATTTATCATAACGACAACCTTTCTAGAACCTACAAATACCTTTTAGTACACTCCTAGCAATACCAACATACACTCAGTACGTGTATTACCAAGATTAGTGGCATATTATGATGAGCTCGTAACATTTAAAGATACAGTTTCCGTTCAGTCTTGTTGATTGTGACAGTATACTTTTATAAGGTATATTTCTCTAAATAAACGTTTCTGAATTACAAAAAACAGAATATTACAACCATTAGCAAGACTTCATTTACTTCTAAAACTTAAATTGTTGGTTTAAGCTTATCCATTATTGAAGTTTTGGAACCTGTAAATATCTATTCAATAGAAATAACAAAAAAAACTACAAACATTCTCTTCTTATTATACTTCTGTTTACTACATGTACCGATTTTAATGCTTTTAGATTCAACAGCAGATGGTACGCAGAATATATGATACATTAGTATTTCCTTAGCGTAGTGCTGGGTGCTGGCTGTGAGATAATAAAGTGGAAGACGCTTTAATTTATCTACATGAGTAGTATTCATATGGCGATTTGTATTCAAACATGGATTCTGTACTCATTGAGACAGTATGTGACATAGTTGTTAATACGCATGCAACAGCTTCAATTTAGATTGTAAGCTGTACATAGATTAATCACTTTTCAATGTTTATTAGTAAATAAACGAATAAAAAACGATTTCGGTAAACTTTGACAGCATCCAGCACGCTCTGCACAAGTGTTGCGTACAAAGAACTTCACACATTGACATGCATATTTCGTTCGCCGACATTATTGTTTTGTTTTTCGTCTGAATGTAATATAGTCAATGTGAAGACAGATATTTAGAACATAACTTGCATTAACATGAATGAATAGAATAAATAAATAAATAATATTAAAATGTTTGAAGGTGATTTTTGTTATTTGAAATGTAAATGACTTGAAATAAATAATGTTAAAAATTAACTTGTTGTAGTTTTTCCTGTTATTTCTACTAATTTTTTCGTCCAGGTTAACCGACAAATTCAAAACATTGATTGAATCTGGAAGAATACTTCACGAAGAAACGAAGAACGTTCAACATTTTTTCAGAAATTTCAAAAATAACTACAATGATTCCTATACAATGTTGTCAGATAGTGGGCACGAAGTGACTACCCCCCCCCCTCCCTTTGAATTGTGTCTGTAGTTTCGAAGTCAAACAAACGGCGCGAAACAGAAATAATGCTTATCACATCAACCTGAATATGACCTAGTTTAGTAAGAAATAATCAGCACACTGAATAAAAAATGAAGTATGTAAATTGATTGTAAAGATGTTAATGCATTTCAGATCTAACCATTTTGCATATCAAAATTTGCATTGGTGTGATGCTTCATACTAAGCAAAAACTGAAATAGAGAATAATTCCACGCACCTTTCAACGGTTTTCTATAACCTGAGCTGCAAGTGAGGGGACGATTGTGAACTTGGAATTCATCTATAATTTTCAAAGAGCGCTAGAGGATCCAGAATGATATTTTCACTCTGAGACGGAGGTGCGCTGATATGGATCTTCCAGACATATCGGAAATTCGAACCTGGAATCTTCGCAGAACTTCAGTGATGTTTGGAAGGTATGAGACAAGGAACTGCCGGATCCAAAGCTGCGAGGACGGGTCGTGAAGCGTGCCAGGATAGCTCAGTCGATAGAACGCTTTTCCGCCAAAGGCAAAGGTCCTAGGTTGAATCCTGGTGTGGCAGACAGTTTTAATCTGCTAGGAAGTTTCATTTCGGCACTAGACGATATTTGCTTAGTGGATTATTTCCTAAACTTGATGTTCAGCACTATTGAAATACGCATAAAATGTATCTCTAACCTTTCATATTTCTTACTTTCACATATATCTGTTACAATTAATTTGATTTTCTTTTTATTCATTGATTTTGATATTGTTATATTAAAATAAGCTACGAAATTAAACGTCAAATTAAAATCAGACTGATGAACTTATCCATTTACTTAAGGTTGTTCTTAAATATAATTATTTCGAGTTTAACGGCAAAATCTACATCCAACCCTACAGTTTGGCTATGGGAGTCCACTTGCTGGTATCTTAGCCGATATCTTTATTAACGCTTTTGAGACAACATTTTTCAGTTCAAATTCTGAATTACGTCACAAAATTCGCTTTTATGCGCGCTAAGTTGATGATCATGAGATAGATTCACATTTCAATGCATTCAATGAGTTTCATGAGAAAATTTGCTTTACTAAGCAACTTCAAAACGAAAATGGCGAACTTAATTTTTTGGATCTAAATATTTCGATCGTTGATCAGTCATTTTGTTACAATATATTTCGTAAGAAAACTTTTTCAGATAACATCATACCTGCTGATTCAACGCATCCTAAAGCTAAAAAATTAGCATTTTTTTCACTCGGCCATACATCGTATGACAACCACTCCTTCGGCACCTGCTAATCAACAAAATGAAATAAGTGTGATTAAATCTATCGCTGTCAACAACGGATACGAGCATTTCATGATAGATCACACTCTCAGTAAGAAAGTATCCCAGAAATGTTCTACGTTAGACAATGTTGCATTTCTAGCAGTAATAAAGACACTAAATTCATTTCCATTCCATTCTTAGGCAACATTTCGTATAGGATCAGCCGTCTTCTAACAAAGAATTTCAACTCCAATGTCTCATTTTCTACAAATAACAGTTTGAAGAAACACCTTCTACATACTGCCCGAAACACTCAAGATAAGTTATCTAATTCCGGCGTTTATAAACTAATCTGTAACGACTGTCCCTGTTATTACATTCGCCAAATAGGAAGGGCAGTGAAAGTAAGACGTGGAGAACCTCTATTACAGAATAATGGAGAAAATATACCTAACTCATCATTCGCTGAACACCTTTTTATTGGTAACCATACGCCGAAAAAGCTAGAAGACACTTCGGTTTTACGTAGAGAAAACAAAAGTCGAAAGCTCGATCTTTGGGCGGAGTTGGAGATTTTTTAAATATTTACAATCTAGAGATGGTAACATATTAAATGATCAGCTCCATCTCGCGTGCAGACAGTTTATTGAAGGCTTTAAACCAATATTATCAGAAACGGTAACCTCTGCGGTGTCATTTCCTCAAAATTCTATTTATTTCATTTTAAGCTTCCTTTTTTATAATTTGTTATTAACATGTATTGACGACTGACGCTGTATCATCGACACTAGACACATGCGCCACATTTCATGTTTACCTGGCGTCCACATCTTGCTCAAACGGTCAGTCGGCGGTTAGCACGCCGCAACAATCTGTTACACAGCATATGTTATCATTTTATATGGTTGACTTATCTTTGTCTAAAGGACTACATTACGTCTACAAAGATTGACACGTGTAATTTTTCCACAGTAATAATGTAAGTACTTGTTTCCTGTAGACTAAAATTTGATATAATTTTATAAGTAAACAATCTATGCCTTTAATAGGTTGTACATTGCTTGATTGTTACATTCTTATTCACTATATATCCATGTATCTTCTGAAGAAGATTGATTTATATCAATTGAAACCGCGGTAAAGTTCAATAAACTTTAATTTGCAACTGGTTGTCTGTTACTTTTACTGCAGTCAAATTATTTCCTTAAGCAACTAGAAAACGACAAACACGAGTTACTGAAAGCTGTTGAATGATAGTCAAATATGGACCACTTTTGAGAGAAATGAAGGCCTCGAAATAACACACACTTAAGAAAGTACGGAAGCGTCTGTACTCACCTGTCTTTCATCCACACGATTTCCGGCTGCGGGTCGCCCTCTGCTTTGCAAGTGAAAAACACTGTCCCACCGAAAGACACTTCCACGTCATGTGGGTCTTCCGTTATGCGTGGCTTCTCTGCAAAGTTAGGACAGGATTTCAGTCATTTAAGGCCAATGTCACACAGGCGTACAGTTTATAGTCCAGCAAGCAAATCCACTGCGTATCATCAGATTCAAAATTCCATTATACCTGCGGGTATTTACTTTTTTCGAACATCACGAACTACCTCGAAGAGAACAACCCATTGAACATTAGTCAAAACGGACTCTCAGAAAGTATAGTTTTTGTGAAATAGAACTGGCTGTTTAGGCTCATAAAGTGATGAAGCTATCGACATGGTGCAATTGGATTTACCATTTCGTCTCAGAAAGGACACAGTACATAGTATCTGACGGAAAGTCATCGAGTAAAACAGTAGTGATATTTGCCCTTCCCGAGGGGAGTGTCGTAGGACCACTATTGCTACAAACGATTTAGGAGACCATCTGAGCAGCTCTTTAACTACTCGCAGATAATGCCGTTCTTCATCGCTTCGTAAAGTCACTAGGAGATCAAAACCAACCGTAAAACGATTTAGATATCAACATGGTGCCAAAATTGTCATTTGATCCTCACAATGAAAAGTGTGAAATCGTCCATATGAGCACTAATAGAAATCCGTTAAACCTGATTTACACGATGAATGAGTTAAGTCGTAAATTCAACTAATTGCTTAGTAATTACAGTTAAGGAAAGTTTTAATTAGAAAGAACACATACAAAATATTATAGGGAAAGCGAACCAAAGGCTACGTTACATTGGCAGAACACTTAGAAACAGTTCTATTAAAGAAACTGCCTCAACTACACTTCTCCGTCCTGTTTTAAAGTATTTCTGTGCACTGCCAAGTTGGACTGACGGAGGATATTAACAAAGTTAGATAAGGACGGCTCGTTTCGTATTATCGCGAAGCAGGGGACTGAGTGTCACGGATGTGATGCTCAAGTTGGGCTGGTAATCATTACAAGAAAGTCGTTTTCGTGGCGGACAGGCCTGTTTCAATATCTTTGACCAACTTTCTCCTCGGAATAAAAACATATTTTATTAGCATTCACCTGATTAGAGAGACTCGATCATCATCGCAAAATACGAGAAATTAGATAGAGAACGGACAAGTTGTATTAGTGACTGGAACATTAGACACATATTCTCTTTGAGTCACCCCTGGGCAACTTCTGTAAGCCGCGGCACATGATTTACGCATGCTCATCATTGTATCGTATATGGGCTAGGTAACTTAGATGCATGGACATTCGGGCTCATACCCTAGTGTTACTAGGTACGAGCCACGTTAAAAATATGAGGCAGGAAATGATAAACGTGTCCGGTTAGATAATCACTCTTGATATGAATCTGAAAGAGTGGCACTCAATTAAAATTTGTGCCGCGGCGGGGATTCGAACGCTGATTTTTTTCCAGGTTGTTCGGTCTGTCGCGGTCTTGTGTTCGTTCGTTATTTTGAATTCTGTTCTTGGCACAGTATTTTCTAGAGCGAGCATACATCCCTCTCACGGAACGCACCGGAACACCTCGCCGGCAAGACTTAGTGGTTACAGCGAATGCACGGACTTTCGTAAGTCACTTTTCCCCCACATAACAAACATCAATTCATCCTCATGTTCCGCTATACGCATACGTATCCAACATGCCAAGGCTCTCCTACAGCGGAATAGCATCTCACCAGTCGGGCCTGGTGGTCTCGGATTAAAACGCTAGACTGGAAACCGAAGTGTGGCGGATTCGAAACCCGGTTGGGTGTAAGAATTTATGAGTTTGTGTTTCAAGTCAGGTTTCACCTCTCTACAATGTGAGGAATCGCCAGAAACGACACGTGATTCGGTTTTCACGATAAACTATTGGTCCTCTCTCCACTATTGGATAACTGTAGTTGGTTAGAGACACACTACTCATCGAAGTGGCGTCCAGTCGCAAGGCTTGCCCCAGGCCACTTAGCCACACGAAATTATTATTACAGCACTCCAGCAATAAACGTTAATGGGAAATATCCTGCCTTGTATTTCACGCACAGGTGATATAAATATCAAGTCATAAATCAATGTCCAGAAACATATTTTGTCTCGATATTAATCAAAGATTTAAATATGAAGGAGAGGGATTGAATTAAAACTTGTGCCGCGGCAGGAATTCGATACCGGGACCTCGTGCTTAATACTCAGGCGCTATAACAATTAGGCTAGCGCGACTTATTGGATACAGCGACAGCACAAACATCAATTTTACCTCATGTTCCCCTCTATGCATACGCGTCCACGTATAACGGAATAACGTTCATTGCTGAGGTGCTATTACGCTATAGGAGAGACTTGGGAACGTTGATACGTATTTACTTAGGGGAGCATGAGGCAGAATTGAGGTTTAAGTTGTGCAGGGAGACGTGTCTTAAGACAGTTCGTGCAGTCGCTGTACATGCTAAGTCACGTTAGTCTACTAATTATATCGCCTGCCGAGCGACCAGGAGGTCACGGGTTCGAATCCCCGACATGGCACAAATTTTAATTCAATGTCTCTCCTTCAGATTTATATCCTTTATATATATCGAGAAAAAATACGTCTCTGGACATTGATTTATGATTTGACATAATCAGCCGGCCGCGGTGGCCGAGGAGACTGAGGCGCTCCAGTCACGGTCTGCACGGCCACTACGGTCCGGGGTTCGAATCCCCCCTCGGGCATGGATATTTGTGCCGTCCTTAGTCTTAAGTAGTTCATAAGTAGTTTGTAAGCTTAGGGACTGATAACCCCGTAGTTAAGTCCCATAAGTTCTACAAACATTTGAACATTTTTGACATAATCACTCTTGAGTTATGATCTACAACGAGCAGTCCAGCCAGCACAGTAATTGTGCGTAGAGTTAAAAACAATGGGATTCAACTACCGAGCACCTCCTGAGAACTGAACATTTTATCTATACACTGCTCTAAAGGACACTTGAAGCAGTGTAAAGAGCATAGACCATAGATAATATAGACTACGCGTGACGTCATTACACTGAAGCCAACATCTAAGTCACGTGACTCGGGGCAGGAAACCGCTTTCATCATTACGAGTAATGCGAAATGTAGCTGAGAGTTGCCGTTCTTATCCCTTGTAGTGGAAATGAAGCGTACATTTGGACAATGAAACTTCTTACCGTATTCTTATTACATCTTTAGTAGTACAGTTGCAGTATGTTCTGCGCAATTGCAAGAATTAATGCGATAGGTACAGTTTTTACATGTGCCTAGATGAAACTATTGACAGTTATTTTTACAAGCAACAGAACTACAGATGTTAAGCGAAAGATTATCGTCGTCGTACTGTGAGTGTTTTAGTTTGTAGTTTACCTAGGAGTAGAAGATCAAATATAAGTTTGATAGGAGCCTCAGCTTCCTTGCGATTCCTCAAAAATACACGCTAAATGTCTCGTTGTGCTTTTATAAGACATGAAATCTGTTTGCATCCATAATGTCCGATCTTAACAAAATACATCTGTTTATATTTTAAGTCTTTTATCACAGACCGTGATGGCAAAACGTAAAACAAAATATTGTCTGTTTATAATAGGGTAGTGTAGTGTCTATAATAGGATACTTACGGAACATAATCGATGCACCATGCAAGAAGTGATTTCATAGGTGTAATGAATAGTCTGTATGAATTTTTAGCACTGCATATCGTTACTTAAAGCCGGGTTTCACCAGAAATAACGTAGCCTACTTGCTGACATATAAATTCGCTCAAGAGCAACTTGAATACTCATTGAATCGATAATCACATTCATTAGGTGCAAAAAGTAAAAGATTCATAGCGCAACACGAACATCTAAGATATATAATTCTGTTGCTTCTAAAAATAAAATAAAATATAGTAATATTCACCTGGGCACATGTAAACACAATAATCATTGAATTAATATTAATAATACGATGAAATTACATTGAATTTATTACTGTTTGTGTAATAGGAATGGTAGAAGTATTTTTATTGTTAAAATCGACGATTGATTTCACCTGTAAATAACAATAACTGCTCTTAGCAACAAATAATCCTGAGCTCATAACGAGCATCAAAACGGATACAGGTATTAGTGAACACACAGCTGTCGTAGCAAAATTGAATATCTAAAGTTCCAAAGTTTCCAAAAATAAACGAAAAGTATATTTGTTCAGGAAAGCAGATAGAAATAAAATACATTGCTTCTTGAAAGATAGATTCCAATCGTTTCTAACATTAAACGTAAGTGTAGACCAGATGTGGCTCAAATTCAAAGAAGTGGTATCGACAGCAATTGACAGTTTTATACCAAATAAATTAATGCCTGCAATACTTATCACAACGAAACTCTTTCTCGAAATTTAACTGAAAACCCAAAGAGATTTTGGTCATATGTTAAATATACTCGGGGCAAATCACAAACAATACCTTAACTACGTGATAGTAATGGCGACCATGCCGATGACAGCACTACTAAAGCAGAGTTACTAAACATAGCTTTTAGAAACTCATTCACCAAAGAAGACGAAAACAATATTCCAGATTTCGAGTTACGAACAGATGCCGTAATGAGTAACGTAGAAGTTGATATCATCGGAGTAGTGCAACAACTAAAATCACTTAACAAGAACAAGTCTTCCGGTCCGGATTGTATACCCATTAGATTTCTATCTGATTATGCTGAAGCGGTAGCTCCTTACTTAACAGTCATATACAACCGCTCTCTCATAGAAGGATCTGTACCAAAAGATTGGAAAGTTGCACAGGTCACACCTATATTCAAGAAAGGCAGTAGGAGTAACCCACTAAACTACAGGTCTATATCATTGACGTCAATTTGCAGCGGGGTTTTGAAACATATCCTGTATTCAAATATTATGAATTACCACGAATAGAACGATCTATTGACCCAAGGTCAACACGGATTTAGAAAATATCGTTCATGTGAAACACAACTAGCTCTTTATTCACACTAAGTGATGGGTGCTATCGACAAGGGTTCGCAAATCGATTCCGTATTTCTTGACCTCCAGAAAACTTTTGACACCGCACCTCACAAACGGCTTTTAATCAAATTGCGTGTTTATTGTATATCGCCCCAAATTTGCGATTGGATAGGGGATTTCTTGTCTGAGAGGACACATTTCGTAGTAATCGATGGTAAGGCATCGACTAAAACAGAGGTGATATCGGGCGATCCACAGGGTAGTGTTATTGGTCCTCTGCTGTTCCTTATTTACATAAACGATTTAGGGGGAAATCTAAGTAGCTCTCTTAGGTTGTTTGCAGATGACGCCGTCATTTACCGTCTAGTAAAATCATCTGAAGATCAAAACCAACTGTAGAACGATCTGAATAAGATATCACTATGGTGTAAAAATTGGCAATTGACTCTAAATAATGAGAAGTGTGAAGTCGTCCACATGAGTAGGAAAAGAAATCCGTTAAACTTTGTTTGCAAGATAAATCAATCATATGTGAAGGCCGTAAACTCCGCAAAATACCTAGGAATTACTATTACTTCAGACTTCAATTGGAAAGAACACGTAGATAACATTGTGGGAAAGGCGAACCAGAGACTGCGTTTTATTGGCAGAACTCTTAAAACATGCAACAGAACTACAAAAGAAACTGCATACACTACGCTTGTCCGTTCCTTTTTGGAGTATTGCAGCCCAGTGTGGGATTCTTATCAGGTGGGTTTGACGGAGGACATCGAAAGAGTCCAAAGAAAGGCAGCTCGCTTCGTATTGTCACGATAAAGGTGAGACAGCGTTACGGAAATGATACAGGATCTGGGATGGAAATCATTGCAACAACGGTGCTTATCGCTGCGGCGTAGGCTAATTGGGAAACTCCAATCGCCAAAATTCTCCTGCGAATGCGAAAATATGTTGTGGACTCCCACTTACATAGGTAGAAATGATAATCAGAGTAAAATACGAGAAATCAGAGTTCGAACAGAGAGACTCAGGTGTTCTTTCTTCCCGCGCGGTATTCGAGAATGGGATGGGAGATGAATAGTATAATTGTGGTTCAATGAACCCTCTGCCAGGCACTTAAATGTGATTTGCAGAGTATCCCATGTAGATGTAGATGTAGAGGAAAACTCAGTCACGTGACTCGGGGCAAATTTAGATGTTGGTTTCAAACCACAACACAGCAGAGATAGGGACCCGCACAGTCTATGTTATCTTTGGTCTGTGGTAAAGAGCAACCCCTGTGCACAGTAGAACCTTGTGGTTTTCAAATACAGACTGATAATCTGTGAGCTTCAAAAACGTAACGATTACTTGGATGTCGCTACCAACTGCTCACCGGCTCCCTCGCTTCGGAATCGGCGCGTTATCGTGCTTCATTACTGAACACGGGCTGGGTTGGGAGAGGGGGGGGGGTGTGCGCTTCTTTGCACCGCTACTTCATCGGAGGGCAGTGACGGCGAGTGATCGATTGCGGAGGAGCAATACAGCGCGGCAGGGCAGAGGAGATCCGCCTGTGCAGAACGCGCGCCGTGGCGGCTGATCGCAGCGAGGTGGGGGCAGGTCCAGAGTCAATGGAGCGGACGCGCCTCCGTGATTGATGGCCCAGCCAGGCACCTCGGCTGGGGGTGGGGGAGGGGGCTCCTGATTTACCACCGGGGCTCTCCCAGGCGGGCTTAATGGGCTGCTTGGGCTCGTTAGGCCGCCCTGCGCAAGGAGTCTGGCGAATCTGATCGATGGGGAGGCGCTGTCCTTTGTCAGCTAATAGGGGACAATTATTCAGCGCTTGGACATTTGTTGGGACAGGGAAAAGCGGAGGAGCAGTACGAGCCCTCGGATTAGCTCTGGAGAAATGGCTGCAAAGGGATCAAACTATGTACGTAGCTTTGATAGACCGGGAGGGCGCCCGCGGTAATGTCAAGTGGAACAAGTGGCTTAAGGCAGGGCTGGGTATTTGAAATACCAGCGGAGATGGATACGTGCACTACATACATATACATCTACATACATACTCCGCAATTTACCGTAAGGTGCGTGGCGGAGGGTACACTGTACCACTACTAGGCATTTCCTTTCCTATTCCAGTCCCAAATAGAACGAGGAAAAAAATAATGCCTATATGCCTCCGTACGAGTCCTAATTTCTCTTGTCTTTGTGATCATCACGCGAAAAGTAAGTAGGCGGCAGCAAGATCGTACTACACTCAGCTTCAAATTTCGGCCCTCTAAATTTCCTCAACAGAAAGTAACGAAAAGAACGTCGTCTTTCCTCCAGCGACCCACAATTGAGTTGCAGGAGCATTTCCGTGACACTCACGCTTTGGTCGAACCTACCAGTAAGAAACCTAGCTGCTCGCCTCTGAACTGCCTCTATGTCTTCCTTTAAACTGATCTGCTGCGAGTCCCAAACACTTGAGCAATACTCAAGACGTGGTCGTACAAGCGTTTTTTCTCGGTCTCCTTTACAGATGAAGTACAACTTCCCAAAATTCTCCCAATAAACCGAAGTCGACTGTAGGCGTTACTCACAACTTTCCTTACATGTTCGTTGCATTTCGTTGCATATCGCTCTGCAATGTTACGCCTAGATATTTGAACGACGCGACAGCATCAAGAAGCTCACAACTAATCCTGTATTCGAACATTATGGGATTGTTTCTCCTACTCATGCGCGTCACCTTACATTTTTCTACATTGAGAGCTAACGGCCATTCTTCGCACCAACTACAAATTTTGTCTAAGTCATCTTGTATGCTATTACAGTCAGTTACAGACGACACCCTCCCACACACCACATCATCATCCGCAAACAGCCGCAAATTACAACTTACTCTGTCCATCAGATCATTTATATAGATAGAAAATAATAGCAGTCCTATCACACTTCTCTGGGGCACGCCTGACGATACACTCGTCTCTGAAGAACACCCGCCGTCGAGAACAACTTACTGCCTTCTATTACTTAGGACGTCTTCCAGCCAGTCACAAATCTGGCGTCACCGTGCGGACGCGATACGCTGCTCGTATTCGCTTGCACGCACTGTATTCTTTTCATTGTTAAATTTATTGCTGTACGGCAACGAAATAAATACAACGAATTGCAAGCAACATGTGGATGCATAGGCTCCCTTGAGTTAGCCAGAGAGTTGTGGAACGATTCGAATTCAGAGATGATGTATAAAGCACCTGTCACACATGAACAAGAGCATAAAATAAAGTGACACTGTCCGGATGGTGTTCAAATGTTAGTAAATCTAAGGGACTTAACGGTTGCGATTATTACTATCTAGGCTTATAAACTACAGTAACTAACATAAACTAAGGCAACAGACAAACATGTCCGAGGGAGGAATCGAACCGCCTACGGCAAGAAACAGCGCGCACTGCAGAAAAGTGCCTTAGAGCGCTCGACCACTCCACTGCGGTTATACAGGATATTCCACCCAACTCCTTCACTCTAGATATCCCTTGAACTACAACACATATTGAAAAACGACTTACATGGTCATGAACGTACGGCATTGGCTTATGAAAGTAGGTACTACGAGAGAGTCTAAAACATAAACAAATATTACTTTCATTTTTTAAATGGATACCACATATAATTTATTGCTCAATTAATAGCATGAAAAATACCAACATCAGTGCCAATTTTTGCATCATGCACATATCTTATCTAAATCCTTTTGTAGTTCCTTTTGACTGTCTGATAACTTTACCAACCGATCAATGACAGCATTATTAGTCAACAGTCTAAGAGAGCTGCTCACCCTGTCTCCTAGGGAACAGTCGAGGTCCTGTAACACTTCGCTGTGGAATGCCAGATTTAATTTCTCTTTTACTCGATGAGTATCCGTCAATCACAAAGTACTGTGTCCTTTTCGTCAGTTCAACAGTGGCGATATCCCATAAGCAAGCAATTTCACTAGAAAAAACTTATGAAGTACAGTGTCGAAAGTTCCGTAAGTTTAAAAATCTGAAATATATTTGAAAGCCTTTGTAGATAACACTCATTTCATCATGTCAGTAAAGAGCTAGTTGTGTCTTTCAAGGACGACACTTTCTGAATCCGTACTGACTATGGGTGAATAGGTCGTTCTCTTCAAGATAGTTTATAATGTTCTAAGAAAGTGTACGTTGTAAAATCCTGCCGCAGACCGAGGTCAATGATATAAACCTCTAATTTTGGGGATCACTCTTGTTGATATACTTGAATATTGTAGTGACCTGGGCAACTTTATAGTCTTTGGGTACGGATCTTTCACTGAGCAACAGATTGGTATGGGGCTATTGCATAATAAATGCTCTGAAAGGAACATAATTGGTATACAATGTGGTCCAGAAGACTGACTTATGTTAAGTGATTTAAGTTACTTTAATACTGCAGAGAAATCTACTTCTAAATTACGCATGCTGGCAACTGTTCTTGATTCGAATTATGGAGTACTTGCTTCGTCTTCTTTGGTGAAGGAATTTCGGAAAGCTTAGTTTAGTAGTTCTGCTATAGCAGAGCTGTCATCAGTAGCTTTATCGCGGAGTAAAGGCAAGAAAGGGACGTAGAGGCTGGGAAAGGAGTAAGACACGGTTGTAGCCTTTTTCCAATGTTGTTCAATCTGTACAATGAGCAAGCAGTAAAGGAATGGAACGAGAAATTTGGAGAGGGAATTAGAGTTCTGGGAGAAGAAATAAAAACATTGCGGTTTGCCGATGAAATAGTAATATTGTCAGAGACTGCAAAGGATCTGGAAGAGGAATTGAATGGAATGGAGAATGTCTTGAAAGGAAGATATAAGATGAACATTAACAAGAGTAAAACGAAGGTAATGTAATGTCAGAAAATCAGGCGATGCTGAAGGAATGAGATTAGGTTATGAGACAATAAAAGTAGTAGATGAGTTCAGACAAAAAGACTATAGACACTTTTGAAATGCAATGCTACAGACGAGTGATGAAGATTAGATGGGTAGATCACGTGAGTAATGAGGAGGCGGTAGCAAGGTAACTTCTGATGGCCGAAGTAAAGAAGATATAAAATGCAGAATAGCAATGGGGAGAAAAGCGTTTCTAAAGAAGCAAAACTTGTTAACATCTAATATTAATTTAAATGTTAGAAAGTCCTTTTTGAAAGCATTTGTCTGGAGTGTAGCATTGTATGGCAGTGAAACGTGGACGATAATGAGTTCCGAACAAAAAGATTATAGAAGCTTTTGAAGTGTGGTACTACAGATGAATGATGAAGATTATGGGTAGATCACGTGACTAATGAAGAGGTGCTTAATCGAATTAGGGAGAAAAGAAGTTTCTGGAAAATCCCGACTAAGAGAAGGGATAGATTGGTAGGACACATTCTGGAACATCAAGTAATTGTCAACTTAGCATTAGAAGGAAGTGTGTGGGGTAAAAATCGTAGAGGGAAACCGAAGGACGAATACAGAGAGCAGATTGAAAAGGATGTAGGTTGCCGAACGTATTTTCAGGTGAAGAGTCTTGCACAGGACAGGGTAGCATAGAGAGCTGCATCATACCCGTCTGCGAACCGAAGACAACAACAACAACAAAAAGAATGATTGTGTTTGCTGCTATAATTCTTTATTTTTCTCAGGATTCTTTACCAAATTACGTGACAGGTATTCGTTGTAGAAGTTTCAGAGTTGCTTCTAAGATTCGAAAAAGACCTGGTGCCAGTGTATTGCAACTGGGGAGGATTAATTTGAAGAGAGCAGAGTTAATACTGACGAATAAGTAAAGGGAATTTAAGGGGAACAAGTATTCTCGTTCACAGCTGGTATGTAAGCCGTGCAGGCGGTACTTACCGCAGTGTAGGTCGGTCATGGACATGTCGGCGAGCTGTCGGCCCTGCATCCTGGTGGGGAACTGGCAGGTGGCAGCGGCGTGCGTGCTGTTGAGCAGGCCGCGCAGCATCTGCGCCAGCCACAGCAGGCTGCAGTCGCACACCAGCGCGTTGCTGTCCAGGCGCCTGCAACAACGCCGCCCGCCGCGCACAGCCGTCAGTTGGGTGGCCTACGTCTCAGGGGCTACATTATCACACACACACACACATTAAGTAAATCTTCAGGTTTTGTCGGCGCAAAGACTGTTCCATTAAGTTTCGGGTGTGCAGCCACAAGAATCCTCCTTCGTCTTCTTATATTTCGGCTGTATAACGTTCAGCCACCTTCAGAGTGAGCCGAAAGACTGACGCTCCAGTGCTCGCTTCGGCCCTTTATACTGAAGACAATGGTTACGTTCCACAGCAGATACAGAAGGCATTGCAAATGAAACCGAAAGAGGCCACAAAGAATACAAAAGAAGACGAAGAGACCCTTGAATCCATGGCTTTCCTGCCATATGTTCGTAGCCTCTTCCTCAAAAAAATAAGACGGATTCTCAGCAGACACAAAGTGAAAGTGATTTTTCGTTCTCCTCCCAAGATAGCTGCACTCGTGCAATCCGTCAGAGATGATTTTCTGCTCCAAAAATCTGGAGTTTACAAAATTCCATGTGAATGTGGCCTTTCTTACATCGGACAAACAACTCGTACTATCCATGGAAGATGTACAGAACACCAAAGGTACACAAGACTTTTACATCTTACAAGTCGGCAGTGGCAGAGCACTGTATTGATACTGGTCACAGTATGTTGTATGACAACGTTGGAATTTTGGCAACGACATCATCTTTTTCGGATTCAGTAGTGAAGGAGGCAACTGAAATTCGCTTGACGACGAATTTAATTAATAGAGATACTGGTTTCAATCTAGATAAATCATGGAATCCGGCACTTTCTGTAATAAACTCACAAAGACGTCGTCAGAGTGCAGCTCATAGAGATACATCGACATGCCAACACCGATCGACTGCAGACTCATAGATTCTACTCGTGCATTATGCACGTCTTTGCCGCCGACCAATGTCTCTGGCGCATACGTATCTGTGGCCGCATGAGCAGTCCCGAGGTACGCGAGTAAAATATTACGAAGCGAGCACTGGAGCTTCAGTCTTTCGCCTCACTCTGAAGATGGCTGAACGTTATACAGCCGAAATATAAGAAGAAGGAGAATTCTTGCGGCTACACACCGAAACTTAATGGAACATACATTAAGTGACTGGCAAAGTCGTTGGTTGTACTGCAGCCTCACGCCGCCATCTTACCTACACAAACGCCGAATTAAGCAGATACTGAAGTTCAGTTGACATTTGCGTACTAGCTTAATTTAATACATAACCTTTAGAATCGTGTTATAAACTGAACATTAAGTTACTTATACCGACGTTTAAAGCAGATGTAGTTTTCGTAAGAATACTCCAACTAACCCGGACACTCGTTATCAACAACAAACAGCTGTCTCTGAGTACAGAAGCACTTCTATAGAGAGCACACAATTCTAAAAGAGAGACGAAGTTGATTGAAATTGGAGGCAGATTAATGAGTACAGCAGCACTACCGAAGATACTTCTCATTACCATTATGTAGACGTCAACACTATAAAGGTGGGGTACTTTCATCACTTTAGCTCCTATTTATTATGATTATTTTAGTTTTAACTAAGTAGTTGTTTACAAGCCCTTTATAGTAGTAATATGGCGACGACTGATTTAGTGTCACCAATGATACTACATTGGACATTGGCAGTCTATTTAATGTATGACGGGTCAAACGTGAATTACAAGACTCATTAGCTATTACGTAAATATACCTTTTGAATACAGCGTTCTTCTACATTATTTACGAGGGAGATTTAGAAAAACAACTTCAGATATTTTAATTTTTTAATTTTTTTTTAATTTCTTTATTTATTTTCAGAATGCTATCTAATGTGGGGAGTCTTGTTACATTCCACTGAAGAGTGCAACTCTTCAGGTAGTTTTAAACATAATTTTCATACACATTAAAACATTTATCATACTGTTTCTCTAGCTTCAAATATGTTCCTAAAACTTTACCACCAGCCACTACCCGCTTTGTAGCGACACGCCGAAACTTTCCTTGAGCTCCTCATTCTTTTGAAATTCCACCATAGGTCACTATGTCTCTGAACGCCTATAAATTTGAATTTTCCAGTCTCACTTATAATGCACCCATTCGGTACCACTGAAATGTCAGTTTTTGTTGATTTGTGTAGTATTAGAAACTAAAAATTGAGTCTCACTACAAGCCGTAAACTGATTCGTTTAACTGCATTATTTGAAACTGCATCAGCACTGCCAGAAACATCCTTCGCTACTGTCATCACCAAACAAACATGTCTTAGAATTACTATCTTAAGCCATTTCATTTATATAAATGAGAAATAACACTGGTCCCAGAACAGAGCTCTGGGGCACTGCCCACTCATCTGTGTCCAGTGGTGAGTGTATATAATAGCCATTTTCATCACGTCCTGTAGCCTGTTATTACAGCAAGAAGTGAACCAGTTGTGAGCTTCTCCCTTTACTCAATAGTATGTTAACTTCTGCAACAATATCTCGTGACCAATACAATCAAAACCTTTTGCTAAGTCGAAGAATACGCCTACCGTTCGCAGTTCTTTTAAATTTAATTCAACGAGTGCCCCACTATGAAAAGATAATATAGCATTTTCTGTTATTAAACAAGTTCTGGACACAAATTGTACACATGACAGCAAATAATGGGAACGGATAAGATCGACTAACCTTGAATATGCAGCATTTTCAATAACTTTAGCAAAAACTGACGGCATATAAATAGGTCTAAAGTTGTCTACATTATTCCTTTTTCCATTTTATATAGGGGTTTTCCTACTGAGTACTTCAATTTTTCAGGAAACTGACCATTCCGAAAGGAGAAATTACAAATACGACGAATTACTGGGCTAAACAAGCGGAACAATATTTAAGTATACTGCTCGATATTCCATCACATCCACAAGACTCCTTAGTCTTTAAAGTTTCCTTTATTCACTTAATCTCTTTCTTGTCAGTATTACAGAGAACTACTTCAGGTAAGTTTCAGGATTCAACATGTACGTCTAGAAGAGCAAGAGGGTTCAGGCTAAATGGTTTTTCACACTGAATTTTCTTTTTCGTGCTGTATTTCGACTATATGAGCCTATCACATAATATTATGGTCTGTGCGAGCCGGGATTGTAGTGTACTACATCAACATCTACATCTATACGCCGCAAGCAACCACACGGTGTCTGCGAAGGATACTTCGAGTACGACTGTCACTTGTTTCTTTTCGTTATCCAGTCATGTATGGTTCAAAGAAAACTTCACTGCGGGTAAGTCTCCGAATGAGCCCTTACCTCTCTTATATTAGTCCAGTGGTGTTTTCGATAGATTTACGTAGGAGGAAGCAATTTTTTGGTTGAAACGTGCGCTCTCGGAATCTGAACGCAGCCCCTCCCGTCATGCAGAATGACACAATTACAGCGCCTGTCATTGCAGTTTCGGCAATTATATTCGTGACGCTTTCGCGTTTACTAACTGAACATGTAACGACATCTCCATCAATTCTATCTGGCTCGGATCCCGCACTGATGATACATATTGTACTAATCGAAAATCTTTCTCTTTTAGATGCTTCCCTTGTTAATGGACTCCAAAACACATCGTATGTATACTCCGTGGTATTTTATGGGAGTAACTGATTTACAGAGATAGTTGTTCAGTTGTGTAATTACACGATAAAAGATACTTTTTGTGTAGTTACAACATGTTACTCTTTTTCATGAAAGTCAAATGTCACTTCCTGCAAAAAAGCTTTGATATTGCGAAAACCTCCTGTCCTTTACTGCAGTTTTCCAGTATTGCATCTTCTATGTATTGCAGCATCCTTCGTAAAAAGCCTCATACAATTCCGACGATATCTACTGTATACAGCGTATATCTGAAATGAATGTAGAAAATGAGACGGCTGGTAGAGTAGGTCATAACAAGCGTATTGCATGCACATAGCAACCCACGTCCGCAACCCTCAGCGTACGGCGCTAGGCGTCGTTGAATAGCGTCGGGTGCCGCCACGACGGTAGGCACACAACATGCCATCCGAGTCGTCACACTAGCGGGTTTGCAGGGTAACGTCTTCAATGTATTTATATTCACGGAATGTACAACAGTAACTGCTAATGGATGAAGTTGAAAATGTGTACACAGCCAGGATTCGAACCCGGGTCTCCTGCTCTCCAGCTAGTTGTGCTGACCCCTACACCACTAGGGACACAGAAATCTTCAAAACTGCACGGAATTACTCAAGCACGCCTCCCTTCAGATATAAATTTGCCCTGCCCACTAGAATTCATACTCGTAGTCACTTTGTACTAATTCCTGTAAGAGTAAGTGTCTAGGAGTGCCTCCGCACTGAGAAAAGGATCATTGCCCGTAACCGGCTAATTGTATAAGTTATATATGTGGTGTCTGTTCTTCCGGACATGTCCGAAAAAAAAAAACAGACACCACATGTGTATGACTTATTCAATGTATTTGTTACAGCAGGATAAATGGTAAGCCGGGTTGAAATGTTTTAACCCTTATTTGAAAACAATTACAAAAATGCTCAGAACTACGCCCTCCTGCTTGAATGCACGCCGTGCAACGATGCTGCAGTGATTGTCGCACTCTTTCAAACACTCCTGGCAAAGTTGCCTATTGGCCAAAATTAGCGCTATCAGATCTTCATCAATTTGATGGCTGGTTCGTAGACAACAGATATCAAATAGCCCCAGAAGTTGAAATCCGTGGGTGTCGAAACGGGGGAACGTGCAGGCCAGTTCTCACTAAAGGCTCCATCCAAATGCAGTCGCACTGCATGTGCGTAGTGCGCAGATGCACCTACATGTTGGTGCAACATTTGCTGTTGCACTTTGAATGTTATACGTTTCAATAACTCTGGCAGAGTTTCTCGTAAAAAGAATAGGTAGAAGTTTGGGTTCAGTCGCTGAGGCGACATGTATTGGCCGACCAGATTATCGCCTACCAAGCCAGCCTAAATGTTGACTTCGAAGCGGTCTTGGTAACTACGAACAAAGGGGTCGTGCGTATTTTCCGTGGCCCAAACGAGTCTATTGTGACTGCTGAACTTACACTATCGTAGAAATTCCTGTTGAATAGCTCGCTTTTGGAAAAAAAGAAAAAAAAAAAAAACCTGACAAAATTTAATTAAACATAGAAAATCGTCTTGCCTAAGGATTTGAACTTCTGAAGACGGTAGGAGTGCAAATCATCTTCGTAGCACACACGCCAAATTGTGGAATGCTTTCCACCGATTTCTCACGCAACATACTGCGAGGTTGTTGAGGGTGTGGTTTCCAGCAGTGCCAATGCTTCCTCTTCAAACCCTGGTGCACGCATGGTAGGTTGACGATCGTGACAGTTAGGCGTTCCCATTTTTACACAAAATGCATACATCGGGTTTCGAATTAGGCCTTACAGTCACATGTGACATTACGAGAACGTGCCAGTGTAAATCTTATTCTGTCTCTCTTAGGGACCTGTGGATGGCAGTAAATAGGCGTGGATCTGGCACTCGACCATTCGGAAATCGGTGAAAGCACAAATGTTGAGCAGCGTGAGTTTTTCAATCCGCCGCCCCGTAAACACACCGCATGTCTGCCGTTTCCGTCCAAATATTGCGCTCCATTTCCTGTCTGCTCCACATAGTAATAAACACAGGAGTGTCCCTGTTTGATGACAATCAGATGCAGGGCGAACGAGACTGTGCAGTGTGCACAGGTGCTGATGTCTGTGCAAAACCTATCAAGCAGGCATGTGAATGCCAAAAGCAACGCGTTTACGTCCCAGTAAATGGCGTGGCGGAAAACCCTTCTGTTGTCCCGTCTGGAATATCTGCAACTATGCCGACAACAGCGTTTGCAAATACAGGTCATAAATCTTCAACTCGAAGTCTCTTTTACCTTCGTGTCAAAAATAACCTGAAGACTTTACCCCGCAGTCCCGCTGATGTGACGACTCGGATGACATGTTGTGTGCCTACCACTAGGCGCTGCGCGACGCTATTCAACGAAGCCTACCACCGTATGCTAAAATATGCTGACTTGGTTTGCTGTGTTACATATACTAGTTATGAGCCACTCTACCAGCCCACTTGTACATTCATTACGGATACACCCTGGATACATGTTATGATAAATAATGGTCTTCTAAAACTCCATTGCGGCACGCGAAAAATTACTTTCATGACTTTACACCGTTGACAATTGTATTCTTTAAAGAAGGAAGGACGGAAGATTACGGCTTAATGCTCCGGGAACGGAATGTTCATTAGAGACGGAAATGATATTCTGTGTTCTGCTCGCTGGACACTTTGCAATACAGTCGAACTATTGGTTCAATTTACTTTACTCTCGTATTTTATTGTTAACAGTTTAATATATGACTTTCTATGTGAACCTATGAAAATACCACGATTAATGTATAGTGC
Source organism: Locusta migratoria (assembly GCA_026315105.1). Taxonomy (NCBI): domain Eukaryota; kingdom Metazoa; phylum Arthropoda; class Insecta; order Orthoptera; family Acrididae; genus Locusta; species Locusta migratoria. The sequence continues at coordinate 270,439,054 of CM048747.1, forward strand.
GTGTATAGTGAGAAAAATATTTAAAAAAAATTCTTTTATGATGCACTACTAGCAACAAAAAGTTCATAGATTGTCAGCTATACAGTACGGGGCTTCCGTGATGTACCTGATGTAGTAAATGTCACTATTATGCCTCTAATATTTCCAGTAAGTATCTCATAATGAAACAGTCGTGTGATTGACTACTTTTAGTTGGCAAAGGAAGAATACTAATGTAAACAAACGCACATATTAGGAATAACTCAATGAAAGCTAGCTGTTCAAATGTTTGTAAAGCTTGTGAAGCACAAACATCCATGCCCGAGGGGGGATTCGAACCCCCGACGGGGAACAGCCTCGTGCATCGTAGCATAGCGCCTCAATGCACTCGGCCGCTGCGCCGCGGCCAGCTAACTGTCGAAATGTTTCAGTAGCACTCTGCAATTTATAATTTGCAGTACCAGCTGCTATCAAATGTAACACTATGTCACAAGTAGCTACAAATGAATTTGTGGTAAAATTCGTTCAGTTTGAGAGATAATGGGAAAAACAACGTATGTAGTTGTTCAGCTACACTATGCATTAGAGAGTTAAGCAACAGTGCAGAACCGTATCGAACACCTTCTAGAAGTCATGAAATTTGTCATTTACTGTGACACGCTGTATCTATTGGGTATCGTGAATAAATAGTGTTAGCATCGTTAAAGACGATAATTTCTTTCGAAACGTATGTTGTTTACTACAGAGGAGATGTTCGATATCTAGAAAAGTCATAATACCCGAGCAGAAAACATGTTACATAGTTCTACAACAGATCGACTTTAGAGCTATAAGCCTATCGTTTTACATAGTTTTTATTGCCGAAAATGCAGTAATTAGCCGCTACATGTTGAAATAAAGTATATATTTAAAAAGCTAATTTTTCGGTAATGCTTCGTGTAACAGCACTGAAAGTCACTGTGATACAGCTTACTTCATTAATTTAAAGATACGCTGACTCAGAAATTATACCAGAAACTTCCTTTTGCATATGCACTTAGCAATATTTTAACAGCAATTACGATGCTAACTCCGGAGTCTGAATATCCTGCCATAACTGCATTAATGTTCACTATATGCAGATTTAATTACGCTGTTGTTGCCGGCCGCGGTGGCCGAGGGGACTGAGGCGCTTCAGTCACGGTCTTCATGGCCACTACGGTCGGGGGTTCGAATCCCCCCTCGGGCATGGATATTTGTGTCGTCCGTAGTATAAGATAGTCGATAAGTAGTTTGTAAGTTTAGGGACTGATGACCCCGTAGTTAAGTCCCATAAGCTTAACAAACATTTGAACTTTTTACGCTGTTGTGTAACTACGAATCACTTCTCAGTATTAGCAGAAAATACTTGTTTCGTCACATATAAATTTTATACACAAATCACATCATAAAATCATCAAATTTGTTAATTAACAATTATGTTCTCACGAAAATTTTTTGTTTCGAAGTCTCTCTATCTGTAATTGTAGCCCAACAATCTGTACGTAAAAATATTTTTTGGAGAGATTTTCAATATGGTGAGCAAATGAATAATCTTTTTTCTCGCAATGTGTAAGAATAAATACACTAAAACACCTCATACAACTTCAAAGACTGATGCTTGAAATGAAGATGTTGGCTGTTTGTTTTGATTCTGAAAAAAAAAAGTGGCGTCATGAAGTAAAAATGACGTATGCCACATGGAGTAGAAATATCTCTGTAGTGAGCATAGCATTCTGCGCATGTTTTCAACATTAAGCTGGGATTGTCACGTGATCTAGGGACGATGCTGTTCGTTAATTCACATTAAGCAATACATCACGTGACGTTAGGGTTTTTCGGTAGCAAAGTTTTAACAACGTCGTCGTCTGGTGAGATCGAAATTTAATTTATTTTCGTCGGGCTCTGCGATTGATAGTAGTCCATTTTGTGCTTTTGTTGTTTCTTAATTTTCATTTTATTACTCTGATTTGTTGCCGTGGTAATCTGCAAATGTACCATTACGAACTAATTTTTTGTTTTTTACATTGAGTGTTGTTTCACAAGTGATGTCGGAATGTCAGATATTTCAAAATGAAAACTTACTGAGCTTAACAAAGCTGAGTTTTGTTTTATGTGCTTGAATTTTGGTCAATAGCTTCGCTAGAAAATTTATGTCAATGATATGAAATGATTTTTTTCTTTTCAGAACTTTCACACATATAACTAATCAGGAACATGACCTTTACTATGACCATTAAATAATTTCATCGTTGTTATTTTCTCAAATCTGACACTATACTCCGAATTTTGTATCATGGATGATAGTTACAGCTACCTCTACTTCCATTGCCCGGTAAAGGGCTAAGCACGTTGAGGTGACGTACAACTTGACATAACGGCACAGTAGTCCATTCATAAAATTGATTTTTTTTCAGTACTGCCATTCACAGGTAAATTTTGAATTCGATGATTCCTTTGTAGCATGTTTTCATTTTCATATTAGCAGCTTCAAAATACACAATCAATGCCTTATCAATAACAATAGAAAACTGTAAAATATGGAATGCCTGTGACAAGAGAACAGACTTTTCATCCTTTTAATCGCTTAATGACTTTAACAACATACTGTTCAAATTTTCAATTTGCACACTTCTGTTACACTGACACAGTTTACCTGAACACAAAACTGTTAAATTTTACTTATGGCCTCGGCCACGTAGTGTGGTAATGTTGGCAACAAAATGTTAACTTTACGAGTATAATAAATTTGCTGATCACACATTTTGCGCTTCTAAATGCTCACTCCAGAGATATTTCTACTCTATGTTGTGCCACGAAGAGAAATGGTGACAGCTGAGTGGCGACGTATGAGTTCGTGATATTTACACACACACACACACACACACACACACACACACAGCTTCCGTGCTGTCAAGAGACGTCGTTCTGATTACCATTGCAGAACAGACTTTAATGGATGGCTTACGTCTGCTGATAACAGCAGAACGCTGTACCTGACTTGAAACTATCAGTTGTAGAAGTTTACCATAAATACAGAATATTTTTCCTTTTATGACAGTACTAAGATGTACAATTTTCGAAGTTGGGTACTGAAGAGATGACTTTTACGACCAGTATTATACAACTGCACCTTTGCTTCATCTTTGCCTCATACTCCTCGTTGGTGCAACAATATGCAGCGATAAATCTCAGAGGCAGGACGTCTGCAGCAGCTCCTGCGAATATTGCGGTACACTAGCGCGCATGCGCAGTTGCATCCCGGACGACGCGCGCTTCCTGTATGGCTTGCAGCCGGGACAAACCAAACAAGCTGCACATTGTGCCGCTGTGGTGCTGACGTCGCCGTTACGGCGGCGGCCAACAATGTGGCCAGAGATAACAGGCAGCAGGCGGTGCTGCCAACCCTACAATATTTATGCGCCGTCCTTGCAAATGCGGTGCGCGCTGGCAGGCTGCGGCGCATATATTCCAGCCTCGCCGCCGCCCCACGCGCCGCGCCGCGAGTATTTCTGGAGCTCGCCTGCGGATTAAAGCAAACATTATGTTTCCCGCGCTGCATGACCTCAGCGCCCTTATTTCTGGAATGCTCCCGAAGATTGCTCTCGCGGCAGACGTGTGCTCCCCAGACCGCATCCTGTACCGAGGCGGGCGATGGCAGCGAGGGAAGAAATTCCTGCCGGTGCCACGGAGCCAGTGTGCATTTCGGTAAATGGATGGACATTACCTCCATGGGAAAATGCACCCACCGGACGGGGGACGGATTAAGCGTCCTGTATCTGCGAGTTAAGGAACTAAGACTGCGATGTATGGGTGCCGTAAAGGAACTCGAGGAAGCAGTTATCCGGTTTAGAGTTCCGTATTGGCGAAGATAATTCGGTAGAAGGGAAAATAAGGGAGAGATGTAACGCTAAAAGTACCCCGAGAGGGCAGAATGTTGCGCGTAAGTCACAGGAAGGGAAATAATATGAGACTGATACTATCTTTCTTACTCTATCCTTTATTCGCCCAAATTTTTAAGGCTTTCGGATACGTTATTGTACCGTCTGATACAAAGCAGCACAAACCGAGGAAGTACCTACAGTTCTCGTAATTCTTACAGTAATTCTGTGAACTGTTTTCAGAAATTCGAAGAAAGATAACTGTTCAACCACACCCTTTAGCGCTGTTGTTGTCTCGGAGCTGTCGTTATTTATGTTCGTTTAACATTTCCTACAAATGGACAACTTAGGTTACTCACTGTTAAAATGTGATGTTTATAGACTGAAGATGTGCTGCTCTCCCAATTAAAATACACGCATTTGTGGCATCTGTGGCATCTGTGGCGTGTAACATTATTCAAGGCATCAGTCTACTCAATTGCCACAGTTTAAAAACCGTAACACTAATTTTATTTCCAATAGATGTACTGTCATCGTCGTGAAACCTTGCTCGGGAGAGGTGGGGAAGGGGGCGGTATCGTGGTCAAAGGACGAAGTCCTTGCACCACACGACAATTAGTCAGGAGCACGGTGATTACTAGGTGCTCAGTAATGCAAAAACATTGGCCTAAGAAAAGTGAAATGTATTTCCTATTAAAACTACGCGATTCCTTGTTGATCATCGGTTCTCAGCAGATACAACAAATAGTAAAAACACCATGTTATCAATGAATAAACGAAAGGCCAGAAAACTTTTGAGGTACCAGGCGATATTTAAATTTAAAAGATCCAATAAGTATTTTTGAGAAATTCCAGTGTTTACATATTGAACACAGAGAGGGACCTTTCTCAACGAGCATAATTCGCTTCTGAGCTTTAACTGCAAATCTCGTTATGCAATATATATATATATATATATATATATATATATATATATATATATATATATATATATATATATCTGTCGCAATTCATGTAATTATAAGATGTGTTTCATACAGAAAAATTGTGCCCTATAATGAGCATTTTTATTTATTTATTTTTTACAAGAAAGTTGCATCAACAGAGAAAATTAAATTCTTGCATTTGAAATTACACAAAAAGTGTGTTATGCTTCGGGTAGGGGGTGAGAGATCGTACAATATATTTTTAGTTGGAAGGCCGGCGCGTGTTCGAAAAAGTTGGGAAACTCTGTTATAGATCGTCAAAAATGATTATCAGCTTTTCTTTGTAAGGCTTGGTCGTACGTAAGACCTTGATCATTCGTTTCAGTACCTTATAACAGTCCGCAGGCCACTGTGTAACAAATGATAACACAATAAAACCCCACATTCACATCGCAGGTAATGCCAAGTAAACCATAAAATATGACGTGTAAAGACAGCGTCTTATAGTTTAATTTGTTTAAAAATCTGATAATCCCAGAACTTATGCTATTCTATTTTTTTCTGAAGAATTTAAAATTATTTAATATAGAGCTTCCAGCAACATGAGAAAAATATTTCAGAGACTTGAGTAAGTCCAAATTGTTACGCTATGTGGTGTGCGTGTGTAGTTGTGTATGTGTGTGGGGGGGGGGGGAGGGGAAGTTTTGTTTGTCTGTGTGTGTGTCCTCAACCATTGCTGGAATCTGGCACTTAGCGAATGCTTTTTAATTGGAGTCAATTCTACAGAAAACAAAGCAAATGTTCCTCATGAAAGGTTTACATGTCTACTAATTCAAGACAAAGAAGGCACGTCATACATGAGGTCATTTAGAAGAATTGGAGTGCAAACATTACCCAGAATTACAAATACTACAGAAATTAGACGTCCTTTACTTTCGAATAACAGTCCAGTATAAAACAACTGCCATCTCCCAGATAAAGTTTGTTTTAGCCGCCTGCTTCAGTTTCTGAATTACTAAGGAGGCGTTTGCCTGCATAGAACCATTAGGCTGGTTTCTTCCGCGCATAATCCATTTCTTTGATACAGTATGAGAAAAAAAAAACCACGTTCGGTTTGGAAAGTAATCCACTGAAAGGGGAAGGAATGAAATGAATGAGTTCAATTAAATTACTTTGTTGTTCACATCACTGCTGCGCTTATGGACCTCACTGAGTGCGCATGTAATACTCAGATTGTCCTTATTTTATACGGCGTTTTGAACAGTTACGTGGTATTGACTATATCTGTTTACGAGACATCGAAACACATGGTTATTAAGAGACAGTAGTCGTAGAAGGGAAGGTTGCATCCATAGTATCTCAAGTTTGATAATATGGATACTGCTCGTGATATAAATAATCAGACAAACACTTTAGCTTTCTGTGGCAGTCCCAATGAAATAGGGAATTCTCCCCGCTTGGAAAAACTTACGCAATAAAGGAATGCTTGGTACATACAATGCAGACAACGCAGACGCGCAAATTACGCGTGCACAATAATTTGCCGATAGAGGGCGACGATCTAAAGAGCCGTATGCAGGGATTACAATAGAGCACAGCCTGAAATTCCACCTTGGCTACTATTAAATCACGACAAGAAAGTCAAATTGTACCTTTTTACCAAGATATACGATGCACTTACAAGGAAATTTAAGTAATTTTGGAGTTCGGATTCGCATTAATAAGTGCACTACAGGCTATCAGAACTACTAAAGCAATGATCATGAAATCACACATTCAACATTTAAAATAAGACTAAATCAATGCCATTTTGTCAGCAGAAAATTAAATTTTGAGTCGAAAGAAAATATTCGGTAACCTAATTTAAAGGAAAAAAATTAAATTTATAAATTACTTTTTTATCTAATGTTTTCCTGATATGTAAGCTGTTTGTGGTTCAGCTTGTTTCAGAACACGAGACACTGTAAATAAATGTATAATAAGTATGATCAGGGATCATGGACATGTCAAGAAAATAGACTACTATATGTGTATAGAACACGTAATTTTTGCAATGCGCTTGTTGAAAAAATATTACATACAACTTTATACGAATTTCGTGAGACTATTATTTTTTTCCTATATGCATTACTTACAGTCGTTTCAGTGCTCCAAGGTTCTTGAAAGCGCCCGCCGGTATCCTCTGTATCCTGTTGTTGTGCAGGAACCTGCAACAACACGTACATTTACAGAAAATGGCGTACACCACAATTTTGTTATTGCACATTTAAACATGTAAATCTTGACAAGATTTAATTCCAAAGTTTCTATTCTCCGTGTCAAGTGCCGATCAATAATGTTTACCTCTTCACTTCTGGATGAAACTTACTCACTACCTCCTCATTTATTGCATATGCTGCAATCTCTGTGTCACCTCTATAATGTTAGTCTCAGACGTTTTAACACGTGCCTCGCATACTGACCCCTCTTCTTGTCAGTGTTTTGGATATGTTCATTTCTTCTTCATCCCTGTGAAGAATCTACTTATTCTTCATTACTTTTTTTTTATTTTCCAATATCAGCTGTAGTAGCCCATAACTCGAAACTCATCGAGTCCTTCGTTTTTGGTCGCATACAGTGTTTTATTGACTTCCGTAGAAAGATGTGCTCCAAATGAACACTCTCAGAAATTTCTTTCTCAAATCAGGGTCTATTTTTGGGACAGGTAAACTTCTTTTCTAGTATTTCCGTCTTCGACTATATTGTTCTGCTCTTTATGTCAACCTTGCTTCCCGGTCCCGTATCACTCTGCTACCATTCTAGCAAAAATTGTCTGTTTCATTAAACATCAATAATGAAGTAACGTCACTCGTTATTTCCATTTCTGCTACTGCTTATTTCTTTCGTCTCTTGTTTAATCACTCCACATTCTGTACTTATTAGACAGCTCATTTTATTCAAGAGTGGCTGTAATTCTTCTACAAGTGTATTGTCGTTACTGAACCTTAATGTTAATATCCTTTCATTCTAAATATTAATCAAACTCTCAAGCATTTATTTTATTTCTGTAATTACTTCTTTGGTGTATAGTTTAGACTGTGGGGATGAAAAACTATATGTATGGCTTGTATTGTATCGAAACTACTTTCTTAGTTTTAGATCTTCCATCCTTATTTCGAAATTGGTTGATATTGTGTATTAAAAGTCTTCACTTATATTTTACCAGCTTTTTCTATTCTTTAGAATGTCTGTTATATTACACTGTTTTCCTTGTGTAACATTTATTGTACGTTGACATATCCTTGTTGACCGACTATCCAGTTGTCTAAGTTATTTTCAGAATACCATATACTACAACGGTTTTGGATATTTCTTTATAATCATCTTGTGGGTCGAATATTAATGTCAATATTTATTAAGTTTGTTATTATAACTGAAATGATCTTACCTGCTGAAAGGTTATTCGCGTGGTATCTGCGTCGTAGCTTCCTCCACGGAGATGTAAGTTGAGTGGTAATCCACTCCATACATTACATGTCTCAAATCGATGCAAATGTGTCCGCTCGGACACAGCTATTTTCTGTGTAATTAATTCTTTTCATGCTAATATACTACTACACCTAGACACATAACACAAACTCCATTTAAGCTCTGTCACGCTATATGCGAAATTTCCACTAATTAATTGATCTATAGCACTATGACAGGAATCTAGTCAGCCAAAGCATAAGGCCTATCACTTTTGTTCAATGAGTGGAGTATAGCTTTTGTATTGATCCCTTAATCCTAATTGAGAAGCGTATAATCTCATAAGTCAGAGAACTTGTGTTTCGTAGGAGGATCTACAGTTGCCTCTAACATCTACTGTTTACAGAAGTCCAACTAAGTGCATTTATTATGCGCACTTTTTTTCTTACTTCTGAGTGCAGTTTGTGTCTCTGCCCAACGAAAACTATAAACTAATTGTATACAATCTGTAATGCGCAAGAAATATGGTTATCAAGACACCAATATAGTAGGCAATGTACATACATATTATCTATGTTAATAGTATAAGTATCATGCACTGCAATAAAACATAGTATTTTCCCAGAACAGACTGTCGTACTTTCGCCGCGCAGGACGATCCTTAACATCAGACGACACACAATAATCCAATGATGACATGCCAGCGTGCTGGTGTCGAAATGGCGTGCTGAACCAGATACATTAAGCAGTCCGCATGGATAATCAGGTAATTATGGAAATCGAAACTTAACAAGGATGGATCATTGAAATTTTTACGAAACTTCGACTCTGTGGACGTTAGAGATATGAGTGGGGATAGCAATCGGATTTGTCCCTTTATAATCACTCATTTATCTATTGACGCTTAGGACTAGAGATACTGCGAAAAAATTGAATCTAGGTAGCGTAAGGGAGGTTTGAACCTCTTTTCCACGGAAAATCACAAAGTTGAACATTTCTGTAAAAAACACAGAAAAAAGCTATTGCCTAAGCGAAACTGAGTATCGCCTGTTTTACTTTTGTTTTGATATCAGTTTAACTACCGAACGGCTATCGATAGAAAGACAAATATTTAAAATGAGACATCACAAAATGTTTGCCGTTGAATTTACTTAATGGCCATGAAAAAATTAATACGGTGGTTTAAAATTAAGCAGCATTGAGTTAGACGTACATGTATTTCGACATAGATATCCTCCATTAATTCACTATGATTTTGATGACTGCTTTTACTTTCATTTGTTTATTTTCATTTATGTATCTTCTTCTGTAGTTTCTGACTGTTACTATACATATCTTAACAAATTGCACTCCTTGCGCCAACGTTGTAGCCTCTTCGGTTTTTACCTTCTACGCTTCCTCTAATACCACTACAGATACTGCCCAAAGTTTTCAAATATTTTGCATTTATTCCTTTCTTATAGCCAATGTTTACCACATTATCCTCCCTTTTCCGAATTTTCGGAGAACCCAACATTTTTAACAATACTTTTTTCTCTAGTTTCGATATCAAATGTGGCAACCATATCTTAAACTTTCGGTTCTATTCTTTTTTCTTCATACGACACCTAGATACAACGCCATCCTCTAGACAAATACACTCATAAATACTCTTCGTTTTTGGAGGTGAAAACACACACACACACACACACACACACAAAGAGAGATAGATAGAGAGAGAGAGAGAGAGAGAGAGAGAGAGAGAGAGAGAGAGAGAGAGCGAAGGAACTGAAATTGATAAAAGTAGAGCATAGCAGAAATGCCTAATTGGCCGAATTTAAAAGCTTTACCAGTGGAAACCTGATTGGAATAGATATTAGTGCCACAGGCATTGATAAACCCCCATAACGAAGATTTTCGGTGCTTGCTGCGGAAGATGGTCACCCAGCAAACCTGTTACTCAGGATTATCTTTGTCAAATTCTCTCATGCGTTTGATACGAGTAAACCTTTTCGAGAGGAATGGCCTCCTTCCTATCAAAGCGTACTTCGTAAGTCTTCCTTGCTTAGACGGTCGTACATAACATCGCTTCCAACGTAGCATAATTTATTTCATTTGTTTACTTCGTGTTCCAAAACGCGGTATTAACTATACTGATTATAAGTTTTCTAATATTTCTCATTACATTAATTTGGTTTGGTTACTCTCAGTCCCTATTGCGTGCCCCTAAGTCAATTCATCCCATAAAAGAACTCCTTCATTTTTCTTCCGTTTCACTTCCGTCTTTAGTTATGTCCTATTAACGTGTTACACGATGTCGCTCCGAAAGTTTTCATTTTTATGCTTCTCCAACGTATAGGCTGAACAATGTGGGACTAGACCGCCTCTGGACCTAACACTCTTTGTAGTCCCAATACTTCATTCCCGATCTTCTATTCCTATTTTCCCTCTTCGTTCTTCCGTATTGTGCTGTTGTGGCTTTCAGTCCAAGGACAGCTTTAGTACACCTCCCCATGGTGTTCTATCTTATGCATTTCGTATCTGAACAACAACTTCAACAAATATTCATTTCAAATTGGTTACTGTACTTGTGACTTGGTATCTCTCTGCGATTTTCATCCCCCGAATTGCCCTCCAATACCATACTAATTATTCCTTCATGTCTCATCATGTGTCATACCAATCTACATCTTCTTTTAGTCAAGATATTCCAAAAATTTCTCTGATTCCCAAGTGCTTTTAGAATTTCCTCGTAAGTTACGCTATCCACCTACGTAATATTCAGCATCCTTCTGTTGTACCGCATTTAAAACGCCTGTGTTATGTTATTGTCTGAAGTACTTGACCTCACTTGCTTACAAGGCTAGACTCCAGACAAATGTCTTCAGAAAATATTTCCTAAAACTTAAATTAATATTCGATGTTAACATTTTTTTTATTCATAAATGATTTTCTTCCCATAGTCTTTGTGTATTTTATATCTTCATTACTTCGGCCATAATAAGTTAATGTACTGCCTAAATATCAAAAGTTATCTATTTCTTTTAGTGTTAATATAATTTATTACCATATTATCAACCAACAGTTTCGAATGCTTTTTACATTTCATGTTTCAGTGTTTATGGATCATCTTCAGAAACTTGTAGTTGCGTCTGCAACCCGTATCGTCTACGTTGACGACAACACAGACAAGTTTCTGAAGATAATCCAGGAGGATTGAAACATGGAAATGTATAAAACCATTCGAAATGTTGGCAGATAATAAATTGTTTTAACTATCAGCAGTTTCTCTCCTAAATCGATTATGTCGACTATACCTTTACTGTCTTTTTCCCTCAGCGTCGCCTGATTTTCATAGACTACATTCCACTACCGTTGTTTGCTCTTGTCCATGTTCACCTCGTACCCTCCTTCCAGAACGCTGACAATGGCGTTCAGCTGGCTCTTTCAGGTCCTTTGTTGCCTCCGAAAGAACTGTGTCATCGACAAACCGCAGAGTTTTTATTTAGTTCCTCTCTCTGAAGTTGAATTTCCTTTCCAAATTTCTCCTTGCTTTCATGCACAGTTTTCTCAGAATACAGATAGAATAATATTGTTCAGACGGTACAACCCTGTCTTACTTCCTTCCCAACCACTTCATCCCTTTCATGTCCTTCGAATATAGCTCCTACCTGATTTCTGTGCTGGTTGTATATAGCTTTTCGTTCCCTATTTAAATACAGATTGTTGAATATTCGTACTGTATATTAGCCACATTTTATTACTGACTACACCTATTTTCACGACAATATCGAAGATGTTGCATCATCTTGGCTACACTACAGACAAAATCTGTTTTCAAATATCATATTCTCTACCCAATAATGCTACAACATACCGACGACTCAATTATTAGCGACACGTATTGTGCGTAAAACAGGTGTTCAGATCTCCAAAGTGATGGAAGTAAGTTTTCGTCTGGAATCACTGTATTACATTTCAGTATGAAACGTTTCATTTCATGGAACTGAAGACCCCTACAGAAAAACATCTGGGGAATGTGTAGCGTCCAGCACGCCATTTAGACACCCGCACTCTTAATTCTAAGATGCCACATGCTCTGCCATGCACACTTATTGCACTATCCACAGAAAACACCACAGACTCCGGACACCACAGCGGTTAGCCATCAGCAGCGCTCCCAACCATTCAGCAATAACCATATACAGGGTGTCTCACGAAAGACGCCTGCCAGGCGTCCGCGGATCGCACAGTACGGCTCCTGGCCGCCGCCGCCGCATCCGCCGGCCACGGCAGCGCCCGATTCTCGGACTCCATTGTGCCGCGGGCACATACACTGAGTTAAAGTCTAAAAAACATTGCCATCTGAGTAACCTAAGCTTACTTTTATTTACAGTAGATGTTCAAAATGATGTCACTCTATGGAAAGAGCGGCCTGACATCTCTTGAACACATTTGCGAACACTCGACGAATTTCGGCTGCCGAAATCTGGGAAATGACTAGTCGAATCTTTTTTCACGAAACAATAAATTCTAACAGGTATGTGAACAATATCCTGCATCCATTTTTGCAAGAACTTTCACCAAAAGGAAAGCTGTACGGTTGTTTCATGCGGGACAATGCAAGACCACACATTGCCAATGCTTCTATGGCAGCAATACAAAGTGTTTTTGCTGATAGGATGGTTGATTGGCCTCCTCGTTCTGCAGATCTAAATCCCTGTGACTTTTATCTTTGGGGAATGTTAAAAGACAAGGTGTATTCAAGCAATCCCCATACATTCGAAGAGCTGGAAGACAGGAGTCGACTAGTCATTTCCCAGATTTCGGCAGCCGAAATTCGTCGATTGTTCGCAAATGTTTTCAAGAGATGTCAGGCGCTCTTTCCATAGACGGACATCATTTTGAACATCTACTGTAAATAAAGGTAAGCTTATGTTATTAAGATGGCATTATTTTTTCAGACTTAGTGTATGCGCCTGCGGCACAATAGAGTCCGAGAATCGGGCGCTGCCATGGCCGGCAGATGCGGTGGCAGCGGCCGGGAACCGTACCGCGCCATCCACGGACGCCTGGCAGGCGTCTTTCATGAGACACCCTGTATTACCAAAAATTAAAAATTAAAAAAAAAATGATTTATCAGCAGAGCGCCCACCGCCTGCCGACCCCAGTATGTAGAGATAACAGTTCCCATGGCAACATGCACCACCAGAGCCTCTGCCTCCCATAGTTTGCTGCACGGTATGACATTTCGGAAGGTGCGCTTCTCAACGTATTACGGTTATGCGGCACTAGAGAATGTCGACGAACAACTGTCATTGTGACAGCATGTTTTGTCTGAGTTAAGTCAATGATTGTATGAGTGCGTGTTTTCGCGCCAATATCCATTAACAAAATCTTTTCGGGTTACAAGCCGCGTCATGAGGTTGTCTGCCCACGAGCTTTCGACAGAGATCTCCTCTGCCATTGTCAAGTGGATAACCGTCGAGGCCGCTGCTGTGCTTATATAGACGCGCCGCAGCCAGTGACGTCACTGGTGCCCAGTTCAAATGTTTCAAAAATGTTTGTGTAGTCGAGGGGACTTAAGTATTTCAAACGTGTACTTCGCTTCGCAGTTTCTCCGGATGAAATTGACGCATCGCGATGCAACGGACGCCATTCTTTTTGTGATTTTTCATCCTATCGATTGCTTAAGAAATAATATGAGGTATCCATTTAAACAAACATAAATATGTGTTGAAAATAATATTTCTTCGCGTTTTACAGTGTCTCATAGCACCTACTTTCATAAGCCCCTGCCGTACGTTCATGACCGTAAAAGTCGTTTTTCAATATCTAAAAAAATGTTCAAATGTTTGTCAAGCTTATGGGACTTAACTACGAGGTCATCAGTCCCTAAACTTACAAACTACTTATGAACTACTTACGAACTAGGACGGCACAAATATCCATGCCCGAGGGGTGATTCGAACCCCCGACCGTATTGGCCGTGCAGACCGTGACTGGAGCGCCTCAGTCTCCTCGGCCACCGCGGCCGGCATGCCCAGTTCATTGACCATAATGTATGGCAATGTTTTGGCAGCGCGTACGCCGCGCCCGCTTCAACTGTGCAATTACAGGTTCCCCTGCCGTACTAGTCTGCAAACCGCCGTCATTATTTAGGGTTTTTTCAGAAATTTTTGTCTCTGTTGCCTCGATTACTACGCTGTGCCAGAAGCTGTTCGTCCGTTTAACAATAGATGTCTCGTCGTAAGCAATTCGCCGAGGATCGGTATTTGCACGCCGCCAGCTACCATCACCCAGCACAGAAACAGGCTGTTCTGAAGACCTTGGTACAAAAAGCTGAAACCGTCTCAGATGCTCAAAACCTTACAAACGAACTTAGCCATTTATGTAAAGTTTTCAAGAATAACGGCTACAGAAAGAGATAAATATCTCAGGCAGTTTCACCCAAGTCACGTACTCAAAAGACATCAAGAAGATCGACTTTTTACCGTTTTGTTGCCCCACAACAATTAAAATTAGCCGGCTCGTGAAAATACTTAAAATCGACACAATTTTCAGGCTTCCGGCAAAGATCCCACAACTAATGAATTCGGTAAAAAGATTCTGTAGGTCTTAGAACACCAGGCATTTATAAAATTCCGTATGACTGTGGGCAGTTTTATGTCGGCCAGACCATTTTGTACTGTTGAACAGCGACGCATTGGACATAAAATGTGTTTTCGATTACGCTATCCAGAAAAGACAGCTGGGGCGGTACATGCTTTGGAAAACGGACACTGAATTGCTTTCGACGAGGCATTTGTTATTAAACCTACAATTTAATTAACGAGGCAATAGAGGTCAAAAGGTCTGGGAAACACCTTCAATAAAGTCGGTGGCTTGCAGCTTAGTATGCAATGGGATCCTGTAGTTTCAGAGTTGAAGCGGGCGCGGCGTACGCGCGACCAAAACATTGCCTTACATGTTCTAGTCACCAGTGACGTCAATGGCAGTGGCGCGGCTATATAAGCAACACAGTGGCCTCGAAATGACATTCATCCACTAAACAATGCAGAGGAAGTCTCTGTCGAAAGCTTGTGTACTGTAAACCACATGACGCGAATTGTAACCCGAGAAGATTTCATTAACTCAAAGCTTATTAATGAAAGATTGTAATTCATCTTGAGGCAACCGTAATTAGTGACGACATGTTTTCGCTCAACGTATTGTGTATGTACCGATATATTTTAGGTGCGCTATACGTCAACTAAAGTAGGAAATCTCTTGCAAAGGGTAAGCCTCCTTATGGTACAGTACTGTAATATTCTCCGCAAGAATACGACTTCTGAAGGTACAGTATTGTAGTATTGTGGATAGGGGTTTGTACATTAAGTCTTATGCCCGTTGTCTCCCACTATTGTACTTGAGATTACAGAAACAGGCGCTGTTTATAGCCTTACTACGAAGCTTGGCTTTTCTGTTCTTCTCACAGGATTAATGAGGAAAGAGGACATTCCTTTACTGAAGAAACAGAAAAAAATACCAATTTTGCCCGTCGTATTGGGAGAACCTGTCAGGAGATTATCGTGCATTTTCGAATAAGGCAGTTTAATGAACCTAAACATGTATGTTCCGTAGAACAGAACAGAATTTTTATTCGCATCTTGAACAGTTAGTTAAATCATTCCTAATTGCTATCTAGCACATAGCTTGTAATGACAAACGTAGTGCGAAAGGTAAGTGACTTACAAAACGGCGGAAAACTGCCCCCGATTACGACACAGACATGCCATGAATTGACCACTAATAAGAACCATGTGGGTCAAGATTGCCTGTCAAAGACACTCGCGTTATCGCGGTTTCAGCAATATTGTCACGTCAAGTAATTTTATATGGAGGCAGTGCCACAATTAAGCTTCATAACCTGTCAATCAACACAGAGATATTTAAACAAAATTACATTCAATGGCAAAGTTGAAAATCTGTGCTGAACCGGAATTCGAAACCAGACATCCCGCCTTGGACAAGCGGTCGCCATAACCTATTAGGCTATCAGGACACGAATCCTGTGCCCACAATCTCAATTTCCAGCACACTAAGATTGTAGCGTTGCCTGTCTATTATATACACTTACTTGTAGTACTGTCTCTATTCACGCAAGGGATAGGAAATATTAGTGCCTCCACACACAAATTTTCATTCGCTTTTAGGATGCATATATAAAGTTATAAATATGATGTCTGTTCTTGCGAACATGTCCGAAAGAACAGGAAACTTTCGTTGTCATTAACAGCCGCAAATTTGTAAAATAGAATAATTTAAACATCTCCTATGTTTCACGGCACTGAATTACGTTCAATGGTGAAATTGAAATTTTGTGCATTGCTGTAAAATGTTGAATGAACATGCTAGATGTTGAATATGAAAAACTAACTAACTCTTAACTAAAGATGTTTGAATCTCCTTGCTGCCGTTTAGTAAAAGTAAATTATAATATTACTGTGGGGGCAGTCAGTAATCTCAGTGTAAAATTACTTCCCCACATCTTCGGAGACGTGCAGTTTAAATCCCATTTTAGTTAAAAAAAGTTGAACTAAAAAAGAAAACAAAAGCATGAAAATAAAAGAGCCTACGAACACCGCTCTACTACTCAACATAACACCGCAAACACGTGCAGCAGATGTACAACAACAAACTTAGGGTATCCCAAAGAGAATCCAAGCCCAACAATATCCACAAACGCATTCCGTTTCTCTTCTTTTCAATTTACTTACAGTCGCTCGAGACTTCTCAGATCGCTAAATACCCCGGGTTCTAATTTTTCGATCTTGTTGAAATGCAGGTATCTGTAAGGACAGCCGGCATTAGCAAAGGCAGAACATCTGCGTTCTTGGCGACAGCGTGCAGTGCATATATCTGTGGGATGTGTGGACTCTGAGCGACCAAGACAGTGCTTTCTGCGGTATCACAATTAGTACCACCGAGAAGTCATACACTTACCGTTTTATCAAATCACATTCCTGTTAGTCCAAAAATTTTCCTTTGTGCTTCTTTTCCTCGTCTACTTCAAAATTGTACACAATTAGCGCTACACCTTTATCACAGTTTCAAAACAGCAGTCACAGGTTGTAAATAATATTTTATTATAAAAGAAATTTTTGCAACTTGCTGCTGCTCTATTTTGATATTCGTAATGAGGTTGTTGTTCAAACCGCTATAATGGTGTGGAGAGGTTTGTATCAGATTTCTTGATGATCATTCTGAAACTGAACATAATAGTCTAGCTTTCATAATTTATATTGACATCCTAATACTTTCACTGAACAATAATCGGCCAATACAGCTAAAATGGACGGCAATTAAAACACAAATATAATGTAGAGTTGTTGACGTTTAGCGCGTGAAGGAAACGAAAAATAAGTTGAGAAAGAGGCTACAAAAAGATTGAGATTTGATGATTTAAAGATATTAGATGCCAAAAAAGCTGAGGTAACAGAAATATTGAAATATTTAAATAGACCACTGGAAATAGTTTTCAGTTATAGGTAAACGAAATAAGGCTTCATTGAAGTGATAACCGAACAAAAGAAAGAATTCGTTAACATAAAAAAACCCTAAAGAATCCACTTAAAGAAGTGATCAATGTTTGTCCACCAAAGGAAAGTTGTTAACGGCGACAAAAGTAAAAACGGAAATGACTGAAGAATCTGAGAAATGTATTCTTCAAGAGAAGATATCGACTGATTTCAAATAGAAGACAAGAACGAAAGAGATACTTTCGTTTGTTTAGACTTTATATGAGAAAGTGACGTGATTATTTCAAAATTCATACAGAGTTTCAATATCGACGAACAGCGTCGTTTTGTTCCCTCACTACAAAAAATAAATAAATAAGTAAAATAAAATAAAAATTAAAATTAAAAGAAAATATTTTTAAGGCGGAATGATTCCTAATGATAAAAGGGAATGCAATTTAAATAAGGGGTCCTTATAATTTTACTTTCACTACTTGACGTAAAACTACGGTATCCGTATAGACTTCGTGAAAGCAGATAGTCATCACATTGAACAATGATTACAACTTGGAAACTGGACATGGTGCGCAATTAACCAATATTTACCCTGTTACATGGAAATAAAAAAGTTTTATTTCACTGATCTATTCATTATTCTTGTCCTTAAAAACTTTCCCCGAAGAGTTCTATTGTCCTACAATCATTTGATTCTTATAGCACAAGTAGCGTATGTTTCACCATAACTAGTCTGTTTAGAAGCCTCTGTTTCGTTTTTTTTGTTACTTACTCTCTAAATATAGACACTGACTGGTCGAAAATGGGTTCGGCAGTGTCAAATACTAACATAATTGTGACGTATAAAGTATAAAAATAAAGGAGCATAAAAATTTATTTGCATAGACAAAGAATAACATAAGAAGCATATAAGTACTCAATGTGATAAAAAGTATCCGGTTGAAAATGCCTGACATGATCGTGGCGCCTTCCATCGGAAATGCTGGAATTCAGTAGCTTTGATTACAGCTTCCACTCTCATAGGCATACGTTCAGTCAAGTGCTGGAAGGTTTCTTGTGGAATGGCAGCCCATTCTCCATGGAGTGCTGCTCTGAGGAGAGGTATCGATGAAGGTCGGTGAGGCCTCGCACGAAGTCGGCGTTCCGAAACGTCCCCGAAGTGTTATATAGGGTTCACATCAGGAGTCTGTGCAGGCCAGTCGATTACAGAGATGGTAATGTTCTATAAACACTCCTTCACAGGCCGTGCTTTATGAACAGGTGCTTGATCATGTTTTAACCCTTTAATGCATAGTGTAGCTGATCAGCTACATACCTTAGTTTTTCCATTATCTCTCAAACTGCTCAACATTTTACCACAAATTCATTTGTAGCTGCCTGTATACATAGTGTTACATATGCTAGTAGCTCGTCCTAAAGATTGCAGAGTGCCACTGAATCATTTCGACAGTTAGATGCATTGAGTTACTCATAACAAGTGCGTTTGTTTACATTACTATTCCCCATTTTCCATGTAAAAGTAGTGAATCACATACTACTGTTCCATTATGTTACTTTCTGGAAAGATGAGAGGCATAATAGTGACATTTACTACATCGGGTACATCATGGAAGCACTATATAGCTGACCAGCTATGAACTTTTTGTTGCTAGTAGTGCATAATAATTTTAAGGATTCTTTCAACGTTTTTCTCAGTGGAGATATATTAATCGTGGTAGTTTTTATAGCTTTAAATAAAAACTCATGCATTAAAGGGTTAAGATTCAATTGTCACCCCCAATGGGAACCAAGAAGGTACTTATTACATCAATGTAGGCGTGTACTGTGATAGTGACAAGCAAAACATCAAGTGGTGCAAGCCTCCTTCTTGGAAAACATGACCACACCATAACACCACCGCCTCACAATTTTACTGTTGGCACTACACACGCTGGCAGCTAACGTGCACCGAGCATTCGCTAAACCCACGCATTGCCATCGAATTGGCATATTGTGTACCGTGATTCGTCACTCCACACAACGTTTTCCCACTGTTCAGTAGTCCAATTTTTAAGCTCCTTATATCAAGCTAGGCGTCGTTTGGCACTGACCTGCGTGATGTGTGGTTTACGGGCTGCCGCTCGACAATTAAATCCAAGTTTTCTCACCTCCCGCCTAACTGTCACAGTACTTGGACTGCATCCTAATGCAGTTTGGAATTCCTGCGTGATGGTCTGGATAGATGCCTGCCTATTACACTGTACGACCCTCGTCAACTGTCGGCTGTCCCTGTCAGTCAACAGATGAGGTCGGCCTCTACGCTTTCATGCTGTACGTGTTCCTTCACGTTTCCACTTCACTGTCACGTGAAAAACAGTGCACCTAGGTCCATTTAGAACTGTGGAAATCTCGCATACAGACTTCTGACACAAATGACACCCAGTCACGTGAACACGTACAAAGTCCGTGAGTTCCACCGAGCACCCCATTCTGCTCCCTCACGATGTCTAATGACTACTGCGGTCACTGATATGGAGTACCTGGCAGTAGGGATGGGAGTGTGAGGCGCGGCGACTCGAGCGCACCGAGAATTTCTCGAGCTGCCGGCGCTCGAGCAGTTCTCGAGAAACTCGCAAGAAGTGGCGCTGTGATTATCATTTAAATATGAGCATCGGATTCGCCAAAACCAAAGTCACGGAGCTGGCAGTTCTTTACGGAGGATGGATAAGTCTCTTGAAAAGCTCCATAGGTATGGTAAGACATTTAAAATTACGCAATATATATATAGCAATCAAACAGAAACGTTCGAGGATACAGAAGTTCATTCTTATTTTAATATAAGTCAAACTAAATACCGAGCTATTAAGTATGTTATCCATTCAAACTGCATTGAAAGGAAATTCGGTAAAAAGGTTGGATAGTGCCTGAAACAGTCAGCCAGTATCGGAAAACTGTAATTTTTAATTTGTCTGCAATAACATGCAAAATGCATCAAAATTAACACTATCCAAACTTTTGCACGGTATGACAACCAACATTCAGTACTGTAGTTGTAAATTGTGGTGAGAAAGTACCAGAACCTCAAGCTGAAATAAGGACGGAAGCTTCGGTACCTAACGCTCGCTAATACTGTAAGCTCTGCCGAATTTTTTTCTACAATTAGTGAATGTATGCAAGGCGTTTTTGGATGTATCATGTTGTAGCACTTTTCTCTCATGTAAAAATGAAGTTCTTGTTTCGTGTAAGATACGTGTTTTAATAATAGTACTATGATTTTTGTCTTCTGCGTAACATTCTACTACTACTACTACTAATAATAATAATAATTCAGTTTCTTCCTTGCACGTACGGAAGACAAGCATTACGACTGTTCTGTCCCAATGCTTCCTTCTAGAGTAGTTTCGCTCAGCCCCCTACAGACCGCAGCACTTTCGACAACTCCTCGAGAGTACTCTAGAATTTCTCTAGATTTTGCCTTAGCGTCGCGCGTTTCTCGAGAGCGCTCATAGCCTATCCCTACCTGGCAGTAGGTGGGAGCACAATGCACCTAATATGAAAACGTATGTGTTTGGGAGTGTTCGGAAACTCTAGGTCAGAAAGTGGTTGTGTACCACTGATTCAGACAAAATAAACACGACATGTCGTATTAATTCACACTAGAGTTAGGCCCACGCAAACCCCTAAAGAGGAGACCGGGACAGTAGTAGATTCGCCTTAAATCAGACAGAAGGTGCTAATTGGAAATCCTTTAAAGACCAGCGGCTAAAAGTTGTTCGGAAGTTTTAATGTGTAGTATAGTATACGTGTAGAAATGAAATCATTGCGACAGGATAGAAAGAAAAGAAAAAAAAAGGTAGACTAGAAGAGAGAGCATAAGCTACAGTAAATAAACCAAGGAAGTATATAATTTATTTCTCAGACTTTAGATTTCTCCGTTGCTCACCATTATAGCGGTATTATCAGAACATAAAACAGTAAAACGAGGTGTCTGAAATGTGCGTTGTAACTGCCCTGAAAGGGCAACCGGACCTGAAACTAAGTTTCAGTGAAATGTAGACGCGAAGGCGTTGCGAGTTCGCGTAGAGTCCACACACCCCAGGGAACGTGAGCGGGAGACGCAGCGGTCTGCGCGTCGTACTTACAATCTCTCAAGCTTGGGTAAATTTGAAAATGTGTCTGCGTCTATGGCGACCAGGTCATTAAAATGGAGGTATCTGCAACAGACAGCGAACACTGTTAACTCGCGCTGGGGCGCATGCCAAGTCTCAGCTGCCGCTATGCGGAGAGAGCGCAGAGAACGGGCGAGCTACAAGTCTCCGATGATGGGATCGGCTCTGAAACGCTCCTCAGCCATCCCCGGTATGATGCTCAGCTGTAAGATTGCTAAGCATTACATGACTAGATATTAGTTTTAAAATATCACAATAGGAGTGGTACCTGAAAAGATACAAAAAATTTCAGACATATTATGTAAATATTATTACGTCAGTACATTACTATCGCAACTGCTGTCAGTTTCTGTAAATCAAACACAAACAAGAATTACGTACTGTTGTACTGGCACTGGCCTGCTGCACCTGGGAATAAACTGTCAGACATTATTAGTCTACATGTACAAGCATATGAGCAATTGGGCTAGCCCCTATCTATATTACTGAGAGAGTAAACCTGGGACACGGTTGCACAGCAATTATACGCCATCTAGCTACCAAGAAAAAAAATACTTTCAATAATTCGCGTAATTTAACATTTTTGAGAGCTGTCATATTCTGTTTTTCTTAAGAAAAGCCCAACGTCATAATACGAGTGTTACATTATTAGGAACTGAGTGTTCATCTTGGAACTGACAGTACTCAAATATTCTGACTTTTTTTCTTTGTTTTTGGCCAGTTATACAATTTGTATAGGTTATGCGACAGTCTTATGCAGTTGAAAATTAGTCTACTTGAGACCAGACGCGTTTCGCTTTTTTCTAAACCATCATCAGTGGTCAACTGTACAAGAAATGGCTTGTATTACATTAATTTTTTTTATTTTTTATTTTTTTATTATTTTTACTAAATTCGATCGGTAACAGTTCTCATGGAATAGGATTGTTTTGATTCTGAATAAAATGTATTAGTAGTGTTACTCACGAATTTTTATGTTGTCTTCTTCATGTGTGATTTGTAGGACATTACCACTTGCTGTCACTGTTAATATATTTCGTTTCTGTCAAAACAGGCGTCTGGTAGCAACTTTGTGTGTGAAGTTCACACTGTA
Organism: Locusta migratoria; assembly: GCA_026315105.1. Lineage (NCBI taxonomy): Eukaryota > Metazoa > Arthropoda > Insecta > Orthoptera > Acrididae > Locusta > Locusta migratoria. Next base: position 270,462,040 of record CM048747.1, read on the forward strand.
TTGTGTTTTTGTGTTTTTATAAATGTGATTTTTAGGTCTACTAGCAACTTATATATATATATATATATATATATATATATATATATATATATATATATATATATGTGTGTGTGTGTGTGTGTGTGTGTGTGTTTCTTTGTTTGTGTATATATGTTTGTGAGAAAGAGGGATTCTGATTTTCTGCAGGGGTATGTGTGTGGGCAGGGATTTGTTGTAGTTGTTTTATGTGGTCGTATTATGTGGTGGGTTTGAGGGTGGGGAAGGTTTGTCTTTGTCTACTATGTCTTTTATTAGTTTAAATAATGTTTGGTTGCTGATGTTTACTTGGTCGTTTAATATGTGATTCTTTTCTATTTATGCATTGGGAATTTGGAAATTCTCTTAGAGGGTCAGGAGGTGTTTATTATTGCTAAATCTATTTTAATGTCGCTTTCCATGGTGGTGGGATAGTGGTTTTCTTGTCTAAGATGTTCTGCAAATGTTGAATGGCTGTTTCCATATTTCCATGCTCGTTTGTGTTCTTTATATCGTGTTTAGAATGTCCTGCTGGCCTGTCCTAAGTATAGAGCATCAAATGTTACATTTGAGCTGGTAGATACCAGATTTTTGGCAGCGGTCCATGCTTTATGATTTTATTAGGCATTTCTGTAACGAGTTATGGCTTTGATATGCTATTTTGATTTCTTGTTTATTGAGGATGTTTCCAATTCTGAGTGTCGGTTTATTTCCATAAGTACTACTGCTATTCCATGAGAACTGTTACCGATCGAATTTAGTAAAAATCCAAAAATTAATGTAATACAAACCGTTTCTTGTACAGTTGACCATTGATGATGCTTCAGAATAAAGCTAAATGCGTCTGGTCTAGACTAATTTTCAGTTGCATAAGACGGTCCCATAACCTATACAAATTCTAACTTTCTACATCCATGACTCGAAAACTGAGACGGTGAGTCAGTAAATAAGTTGCAAATTGAGGTAGACACGCCAGTACTGAGTTTACAGGCCTGAAAACTGCTTCACTTTTCAGCTGATTCCACCTGTAACTTTGAACACTCATCCCATCGCTGTAGAAGCCTTTAAAAGCCTGGAGCTTCGAATTTTTGTGGCAGCGTTTGCATCCTATAAGTGTCGCTCTTGAGCTGTAACTTTATATGGTTTCGTAAACTGCTGCAACCCCCAAGACGGGTGTGTCACTGTGATACAGAAATACCACTACACCGCGCAGAACTGGCGTGTCTCGCCGATATCCCCTCGAAATGGAAAAAAAAAATGTTTATTGCTTGCATACATTATCTTGTTCATGCGGTCAAACTCATTTATTTGCCATGGCATTTTAGTTGGCTCGCGAATCCTTGGGCCGCACGGGAATGGCTGTGCGGTCTAACGCATCTTGCTATCCATTACGCGACCGCTCCCCGCATCCAGTATGGCGATGACGAATACACGCTTCCAATGTGCGTTCACTGTGATGTCGCCAAACACGGACGCGACTATCATGATGCTGTAAACAGAACCGTGCACCCACGTTCGTCGTTGCGTACACCATCGCAGGCGCTCTTGTCTGTGATGCAGCGTCAAAGGTAACCGCAGCCGTGGTCTCCGAGCTGATAGTAAATGCTGCTGCAAACGTCGTCGAACTGGTTGTGCAGATGGTTGTTGTCTTGAAAACGTCCCCATCTGTTGACTCAGAGATCGAGACGTGGCTGCACGATCCGTTACAGCCATACGGATAAGATGCCTGTCATCTCGACTGCTAGTGATTCGAGGCCATTGGGACCCAGCACGGCGTTCCGTATTGCCCTCCTGAACCGATCGATTCCATATTCTGGTAAAAGTCATTGATTCGTGAACAACGCGAGCAGCAATGTCGCGATACGATAAACCGCAATCGCGATAGGCTACAATCCGACCTTTATCAAAGTCGGAAACGTGATGGTGCGCATTTCTCCTCCTTGGTATTACAAAAACGTTTCACCAGGCAATGCCGGTCAACTGCTGTTTGTGTATAAGAAATCGGTTGGAAACTTTCCTCATGTCAGCATGTTGTAGGTGTCGCCACCGGCCCCAGCTTTGTGTGAATGCTCTGAAAATATAATCATTTGCATATCACAGCATCTTCCTGTCAGTAAAATTCGCGTCTGTAACACATCATTGTCGTGGTGAAGCAATTTTAATGGCCAGAGTGTACTTTTTATTAAATTTTCCTCACTCGAGTGAGTCTGGTTCTGTTATGCCGCTTTGCGATCTCTAGACCATTGAAGTATATTTAAATTATATACCCACCGTAACTTATAAACCTCCCAGGCACGCAACAAACAGTATGCACATAATATCATAATAGAGTCAGCAGCAGTTATATAGTTATCAGCTGACAATCACACATCGCTACTAAATCCGTAATTCAGATTTTTTTCTGTTCATTTAGATAGAAGGTAGGGTTACACATTTACGCAAATACGAGGCACATGGTAGTGCTGACGCTGTGACATTGTAATCCCGACGTCGGTGAGATCAAAGCGAAAAATCTCTTTGAATTGATCAGTTGCGATTCAGTGAGTAATTTTTTTTATCGAGATGAACCGACATTATAGATGGCCATGGCAGACAATGCAGGATTTGACGGCCGACAAAAAAGAAAAAATATTATCTTTTCATGCAATTGTTCGAAATAAATATACAGCGAGAGGACGATAACAAAGGAGAGAATACTAGCTGGCAGTACGAATGCAGGCTGACGTGAAACTTTAATTAGTTTCTCGTGACGTTTTAATTGTATTTCAAAGACCCCCTGCTGTTTCTGAGCCGCTACCTGAACCCTCGGTTGTTTTTTTCGGTTCGCAGCGCTACCTTTGTCGAAGCGGTGGGGCCCGCCGGTGCGAAAGCCTGCGCACAGCTGTTAACAAGTAGCGAGAGGGGGTGTGGCAGTGCGTAATTAGTCTAATTTGGCTGCGCGCGCATCCGGCACCGCTGCCGCCACCCGAGCTGCTCTGTCAGGGGGGTTCGGGTGCCTCGGGGCGCAGCTGCGAACACTGTGCGACAGGCTGCAGCAGCAAGACGAAATTCCCCAAGTACGCTCCGACAGCACAGCCGTCAGCCGGGGAACGGCACTTAATCCACTGCCCTATGTACTCGTACACAGAAGCATTTAGGTGTGCTAGAACACATATCGAAAAGAGTGTTGCATTATCACCATTCTAGGGGTTCATCCTAATTCACGTAAAAATGGAACAGAGATATACATCATTGATGTAATTGACGGTAAGTCATCGAGTAAAACAGAAGTAATATCTGGCGTTCCACAGGGAAGCGTTGTAGGTCCCCTCCTCTTCCTTGTGTTTATAAACGATTTAGGAGACAATCTGAACAGCTCCCTTAGACTGCTCGTGGATGATGCTGTCGTTTATCGGTTAGTGAAGTCAGCAGAGGATCAAAACCAACTGCAAAGCGATTTAGACAAAATTTCTACATGATGCGAAAATTGGCAATTGACACTAAATAAAGAAAAGTGTGAAGTAATACACATGACCACCGAAAGAAATCCGCTGAACTTCAAATACGCGATAAATCAGTCAAACCTTCTACATCTACATCTACATGGGATACTCTGCAAATCACATTTAACTGCCTGGCAGAGGATTCATCGAACCACAATTATACTATTTATCTCCCATTCCATTCTCTAATAGCGCGCGGGAAGAAAGAACACCTGAATCTCTCTGTTCGAGCTCTGATTTCTCGTATTTTGTTCTGATGATCATTTCTACCTATGTAAGTGGGAGTCAACAATATATTTTCGCATTCGAAGGAGAATTTTGGCGATTGGAGTTTCGCAAGTAGCCCACGCCGCAGCGATAAACGCCGATGTTGTAATGATTCCCATCCCAGATCCTGTATCATTTCCGTAACGCTGTCTCCCCTGTATCGTGACAATACGAAACGAGCTGCCCTTCTTTGGACCATTTCGATGTCCTCCGTCAAACCCAACTGCTAAGGATCCTACACTGGGCTGCAATACTCCAAAAATGGACGTACAAGCGTAGTGGATGCAGTTTCTTTTGTAGTTCTGTTGCATGTTTTAAGGGTTCTGGCAATAAAACGCAGTCTCTGGTTCGCCTTTCCCACGATATTATCTACGTGTTCTTTCCAATTTAAGTCTGAAGTAACAGTAATTCCTAGGTATTTTGTGGAGTTTACGGCCTTCACATTTGATTGATTTATCTTGTAAACATAGTTTAACGGATTTCTTTTTGTACTCATGTGGACGACTTCACACTTCTCATTATTTAGAGTCAATTGCCAATTTTTACACCATACTGATATCTTATTCAGATCGTTCTGCAGTTGGTTTTGATCTTCAGATGATTTTACTAGACGGTAAATGACGGCATCATCTGCAAACAACCTAAGAGAGCTACTTAGATTTTGCCCTACATTTTTTATGTAAATAAGGAACAGCAGAGGACTACCCAGTGGAACGCCCGATATCATCTTTGTTTCAGTCGATGCCTTACCATCGATTACTACGAACTGTGTCCTCTCTGACAAGAAATCCCCTATCCAATCTCAAATTTGGGGCTATATACCATAACCACGCAATTTGATTAAAAGCCGTTTGTGAGGTACGATGTCGAAAGCTTTCTGAAAATATAGAAATACGGAATCGATTTGCGAAACTTTGTCGATAGCACCCATCACTTCGTGTGAATAAAGAGCTAGTTGTGTTTCACATGAACGATATTTTCTAAATCCTTGTTGACCTTGGGCCAATAGATCGTTCTGTTCGAGATAATTCATAATATTTGAATACAGGATATGTTCCAAAACCCTGCTGCAAATTGACGTCAATGATATAGGCCTGTAGTTTAGTGGGTTACTCCTACTGCCTTTCTTGAATAAAGGTGTGACCTGGGCAACTTCACAATCTTTTGGTACAGATCCTTCTATGAGAGAGCGGTTGTATATGACTGTTAAGTAAGGAGCTATCGCTTCAGCATAATCAGATAGAAATCTAATGGGTATACAATCCGGACCAGAAGACTTGTTCTTGTTAAGTGATTTTAGTTGCTGCACTACTCCGATGATATCAACTTCTACGTTACTCATTACGGCATCTGTTCGTAATTCGAAATCTGGAATATTGGTTTCGTCTTCTTTGGAGAATGAGTTTCTAAAAGCTATGTTTAGTATCTCTGCTTTAGTAGCGCTGTCATTGGCAGGATCGCCATTACTATCACGTAGTGAAGGTATTGTTTGTGATTTGCCCCGAGTATATTTAACATAACAAATTTCGAGAAAGAGTTTCGTTGTGATAAATATTGTAGGCATCTCGCATTGAAATCCTCGCTAAATATCGAGCTTCTGAGTACGATCGCCAATCCTGGGGATTTTGTGTTCGTTTAAATTTAGTATGCCTTTCCCTTTGCTTTTGCAACAGTGTCCTGACCTGTTTTGTGTACCAAGGGGGATCGTTCTTTGAATTTGAGCCACATCTGGTCTACACCTACGTGTTAGAAACGAGTGGAAGCTGTCTTTCAAGAAGTAATGTTTTTTGTTTCTATCTGCTTTCCTGAACAAATATGCTTTGCGTTTAATTTTGGTAACTTTGGGACTTTCGATATTCAATTTCGCTATGACAGCTCTGTGTTCACTAATACCTGTATCCGTTTCGATGCTCGTTATGAGCTCAGGATTATTTGTTGCTAAGAGATCAAGTGTGTTTTCACATCCATTTACAATTCTAGTTGGCTGATGAACTAATTGTTCGAAGTAATTCTCAGAGAATGCGTTTAGTACAATTTCTGACGATGTTTTATGCCTACCTGCTGATTTGACCTTAAGGTTGTAAATTGTACCAAACACCTAGGAGTTACAGTTTCGAACAACTTAGACTGGAGAGAACACATAGAAAATATTTTGGGGAGAGCGAACCAAACGTTAAGTTTCATTGGCAGAATGCACCAGCTCCTCCAAAAAGACTGCCTGCATTACACTTGTGCGTCCTCTCCTGGAGTACTGTTGCTCCTTGTGGGACCCTCACCAGGTGGGACTGACGGAAGACATTGAGAAGGTTCAGAGAAGGGCAGCTCGTTGTGTTTTATCATGTTACGGGGGGAAAGCATCACGGTAATGTTGCACGAATTGGGGTGGAAATCATTAGAAGAAAGACAATATTCATTGCGGAATGATCTGTTTGCGAAGTTTCAATCATCGACTTTTTCTTCTGAATCTGAAAATATGTTGCAAGCACCCACCTACTTAGGGAAACATGACCATCGCAATAAAATAAGAGAAATCAGATCGAAAACGGAATGATTTAGATGTTCTTTCTTCTCGCGCGCTATTATAGAATGGAGCGGTAGAGAAAAGTTATGAAAGTGGTTAATGAACCCTCTGCCAGGCACTTAAATGAGATTTGCAGAGTATCGATGTAGATGTAGACGTCAGGTTTTTCAGACGAATGGAAAAACTGGTGGAATCCGACCTTGGAGAAGATCAGTTTGGATTTAGGAGAAATTCTGGAACACAGTGATGACTGGAATACTCTTTTTTCGATTCTGATGGTAGCAGGGGTAAAATATAGGGTTATAACCAACTTGTACAAAAATCAGACAGCAATTATTAGAGTCTGAGGTCATTAAAAGGTCACAGTGGTTGGGAAGGGAGTAAGACAGGGTTGTAGACTTTCCCCAATGTTGTTCAATCTATACATCGAGCAAGCTGTGAAAGAATGCAAGGAGATATTTGGAGAAGGAATTAAAGTTCAGGTTGAAGAAGTAAAAACATTGCGTTTTGCCAACGACATAGTAATTCTGTCAGAGACAGCAAACGACCTGGTAGAGCGGTGGAATGGAATGGACAGTGCGTTGAATGGTGTATATGAGATGAACATTAACAAGAGCAACACAAGGGTAATGGAGTGCAGTCTAAGAAAATCAGGTGATGCCGAGGGAATTAGATTAGGTAACGAAACAGTAAGAGTGGTAGATGAATTTTGTTACTTGGTCAGGAAAATAACACACGATGGTCACAGTACAAAGGATATAAAATTCCAATTTGGAACGGGAAGAAAAGCATCTTTCAAAAAGAGAAATTTGTTAACATCCAATATTAACCATAAGGAAGTCCTGACCTAAGGCATTTGTGTGAGGTGTTGCCTTGTATGGGAGTGAAACATGGACGTTAAACAATGCAGACAGGAAGAGGATAAAGGCCTTTGAAATGTGCTGTTACAGAAGAATGCTGAAGATTATGTTCGTGCATCGCGTAACTAATGAGGAGGTACTGAACAGAATTGGGAAGAAAAGGAATTTCTGGCATACCTTGAGTAAAAGAAGAGATCGATTGATAGGACACAGTCTTAGACGTGAAGGAATCGTGAATTTAGCATTGGAGGGAAGTGTGTGGGCTAAAAATCGTAGAGGGAGACCGAGGGACGAATACAGTAAGCAGATTCAAAAGGATGTAGGTTGCCGTTCGTATTCTCAGTGGAAGAGATTTTCACAGGACAGGGTAGCGTGGAGAACTGCATCAAACCAGATGTCTATGTATCGTTACGTTCCTGGAACAGGTATCAGGAAAACATTTGGTAGATTACCAATTAAAGTCGTAAAATCCGGAGAAACTGAAAGAAAAATCATGTTTTGAATGCACTCTCGATTAAAGCTGAAAGAATGACATATTTCGCAGATCACCTTATATTTGGCAAATATATGTATTTTCTCACGGAGAAGACCGTATGGTGCATGGCGCGGCTACCTTGGAAGAAGCTTCGACATTGTTTGACCGATAGACTAACAACTGTGACCACACCCATTTGAACCTGCTTACGGCGTTATCTCTTTGTCTCCCTCTGACACTTTTATACGTCACACCTGTGTCCAATACTGACAGAGTCAATAGAATTTCTCAGTCAAATTATGCTGCAAACTTGTTTCTCTCTCGCACCATTGAATACATCTCTATTAGTTATTATATCTAGTCTTGTATGCGCAAGCATTGTTCTGTAGTCAAACATTTCCAATGTTTTTATTCTCATCTTATGTGAACTATTTGAATACCACGTATCACATCCGTACAAGTCAACAATCGGCACAAATGCCTAATGAGACACTTCGTAACACTTCTCTCTTCATCCGAAACGTTTCTCTTGCCATGAAACGTTTTACATCGTGTCTATTACGACCATTTGATTCTGCACTACCCAAATAGCAAAACCAATTTACTACTATTTTAGTGTCCAATTCTAATCTCATTCTCTCAGCATCACTTCACTACAGTCCATTATCTTTCTTTTTCTTTTATTGATCTTCATCTTACATACTCCTTTAGAGACTCCGTCAATTCTGTGCCATGCTGTATCTGACAGATTTACAGTGTCATTGGGAAACTTCAAAATTTTTATTTCTCTTCCTGAATTTTAACTCCTTCTCCTAGTTTTCCTTTGGTTTCCTGTAGTGCTTGGCCTGTATACACAAAAACAACATTGAGCATAGAAAACCTTCTCTCACTGCCTCCTCAACCACTGCTTTCGTTTCACGCCCTTTAACTCTTATAACTGCCTTCTACTTCCTGTACAAGTTGTACGTAACCTTCAGCATCCTGTACTTTATGCCCCATCTTTGCTTTTTTCCTCCTTTTTCCGCTGTTACAGTAACAAAAGTTTTACGTGATAATATCCGCCTTTTGTGACTGTAATAAAAGTCCAATTAAGGCCACACACGACCCGCTTTGTTTCAAAGCATTTTCAGTGGTCAGTTTTTATTGTGTCCTGTTCCTCAGTCTTCCAACTTGGATGGTGAACGTTTTACACCGCACTTGCACTGGTTCTCAATGTTCATGTTATTTCCTCTGTGGAACGAGCCGACAGCTCGCTATTTCGTGCATTTTGTTTCGACGCAACTCGTCATCTCGTGTACTTTGTTTCGATGCGTCGAAACAAAATACCGGAAATGGCGAGTTGCTGGCTGTTTTCACAGCAAAAACACAGTAACATCAACATTCAGTGCCAGTACAACTGCAGTGTAAAACCTTTACGACATATGTTCGAAGAATTAGGGATAGGACATAATAGAAACCCACTTAAGATGCTTTTAAATAAAACGAAACGCTTCTGCTCTTAATTAGGCTTTTATTACCGTCGCAAGGCGGAAAATATCCTGTATAACGTGCAGTTGACCCATCCTCCTTATAGAATTTCAATTAAGCTTACAAAAGCTGTAGATGTTGTTTTCCATTTGTGTAACGTTTCGTCTAAGATTTAATTTCAGTTTTGTCTCGCGTGTTCCTATGCAGAGTTTATCAGAAAGCATCATCCAATATGTCACTTCTACATTTCTGAAAGGAATAAACGTTTACAGTGAATTTGTTTGGTGATTAACGGAAAATTCAAAATGTTTTTTGTTTCATACCTTTTCATAGGTGTTCAGTATGCAGCGTTTGAATTGTACGGCGTATGCCAATGCGATATTCAGATTGCTCCCTACAGCGAGCATGTCTTGAGTTACAGCTACCACAACTTCTGTTATGCGATGCCTCGGTTCACTCAGTGCTGTTGGTAACGAATCCACATAAAAAGCACCACTAGAAATAATCACGTACTTAGGTCTGGTAACCTTGGCAAAAACAGAAGGGATGCGCAACGATTTTATTTACCATCAAGGGCCTTCTTCCATTCCTTGAAACACACTGTTCACTCCTTTGTGGAGTTCAGAAACCAATGCTACACCAAAGATGATGAATAATCTGGAAATCTAGTAACGTTTCTTGTCAGTATTCCTCAAGCTGAATTCCATACTTCTTTCAGAAATTCAACAATAGCAAAAATACTAGCATAGCTTTACTAATTACTAATAAACATGGTGGCTATTGATGGTAATTATCAATAGAAATGATGACAGAGACAAAATAGAAACGCAATACAATAAAATACTGGACATATTAGAATAGCTGCTGTTAAAGAAGACGAAAAAAGCAGGCATCAGTATCATAGTCCTCAGGACCATCAAGAGCTACGAATAAATACCGAAATAGTGAAACACTTAGCGTGCAAATGCAGATAAAGACTATGAAACTGTGATTTTCAAAAAGAAATTCATATCGGTATGTCTTTCGACCTAAGACTTGTGAAAGTCTACAAGGTTTTACTGAGAAGAAAAGTGTTCCTGATAGTATAAACTGCACCACAAACATGATTATATATGCCAGTTGTGTAAAGTTTCTTTCAATTATTGAATTTACAGTGACACTTGTTTCTCTTAATTATAACAGAAATTAGAGAAAAAAACATTTTAATTACATTCCTAAAAAATCCATAATTTTTTTACTACGTATATTCGTCACTTTTCCCTGTTAATCAACAGACACTTCACCGCTCTTATACGAACTTTATCAGAATAAAAACACACACATACACACACACACACACAAATTAAATTAATTGAGTTTTGAATGGTTGCAGGGACTCAATAATTGAATGTAACTGCATCGAGAGATTTGCATCAAACATTTAGCAACTGCCGTGTGGCGTGAGCGCTACACCACAGACATATATTACTAGACTGGTAGTCATTCTTCTGCGACTCTGCGGTCGAGGGTTCGAATGCCCCCTCGGTCATGGATGTTTGTGCCGCCTTTAGTACATGCTAGTTAATATGTAGTTTGTAGGTTTAGGGACTGATGACTCCGTAGTTAAGTCCCATAAGCTCTATGAACAATTGAACATTTCTGTGACTGAAGCATAACGCTGCCATCTTGCTTCACCTGAGATCAAAAAGTTTCCGTAAGGCGCTACTATCAGCTGTCACGAAAATTAACTTTGTAAGCTTTATCAGTTGGTTTCAACATGCTTAGACTGTTGTTATCGGAAAACTACTCAAAAGAATACATATACGTGTTACGACAAACAGCACATTTGTAACGGTCATACTATTGAAAGGAAAGCCGATATTGATCGAAACTAGTAGCAGATAAATAAAAAAAGTAATTTAACGCAACTAATTACTGTATTTTTTAAGCAGACCGTAGGTTTCGTAAGAAAACTCAAAATAATAAAGATGCGTGTTATCTACGACAAGTAGCTCTTTTATAATAACGACAGTACTGAAATAAATGCCGAAATTTAATAAAATTGGCAAGAGATTAATAAAATCAGCGAATGAATACTACTTATTACTCTAAATATCTTCCTTTTTCTGTACGAAAAATTACAGCCATATACAACACACGAATTGACCATTATGTCAAAACTGTAAAGACAGCAACGTCAGTTTCAAAAACGTGAAACTTTCCCAAAGGCTGCCCGCCCAGGAAATACTACTCAAACCTGCCTGAGTGCGTCTCAGATAAAGAAAAAAAATACATTCTGGGCAGTCGAGAAGCCGAGCCATTCAAGATTGAAGTTTTGTGGAAGGAGGCATGGGAAAAGAACACCAGCATATTTTGCCGTGGTCTCGAAGAGCTTACATTCATCATACCAAACTTCCAACATTCTAGAAGAACCTGGTGTGCACTCAACAGGATCCGATGTGGATATGGAAGAAGTAAGTACTTTACGGTCAAATTTGGACTGTCAGACTTCGTGTTGAAGAATGTACCAATATAACGTTTGGTGGACGCTGGAACAACATAATCAACGCCTCACCAACACTCGAATGGATAGACTCCTTAGATATCAGTTTGTCATATACATTTTTACCAAAAGTCTTGTACATTCCTTTTGTAATAAATAAATATTTATTTTGTGTTTAGTAACTATCTCTGTAAATTGCATCTATATTTCCATACGATTAATAAATACATAATTCTGTGTTTTTACGACTGTTTTCTGTATTTACACACACGACTGCACACACGTTTATAGTATAGAAATATGGCGACGAGACTTCAGTGACACCAGTGATACTGTATACGGTACTGCCAGTCTAGTAATATACACTCTTGGCTATTAAAATTGCTACACCACGCGAAGATGACGTGCCACAGATGCGAAATTTAACCGAGAGGAAGAAGACGCTGTGATATGCAATTGATTAGCTTTTCAGGGCATTCACACAAGGTTGGCGCCGGTAGCGACACCTACAACGTGCTGACATGAGGAAAGTTTCCAACCGATTTATCATACACAAACAGCAGTTGACCGGCGTTGCCTGGTGAAACGTAGTTGTTACTCTTCGTGTGAGGAGGGGACATGCGTATCATCACGTTTCCGACTTTGATAAAGGACGGATTGTAGCCTATCGCAGTTGCGGTTTATCGTATCGCGACATTGCTGCTCGCGCTGGTCGCGATCCAATGACTGTTAGCAGAATACGGAATCGGTGGGTTCAGAACGGCAATACGGAACGCCGTGTTGGATCCCAACGGCCTCGTATCACTAGCAGTCGAGATGTCAGGCATCTTATCCGCATGGCTGTAACGGATCGTGCAGCCACGTCTCGATCCCTGAGTCAACAGATGGGGACTTTTGCAAGACAACAACTTCTGCACGAACGGTTTGACGACATTTGCAACAGCATGGACTATCAGCTCGGAGACCATGGCTGCGGTGACCGTTGGCGCTGCATCACAGATATACAGGAGCGCCTGCGATGGTGTAGGCAACGACGAATCTGGGTGCACGAATGGCAAAACGTCATTTTTTCGGATGAATCCAGGTTCTGTTTACAGCATTTCTATTTGGCGTCATCGTGGTGAACGCACATTGAAAGCGTGTATTCGTCATCGCCATATTGGCGTAACACCCAACGTGATGGTATGGGGTACCATTGCTTACACATCTCAGTCACCTCTTGTTTGCATCGACGGCACTTTGAACAGTGGCCGTTACATTTCAGATTTCGACCCGCGGCTCTACCCTTCATTCGATCCCTGCGAAACCCCACATTTCAGCAGGATAATGCACAACCGCATGTTGCAGGTCCTGTACGGGCGTTTCTGGACACAGAAAATGTTCGACTGCTGCCCTGGCCAGCACATTCTCCAGATCTCTCACCAACTGAAAACGTGTGGTTAATGGTGGCCGAGCAACTGGCTCCTCACAATATGCCAGTCACTACTCTTGATGAACTGCGGTATCGTGTTGAAGCTGCATGGGCATATGTACCTGTACACGCCATGCAAGCTCTTTTTCACTCAATTCCCAAGCGTATCAAGGCCGTTTTTACGGTCAGAGTTACTGATTTGTCTGCATGTATGCACCAAAACTACATGAAAATGTAGTCAAATGTCAGTTCTAGTATAATATATTTGTCCAATGAATACCCGTTTATCAACTGTATTTCTTCTTGGTGTATCAATTTTAATGGTCAGTAGTGTAGATGGAGTGAAATCCACGCTGCACTGCCCTCCTGCGCCTCTGCTGCGTGAAGTGTGAGCTGACCTGCGGAGGCCCAGCTCCTATTCTCTTCCTCTGCTCCGCCTGTGCTTTGTCAAGTGTGTGCCGGACATAAGACTGTGCTGTTTTTAATGTCAGAGGAAAATAACGGATATGTTGTTTTTATTGATCCTCCCAGACGAACACAAGAGGCTGTATCCGGAGTCCTTGGTGGACTATTGATTTATGACTGTTTGAAGGAGGCCTGTAGCGGCAGGTCCCTGCGGAGGCCAGCGCCCCTGGGATGATACCGGTTGATAAATTACGGCCGAGCAAAACGCGGCGCTCGCCAGCGCGGATTACCGCGCCGACAGACAACTTTGCCGCTGCCCCTCCCCTGCCACGCCCCCTCCCCTGCCACGCCCCTTTCCTCCCCTCCACCACCCCCTCAGGCTGCAGACAGCAATAATTCGGGGCTGTTTTGCAGCGCGCGGCCCGGCGACAGCTGGCGGTACACAGGCGTAGTCGCAGCCGCAGCATCAGCCACTGTAGCGGCGCCGGATCGGGTGGCAGCCGACAGAACCGCCTTTTTCTGGGAGCGCTGACAGCTCAGCGGTCCTCGTAACCCTTCTGTTTGTAGTAAACTAGCAGGTTGTGAAGAACACTCATCAACAAAAGTGTTGCGTTGTCCTTTCATTTGGAAATTTATCGCACGGATAACAACCGTTCTAAAATGTTCAAATGTTTGTATAGCTTATGGGACTTAACTACAGGGTCATCAGTCCCTAAACTTACAAACTACTTATGAACTAACTAATACTAAGGACGGCACAAATATCCATGCCAAAGGGGGGATTCGAACCCCCGACCGTAGTGGCCGCGCAGACCGTGACTGAAGCGCCTCAGTCCCCTCGGCCACCGCGGCCGGCACAACCGTTCTATGCGACACAAGAGTAAATATTCATTTAACCCAGATAGTGACGATTGATTTAAACCTAAGGAAATCCTTTCTGAAGGCATTTGTGTGGAGTGTTGCCTTGTATGGGAGTGAAACATTGACCATAAACAGTGCGGACAGGAAGAGGATAGAGGCTTTTGAAATGTGGTGCTACAGAAGAATGCTGTAGATTAGGTGGGTGGATCGCGTAACTAACGAGAAGGTACTGAATGGAATTGGGGAGAAAAGGAATTTATCGCATATCTTCACTAAAAGAAGGGATCGATTGGTAGGACACATTCTTAGACATGAAGGATTTGTGAATTTAGCGTTGGAGGAAAGTGTGTGGGGTGAAAACCGCAGAAGAAGACTAAGAGATGGATACAGTAAGCAGATTCAGACAGATGTAGGTTGCCGTTCTTATGTGGAGTTGAAGAGGCTTGCTGAGGATAGGGTATTGTGGAGAGCTGCATCAAACCAGTCTCCGGACAGAAGACCAGAACAACAACAACAGTGCGAAATTATTTTTTGTTTAATTTTTTTCTCAGAAGCTATTAATTACTTTCATATGACTGCACAAGATCGTTATAAGTGATTTTTTTCACAATCACGCCATTAGTTTTGCAATACTGCCCTTCTTTCTCGAATGACGTCAAAATGAATGTTTTATAATTTTAATCTCATGGACCATTATTACTAAAACAACATTTAAGATGAAATAGATTTAAGTGTCTCAAAAATTGAAGAATGTTCAAGAAATATAAACCCAACTACGAGGAAGTCTCCAGTATCTTCTGTAGGAACTTCAACTTTGCAGCTGTACCCAACCACTTTGCAACCGGCAACACAAGCTAAAATTTATATGCAATGGGAGCAGGCGATTCAAAGAAATAAAATATGACACTGTACACGAATTCTTACAGGCAAGAATAAAAAAGTAAGCTGCCGTCCTCGTCGTTCTGGAAGGACGTCATGGGCAATAATAAAAGTGCAGAAACAGTAGTGCCTGCCTCAGAAACCACAGTACGTGATAAAACGTCTCATTGCAGTAGACAACACTTTTTACTATTATTTTAATATATATATATATAATTATTTTGGCGACCCCCACTCTTTTCCCGAATCGTAACACTACTACGTGTTGCTGGTAGAACTTCCGGGTTATAAGGTTGTGGTCCATAAAACTTTTCAGTTTCTCCTAACGTTTCGTCCAGAGCTACGCCGGACATCTTCAGAGATCTTCTTACTTGTGTTGAGTCTTGCCGACTGACGCAAGTAAGAAGACGTCTGAAGATGTCCGGCGCAGCTCTGGACGAAACGTTAGGAGAAACTGAAAAGTTTTATGGACCACGGCCTTGTAACCCGGAAGTTCTACTAGCAAATATGACATCCGGTCGTGAAAGCCTTCACTGCACTACTACGTGTGTAATTTCAAATGCAACGAATTTAATTTTCTTCTGTTGATGCACTTTTCTTTGAAACGATAAAAAAGTGCGGTATTGTACATTGGAAGATAAATTTTTAGTCCACTTTTGTAAATGGAACACATCCTATTATTAAATGAATTCAGACAGAAAAATGAATGTTGCATAACGAGGTTTCGCATTGCAGGTAAAGCTCATAAGCGAATTATTCTCGTTGAGCAAGGTTGCACTGAATAGCCAATTTGTAAACAATCCATTTTCTTAAAATTGCTTGGTGTACCTTGCGATTTAGCTGTTGACTGGTACCTGAAATTAGTTTTCGGGTCGTTCGTTCATTCATTGTTAACACGATGTATTTATTGTAAAACGAAGTTTGTTCTATTCAACTAAGAATTGATGATCAACAACGAATAGTGTTGTTTTCATATAAAAAACAATTAACTTTTCTTATCGTATATTTCTGCATTACGGAACTTATAGTATTCAGGAACGCTCCTGGCGAGTTGTTTTATGCTGCAATTACTTCCTCATCTGAAGGTGACACCCCTCCCTTAAAACGACCTTGTGACCGCTCCTATCCGCGAAGTGGCCGTGCACTCGCTGTCGAAGGTTCGTGTCGTCCTTCGGGCGAGTGTGTGTGTGTGTGTGTGTGTGTGTGTGTGTGTGTGCGTTGCCCTTGGTTTAGTTTAACTAGTTTGTAAGCCTAGTAATTGATAACAATACAAGTTACGTCCCTAATATTTACAAACATTTGATTTTTTGAGACCCCCGGGGTCACGACTCATGGCTTAATAAACACTTGAGTTACTACTGCAGTACAATGCACTGTATGTGTATGTGTCCTCCACAGCGATCATTGCAGCCTCTGATTCTTGCGTTCATTCGATTGTAGGAATGCCGAATAGTTTCTTGCGACATATTATTCCACACCTGCTCGCCCTGTTCACGTAGTTCTGCGAGAGTTGTCTGTTGATGAGTCGAACGTACCACTTGTAGTCCCACCACATGCGACACATGCTCTACTGGAGATCTCGCTGAGTAGGAAAGCTGCTGCACGTTTTAAGCTCTGTACAGACGGAGACACTTCTTGTGACACAGATGGGTCAATGAGATGGAACGACGTGTTGCTTCAAGAGATGGCATGCCATCTGGTAGCTGTGTATGAACATACAATGACTGCAGATGGCGCAACATTTTTAGAACAAGGCCGACGACGGACTGAAAGTGGCAGCAGCTGCTTATTTAGTCATCGCTGCGGTTATATCTCGGCGACGCCAACGAAAAAATTTACGTTGGCAAGCTGAAAATGGTGCAGTGCACCACGGATTTTAAAACGTGATGACGGAAGTTAGGAATTGCACAGTCTACTGGGTTATAACCTCATGTTACAGGACAAAGAATTCTATAGAAGTTTTCTGACGATGGGCGAGACATAATTCATGATATTTCTTGCTCTAGTAAGACCAACAACAACAAAGAAAAGGTTTTATGTTCTGCAAATGGATACTTATGGTAAATACAAGACATATTGCACGACCTCCCCAAGTTCACGTGACATTTTGTTATTAAAAAGTATATAGTCACCATCTGGATTCGGATTCATTTTCTTACAAACGAAAACTAGACGCACTAACCAACTGAGCTATCAAGACAGAATGTAAACAATAATTTAGCGTGTTTTGTGAATTGCGTCATGAAAAACCCAAGGTACCAGATAATTTTTCCACCTACTGTTGGAGCATTAGAAAGACAAAATTATTACTTTCTGTGACGTCCGTGCTCTTAGTATAATCTCGATTTCCCCTGAAATGTTTGCGCTTAAAGTTCTTTTCTTGAACAGACGTGGTCTCGCAAAAACATGATTTTCTTAAAGTACCACCAGATCATAATAATAAAATAAGAAAAATCAGATCGAAAACAGAAATTTTTAAGAGTTTCTTCTTCCCGCGAGTTATCAGAGAATGGAACTGTAGAGAAATATCATAAAAGCGGTTCGATGAACCCTCCGTCATTCACATTCATGTGACTTGCAGGGTACTCATGTAGATGTAGACTGCTACCTGTTCCATCGCATCAAATTCGACGTCGTCTATTACGATGTACTAAACTTTTTCCGGCATTGTAAGTTCGTAAAATCGATAGTTATTCTAAAAGTCGATCTTATATGGATGTTGGACACCTCCTCCTAAAGTAGGGGATAGATTTCAAACATATTTGGTGCACATGTCCCTTACCATCAGCAAGGAACAATGTGGGGCGAAGGAACACCGCCACAATATAGTTCAGGAGATACACCGTCATAAACCTTGAGATGCGTAAAAAAATGCCGCGTAATACGACGCGTGAATTTTGGGACTATTTGTACACTATTTGAGAGTGAGGGCACTTAGTGACTTGTTAGGTTTTCACATAATTACAGACCTTAACAAAATTTATTTGCGCTGCCATTCACAAATTTTACACTACTAACTGCATTCGACAATTTTAGAGTCAATATGGTCATTTACATTTAAATGGAACTTCGAAATTGTATCGTAATACGAGACACACTTCAGGAGATAGAACGCCATGAACAATACATTGCATGAAATGCCATCTCATCACGCATGAGTTTGTTATTAGTCGCATCTCTGCTACTAACTCCGTTCCCACCTCGTTTCGCAGACAGATTTCTAATATTCCTGCAAAATTGTATTATTATAGGACCCAATATTCAGGAGATGTGACGTCATAAGTATACAACCTAGTAAAAGTGAAACTGAAATGGACAGAGTATGGACTATAAGGCTATGGACAGAGGAGGAGAAAGTAGGTTGCCAACATGAAGATTAAGTAGCAGCCGTCAATCCCAAATTTACTGACAGTTTTATTATTGACGCGCATTCTGCTTTCGGCTATAAGTATGTGCCGTCAGTACTTTAAAACAGTTACTTGAATCCAATCACTCACAGCAGACCATTCCACTATAGATGCTACTAATGTATGCTTCATAGGACTGTCTTGGAACGAAAGAAACGTGTCTCCTAGTTTATCACACATGATTTTCATATCTCCTGGTTATGGATTCTTGCTGAGAGCAACCACGTTCTAAGTCACTGTAGATGTCGTGGAGAAGGATTATGCTGGAAAAGAAAAACGAAACACAGAACAATAACAAAAAAAAAAAAAAAAACAAAAAAAAAACGCAATATATTCGTGAAGAATGTCATCAGGTGGCCTTTTCTTGCTTTCTGCATCAGGTGCAACCAGAAATGATGTTCGCTGTCGTTTGATTCTATTTATAGCCTGTGAAAAGAAAACATTAGACAAAATAACAGTAGATAAACGGTTTGGTGCTGTGCAGCTATGGGTGTCTCTGCCGCTGTCACAAATTAGCCACTGTTTAACGGTCACACGGAGTTCCTGTCAAACATAAATGTTAATAAACAGACTGGTCAGTGACCTATTATCTGTGACCAACGTAGGCGCAGTTTAAAAGAAAAATGATAAGAAGCATACGTATGTGCGATGCGTAAGTTAACAGAATTTTTAAGACACGAACCTCAGAAAAATTTGATCTTAACTAACAGCAAAAAATAATTGCCAGTGTACTCTGTTTCGTTATTTGATACCACCTTTGTGGAAAACTTAATATGGCCTTTTGCAATATACGGTATTTAAGTAAATGATTATACACGGTATATTCTAATACAGTTCTCTAGAAAATGATTTTACTATTCACATGGCATGACGTAAACACACATATATACTTACACATCGCACACATAGGGTATGAACTAAGGATGCACTTTAAACAACATTAGCGCTACAGCTTCACGTCCAGGAACACACTTATCTGACTCTACAACAACTTTTGCGGGAGCTTCCGAAAAACCTATGAACTCCACAGCTCACATTACTTCGTAATCTCCAAAGCGTTTCATAGAAATCATCTGCTCCGCTATAAATAATTCTTGCTTACTGTAGTTGAGACCATTTTTTGTTTTATTTGCAAAAAACAATATGGTAATACAGACCCTCCAAGTTAGCCGCGCAGCATAAAACACCACTTTTCGGGAGGTGGATGTAGGTAGCCTACCGTAGTGGCCGAGCGGTCTGGGGCGCCCCAGTGACGGTCTGCACGGCCGCTGCGGTCTGGGGTTCGAATCCTCCCCCGGGGCATGGGTGTTTGTGTTGTACTTAGCGTAAGTTAGTTTAAGTCAGATAAGTAATTAGTGTGTAAGTCTAGCGACTGATGATCACGAAGTTTGGTCGCGTTAGACCTCACACACATTTTGATGTAAATAACACGGCCACGCCTAGAATACACTGGACGCATTAAATGAGATGGAGTCGATGCAGCGGAAGTCTCGATGGTTTTTGGGTAGTTTTCACAGATATCTACAGGTGAATACCGGGCTGGTACCCACGTTAAACCTCACACATTTTGCGAAACTTTAGAAGAAAAACATGTATAACGCTATACACATGTACAAAAATATTTACAGCTGGGGAGAGATTTGGTAATGGGGTGGTCGCGGCACGAGGGGCATCTGGTCACCCCTTAAATTAACCGTACCAAGTTCGGATTAATAACGTCAATCCTGCGTATGCGCGACAAAGGAGAAGGAGAGGAAAAAGAAGACTATCGGAACAAATAAGTAGTTAGTTCATTTAATTTCTGATACATGATCCATTACATTCAAATGGAATAGGGATATGCACTATGTGAGCAAAAGTACACGGCGCCCTCCATTGGTAATGCTGGAATTCAATATGGTGCTGACCAATCTTTAGCCTTGACGACAGCTTCCACTCCAACAGGCATGCGTTTAATCGGGTTCTGGAAGGTTCCTTGGGAAATGACAGACCTTTCTTCACGGAGTGCTTCACAGAGAAGAGGTATCGATGTAGGTCGGTGAGGCCTCGCAGGAAGTCGGCGTTCCAATACATCTCAAAGCTCTTCTACATAAATCAAGTCAGGACTCTATCCAAGTTATTGTCAGCAACAGGCCGTGCCTTGTGAATAGGAGCACGGTCACGTTGAAAGATGCAATCACCATCCCCGAATTGGCATTCAACCGTGGAAAACAAGAAGGTGCTTATAACATCAATGTAGGACTGTGCTGTAATAGTGCCACGGAAAAAAAGTGGTGCGATCCCCGTCCGTGAAAAACTCGACCACACCATAACAGCACCTCAGAATTTTACTGTTGGAACTGCAAACGTTGGCAGATAACGTTCACCGGGCATTCGACATAACCAAGCCCTACCATCAGATCGCCACATTGTGTACCCTGATTCGTCATTGCGCACAAGGTTTTCCCAACGTTCAATCGGTCAATGTTTAGGCTCCTTACACCAAGCGAGGCGTCGTTTGGCATTGACCTGCATGATGTCTAGGTTCAAATGTTTGTAGAGCTTAGGGGACTTAACTACGGGGTCACCAGTCCCTAAACTTACAAACTACTTATGAATTACCTAATACTAAGGACGGCACAAATATCCATGCCCGAGGGGGGATTCAAACCCCCGACCGTAGTGGCCGTGCAGACCGTGACTGGCGCGCCGCAGTCTCCTCGGCCACCGCGGCCGGCTACAGGAGAATCAGTGGACCCAGGGATGTTTGTGAGCGTGGAAACGTCTCCTTCATACATTTGATACAAGTGACACCCAATCACCTGCCAACGTTCGAAGTCCAAGAGTTCAGTGGATTGCGCTATTCTGCTCTCTCACGATGTCTAATGAATAATTAGGTCACTAATATGGAGTCCCTGACAGTAGGTAGCAGCAAAATGCAATTGATATGAAAAACGTATGTTTTCGGGGGTGTCCCGATACTTTTGATCATATACTTTATGTGTATATAGTGCCTGTTCTTTCGAACAAGTCAGAAATAATAGATTGCACATTCACATACAGGGTGACCTAACTATCTTTCTCACCCAAAATATCTCTGGAACCACAACAGCTACTGTAAAACGACTTTCAACGTTATCAATGTTAAGACTGCGGCTCGTGAATGTACATATTTTGAAACATTCTAAAACGAAAGCAAATGTGTTTTTAACACAAACTTATGTTTTTTTAAATGAACACCCTATATTTTTTCTTCAGCAATTCATAGCATGACAAATCACATAAACAATGGCGTTGATTGCATCGCAATATTCCAATTACATCTAGTGATACTGCGACGAGAAGTTGACGCTTGAAAAACCGAAATACGCTGCTAGCGCACGTCCTGAGGCTTAGGACGTGCGCTAGCCGCGCGTTTCTCGTATTTCAAGCGTCAACTTCGCTTCCCAATATCTCGGGATGTAATTGACGCATTGAGATGCAATCAATGCCATTGTTTATGTATTTTCTCGTGTTATAGATTGCTAAAGAAATTATATATGGTGTCCATTTAGAAAAAGAGAAGTTTGTGTTAAAAGAACATATATATATAAAACAAACTTCAGCCATGATCGCTAGTTTATTTGTCATTTTTTTACGGTTTTCAATTAAATATGTCATCATCTTTAGAAACAATTTTTTATAACAATTTTCTCTTATTTTCAATAAAATAAAGAGTTACTTATGGCAATAACACACACAATTTTTAAACTCGAAATCCAGATGACGATTCACTTTACTGATGCAAATTTTTGTCGTTGAACAACGTTCTTTTTCTTATATTTCATTTTCACAAGTAACTCTTTATTTTACTGAAAATAAAGAGAAAATTGTTGCTGAAGATGATGACATAGTTCATCGAAACCGGTAGAAAAACGAACAAATAAACTAGCGATAATAGCTGAAGTAAGTATGTTTTACATAAATTTTGATCGCTCTCCATAGGCATAATATGCCACATAACTATAAAAAACATATGCTTTCGTTTTAGAATGTTTAAAAATATGTACATTCACGAGCCCCAGCCGTACATTGATACCGGTGAAAGTCGTTTTACAATAGTTATTGTTGTTCCAGAGATATTTTTGGTTAGCCAGATAGCTGGGACACCCTGTATATCGAATGTTCAGAAAGTAACTATGCAGTGTCATGTTGAGGTGTTCTAAGGACTGACTGATATGATTGACAATTAGAGAAACAACACTATCCATTAGTTAGCATATTTGAACCATAATGAAACTTCACTCTGCAGCGGAGTGTGCGCTGATGTGAAACTTCCTGGCAGATTAAAATTGTGTGCCGGAACCGGGACTCGAACCTGGGACCTTTGCCTTTCGCGGGCAAGCGCACTACCGACTGTGCTATCCCGACACGACTCACGATGCCGCCCCACAACTTCACTTCCGCCAGTACCTCGCCTCCTACTTTCCAAACTTCATGGGAGCTCTCCTGCAAACACGCAAGACTAGCACTCCTGGAAGAAAGGATATGGTTGAGACATGGCTTAGCCACAGACTAAGGGATGTTTCCAGAATGAAACTTCACTCTGCAGCGGAGTGTGCGCACATCCCTTAGGCTGTGGCTAAGCCATGTCTCCACCATATCCTTTCTTTCAGGAGTGCTAGTCTTGCGTGTTTGCAGGAGAGCTTCTGTGAAGTTTGGAAAGTAGGAGGCGAGATACTGGCGGAAGTGAAGTTGTGGGGCGGCATCGTGAGTCGTGTCGGGATAGCACAGTCGGTAATGCACTTGCCCGCTAAAGGCAAAGGTCCCAGGTTCGAGTCCCTGTACCGGCACTCAATTTTAATCTCCCATGAAGTTTCATATTTGAACCATATTTGACCGTACTAAATATAGGTGTTTGTCTTTGACTGAAGAGCAACTTATTGTGAGACATCGTTGTGATCCAGGTCATCATGCTGACGACTGAACAAAGACTGTTACTTGTGGAGCATGTGTTCCGCATTACAGATGAGTTAACCTCAACAGTAGAAGCTGTATTTACAGAAACGTTCGAAAGAATGCAGATGCGGAACAGCAGTACTTTACGGAACCTCATCACCAATTTCCGAAAGCCCGGAACAGCAACCGTAAGGGGGACAAACGACGTAAAGATTCGATCGAAAAGAGTTCGGCAGTGGAACATTTGTGGAAGTGATTGTATTTTGCAACTGAACCGATAAATGTAATCCCTGTTCATTTCGAAAATTTAATCTGATTTCTCTCATTAAAAAATCTGACGTTTCACACTCCGAGCACAACAACTGAAACATACCTGACACTGCTGGTCATCTAATCAGGGCAGGTAAAATGGGGACTGTTGCCGGGTAACACGGCCATTCACGCGATAATCAGGTGCTCATTTGTGCAGAGAGCAGCAGCTCCGCGTATAGCGGGGTTCAATTAACGGCTGTCAGGAGGCGCGCACCGCTTTTAAATCTGCTCCCAACTCGATAAAACGCGCTCCCGATACGAGCGCAGACGTCGAAACAACGCGACGGCGGAAATGCTGGCGTTAAATGCGAACGCTGTTTCTACCAGCGGGTGCCGGTGTTTACCAGACAGTGCTCAACATATAGCAGCTCCCAGCGGCGGTGGGGCGGGCAATTAATTCAGTCATTTCCATCTATCGCAAACAAACGACGAATGGCCGTTTGCTTTCTTCCCTCTTTCGAAAACAAGCACCGCCAGTTACTCGTGTGAGCCATCCCGTAAATTTTCAGGTTTATTTCAGACAAACGTTTTTTTTTCTGTCCACAAACATACACGAAAATTGCTGAAACATTTATGAACGTTGGTTATCTACTGGCGGCTAAATATCCTGCAACCGCACTGGAATTAACTATATGATTAACGAAAACGACTCTGACCATATTTCGATCTTCAAAAGTAATAGTTTTGCCTGTGCTCAAAATTCAATCAATTGTGTTCACAAAGAAACGAAACTTGACCCTTTAACACGTTCGCTGCCGTTCACGCTCTGGCGCGATGAAGCTAGGTGCCACTTCACGCTCTGGCGCTTGATCGTATTTTGACAGTATCTTTTCATAGTTTTGAACCACTGAATGTTTTGGTAGTAGTTTTCAGTTTTTTATATGGTTTTTTATTTGCATTTGTATTTTTGTGAAAACAACAAATGAACAATATAAACAGTACATAAATCTATCATGACATTATGAGAAGCGTGTGTGGCTCGTAGCCGGTAATGCAAACGCGGAAATCTGGAACCACGTACGTGTGCATATTACTTATACTCTTCCCTGAGTGCCTACCAGAGTATAGATCTTTATTAGACGATGCCAGTTTACAACAACCCATAATAGGATGCTAGGTCGCAGCACGCGCCACAGCGTGAGCGGCACCTGACTCAAGTAGCGTTTACACGCGCCAGAGCGTGAACGGCAGCGAACGTGTTAATGCATAGTGCAGCCGATCAGCACCATACCATATTTTTCCCATTATCTCTCAAACTGATCAAAATTGTACCACGAATTAATTTGTCGCTGCTTGTATATATAGTATTACATATGCTAGTAGTTATTCCTAGAAATTATAAATTGCAGAGGACTGCTGAATCATTTCGACAGTTAGCTGCATTGAGTTACGCCTAACATGTGCGTTTGTTTACATTAGTATTCCTCCTTTCCCATCTAAAAGTAGTCAATCATACTAGTTACCTTCTGAGAGACATAACAGTGACATTTACTGCATCGGTTACATCATGGAAGCACTATTTAGCTGGAAAAAAAAATCAAATGTTCAAATGTTTGTACAGCTTACGGGACTTAACTACGGGGTCATCAGTCCCTAAACTTACAAACTAGTTATGAACTACCTAACACTAAGGACGGCACAAATATCCATGCCCGAGGGGGGATTCGAACCCCCGACCGTAGTGGCCGTGCAGACCGTGACTGGAGCGCCTCAATCCCCTCGGCCACCGCGGCCGGCTAGCTGAAAATCTATGAACTTTTAAAAAATGTTTGTCAATTTATCGGACCAAACTGCGTGGTCATCAGTCCGTAGCTTACAAACTACTTAAACCTAGGTAAACTAACCTAAGGAGAACACACACACCCATGCCCCAGGGAGGACTCGAACCTCCACGGCGAGCAACCGCGCGGTCCGCAGCGAGACGCTTTAGACCGCTCGGCTACTCCACCGCGGCTATGATCTTTTTGTTGCTGGTAGTGCATAATAATTTTAAGGAATTTCTTTTTCAATATTTTTCTCAGTATATACGCACTATACATTAATCGTGGTATTTTTTATAGGTTCAAATGAAAAGTCATGCATCAAAAAGTTAATTGCGAAACAGAGACGCCAAAGAATAGCCTTATCCCATATAAGCGAAATTTTGACCTCATAATTCCACCCATACTTCTGTAAGATGTCTGTTGTGGTAGTCCCGTAACTTTCGCGGCGTATTGTCGTCTAATAAGTCCTTTAGGTATGAAAAAACCCACTTCCTTTAACCACTTTTAACGGCTCCTTAGACACATAACTTTTGTTTTGTGTACATTTTGAATCATGTAAGCTTCATTGCCCTCGTTGTTAATTCAAATTTAAAAATGGTGCTTCAATTTTCGTATTCCTGTATTTATATAACGTCGGGAAACAACGTGTTTTCGTTACAGCGATAGTTTCTACTGCTGACAATACGATGGACAGTGTTGCCAACTCATTTTTCCGTCAGACCAACACAAAAAAAAAAAAAAAAAAAAAAAAAAAAAATCCGTCAAAATCTATCAGAATTACACATCTATATTTTTTTTTGGCAAAATAACGAAAAAATAAAATGTATTTTAAAACATAGGACCCGTTACTTTGTTTATGCGTCATCAAAATATTTAAAAATCCGACAAAATTAGATATTCGCAGTTTTCTTGCAGAACTAAAGATAAAATTAAAATTCATACTACTCATAATATTCCTTACTTGGTTTACGAGTCAGACAAACACTTAAAAATCCGTTAAACGCAGCCAATGTACTGAGCTCACTATCCAGAATTCCCCGAACTAACTCGTCAAGCAATGCACATAATTGTTAGCGTGCTGCTGCTGCTGCTAGTACTACTGAAGCACGTGTCATATCTCTGCATACAGACAAATTAGATCCATTTGGCACCGTAATGTTTATTTTACTTAGTTTTCAGTTCCAATAAAAAATTATTCTATGTATTAGAATCACTGAGATTTTTAAATTCATAATACACAGAGTCGATGTCTTTGCCAATCTAAATGTTGTGAAGAAATTTTCAGTGTCATACAGATCTAAATGTAGACGAGTATTCAAACGAGATCACAATTCAAAAGTCTCAACAACAACAAAAGTTGGAAAAATACTTGAAACATCGGTGAAAATCGAGTTAATCCTGTAAAAAACCACTGAACCATGTCGTCAAGACTAAACTTAATGATTGCCAAGTAAATGTGAATGACGAAGAAATTCTCCCATATGTGTCAACGAAATGTCGTCTTTAATCCGTTTGCTTTGGACGAAAAGATTATTTGAATAAGAAGACATAAGAATCTGTCATCTTTAATGCGTCTTTGTCAGTTATTCTGCATCGATTCATTATAGGAGCAGTATTATTATCTCCTGTTACATCCAACGATTTTGTATACGGGTCAGTGACTAGTCTTTATTTACTTGTTTCTATATTCTCTACTGTGACAAACAATTTCTGTTATTCGAAAACAGTGAAATAGGAAGTCATTAAATAAGATATGGTGCGTTGTTTGTCATTCGTACGCAGTTTATAATATAAACCGTTCTCCAGCATCACGCGTCGAATGGTGCAAAGCCGGTAAACACAGAACCAGGCCGTGTCAATGTTGTATGAGCACACGTTTAACTTTCTCTTCAGGCGGTTATCCATTACTCGGCACCGTGTGGTTTAGAGCCTTTGTGTTGTGTTGCCTTGCTTTGCTAGCAGTGGGAGCGTGATGCAGGGACTGGAAAGATTTCTTTATTTAAATGCGCAGAGCTGAGCCGCTTTGTACATAACGCACATTTTACTTTGCGATTCAGGCGCTTGGAGTTTATCGCATTAAAAATGAAATAGGCTGAGTGCCTTTCCACCGCTTTTTCTTTACTCTTACGCTCTACAAGAGCAATACACTTTACAGGGTAAGTCATAAATGAGGAAAAATATTTCGTGCAAATTGTCACACACTGAGCTACAAACATAAATTAGTTTTCCGCATGTTTCTATGTCAATAAAAGAAATGGGAAATATCTGGAAATATGAAGTGGACTTTTGGGTGTTACTGCGCGCCGACTTTGGCCAAGGGGACAGATTGGCAACAGGGCACAACATGCGAATGCTGTAGGTAGTCTAGCCGCTCACGAGAAGGCGAGGCAAGCGGCATCAAGCGAAGGTCTGCGTGACACTGCGAGCAGTGACAGAGCTCACATCTATCTCATACCGTTTTCGCTGGCCAGTATTATGTATCTTGTAATATTCACAGAATATATGACATCAACTGCGATTGGGCAAAGCTGAAAATGTGCACCCAGCAGCGATTCGAACCCGGGTCTCCTGCTTTCTAGGCAGTTGCGCTGACCCCTACACCACTGGGGACACAGTGATCACCGCACCTGCAAGGACTACCTAAGCACGCCTCCCGTCAGATAAAAATTCCCAGCTTCGCCCTGCCCACAGTACTCAAACTCGTAGTTATGAAACTAATTCTCGTAAGAGTAAGGGCTTCAAACTTGCCCACCCCTCCCCACTAACGATAGGATCATTGCCCGTCACTGGCATATTATATATATACATGTGGCGTCTGTTCCGAAAGAATAGACGTCACTTCTGATCCAGCAGTTGTTATTATATAATATTCACAGAATATATGACATCAACTGCGATTGGGCTAAGCTGAAATTGTGCACCCAGCCGGGATTCAAACCCGGGTCTCCTGCTTTCTAGGCAGTTGCGCTGACCCCTACACCACTGGGGACACAGTGATCACCGCACATGCAAGGACTCCTATGGTTAGTGGGGAGGGGTGGGCAAGTTTGAAGCCCTTACTCTTACGGGAATTAGTTTCATAACTACGAGTTTGAGTACTGTGGGCAGGGCGAAGCTGGGAATTTGCATCTGACGGGAGGTGTGCTTAGGTAGTCCTTGCAGGTGCGGTGATCACTGTGTCCCCAGTGGTGTAGGGGTCAGCGCAACTGCCTAGAAAGCAGGAGAGCCGGGTTAGAATCCCGGCTGGGTGCACAATTTCAGCTTTACCCAATCGCAGTTGATATCATATATTCAGTGAATATTATATAATAACAACTGCTGGATCAGAAGTGACGTCTATTCTTTCGGAACAGACGCCACATGTATATATTATGTATCTTGGCTTGATGGCATATGGAACGGAACTTGTGCCCTGTTTCTCTGTTGCCGATCTATCCCCATGATCAATATCGGTGCACAGTAACGCCTAAAATTCCACTTCATATATCCAGATTTTCACTATTCAATTGCAGCGTCATTTATTGACATACGAACATGCGGAAAACGAATTTATGTTTGTAGCTCAGTGAGTGACAGTTTGCACGAAATATTCTTCCTCATTTATGACTCACCCTTTATAACCTCTCATTTTGTGAATTCTTAATTTCAGCATCGTGTTGTTACATGATATACCAGTCGTGCACCAACGTAGTCGTAGATGATTAAGTGTCATATTAGGCTTACTCCTCAGTCCCATATTGTCGATAAGTTTGTTTACCATACGTTTAAGTTTGCTCCCTGATGGCTGATTTTCTAATTTCCTTTTATCAGTGTGTACAGAGTGTACATACGTACTTAGATTGCATGATACATTACTCAAAACTATTAGGGGATCAGGTGACATATCCTACACAACATAGATATGGTAACCTATTTTATTCAGATTCGTCACAATTGTAATTTGTGCGTGATACAGTACGATATTTTACTGCCTCAACTCTTTTTAATTCAGGTTCACAAGGCGCTTACTTAGAGTGACGCACAATGGGGCTTCCATGGTAGTAAAGAAGTCATTCTCGTTGCCCTGTAATATGCTATGTGATCACCTTGGACAGCCAGTGCATTTGGCCACAAGCATAGCATTCACAGTATGAAGTTATCAATCAGCTCTCAGGAATATTAGGCCATTCGTCTATGGGTGCAATATCCAGGTCTGCAACCATTGTGGGAGCTCTGATTTGAATTCAGTGCGTCTGTCAAGTGCATCACAGGCATGCTCGATCGGATTTAAGTCCCGGTTAACAAGCAGGCCACTCCATTCGTTCAATTCCCTCAATTTCAAGCATGTTGTCCACCAGGGCAGTTCTGTGAGGACAAGCGTTATCGTCCTCCAGAAGGAACCCAGCTAAAAATGTCTATGGATCTCGTCTCTACATGTCTCAGCAGTCAAACACCATTCTAGAATGAAACTTTTCACTCTGCAGCGTAGTGTCCGCTGATATGAAACTTCCTGACAGATTAAAATTGTGTGCCGGAACCGGGACTCGAAACTAGGACCTTTGCCTTTCGCGGGCAAGCGCTCTACTGACTGAGCTATCCCGACACGACTCATGATGCCGCCTCACAACTTTACTTCCGCCAGTATCTCGCCTCCTACTTTCCAGGCTTCAAAGAAGCTCTCCTGCGAAACACGCAAGACTAGCACTCCTGGAAGAAAGGATATGGTGGAGACATGGCTTAGCCACAACTTAAGAGATGTTTCCAGAATGAAAATTTTCACTCTGCAGCGGAGTGTGCGCTGTTATGAAACTTCCTGGCAGATTAAAATTAAATGCCGGAACCGGGACTCGAACCTGGGACCTTTGCCTTTCGCGGGTAAGCACTCTACCGACTTTTTTTTTTTTTTTTTTTTTTTTTTTTTTTTTTTTTTGTTCTTCAGGTAGATCTATGCTTTGCGGTCGTTTTCATTGTTCGTTTTTGGTCGTTCGTTGATCATTTGGCTGAGCTACCCCAACAGACTCACGATGCCGCCGCACAACTTTACTTCCGTCAGTACCTCGCCTCCTATTTTCCAAACTTAACAGAAGCTCTCCTGCGAAACATGCAAGACTAGCACTCGTGGAAGAAAGTATATGGTGGAGAAATGGCTTACCCACAGTCTAAGAGATGTTTCTAGAAAGAAAATTTTTACTCTGCAGCGGAGTGTGTGCTGATATGAAACTTCCTGGCGGATTAAAATTGTGTTCGGTACGAGTCCCGGTTCCGGCACACAATTTTAATCTGCCATGAAGTTTCATATCAGCGCACATTTTGTTGCAGAGTAAAAGTTTATTCTGGATCTCTAAAATGTTTTGATCAGAGTAACTTTAGATAGGAACATTCATCCGGGAATCAGTCCTTGTTTTGATACATGAAGGAAGAAGTTCTATTTTCGTTTATAACTGGCTTATTAAGTGAACACAAGTACCCTCGGATATGACGACCACGATGTTCCCTTCAAAAGTCGTAAATGAATTAAAACTTATGAGAAATCCGGTGACTATTTCCCTGCATTCATAAACCACCTTCTACAGAACGTTTACACTCAGGTGACAAATTTTTTTGCGATACTTCCTGATCGTGTCGAACCTTCTTTCGCCCAGAGTAGTCCACCAGATCGGTGTGTCTTTGACTCAACATGGCATTGCAAGTCGCCTGCAACAATAATGAGCAATGCTGTCACTATAGCCGTCCGTAAATTTGAAATTATAGTCTGTGTATTGTGCACAAACTGACCTCTCAATGAGCGATGGCACTCATATTGGGTGATGACCGGCGTAGACGAATCATTCGCTGGAATTTTCCATAATATTCTTCAAACCAATCGCGAATAATTGTGGCGCACTGTCACCTACAAAATATCCCCTCTTTTTTAAGTAATGAAGTCCATGTGTAGCAGCAAATGGTCTCCAAAGAGTCCAACGTAACTATTTCCATTAATGTGGTTCGTACACGAAAAAACAGGTACCAATATAACCTGTCACAAAATCCACAATTTTTGAGCTACACCAATGAAATTACGTACACTGTTTGATGGTATTTCAAAGCAACTACTGAATTTGTTTGTAATTTTAATTGAAAATTTGTAATTTTATGGAGTTTTTTAAGTGTTTCAACCAATTTTTAACAAAGGTACTATTTACTAAGAAAGTTTCTAAGAAATTGTCTTGTAATATTTTCAGTATAATCTCACCATACATATAAACACACAGAACAATTTCGATTTACTTAAAGAAGTTGTAGGTTTAATTAATTTTTAAGTGAAATACTGCACATAGAAATTCTATTTCCTTTATTCTATATCTTGGCATACACGGGTGATATTAAATATTCACTTCGTACATATGTTTTAAATATATAATGCAATACACGTGCCAAAATTCATAATTACATCGTTCCTTGTTTTGGAGAAAAATGTACCTGAATAAGGAAAACGGCAGTTCTGAAGAAACGCATTTTAATGTAAGCATGCTTTTTCGTTGCCATTCCCACCTTTAAAAGCCTGTAATGAATGCCCTCATATCCTTCATGACTTCTCTTCTGTCTTCTTTTCTGTCTTGTTTGGTTTGCAAGGTCTTCAATGAATTTATTGCCTGCCAGTATACGTTGAGTGTTAATCTCCATCAAGATGATGCGAGTGAAAACTCCGGGCTTGAAGCCTATTCTCAGCAAGACTTTTATCCTCTCTGATCTGCCACCTTTAAAAGCAAGAACTGTATGATAAACTGCGATTTTAACTACCTTGGAGGAGGAAAATGTAGTTTTGGGGCAAAGTTTCCAGATGGGGACCTACAGAGACTCCTCAGGATTCTACGTTTTGCCAACACATTTGTTGGCAGGGATGTTATTACACAGCTTTCTTGTTGCAGACATTTCCTGCATTCTGACTGCACAAAATGGAAAAGAAAACGCCACATAAACAGATAATACGAGAGAATGAAAGACAAGGAAGAGGGCGTGTCCCTGTGAAAGCTGTTACAAGTCGCATTTAAAAGCGGAAATGGAACGTAATTGAAATTTCGATTCAATGTAGTACATGAAGAGCAATTTAAAAAAATGTTCGCAATTTTGGTCATTTTCGTGTACGTTCCCCCTTAAATAATCGGTTCGTTTGAACCCGAGGACCCAGTCTATTCTATATAAACCTTTCCAGATAGTTATAGAATCACAGTGCCTTTGAAAGGTGGTAACACTTCATTCTGGTATCGTCACTGACTTTGGTGAGCGATATTAGTTTTCACGGAGTGGTTTATCTCTACAGATTAAGAGACAGCGGTGGCCAGCGTCTGTTGTAGTAATCGGCAGTAGTAGTGAGACCTTATTAGTGTAGAACTTCCGCCTCCGTAGTCTAGTGGACAGTGTGTTGGGATGCCACGCAGAGGGACCAGGTTGGATTCCCGGTCGGGTCGGAGATTTCTCCGCTCGGGTACTGGTTGTTGTGTTTACCTCCTCCTCCTCCTCGTCATCATCATCATCATTGACACGCAAGTCGCCGAAGTGGCGTCAGATAAAAAGACTTGCGCCAGGACGCCTGAACACGTCTCAAGTTGATTGTAACGCCCATAATTGCCCCATGGCATCAGCATCGCGTGTAAAATGTTGTAGGGGGGGGGGGGGGTACTGTGTGGGCTGCCGAAGAGAGTAACCTGGTATGGATTTCGAGTAATATAGCATTATATTTGGATACTTTTTGAAAGGTCGTGTGGACTTAAATTTTATAACTCAATGGAATTATCAGTTACGAGTATTTACGTATTGTCTTGCACACAAAAAAGGTATGTAATGTTTTCTGATTTCTTCGTCGTGCTGCGCATTCTCAGGTAGAATCATCCATTCATGTAATTACTTCAGTGATCTTAATTTCTGAGCGTAACAGATGGGACTAATTAATGCAAGAAACACATTAGCGACGCGTTGTGATATCGGAAACAGAGTAGAAGATATAAACATTGAAGGAGTGAGAAGGAGAGGAAGACCGAATATGAGGTGGAAGGATACGATAACGGGGGACCCAAGGGAGAAAGGATGGAAGAAGCAGTGAATAGAGTATTATAGAGGAGAAGGATCCAGAAGAGCAACGCCGACTCTACTTGACATGGGACAAGGCTATGACGAAGAAGAAGAAGAAGAAGAGAACAGCAATCAGAATGAGTTTTCTCTTAATTTAACAAAATAGTATTCTTATTTAAAATGCAAAGTAACAAGTAAGTTACAACTTCTTCATATTCAAAGTTGAATACCGATATTTTTCTCACAAATTACATACTTTGATATTGCTTGTAATCTGCATGTGATGGACGACAACGCAAAGAGGTGAGTGAATTTAATTTGATATTTGTTTGAAATCACGAATAGGCAAGACTGCATACTAGTGAGCTTATTTTTTTCGTTTTACACAGTTATTGATTGGACTCTTATTCTCGGAGTTTCATTTCTTTCTCATTATAAAGAAACCCGTTAGCTTGTCAGGCAGCTGCAAGTATTCTATTTTTTGTCAATTTCCGGAAAGGGTTTGATACACTAATATTAATTACACCACTTGATGACAACACAGTTAATTGTTTGTAATGAAATTAAGTCTTGTTCTCACACAAAAATCATTGCTAAAGTCGAAACTGAACCCACATTCAGTTCGTTTTTGCATTTGTAATCTAACCTTTGATCTTAATTTTAAATAATGAACGTACTTCATGATTGTCAATTAACGTAATTACACGTAATTGTCATTTATCAAATTTAACTGATCATTTAGCCCTCTAATAGGGCCATGCAGTTTGCTATTAGTTATTTGCCATCCTAATTAGTAATAACATTTATTATTACTCGAACAAATATACTTTGATCAATTTTTATATTCACAGTGCAGTGCCAGTCTACAAGCTTATTATATTGGTGTGGTGTCAGTTCGGATATGTCCGAAAGAGCAGACACCACACCTGGTTCGCAGCCATATTGCATTTACGAATTATGTAGTAAGGAAAGAAAGGAAGAAGGATTAGGAAGGAAAGAATTGACATTAGCTACATTAGGGCACTGAAATCATACAATAGCCACAAGTGAAAACATGAGCCGGAGCGGGAATCGAACCCAGGTCTCCCGCTTCGAGGCACCAAGAGGCTCGTCTTAACTTTCGGCTAGGGTCTTCTGCTTTTTCTTGTCACAGTTCGCCTTCAGCTTCTGCTTGTGAGCCTGCTTCCTCTCATCCGTCCGTTTAGGTCTGGTGGTGCCTGTACACTTCTTGCTTGTGAGAGATAGTGGGAAGACTCCATGTAGGATGGACTGAAGGTATTGCGTTCGGTTCTCGGTTATCTGTAATGATATCTGCAGTTCCTCTAAGTCTGATCTAATAGAGGTGAACCACTTGGCTTTGGACGCCTCTCCCATGCTTGTCACTGTGAGGATCTTCTTGGTGAGCCTCGAGTGATTCAAGCGGGTCATGGTCCTTAGAAGGTCAGTCGCCTTTTCCTCAATGTGATTGTGTCTTCCTGGTGTTCATACAGTTCGTTATTGTGCCTGATTCTGTAAGTACCGTCTTCCTGTGTCATGGGTCCTAATATTCTCCCCAGGATCTTCCTCTCTTTAAGTTCTAGTTTCCTGAGTGGGCCCTTTCGATTCATCAAGAGGCACTCCCAGGCATAGAGTACAGAGGGTCCTTCTACCGAGTTGTAGTGCTTCAGTTTTAAGTTCTGGGATAGGTACTTGGAGGTGTAGATATTCTTACAGGAATGATAGGCTCTCTCTAACTAGGTGCACCTGGTGTCTATGGCCAAGGTTTCGTTCTCACTTGCTGAAATCCATTCTCCCAAGTACTTGACTGCAGGAAATTTACAGACATTATTGTTTCCAAGTGGGATTGTAGAAGAAGTCTGGTTGATATTGGTGATGAACTCAGTCTTCTGTATGTTAATTTTCAAGCCGGCTTATACTGCAACATTAAGGAGGCTTTGTATTTGATGAGTAGTCTCCTCCATACTGTTGGCCAAAACTTTTTTTTATTTGTTGTTGTTTTTTTTCGTCTATGGATGGTTCTGCTCCTTGCGGTCGCTGGTCATGTTTGTTCGTTGTTGTTCGAGGTGTTCTTGGCTCAGCTTTTTTGTTACAGTGGACGTTCAGCGCTGAGCCACGGCGCCCGGTAGCCACATGGCTACCCGTGCTCGCCTCCCGTCTGTCTCAAACTTCCACAAGTCGCACGCTACGGCTGTAGCACCCCCATCGTCCATGCCCTCTTATACTCGCCATTACGGATTGCCGTACAAGGTACTGCATCTACGACGATGAAAGTGAACCAAACGCCGTCGCTCGGGAATAAGCGACAGCATTATCCGTAACAGTCTGATAGGGGTGCTCAGGTTATCTCCTACAACATTTATGAAGACAATGGACGATAGGGGATCTATAAAATTTCTCTTGGGTACGATAGATATCACTTCCGTTTTACTAGATGACTTCCTGTCAATTACTACGTACAGTGTCTTTTCGGACAGGAAGTCGCGAATATAATCGCACAATTGAGACGATATTCTATAATCCTTACAGACGCTGCACGCACAATTGTGAATTTCAGATTTTGCTCACTTTATTTCTTTGTGATTCACGCTAGGATGTTCAGGCCTGCATCACACAATCGTGGATGAACGGTGGTAACGTGCGCAACGTGTTTTAGTTCCATGTTTCTACACTGTGCGGCACCATCAGTGGGCAAACTTCCAGTACACTTACAATGGCGGCAAGAAAGACCTCTTGACAAGGTATAGATATCCTCGTTTTGACATGTGAAGCTATCATATCTGACAGCCAGTTGATTTTATATGACGCTGTGATGTTATTGTGTCATTTCTTTGTAAGGCTTGTTACAGTGAGATGATGTTGTTGTTGTTGTTGGTTTTGAGGGGACTAAACAGCTAGGTCATCAGTCCCCTCAGTGAGATGATGCAGATCATACAAATTTGTAGTGATGGTCCAAAACAGACAATTGTGTGGGTATAAAGTTATTGAAAATCAATTTCTTTTCTTTTTTGGAACGAATTACTATATGTTTTTTGTATCTTAAACATACATCTCTATATTAATGTCACATCACCTGCAACCTAGGGTCTGATGATTAGTTTGATTAGAAACCGCTCGTGAGGTACGGTATCATTAGAATTTCAATATTTGGAATCGATTTGTGTGCCCTTGTCGATTGCAATCATCACTTCGTGTGAGTAAAGAGGTGGCTATGTTTCACAAAAATGATACTTTCCGAATCCGTGTTGACAATGGGTAATTTATAATGTTCGGACAAAGAATATGTTCCAAAACCCTATGCAAATTGACGTCAGTGATATGGACCTGTAATTTTGTGGATTACTCTTATTGCCTTTCTTGAATACTAACGTGGCCTATACGAGTTTCCGATTATTGAGTGCGAATGTTTCGCTGAGCGAGTCGTTATGTATGTTAGCTAGATAAGGATTTATTTTATCAGTATACTCTAAAAATAACCGAACTGGTTTAAAATCTGAACCTGAAGACTTGCTTTTGGGGATCGCTGGAGGAAAGACGGCGTTCTTTTCGTGAATTTCTCTTGAGGAAATTTAGAGGGCCGGAATTTGAAGCTGAGTGTAGTACGATCTTGCTGCCGCCTAGTTAACATTTCGCGTAGTGATCACAAAGACAAGATAAGAGAAATTAGGGTCCGTACGGACGCATATAGGCATTCTTTTTTTCCTCGTTCTATTTGGGAGTGGAATAGGAAAGGAAATGCCTAGTAGTGGTACAGTGTACCCTCCGCTACGGTGGATTGCGGAGTATGTATGTAGATGTAGAAGTGATTGAAGATGCTTAACTACTCCGTGAATATTTACTTCTAAGCTGATATTCTCAGAATTTACTTGACCCTACGTATCCTAGATACATTCACTATCGATACCCGAAATTAAAATGTTCCATTTGTCTTTCTGCAAGTACCATTTGGCGTCATAGGTTTCAACATTCGGCTACAGGAAACCTTTTTACATGAACCACCAGAGAAGAAATGACAGCACTGCCTTATACGGGCCTTTTATACCTTGCGCACACTGTACTACCACCGTCTCTGTCCGTGCATGTCGCAATTCGATAACTTTTGTAACTGCAGTGTGAAGTCCTGTTTCTGCTGTCAAATCATATACACGGTGTGACACACGTAACAAAGAATTTTGTATTCGAGGCAGCAAGGCAGGTTAATACGTCAGTTTTCACGGGAGTAGAGGTGGTTGTGAGTTTGACTAACGACACGGAAAATCCCCCAGATCCATTTGCAGTGGGAAAAACATGACACATAGGACCTGGACGCATGCCACGGAATAGCAGAAGAGCCGTGACCCCCCTCGTGTTCTTTGATCCCCTGCAAGGCAGGAGCGGCCCGACCCTCCAGTGGCCACAGAGCCGTGTTAACATGTTTCAGAGGGGGTTCGTGTTAGGCGTATATCAGACGCCGAGCAGCTGAGATGGAAAATGTTGCTCTCGTGCTGAGAAGGCATCGCGTAGTCGGAAAATTTTTCTCGTTAACCGCGTATTTCACGCTACAATCAAGCGAAACAATATTTCATATATGCCCTTTAGTCTATGGTCCTTATTATATTTTCGTCATAGGACTATCATCCGTCGGAAAAGTCTCACATTTTAAAAACACGCACTGTGTCCTTGTCAATCGAAATTAGCGCATTCGAGTCATTTCAGAAGTAATGATTCACTTGTCAGTAGCTGATGATAAAATAATATTTTATCCATTTTTTTTTTGTTTGAGAACACGCAGGCGATTTCGTAATAATACTGTAGTAAATAAATACAGCAACCAGCCACAATATATTTGTAAATAAATTTATTTCATTGTTACTAGTTTCGGGCCTGTGGCCATCATCAGACGATAGTTTTGATTTCAGATCTATATTGGTGTCCTAAAATACCAAAGTAATGTGAATCCATATGTTACTAAGTTTATAATTTCTATCCTAAATATAACAAAGTTTTCATTGCTTGTATTGTTTACACATAAAGATTGCATCTATGCTCATACACTGAACTCACTATAAAAAAGTATAAAAAGACCTTCCTCTTACATAAGTTCAGTGTGTAAGCATATGTAAACAATAGAAACAAGAAAACTTTGTTATATTTAGGATAGAAATACATAAAGTTTGCAACCTATAGATTAACATA
Source organism: Locusta migratoria (assembly GCA_026315105.1). Taxonomy (NCBI): domain Eukaryota; kingdom Metazoa; phylum Arthropoda; class Insecta; order Orthoptera; family Acrididae; genus Locusta; species Locusta migratoria. The sequence goes on from CM048747.1 coordinate 270,500,764, forward strand.
ACTTTGTTATTTTAGGCCAACAATGTAGATCTGAAATCAACACTACCTTCTGATGATGGGCTCAGGTGCGAAACTAGTAACGGTGAAATAAATGTATTTATAAAATTCTCGTAGCTGGTTGCAGTAATTTATTTACTACAGTATTATATATAGATAAAAATAACTTGAGACTTTTTTATTTTTATTGTCATTCTTTACCAACTGAACGTACCAAACAACCACAAGGGTTGATTCAACATTAAAATATGCTAATTACCTTGGTGTTCCTCATAATTTTTAGATTCCACGGAGATACAATTGGCCATACGGTGTATAAAATAGTATTTGAGGGAGCAAAAAGTTGTTATTACAATTTAGCAGACAGAAAACCTACTCTGAAGAAAGCACATGGAAACCACAGATATAGATTTGTTTAAAGCACAATGCTCTGAATTTAAAGACGCAGAACTTATTTTACAGCGGGGCTAAAGTTAATGCTATTTCTAGACGTCGAATAAACGTTTGATGGAGTTTCGCATTGTCACTTGGAAGACATATGCTAGGCACACAGAATATCTGAAATTAAATCTGATAAGATTGAAGTCTCCTCGATGGGAAGGTAGTGAAAATGATATTGAGAGTGTTTGAAAGCAGTGTGATAAAGCAGCTACTTTTCGCGAGACCTGTTAATGAAATGACAGATAGCGTTTTGGTTGACAGCGAATGTTCATAAATTCATAGAAATAAGATCACACAGAGAAACGAAACAGGCCGTTTCCAGATATGATTCTCACCCCTGAGAAGTATCCGATACAAAATAAAAGAAAAACCTAAATTTGGCAGTGACAGTTGGTCATTAATGAGCAATTACTTGGAAGAAAAATTGGGTACACAACTCTAGCAGATTGACGGTAAACAGGTCCTAAATCACGAGACACCAATAAATTGGAACTTAAATACTGGCAACTATTTATATACAACCGATACAAAAGCGTTACATGTTTACACCTCTTACTGTCCTTCGAAGTATTCACCAGCGTTGAGTAGAACCCTTTGCCAGCTATGTGGAAGGCGTAGTAAACCGTTAGCAGATCCTCTTCTCTTGATTGCGCGAATGGAGCGGCCTACTGCCTGTGGAATCTTTGGACAACTTCTGAAGCAAATGTCATGAAGTGGATCCTTCATAATCAAATCAAAGTCACAAAGATTTAAGTCCGAGGAGTGTGGTGGATGGTAAAATACTTCCCAGTCCCGAAGAGAGCAGCCACAGCTTGCGCTGAATGAGTTCGCGCATTGTCGTGCAAAATGGTGGATGGCTTGCGCAGAAAGTATTGCCGCTTCTTTCGCAAAGCTGGTTGCAATTGATGCTCCAAAAACAAGCAGTAATACTGTGCATTGACGGTCTGCATGGAGGAAGGGAATGTGTTACGATAACACAATCACCGTCGTACTCGAGAATCTGCTGTGGAGACACTATGCAATGGAATCTACTATTGTCGCTGATAGCTCACGTTGTTGACATACCTACCTTACCTCCGAGCAAATGGACTCGCCCATCCCATGTCACCGTCGTGTGCACAATTGAGGGTAACACAGTCACTTCCAAGCGAACGGTGTAACGTAACGGCATTAATATGTTTTCGACACAGAGACAACGGTGTTCGGTCAAGAATGAATGCGCCAGAGGTCGTACAGCACGACAGTGTCATCACGGTCTTCAAGAGGCTGGCGGGAAATTGGCATTGCCGTACAAAACAGTGGCACGCTACATCGACATGTGATACTCTGCAAATCACATTTAAGTGCCCTGTAAGAGAGTTCATCGAACCACCATTATACAATTTATCTCCCATTCCATTCTCGAATAGCGTGCGGGAAGAAAGAACACCTGAATCTCTCCTTCGAGGTCTGATTTCTCGTGTTTTATTAGGATGATCATTTCTATCTATGTAGGTGGGAGTAAAAAATATATTTTCGCATTCAGAGGAAAATGTTGGCAATTGGAGTTCCGTAAGTAGACCACGCGGCAGCGATAAAAGCAGTTGTTGTAATGATTCCCAAACCAGATCATGAACTATTTCCGCGGCGCTGCATCCCGTGTATCGTGACAATACGAAACGAGCTGCCCTTCTTCGGACTCTTTCGATGTCCTCCGTCAAACCCACCTGATAAGGACCGTACACTGGGCAACAATACTTCAAATGAAGAAGCACAAGTGTAGTGTATGCAGTCTCTTTAGTAGTTCTGTTGCATCTTTTAAGTGTTTTGGCAATAAAACGGTGTGTCTGGTTCCCCTTTCCTAGGACATTATCTACGTGTTGTCTCCAGTTTACGTTTGATGTAATAGTAATTCCTAGGTATTTAGTGGAGTTTACGGCCTTCACATTTGACTGATTTATCTTGTAAACAAAGTTTAACGAATATCTTTTCGTACTCAAGTAGACGACTTCACACTTCTCATTATTTGCCAATTTTTACACCATACTGGTATCTTATTTAGATAATTCTGCATTTGGTTTTGGTCTTCAGATAATTTACTAGACGATAAATGACGGCTTCATCTGCAAACAACCTAAGAGAGCTGCTCAGATTTTCTACCAAATCGTTTATGTAGATAAGGAACAATAGAGGACCAAAAACACTACCCTGTGGAGCGCCTGATATCACCTCTGTTTTAGTCGAGTTTCGATCACAAGCAGTACTATTATTTTACAATATACCAATCAAAGGGCTGCAAATGAAACTAGATGTTGCCCCTAAGATGCCTGAACGGTGTTTAGTTACTCTTTAAATTTACTAGAAAATCGGCAGTTCACTTTCACTGCACACGAGGAGAGACAGGAGTGTTGGAACTGTTAAAGGGGGATGGAGGGTGGCAAGTACGGGACACGGGTGGAATAACAAAATGGAAGGAGGGCTGGACGTGTCGGACAGGATGGTATCGCAGAGAATGGGGAGGTGGCAAGGTGCCAGAGCGGCTTGTCGAGCTCGGTGCAGCGTTTGCACGCAACAAGTGTGTTCCTGGAAGCGAGTGGGTGGCGATCGCGCGCAGCGGCCCAGGCTGGTACTCACAGCTGCTCCAGGCTGCGCAGGCCCTGGAACACGCGCGGCTCGATCTCCCTCAGCCTGTTCTTGTACAGGTACCTGCGGAACAAACACATCACACGCAATTTACACTTAAGCCTTTGTATATCAATTGACAGCATGAGAGTGACAAGTGGAAAAAGGCCACTTTTGTGAAATTAAGTTATTAGCATAAAATAAAATTAGAATGCATGCTCCATCTATTGGAGTGTGAAATGTACTAAAATACTGGGTGATCAAAAAGTCAGTATAAATTTGAAAACTTAATAAATCACGGTATAATGTAGACAGACAGGTAAAAATTGACACACATCCTTGGAATGACATGGGATTCTTGTACAGGTACCTGCGGAACAAAAACATCACACGGAATTTACACTTGAGCCTTTGTATATCAATTGACAGCATAAGAGTGATAAGTGGAAAAGACTACTTTTAGTGAAATTAAGTTATTAGCACAAAATACAATTAGAATGCATGCTCCATCTATTGGAGTGTGAACGGTACTAAAATACCGAGTGATCAAAAAGTCAGTATAAATTTGAAAACTTCATAAATCACTGTATAATGTAGATAGAGAGGTAAAAATTGACACACGTCCTTGGAATGACATGGGGTTTATTAGAACAACAAAAAAAGTATTGCTAGACGCGTGAAAGATCTCTTGGGCGCGTCCTTTGGTGTGATCGTGAGCTCAGCCGCCACTTTCCTCATGCTTGGCCTCCCAGGTCCCCAAACCTCAGTCCGTGTGATTATTGGCTTTGGGGTTACCTGAAGTCGTAAGTGTATCGTGATCGACCGACATCTCTAGGGATGCTGAAAGACAACATCCGACGCCAATGCCCCACCATAACTCCGGACATGCTATGCAGTGCTGTTCACAACATTATTCCTCGACTACAGCTATTGTTGAGAAATGATGAACATATTGAGCATTTCCTTTAAAGAACGTCATCTTTGCTTTGTCTTAATTTGTTATTCTAATTATTGCTTTTCTGATCAGATAAAGTCCCATCTGTCGGACATTTTTTTTTTTTCTAATAAAACCTTATGTCATCCAAGTATGTGTGTCAATTTTTACCTCTCTATCTACATCATTCCGTGATTTAATTTATTAAGGTTTCAAATTTATACTGACGTTTTGATCACGCGGTACCTCCCTCAGATGGGGCTACTTGGCTCTGCAAGTCATCACCTAACAGATATCAACTTTTGATTCAGTAGTAGAAATCGACAAAGACCAGAGAAATCCTTTTCTCATTTTTAATGTGATAGGTATGCCTTGGCTATATCTCCTTGTTCTCTTAATCAAAGTATTGGTGATCTTAATTGTGACTAATTCTAGTGACACTGATTTAATTTTATTCGAGAATCTCCTATGAAATACAATAAATGATCCAGAAATGTGGCACAATGGAAACAAGTCAACAGAAAACTTAGCCGCAATAGTGCACAAGGATACATGTCCACCAGTGGGAAATTAGTTCCAGACCGTAAATATGAGAGTTGGAAATGCACAAAGAGGTTTGCTAAATATATAAAGAAAAATATTCTTAACAGTTTCAATAACTTGAAAGAAAAGAATATGCAGGATGCATATCCGTTAGGTGTGGATAATGAAAAGAACGAATGAAAATGATACCATGTGCATAAATGTGCGTTATATTTGTAATTAATTAGTTTTTTCATAAAGCTAAATAATATTATCTCAAGCATATTATAACACAAGCTAAATTAAACAATTCAAACCAGTGATGTTTCAGTTCACACATCAGTAATTTTGTGCTGAAAAAAATCAGAACTTCGATTTAGTATTAGTAGTGGATAAGTCTATCTTAATAACCAACTTAAGACTGAAATTATATTTACTTTATTACTAAAAATGGTAAAGACGTCGGTGGCATTGCTGGGACTAAAAAAACGAAATACTAAGTAGTGTAATAAAATAATTACAATAGTTTTTCTTGACTTTCTCAGAATTAGTGAAATGGTCTTGATCCACTTATTATTCTCATGCCTTCAGTTAGTGAAGTATTCGTAGGACGGCGGTTCAAATCCGCCTCTGACCATACCAATTTATGATTTTCATGCTTTCCTCAAACCACCCCAAGAAAATTGCTAGATGGTTGATTTCAAAGAGCACGACTGATTTCATTCCTCGTACCTAATAGAAACTATACGACTGAATGCTTCGCCTACAATGACCAAAATGTCCACGGGACGTTAAACCCTAATCTTCCTTCTTCTTTTTAAATCGGAGTAACATCTTGTCAATAATAAAATAACGACTGAAACATATTTTCACTACATGTGCACGTTACTCATGGTGACACAAGCAAGAGGTTACTTGGTTAACAACTATATCTCAGCGCCAGTAACCCAAAGACAAATATCAATTTATTGTGTTTTGATTCGTACATCATATGCAATCGGGCTTATGTCAGTGAAGGTTTTTATGTTTGAAATGAACATTTGCCATTTATATCTACATCCATACTCGACAAGTCAACTCACGTTGGGTAGCGAAGAGTACTTTCTTCATAACTATCAATTCCATTTTCTCCTGTTTCTGTCGCCTATGGGCTCTCATCTCTCTAACGTTATCCTTATGATATTTCAGAGACATGTGTGTGGGAACAAACATTATATTTTTCGATTATTCAAGAAACGTGAGCTCTCGGATCTTAGAAATCCGTATGATGATGCAGAACGTCTCGCTTGAATCCGCTGCCCCTGGAATTTGCCTTAATTTCCAAGACGCTGTCGCGCTTACTAAATCAGTCTGTAATGAAGTATGTTGCTCTACATTGGATGCTCTTTGTCTCCTCTGTCAAACCTATAGGGCGCGGATCCCAAAATGATGAGCACTATTCAAGTATTTGTGGAACGAGTATGATATGGGCGAATATTTAACATTCCTCCTGAACAACGCTGCATATACGGAAACAGAATTCGAAGAGGAATTCTGCGGAGTTCATTGTAATCACGCTCTATGCTATTTAACAAAAGTAGCATTGTTTATGGCTCATACGGAGGTACATAGCTCTTTTACTCTATACCTGAAAGAAAGGCACAGATAATTACTAACATCGGTTGCTGCTTTCTCGGGGCGATAAGGTGGCTTGCGGAGAACATGCATGTTGGTGTCGCACTCTAGAATTACAAGAGTCGGCCATATAGATGTAGTTCTCCTGTAGCTTCTTCAGTTTCTTTAGTCACTTCATTTAGTATGCAACACACAACGATGGGATGTAAATAACGTTTTGTAACTTATACACTACTCCCCAAAAGGTTGGAAACACCTAGTAAATATAGACAAAGAAAAGGAAATACAATATAAAAATGCATTTTGTTGTTTTCCCAATGTTTGTTAAGCTCAACTGAGACACAGGAATATGCAACAAATTTTCGATTCCTTGCTTTTATCACTGCCTTGCACACTCCCGGCATGCGCTGCGCCAGTTTTCTCAAGGTTTCAGTCGGAATTAATCTCCATTCTTGCTGTAGGACCTCCCACAATTGTGTTTCAATCATGGTATTCCGTTTTGGGATTCTCCTGTCCAATTCATCCCATAGCAGCTCGATTGGGTTACAATCATGGTATTTGGGCGGCCATTTCGTGTTTTTCCGTATTTTGCGAACCTGTGGAGACTTCACGATACATAGTTCTGACACAAGCGAGAAGTATATTGCGGGTCGTTGTCTTGCTGCAAGACAAACCCTTTCCCAATCATACGCAAACCAGATGTCTTACCATGTTGCTGAATAATGGAATGATAACGCTTTTGGTTCATTTTTCCATCTATTTTCACCAGCTCTCCGCGTTTATTTCCTCCAAACGATCCCCATACCAGCACAGAACCTCCTCCATGCTTTACAGTTGGAATTACAGTGACGATTCAAGAGCGTTCATGGGGTAAACGGCATGCAACCTGACGGCATTTACTACCAAATATTTCGAACCTGGATTCATCAGTGAATAAGATTCTTTCCCAAGCCTCCACTGTCCAATATTGGTGTGTCTTAGCCCAATGAAGCCTTTTCTTTTTGTTAATAGGGTGCAACAGTGCTTTCCTTATTGCTAGATAAACTAGGAGGTTGATGTCTGCCAGGCGACGTCTCACTGTTGACTCACTCACTGGTGTATCTCTCGTTGCGTTGAGTTCAGCAGTCAATTCACGGACAGTTTTTAATCTGTTACGTTTACTGATCACTACCAAATATTTTTCCTGGCGTTCTGATATTTTGCTGGGTGCTCCTGAGCGAGGACGATCGTCATAGGATCGTATTTCTCTCGTGAGAATTTTTCACATCTCCGCTGATGAAAATCTTCAGTTTCTTTGGTATTGGTCGGACATTATTGCCTTCTTGGTGCAAAATGACTCATAAGGTACCTGGCACTTTGAGGCCATTTTCAATTAGTTTCACGGCGTGTTATATCTTTTTGCAAACGCAACTACAGGTGAACGGAACTGTAAACAACGTACCTCTACATAGCCATGCCGTCTACTCGCAGCACCTGGCGTGTTTAGTAGGACTGCTTGGTCAGGTAACATCGGTTTACATAAAACGGAGCAATATTAGTATGTTCTGATATGTATGTATATGTACAATAATTATGTGTACAATAGTGTGTCATTATTAACCGTTAATTGTGCTTGCCATTCCGTATTCTAACCAATAACTCACACAGATCACTTCCAGCTTGCTACGCAGCATGGTGTTTCCAAACTTATTGAGGGCAGTATATGTGTTTTAAAAATATTCTAAATAATACAGACTATCGAAATGTAACTACAACGAAAAGAAGAGAATTCACTTCAAACTCATTATTAACGTGAATACGTTGTTTTAATGTTGCACGTTACTATTTATTTATTAGATCTGTATGACCTGAGTTTTAGACTTCTCGGCCATTGGCAGCCCACAAATTAATCACGTTTTTAATTTTCGTTCGTTTCTCCAAGTACAGGTGGAATCTTCCAAAAATAACCTTTTGAAACTACATGGAGAACAGCGATCTCAGTGAATAAATTATAATTAATGTAAAACCAGTCCAGATCATCCTGGTGAAAAGGTCAAACAGGCTAGCAAAAAAAAAAAAAAAAAAAAAAAAAAAAAAAAAAAAAAAAAAAAAAAAAAAAAAACTTTGGCGAGTTCTGATTTTTAATTATTCTGAAAATACGTGAAACGTACTTTATTTGGAAACATAACGCAACTCCGTTGTCATGAATTACATGAAAGTACATGAGAGATCTTTAGTAATTTAAAATTAAGTTTTTTTTTTTCTTACTGATAATAGGAAACAGAATTTTTGGATCACTCATTCCGTATATATACTCAACAAATTCATTAACTATGACTCACTATGACTCATTTACGTCAGTACTGCATTCTGTATTGCGAACAGAATGCTACGTTTCTACCTGCAAAACGAATGTCGCTGCATAAAGATATGAGTATTTAAACATCAAGCAAATGAAATGTAGCTGAGTATTAACATTTAAGCCCCGAAGAGATCCTAAAAGTTAGTTTCAGACTAAAGATATATGTTTGAAGTCTTTATAACCGTATTTCAATTTTTAATTCAAGTCTCTGCTTCAAAAGAAATTAAAGTAAAACAGTCTGTGTATATCTTTTTCTGTCAACAGATTATTGTGGGAAATAATTAGCACGACGAACAGAGGGAAAGAACGAAAACGAAAAAAAAACCTGTGACGAGAAAGCCAGTCCGTGTTTTAAAGCATCAAAGGAAAGATGGCCTCATTAAAAAATGAATTACGGACGCAGTAACGAAAAGAGCCTACGCGATTTGTTTAGTTCTCATAAATTCTGCGATATGAATAGTTTATTCTCTTTACCTACTTCTCATCTACAGTTAATTTAGATGGTTTCATTGAGGTTTTTTAAACACATGTTGTTTGTGGGGCTCATTTATTTTTGTGTGTAGAATCGCTGAATGAGTGAAAACACTATTCATCGACTGCAAGCCGTTACGTAAAATGTTCAACACTTTTACATGGTGTTGTGCGAAGAAATGGTTTGTACCTAGGTGTTATTATACCAATACGTAGTCAGTATTTCTTCGTTCCTTTACACTACACTATGTTGCGGCAGCGCATAATTTATACGTCATTTCAACAAACTGACTATGGATTGCGGTAATTCAGTAATTTACACAATATAGTGCAAAGTAGAGGAATATCCATGGTTTGTTCATGCCATATTGAATGCATTTTTAAATTAAAATGTAAGTTCACAACTTAACCCTTTAGTGACCAGTAGGAACTATAGTTTCCACTTATTTGTTTTCACTATAAGTACAGTGTTTCCACTTCTAACTCGTGCTACAATCTATGTTAGAGTGTACTAACTATATATAGATTGTCAACTGACGCGCGTAAGTGGTTGTATTTCTACATTGTTAGTTAATCAATGTAGAAGCGCAGTTTTCGCGGGAAAAGAAGCCACTATTTCGACCACAACAGTATCTTTTTGTATAGTGTGCTTTCCTTTTTGTGTGAAGTGACTTGTGTTGTTCAAATGTTTGTACAGCTTATGGGACTCAACTACGGGGTCATCAGTCCCTAAACTTACAAACTACTTATGAACTACTTATGAACTAGTACGGCACAAATATCCATGCCCGAGGGGGGATTCGAACCCCCGACCGTAGTGGCCGTGCAGACCATGACTGAAGTGCCTCAGTCCCCTCGGCCACCGCGGCCGGCACTTGTGTTGTATTTGTCTACTTTTATATTTGCGGGGGAGATAGTATTCGTATATATTTGCTGGATGTAAATGGAAAATTACGTAAATATTACAAGGTAAGTTAGTGGGAACTATATTTCCCACTGAACGCGTGTGAAATGCAATGTGTATAATCGGCATTGTAGTTATTGCTTGTTTCTTATTGTTTAGAATGCCTCGATTCATGACAGAAGAGGTTTTGAGAATTTTGTACACTTTACCAGAAGATTCAGAAGTCGTTGCTTACTGATGAAGACTTCTTAGCTGAATATAGTATTTATAAAAAGTCTACAACATCTGAAAATAATTTGGTCACTAAAAGGTTAAGTGATGATCTGGTAATTTCCTCAGTGTAATGTTCAAGGAATATAAATTTTAAATGGACTTGAGACAGTCTGTAAACTGATTATATTATAAACAGCCACGGTGGTGCAGCCGAACGGTGTAAGTCACCGTGTCGTAGAGAGCGCAGTTGCTCGCTGTCGGATGTTCGAGCCCTCCCATGGGTATATGGGTGTGAGTGTTGTCATTAGCATAATTTAGTTCAAGTTAGTTTCAGTGGTTTGTAAGCCTAGAGACTTATAACCGCAGCAGTTAAGTCCCTTAGATTTACGAACATTTGAATATTATCAATAAGCAAGTATTGTGGAACAGAGGAACACAGTGTTGCAGTGTTTAATATGTCTGTGTTCTTCGAAGTATCGACGGAATATTCTATGTCTATGATGAAATGCGCTAACGTGGCTCCGTTGCACGTCTTATACAGCTGGTTTGTCAAACAGAAGTCTAAAACCACACAACATATTTGGTTCAATAACGAGTGCTTAAAAGTAAACATAACGTCGAAATAGCTGATCTTGGAGTCAAGAAATACTACAAAAGCCGCTACAAAACCTGTTCGTGTTGTTCAAAAGACGTGAGAAATTAAGAAATGAAGACGTGGTAAGTAGTGTGTGATGATGTGTGTTTACATTTGAACGTTGCTCACATGCCAGTGTCGTGCATTCTTCACCCATGCGAATTCGTAGTATTTGAGAAAACGATCCGAGAAGATCCGTTAGCCATAGCAGACATGATGTACCTGCGCCAGAAAGCTAAAATTGAGCAACTATGTAAACTAAAACTAGTTTCAATGTATCCTAAACATCAACAGTTTGCTGAACGTGTCATTCATTAACCAATCAAATCTAAATCTGACTAATTTTGATTAGCGGAATTAAATATGTTCCAAATGAAAACATTGAAACTCCGTCCATCAGGCCTCACGAAGCCCACTGGGTACTGACCGGCCGCCGTGTCATCCTCCGCCCGAAGGCGTCACCGGATGCGGTATGGAGGGGGACGTGGTCAGCGCCCCGCACTCCGGCCGTTATGTCAGTCTTCGTGACCAGAGCCGCTACTTCCCAGGCAAGTAGCTCCACAGTTGGCAAGGGCTGAGTGCCGCGGCGGAGTTGCCGAGCGCATTGAGGCGCTATGCTCCGATGCGCGAGGCCGTGTCCCGTCGGGGGTTCGAATCCTCCCTCGGGCATGGATGTTCGTGCTGTCTTTAATGCAACGTAGTTTATACATAGTTGTGATGTACAAGAGGGTGTCAGTGATTGAATGATTGTAGTAGGATGCAGGATAACTTGGACCAAATTTGTAGGTGGGTTGAGGAATGGAAGCTAGCACTAACTGTAGATAAATCTAAGGTGGTGCAGATGACTAGGAGAAACAATCCCGTAATGTTCGAATACGGCGTTATTAGAGTGCTGCTTGACAGAGTCGCGTCAATTAAATAACTAGAGGAACTTAACAGTGTACAGCGATTTGAAATGGAACGAGCATTTAAGGACAGTCGTGGGGAAAGCGACTTTTCGACTTCGGTTCATAGGGAGAATTTTGGGGAGATGTGATTCGTCTGTAAAGGAGACCGCATATAAAACATTTGTACGACACTACTTGAGTATTGCTCAATTGTTTTGGATTGCCACCTGATCGGTTTAAAGGAGCTCATAGAGGCAGTTCAGAGGCGGGAGGCTAGGTTTGTAACTGGTAGATTCGATCAATGCGCGAGTGTTACCGAAATGCTTCGGGAACAAATGGGAATGGTTGGAGGGAAGGCGACGTCCTTATCGAGAAACACTTTTGAAGAAATTTAGAGAGCCGGAATATTAGGATGATTGCAGAACGATTTTACTGCCGCCAACCTACATTTCGCGTAATGACCACAAAGATCAGAGAGTTTAGGACTCGTACGGATGCATCCAAGTATCCGTTTGTCCCTCGTTCTACATGGGAGTGGAACACGATAGCAATTAACTAGTAGTGGTACTGAGTACCTTCCGCCACGCACCTTTGGGTGGTGGCCGAGGGGACTGAGGCGTTGCAGTCACGGTATGCACGGTCACTGCGGTCGGGGGTTCGAATGCCCCCTCGGGCATGGATATTTGTGCCGTCCTTAGGATTACCTAGTTCATAAGTAGTTTGTAAGTTTAGGGAACCATGACCCCCGCAGTTAAGTCCCATAAGTTATACAAACATTTGAACATTTTTTGAAGGGCTGAGTGCATCCTGCTTGGCAGCAGCACTCGGCAGGCCCAGACGGCAACTCATCCGAGTGCTAACCAAGCCCCATATTACTTAACTTCGGCGATCTAACGGGAACCTGCGTATCCACTGCCTCACGGCCGTTGGCAAATATTAATTAAAAAAATAATAACAGACATTCTGCAAGTTTATCATGAATATTCTCTGTCGGGTGATGTATCTACAAATCACCTGGTAGCGCATGAACTAAAATACAAACATTTCCAATGCTAGTTCTAAAACGTAACGAATATTGACCTCATCGAAAAAGAACTCTCGTTTCAAGATGATAAAGCCTCGAAGTCAGACAAGGGTCATAGTTTAGTTTTACTTAATATCTAATTTCCGATTTCAGAAAGCCACTCCAAACTTCCGAAAATATTGCCACTAATAGTACAGTATGGCACCGCAAAAAGCGCTTAGGATCGCGTTACCGCCCCCATATGTATATTCTATATCTTTGGAAATAACGGCAGTTAGAAGGAAAACATGTTTGGCAAAATTGACGTCAGAGGTTGTCTGACTACATTTGCGTTCGCTACGCAGTAAATGTGTAGGCACTGAGACGTCTGTCGCTGAAGTGACTCGCTGAAGATTTTCTGAGAGGTAGCTTCGTTCAATTTTGAAGCCCCTGACTCTTTTGGCCTCTCTTTAGAGCTCCAGAGCACTTGCTGCTTAGGCAGAGTCCTCTACGACTGCTAATACACGTTGCCTTACGAACCGCCCGCAAAAAAAAAAAAAAAAAAAAAAAAAAGTTTCACAGTTTTTTTTGTACAGTTTTGCGTTACACAAACGTTAGAACTTCTTATCTGAATCGTTCGTACACGTACTTCCTCGATTTCAGAAAGCAACTGCCAGACTTCTAAAAATATGGCGACTAATAGTACAGCGTGACACCGTAGGAAACGCTGAAGATCGTGTTCGAATGTTCAAATATTTGTGAATCATAAGGGACATAACTATGGGGACAGTCCATAAACTTACAAACTACTTATTAACTACCTTATACTAACGACGACACAAACATCCATGCCTTAGGGGGGATTCAAACCCTCGACGGCGTTTAGCCGCGCGCACCGCACCGCAGCACGGCGCTCCAGTACGCGCGGCTAATCCGCCGCAGCAAAGATCGTGTCAACGACCCTCTATATATAGGCTGTTTCTAATTGAAACCCACAAACTTTGTGGGGTGGTAGAGGATGACTTGAGGTAGGGAACCAATGTCCGGAAACGTCAACTGTACTACCGAGCATGAAAATTATAGGTGCTGTCGCCTGTCGGTGTCTACACGTATTGCTCCTTTTCATATCATTGCATTTATGGTATCCATCCGTTAAGTACAATAAAGGCGTCGACATCACGAAATATCTACCGTAATTCATATCATGTGGCCCATCGCTGTTCACTCCAATAGCTTAGATGGTGATCGCTGCTGCACAAGACGACGTTAGTATACAAAACACAACATTGTACCGCTGTTATTCTCTGTCAGTTACATCCATTATACTATTCTATAGCGTACAACATTGGAGATTATGTTGGATGTGTTGAGAGGCTATAAACCATGGTGAGAAGCCCCAGTACGTTACCATCAGCCATCACAGCAAGTGAGCATTGCATTCACAGGAAACAGGGCCTGCCAATACAGCTGCTAGCTCCATCTTCTCCACCGCGATCGTTGCAATCACTCGCAAACTCCGATTACCAAAAAGACATATTGCAGACCTGCACGCGGTCTCTGTCTGCATAGAAAGACTCAATCGCCGCCCCAAGGGGTGGCCTAGCGGCAGGCGCCAGCACCTGTGATTTTGACGTTCGGTAGCGCCTTTAAGTGACGTTTCCGGACACGGGTTCCCTACCTCATTTTGTTCCTCAGGCCATCGTCTACCACTCACGAAATTTGTCGCTATCATTTAGAAACACCCTGTGTGTTCTACCTCTTTCGAAATAACCATAGGAGATAAGACAACATGTTCGGCAAAACTGACGTCAGAAGTTGACATAGCATTGTCAGTACAGTATATTTACAATGATATGTCTTTTCTTAAGGAACAGACGTTGCTGATGGTCCGCAGTTCTATATGTTAAATTTACATTCATTACTTCGCAATTTGCGAGAATTCCCGACTTTAGCTGCTCTTCTTCAGTTGGTCTATCACTTTGTAACATATGGGAATTTATGCCGGACCAACTGAAGAAGACCAGCTAAAGTCGGGAATTCTCGCAAATTGCGAAGTAATGAATGTATATTTAACATTTTAGCTGTGGACCATAAGCAACATCTGTTCCTTAAGAAAAGACGTATCATTGTAAACATGACATCCAAGACAGGCTAAAGATGGTGTAGTATGTCTCTCCCCGTCGCGGGAATCACTGCTAAATGCGTGCGAGCACTAAAGGGAAGTAGACAACTGTAACATATGGAGGTTTGGGTCTGGCCGGGGAGCGTGTGCGGGTGACTGAGTGGTTAAGGCGACCGCTCGCGAAAAGCGGGAGACCCGGGTTCGAGTACTGGTCCGGCACAAATTTTCATATGTTACAAAATGATAGACCAACTGAAGAAGAGCAGCTACAGTCGGGAATTTTCGCAAATTGCGAAGTAATTAATTTATATAGAACAGTATATGACATCGACTGATCAGATATCACCCATTTTGAGAGAAGGGAGATGTTGAGTAAATTTCCAGACTATGCCAAAGTGGTGGCATGGACCTCTTCATACAAAAACTGACAGTTTTAATATTGATTCAATAGTTAATACCTGTTTTGAAATAAATCCTATATATGTTAAAATTGAAGGTCCCGATTTTAAGTCAATGCTGTATATACATTCGCTGTGCGGTAAATGTGGAGGCAGTGGGAGTTCAGTCAGAGAAGAGAGATGTTGAGTAAATTTCCAGATTATGCCAAACTGGTGGCATGGACCTCTTCACACAAACACGGGAAGTTTTAATATTGATCCAATAGTTAAGAGCTGTTTTGAAATAAATCCTATGTATGTGAAAAGTAAAGGTCCCGATTGTAATTCAATACTGTATTTGCATTCACTGTGCGGTAAATGTGGAGGCAGTGGGACCTCAGTCGCAAGTGCGATACACTGAAGATTCTCAGAGAGGAAGCTCTGTTCAGTGTTGAAGCCCCTGACTGTTTCTCCCTGTCCATGGGACTCCGCACCACTTGCTGCTCAGCAAGAGTCCTCTCCACCTGCTGCTTCCCTTTGCCTTAAGAACCGCCCGCCAAAAACCAAAAAAAGAAAAAAGTAAAACGCCACTGTCACTACTGAGAGTGCGCCCGTCAGTGCCCAACACCACGAAGCGGGAACCGCACGAAGGAAGGCAGGTCCTCGGAGCGACAGTGTCAGGCGCTCCCGGAGCACTTTCTCGTGAACTGCGCGACCTGAATCTGTTTCGGACGAGTGCGATCGGATAATGAGGCGGTGCGGCCTCGCGCACAGTGAAAAGACGGGGCGGCTAGCGGCCCTGCCACGCCTCTGGAGACGCTGGTGTGTGGCCTAGCGGCGGCGGCGGCGCCTCGCTTTCACGGCGGTCCGCGGCGGCCGCCCGCCCGCTTAATGAGTCCGCATTTCATATTCCGGCGTGTCCCGCACGGATCAATACTTGGCGCGCCCTCGCAACCTTTGCCAGCGACGGCGAAATAACGAGACGGCGGCGGCGGTGGCGACGCGACCGCGCAAATGAGGACCTCTGGCACAGGCTGCCGCGCCCCGCCGACTGCGTCCGCCGCCTCGGGCGCTGCGCCGATTCAGCGTTCGGGGTCTTTCGCGTCTGTCAGCTCCGTAGCTCTAACTACATCTACATAAGTACCCTGCAAGCCACACTGAACTGTATGGCAGAGGATTCATCGAACAGCTTTTATGATATTTCTCTACGATTCCATTCTTTAATAGCTCGCCGGAAAAAGGAACTCTAAAATCTTTCCGTTTTCGATCTGATTTCTGCCGACCGCGGTGGCCGAGGGGACTGAGGCACTCCAGTCACGGTCTGCACGGCCACTACGGTCGGGGGTTCGAATCCCCCCTCGGATATGGATATTTGTGCCGTCCTAATTCGTAAGTAATTCATAAGTAGTTTGTAAGTTTAGGGACTGATGACACCGTAGTTAAGTCCCATAAGCTGTACAAACATTTGAACATTTGATTTGAACATCTGATTTCTCTTATTTTATTTTCATGATCATGTCTTTCCATGTAGGTAGGCGGGAACAAAATATGTTCGCATTCGGAAGAGAAAGTTTGTCAAAGAAATTTCCAAATAGATCTAGTCGCAAAGAAATAACGCCTTTCTGTTAATGATTTCAACCCCAACTCGTGCATCATTTCCGTGACACTCTCTCCCTTATATCGTGGTAGTACAAAACGAATGATCTTTCTCAGAACTTTCTCTAAATCGTCTGGTCAGTTCCACTTCGTGGGAATCCGACAATGCGCAGCGATACTCCAAAACAGTACGCACAAGTGTAGCGTACACAATTTCCATAGTAGAACTGTTGTATTTTCTAAGTGTTCTCCCAACGAAACGTAGTCTATGGTTCTCTTTCCCTACAAAATTTTCTATGTGTTATTTCCAAAATTCAAAATCTCAAATGTTTATATAGCTTATGGGACTTAACTACGGGGTCATCAGTCCCTAAACTTACAAACTACTTATGTACTAGCTAACACTAAGGACGGCACAAATATCCATGCCCGAGGGGGGATTCAAACTCCCGACCGCAGTGGCCGTGCAGACCGTGACTAACGCGTCTCAGTCCCTCGGCCACCGCGGCTGGTGTGTTATTTCCAATTTAATTTGTTTGTGATTGTTACTCCTAGGTATTTATTTGAATTTGCAACCTGTAGTTTTGACCGATTTATCGAGTAAATGAAGTTTAAGGGGGTTCTTTTAGTGATCATATGGACGACTTCATACTTATCTTTATTCAAGGTCAATTGCCATTTTTTGCACCATACAGATTTCTTATCTGAATCATTTTGCAGTCGCTTTTGCTTTTCTGGTGACTACTAACCGATAAATTACGGCATCATCCGCGGAAAAGCTAAGAGAGCTACTCAGATAGTCTCCTAAATCGTTTATACAAATAAGGAACGGTAGGGGCCCTATATAACACTTCACTGGGGTATGCCAGACGTCACTTCAATTCTACTCGATGACTTTCCATTGATTACAAAGTACAGTGTCCTGTCTGACAGAAAATCACGAATCCAATCGCACAATTGTGACGCTATTCCATAAGCACACAATTTGAATAGAAGACGCTTGTGAGATATAGTGTCGAAAACCTACCACAAAACTAGAAATACGAATTCTAGTTGACAACCCTTGTCTGTAGCACTCATGACATCATATGAGTAGCTGTTTTTCATAAGAATTATACTTACTGAATCCGTGTTGACTATGGGTCAATAGTCAATAGTCCTCTATCGAAGTTCTCGAATCGCATCTTTTTGAAGCTACTAAATGAATTTTTTTAATGAGACTTTAACTCCACAGGGGACATGTGCTGATATGAGATTTCCTGGCAGATTAAAGCTTTGTGCTCGATAGGTATTTGCACCCGGAATCTTTGCCTTTCGTGGGCTAGCGCGACTGAGCTACTCTAACTTCCGTCAATTCGTGTCCTCACAACAGTGTTACAATCGGTGGCAAGGCACTGGCGGAACTAAAGCTTTGACGACTGGCCGTGATGCATGCCAGGGTAGCTCATTCGGTAGAGTTAATCCCTGCGAAAAGCAAAGATCCCGGGTGTAATCCCGATCCGGTACAAAGTGTTAATCTGGCAGGAAGTTTCATATGAAATCTTCAAGTTGTTGTGGACATCAGTTGTTCCAAATTGCAAGTGTGTAACTAAGCAGGAACCAAAGAATACAGCTTTTTATTACTATGATTGAGGCGTACCGTCGAGGTTTAAAGTCTTCCTTGTAATTAATGCTTATTTACGTAACATGTAAATTTGAATCAAACTGTCCAGTCGTGACTGGGGAATAACGTAGGTTTGGTAATGAATTGGTAAATTGGGAGAATGCAGCTCTCCACGCTACTCTGCCCATGTGCAAGCCTCTTCATCTCCACACGAGAACGGCACCTTACATTCTTCTGAACATGCTTACTGTATTCGTCTCGCGATTAGCCTCTACGATTTTTATCCCACATACTTTCTTCTAACGCAAAGGTCACGATTCATTGATGTCTCGGAATATGTGCCACCAACTTATCCTTTCTCTGAGGACACGCTAGTACTCCTTGTATCCACAATTCTGTTGAGCACCTCCTCCTAAGTTACGTGATGAACCCATGTAATCTGGTTTTGCTCCAGTGTTTGGGATCCCCACCAGATCGGTTTAAAGGAGGACATAGAAGCTGTTTAGAAACAGGCGGCGAGGTTTGCAACTGGCCGATTCTTATTTTTTTCATGCGCCACTCCGAGGAGTGGAGCGGGCTGAATTATCATACAAGCTGATAGTGAGAATCCCAATTGGGAATAAGTGGGAGGGGCTTATCAGTTCCCGCAAAACGCCTTTCAACCAAGAAAAACCTCCCAAAAGCCTTGGTCAGAACAGGGGAATTCGAATCAATATAACTTATCTCTGGGGCGTTGCCCCAGACTAAAGATGGATTACCTGGGGAATACGAGTGCACTCACGACAATCAATGAGTTACTCTCGTAAACTCGTAGAGTTCAACTCGACCAACAGTGGACAAGCGTCTCCCTAGGGGAACCGCACCCGGGAGCGCGGTATACTGAGCATTGCTGTTGGTTGGACATCAGACAAGCTGCTGGTGGGGATCGCAATTGGGAATAAGTGGGAGGGGCTTACCAGTTCCGGAATACGTCCTACAACCAAGGAAAACCTTGATCGGAACCAGGAGATTCTATCAATATAAATTATGCCTGGGGCGTGTCCCCAGACTAGAAATGCATTACGGGGAAGCACGAGTGCTCTCATAACAATCAAAGATCGGACGCCCGATTTACTCTCGTAAACTCGTACAGATGAGCTCGACCAACAGTGGACAAGCGTCACCGTAGGGGAGCCGCACCCGGGAGCGCGGTATCCTCGGCGTCGTTGTTAGCTGGCCGATTCAATCAAGAGGACAATTTGATCAATGAGCGAGTGTTACTAAACACTTCGAGAACTCAACTGCGAGACGCTGGAGGAGAGGCGACGTTCTTTTCGTGAAAAACTGTTGAAGCAATTTACAAGGCCGAAATTTAAGGCTAATTGCAGAATGATTCCATTGCCACCAGTCTACATTTTTTTTTTTCATATTAGGTGCACGTGCTGCCAACTACTGCCAGGTACTCCATATCAGTGACTTCAGTAGTCATTTGGAATGGTGAGAGACCAAACTGGGGCTCTGCGCGGAACAATGTATTTGGGTGACTTGCGTCCTTCAACGATACAGTTAGCCGTACTGTAAGTGCAACGGAAATGGAGGGTGTGTGTGGAAACGCCAGACGAACGTGTGTTTCCTGAAGAGGAACCGCAAGCATTTTATGTAGCTGCAGGTGGTGTTATGTTGTGTGTTTGGTGGACGGGTCTTGCACGTCTTGCTGTTTTTGCGTGGCACTATCACAGCACCGGCCTGCTCAGAGTCCTGACTTAAATCCTGTAGAACACCTTTTGGATGTTTTGGAACGCCGAGATCGTGCCACGCCTTGGCGACCTACATCGACACTCTCCTCTTTGTTGCCATTTCCCGAGAAACCTCCCAGAATCTGACTGAACGTATGCCTGCAGGAGTGGGAGCTGTCATCAAGGCTAAGTGTGGGCCAACAGGATACTGAATTCCATCATTACCGATGCAGACCTTCAGGAACTCTAATCATTTTCAGCCAGGTGTCTGATACTTTTGATCACATAGTGTAGCAGGATTAAAATATGAGAAACAAAAAGTTACATACGACATCTACAGTAGCCGGACTGCGCTTACAAGACTCGGACAGCTTTAAAGGAGGCGCAGTGGTTTGGAATCAAATAACCATCATGTTAATCCATCTCCAGAATGGCGACGGTACATGAAGAGGAAATGATTAGGAAGGAAGTAAGGCAGGGTTGTAAACTTTCCCCGACGTTATTCGCTCTGTAGATTGACCAATATGTGTACGAAATCAAAGAGAAATTTCGAAAGAGAATTAAAGCTAAGGGAGAAGGTATAAAAACTATGCTATGTGTCGATGATATTCTAATTCTGCCGGAAACAGAAAAGGTCCTGGATGAGGAATTGAACGGAATGCAGCGAGTTGCTAGAAACGGTTAAGTTGAACAGTAACAGTTGCAAAACAAGAGTAATGGAATGTAGTCGAATTAAATAAGGTGATACTGAGGCAGTAAGATTAGGAAACGAGAAAATAATGGTTTGTTAATTTGACAGGAGAAAAACTTATGAAGATCAGAGTAGAGATAATATCAAGAGCATACTGGTTATGGGAAGAAAAGCATATCTGACGACGAGACATTAAATAACATCAAATATTTTTAAGTGTTAGGAAATCTTTTCTGAAAGCATTTATTTTTAATTTAGCCTTGCACGAGATTGAAACATGGACGAAAAAGACACCACAAAAGAAGACGATGTGGTACTACAGAAGAATGCTGCGGATTATTTGTATAGATCACATAAATAAAGACGCCTGATTCAACGAAATTGAGAAACAAATCGTAGCATAACGTCAGTAAAGGAACGTATCGATTAGTATGGCACATTATGAGACGTCAACAAACATCCATTTTACTCTTAGGGGAGGGGTTTGCTAAATATAGCAGGGGGAGACCACGAAAGTGATCAGGGAGAAAGTTTATAAGGACGGGGTTGCCTGTGTTATGCAGATATGAATATAATTTCACAGAATAGAGCAGGGTGGAGAGCAGCATCAAATATGTCTTTATCCGCGGCAAAGTAGCCGTGCTCACTAAGGCGCCCATCTGCGGTGCGCGCTGCCGTTCGCCGTCGGGGATTCGAATCCTCCCTCGGGCATGGGTTTTTGTGTTGTCCTTAGCATAAGTTAAGTTAGTGTAAATAATTTGTAAGCGTAGTGACTAATGACCACTTTAGTATCTTAGATTTACAAACATTTGAAATCGGTCTTTGGAATAAAGACCATATCAACAACTAGAGCTATTTCAAGAATGGGAATTTAAAGGGGCTTTCATTTACGCCTATTTTGTGTGACGTCCACCTGGAAGCAACGCACTCACAACTCTGCCAGGCGCCTCAAAATTCGACGAAAGTTTACTCCGACCAATAGTAGCTCGAAGTACGTAAGTGGACATTAACAAACAGAAGCATGTTATAAGGCGTAATTAAGGCCTCGCTTGATATTTCGGTTTTCCTTACGTCCGAGACGACTGTCCAGGAAATAAGGCACAATAAATACTCAGTTTAAGTATGTCATTTTCGTTTCTGTTTTCTTGAGTATCGCCTGATTTAAAACATCTGAATGCCATTACTCTGGTTTTCCCATTATTGATTTCCATCTTATAATCTGCTGTCAGTACACTATCCACTTCATCCATGCTCTCACCAAAGTCCTTTGCCGTACCTGTCATAACCTCAATGTTGTTTTTAATTTTCCTGAACATTAACTGTCTTCCCACGTTTCTCCTTGGTTTCCTCTAGGCCGTGTTCTCAGCAGAAATTCATTATCATTGCTTTTATCATATTCTTCGACGCCTAAATTGGTTCCCTGAGATATGTGGAGAAGCAGGACGCAGCTCGCATACAAGGTACTGAAAATATTCAGAATGCAAATATTTCAAATAATTTGATAAATGAATATATGTCTACTGCAATTCCCTGTGTATTTTTCAGTTTCAGAAGCAACAGTCGTAGAGATGTATAGAAAACTGTTCGTCATAAATGAAATGGCATCGGAAACTGTTCATATGTTGTATAAGATTCATTACGATGAAAGTAAATCTTGTTTCTATGTCTCCACTGTTCCACCTGTTACACTCACCTTGCAATCTGGTTCATACTCGTTTTGTGATATGTACTTGTGACTGCGTATTATAAAATATTCTTCTGCCTTGTGTTCCACACTGAACATTTCCGCAATGTGTAAATACGGTCTATGATATGCTCGTTCATTTTCCCCGTTTCCGCCGAGGCAAGAGATTTATGGAATGTTTGAGTCGGTAACTGACGTCACAAATGGATTAAATAAGAAAGGAGTGACGCGCTGAAAGAGATGAACTAGATGAAATATAATCAACAGTACCGTCAAAATTAATCTAGCACAAGAAAATAATTTTCTCTGCCTGCACATACTCATCATATTGCCTACAGTTATCAAAAAAGTTGTTGAATTTGTATGTCCCTCATAAAAAAGATTACTATTAATGCGATGGCAAAGTTTAGCGACAGAAACACACCGTTATTTTCGGTTTCCTTTCAAAAGTATCTTCTTAGTATCATTAAAATCCTACACTTGTTACTAAGCTGTGGGCAGGAAAAATTAGTTTTTGAACAGTGGCAGTACTTGAATGACATATATAAATTACTGTGCAAAACAAAGATCGTGAATGATACTTACAGGTAGCGTAGTTTGCTGAGGCCCTCGAACACGCCATTTTGTAGTCTCCAGATGTGGTTGTTGTTAAGTAACCTGTAACACAGATTATATTATTAAAATAACTACAAGAAGAACTTGCTACGATTGGTGGCATAGATTAATTTACAAGTACTGTAGTGCAGTGAGTGATTACACGAAGGTTGTCAAAATAGAGGCCAGCGGATTGTTCGAGATCCTCAAACGTTATTTGTGTTCCCCACCTCACCAATGTAACGGCCTGACACTTTACACGCAGGCGCCCAAAAGCCGACCAGCTGTGAATACGAGGGTTGGAACTTAAATAGTGGCAACTATTTATTCCCAAACGATGCAAAAGTGTTACATGTTTTCACCTGTTACTGTCCTTCAAAGCAGTCACCAGAGTTTTTGGAACTCGTTGCCAGTGATGTGGAATGTGTAGCATACCGTTAGCAGAGTCTGTTCTCTTGATGGTGCAAATGCCTGTCTAATCTCAGGAACAGATCTGAAGCGAATGCTATGAAGTGGTTCCTTCAATTTCGGTATCAAATCAAAGTAACAAGGACTTAAGTCCGGGGAGTTTGGTGGATGGTGCAGTTGTTCCCAGTCATATCGTTCGCGCATTGTCGTGCAAAATGATGGGTGGGTTGTGCAGAAAGTGTTTCCGCTTCTTTTGCAAAGCTGTTCGCAAGTGTTGCTCCAAAAACGAACAGTTAATACCGTGCACTGACGGACTACCACGGAGGAACGAATGCGTTAGGATGTGGTCAAGCGGCCGATGTCTCATCCAGTGTTACGATACGGCGAAAGAAAGCCTCTCCTTCGCGCTCATAGTGCCCCAAGTGCGTCTGAGCTGCGTCGTAACGCAACCATTTCTGCATTACCGCCAATTCCTGTGGAACCCATCGCGATGCAATTTTTCGCATGCCCAGGAGTTCTTTCGGGATGCGAAGCACAATCATATGCGCTAATTCGGTTTCGTGGGCGAGCTCACGAATCGTCTGGAGTCAATAACTGTCCACTAACGCGGCAACAGTATGCACTTCTTCTTCAGAGACGCTAGGACGACCTCCCCAATGCATCACTGCCACAGTTTGCCGATCTTCGTTGGAGGCTTTTACCCAACGTGTCACAGTTCTGTACGGCAATGCCCATTCCCCGCACGCCTCTTGAAGACCTTGTTGACACTGTCGTGCTGTACGACCACTGGCACATCCAATTTTGATCAAACTCCGTTGTTCCTGTTGCGTAACATGATGACACCGTTAGGTTATACCGCTCGCTCACAAGTGACTTTTCCCTCAATTGTGCGCCCGCCGGTGACGTGAGACGGGCGAGTCCATTTGCTCGGAGATAAGGTAGGTATGTGTGCTATCATCGACAATAGTAGATCCCATTGCATAGTGTCTCCGCAGTACTGTTGCCACTATGTAAGTTCCAACCCTCGTATTTTGGCTGGCAAATAGTATTCAAGGGTACTCCCGTCGGGTGCTGTGCAGGCTCGTCCCACAATGATACGTTTCAGTCGGGCACGTGGAACATCAGTGCTGGTTTTTAAATACGGAACAGTGTACTGCCGCGAATTCAGACATTCACAATAGTACGTTCTCAACGAGAATCTTCAGGACCGCCCGTCGACATAGATTTCCTTTCCTTGCTACAGCTGCTGACCACATGCTGTGATTAGTCATTGTATCTGATGATTATGACACGACGCCCGGTTTTCGATGATTTCAATGCTAGCAGTCGAATAACTGTGGTAGTCTGACTGATGGATGAAGAAATGTCCAGTATTTATACTACGAGACGCATCCAGAAAGCAAGATCCCTATTTAACATAATTACATGAATAACAGTCCGAGTGAAAATTACAGAACCATTAGTTTAATAAGTCATGGTGGCAAAATTCTAACACGAATTATTTACAGAAGAGTGAAAAAGCTGGTGAAAGTCTACTTCGCGAAGATCAGATAGGATTAAGGGTAAATGTAGGAACACGCAAGGTAATATTCATCGACTTATCTTAGAAGATAGACTCAGAATAGACAAAGCTACATTTCCATCTTTTGTAGATTTGGTGAAAGCTTTCGACAAAGTTGACTGGAATACACTCTTTCAAATTCTAAAGTCAGCAGGAGTAAAGCGTAGAAAGGTTATTAACTACTTGTACAAAAACGAGACCGCATTTATTAGATTGGAAGGGCATGAAAGGAAAGCACTGATTGGAAAAGAGTAATATAGGGTAATATAGGGATATAGGGATAGAGTAATATAGGGATGAAGCCGTTCCCCAGTGTTATTCAATCTGTATATCGAGCAGGTTGTGAAGGAAAGCAAGGAGAGATTTGGAGGAGGAATTAAAGTCTAGGGAGAAGACATAAAAAACTTCGCGGTTTGCCGATGACATTGTAATTCTGTCAGAGACAGAAAATTACCCGGAACAGAAATTTATCGGATTGGACAGTGTCTTGAAAGGAGGTTATAACATCAACAGGAGCAAAAAAGAGTAATAGAACGCAGTCTAACAAAATCAGACGATGCTAAAGGCATTAGATTAGGTAATGAGACAATAAAAGTAGTAGTTGAGGTTTTTTTTATTATTATTTTGGAGTAAAGAGGATAGAAAATGCAGAATGGCTACAGGAAGGAAAGCATTTTCGAAAAGCGAAATCTTTTGACATCGAAAGTTAATTTAAATGTTAGAAAGTCCTTCTCAAAGTATTTGACTGGATTGTAGCATTGCCCGGTAGTGAAACCTAGACGATAAGGATTTCCGAGAAGAGAAGGATGAAAGCTTTTGAAACGTGGTGCTTCAGAAGAATGCTGAAGATTAGGGGGTTAGATCGCGTAATTAAATCTCTGGCATCTGCTGAGTAAAAGGAAGGATCAAATGCTGGGACACATTCTCAGACAAGTACTAGTCCATAGTTTATGACTGGAGGGAAATGTATGGAGTAAAAATCATAAAGGGAGACCAAGAGACGATTACAGTAATCAGTTTTAAATCGATATGCGTTGCCGTCCTTATGAGTAGGTGGAGAGGTTTGCTCAGCATAGAATAGGGTGTAAAGCCGCATCAAACAAGTCTCCGGACTGAAGATCACAACAACCACAACATTAAAAACTTTAGTGGCAATAGGTACAGCAATGTTTGAGCTATTTTTTGACATATCGATCAAAAGAATTGAGACAGTTGTCATGTCGCAGAACTGTCGTTGGTATTTCTGTGACGTAGAAATCTGCCCTTGTGAAAGGAACCAGCGTGTGAAAGTCATCTTGAGCTATCCATCTTTGTCAAAACGATGTCCTTGAGATGCAAGGAAAAGATGGAAATCGCTTGGAGCATGAGCCGGACTGTATGCTCGATGATAAAATAACTATCATCGGAAGCTGTGATAATCAACTGGTGTGCGCCGAGTCATTTAGGGACAAGCATCGTCATGGAGCAGCCTAACACCTGCAGTAAGCATTCCACGCCTCTTGTTCTGAATGGCACCTCCTCCGGTAGGTCCCCTTATAACTGGCTGGGGAAGTCAGTTCGAAGGTCGGAGGAAGGCAACGGCATACCACTTCCAAACAAGACCATGCCTAGTAAAGCACTGCGGTGTTCAAACCAATCTTCGGATTGTTAACTGCTTTAACTATATATATATATATTCAGCATGTCGTGTCTTGCAGCTCGCAAATATTCAAGAAAACACATTTTTCTTTTATATCTCAACCAGTGCTGATGATTTGGAAAAACTTACGGGAGGAAGCAATATGCAACAACTTTTAAAACCTCGGTTTTCAATGAGTAAACAGGAAAGACAACACACACCGAGCAAGCAAGCATACAGCGCCGACACGACCAAAGATCAAACCGGTCAGAATATCGATAATAAACATCAGTTCTCGACGGATGAGGTCGGATTAGTTTTGTCCCTCTGTTTTTTGACAAGTGAGAGACCAGGACCCCAAGCGGAATTTAAGGAGAACCCTCCATCCCTATTCATAAGGTTGTCACCTAGTTTTATTTCTATCGCTTCTTTGATAACACAGTCGCAGTACCGGGACTGTGTTATCAAAGAAGCGATAGAAATAAAACTGGGTGACAACATTATGAATAGGGATGGAGGGTTCTCCTTAAATTCCGATGTTCTGACCGGTTTCATCTTAGGTCGTGTCTGCGCTGTGTGCTTGCTTGCTCGGTGTGTGTTGTCTTTCCTGTTTACTCATTGGAAACCGAGGTTTTAAAGATCGTTGCACACTGCTTACTCACTGCAGTTTCGCTTTGGAAATGGCAGGGTGGACTCCTGCCGAAATATCGGCCATCGTCGATTTTGATACTTGGCAACATACCCGTAAGTTTTTTGAAGTTGTTATTCGCCAAGGGAAATTAAGGAATCACAGAGCTGCTGATGTTTATTTACGTTTTTATTGGTGACTAGTTTCGGGCATAAGCCACGTTACTTATATTCGGTAGAATGCCAAACATTTTGTATCAGTCTCTTGCAGTTCTCTAGCACCAACGAACAACCGATGACGAAAATTCCGCTCTATGTACGGATGAACCGATAACACTCTTTGTGTCTTTCTTTTCCTGTACCGGTACCAGTAAAACATGACAGCGTCCCCTTCATCTCCAGAACTGTCCATCATTCGGGTAATTATTGGAGGAAATAACCAACAGCGTTTTGTAACTCCCAGTTGGATGTCGCAAGCTGAGTGAAGGAAAATGGCGGACGGACGTCGCCGGCATCGCGAGGTTCGCATAAGACGCGCGCCATGAACGAGACACGAGTCGCGCCCACGAAGAGTGAGAAACGACCCGTGTGCGGACGGCCTAAGACAGCGAGGGAAGATATATCTGCGATCAGAAACTCTTGGTATTATTTTGTAAACTAGTAATCCACTTTATCAGGTGGTGAGGGACGCCAATTATGTCAACACAAACTTCTGTGCTTGTACAGATTCCGAGTGAAAATTATAATTATAGCAATGACTGGAAACAAATTTTGTCTTACGAATTATTTTCGAATCGCATAGTGCGAATAATGAAAATTATATTTTATATTATAAATGCAGTGGAGCTCTGTTGTCAATTTCTTGAACTATGTTTGAAAGGAGAGTTGTTCTGAGAGAACATACCTTACTAAATATATAATAGGAACAAAACGTTGTTTTCAGAAGGTACTCACAGTGTATTCAGGTTCTTGACATTCTTGAAAGCATCGGTTGGAATCTCTCGGATCTTGTTGAACCTCAAGTCCCTGCAAGGAAAAAGACATAAAATTAGAATGTTTAACATCAGGACTGAAGTAGACATTAGATTGCACAAGTCATGGTGAGAAATGTATCCTACACAGCTATTCTAGTTCACAGCAGTTTCAACAGATGCTCGGAATACACATTTAGCTAGGCATCTACTTCATGTATCAGAGCAGCTTACCGACTGGCATTTTATATGAATCGATTGAGGTTAAAGAAAAAAGTGCAATAATTCAGTTGAGAACAAGAGGAACAATAAGAAATTTAATCGGGGGAAGAGGGAGGGGTGTGCACACCTAGAGATGATGCGTCATTTTTAAAATCTGGGAAGGCCAAGTGCTTACTTTTAAGTGGCTATAAAATACCATTTAAAAAATTATAAAAGTTTATGACTACTAAATCAGATTATGGAAAAATCAAGGTTAAAATTATCAACTTTTGTCGGTAGCACTCATCAATTCGTGTGAGTAAAGAGCTAGTTGTGTTTCGCATGAACGATATTTTCTAAATCCGTGTTGACCTTGGGTTAATATATCATTCTGTTCGAGATAATTCATAATAATTGAATACAGGGTATGTTCCAAAACCCTGCTGCAAATTGACGTCAATGAAATAGGCGATGTTAGGTGCATATGCCAAAACATTTGCTATGTTGCTATAGATGATGTAGAAGTTTCTTCTGGTACCATTTGGGGCATCATTTGGAAGAAACGATTGGAATATAGCAGAAAAAAATATCTGTAGATCCAAAAAGAAAATAATAAATAAAAAAAAAAAAAAAGACTGTTGGTGCTGTTGCTGTCGTCGTAAGTGGCTGGTGGGTGGCCATCTAGCTACTGGGGAGGGACACGTGATGGCTTTCCCTCGGCTGTTTGGACGCGCCAGGCACTCTGCGGCTTTTAACGCGTGTATACGTTTCCGAGCCGGCGTTTCGCCGCTGTCCGAGGTCGAGGACCGCACAGGCCAGTGCCTGCCGGTGTTCGCAGGCAGCGCAGCACAGCGGGCCCTGCGGCCGGACGCCGTCGCTCGTCGCCGCAGCTCTGCTGTGTTTACGCTGCCGCTATATATATGACAGCGCCGCCGGCCAGCCGAGCCACACCGTCCGCGGGAAACTAAAGAGGCCGCGGGCTGGGCAGCTCTTTCCGTGACCTCCCACACACTTCCGACCCACTTTTGCTCCGTGTCTAATGATTCTGATTTTGAAGTTGGCCTTTAATCCTAAACGTTCCTTCCTATCTCCTACCTTCACTTGTTCTCTCGAAACTAACAGGAGAATGGATGGAAGGTTATTGAAAAAGATGTTCGAATGTTTGAAATTCTATAGGACTTATATACCGGGTGATCAAAAAATTAGTATAAATTGGAAAACTTAATAAATCACGGAATACTGTAGAAAGAGAGGTAAAAATTGACACACATGTTTGGAATGACATGGGGTTTTATTAGAACAACAACAACAAGAAAAAATCATCTACCGTTATCGGGCCTTTTTTCTTCGACGAACTGCGTGATTCTGGTTTTGTAACTGCTACCGTGACGGGTGAGAGGTTCGACGGTATGTTACAGAATCGCATCATCCCCAGCCTGGCTGATAAACACCTGCTGGAACGTACGATTTTTATGCAGGATGGCGCTCCACCTCAAATTGCTAGACGCGTGAAAGATCTCTTAGATCTCTTGCGCGCGTCGTTTAGTGATGATCGCGCCGGCTGCGGTGGCCGAGGGGACTGAGGCGCTTCAGTCACGGTCTGCACGGTCACTACGGTCGGGGGTTCGAATCCCCCCTCGGGCATGGATATTTGTGCCGTCCTTAGTTCTAGCTAGTTCATAAGTAGTTTGTAAGTTTAGGGACTGATGACCCCGTAGTTATGTCCCATAAGCTCTACAAACATTTGAACATTTTTTTATGATCGTGTCCTCAGCCGCCACTTTCGTCATGCTTGGCGTCACAGTCCGTGAGTTTACTGGCTTTTGGGTTACCTGAAGTGATCGACCGACGTCTCTAGGGATGCTGAAAGACAGTATCCGACGCCAATGCCTGACCAAAACTCCAGATATGCTTTACAGTGTTGTTCAGAACATTATTCCTCGAGTACAGATATTGTTGAGGAATGATGGTGAAAATATTGAGAATTTCCTGTAAAGAACATCATGTTTGCTTTGTCTTAATTTGTTATGCTATTTATTCCTTTTCTAATCAGATGAAACGCCATCTGTCAGACATTTTTTGGACTTCTTCTTATTTATTTATTTACTGTTTTAAATAAAACCCCATGTCATTTCAAGCATGCGTGTCTATTTTTACCTCTCTATCTACATTATTCCGTGATTTATTAAGTTTTCACATTTATACTGACTTTTTGATCACCCGGTACTACTCATAGTAACGAGCAAACTTTCAGGTCTCAGAAATTCAGTTGGGGATGGGACTTCGCAGGATAGTTGTACACCTTGAAACCAAGCATGTTGAGATTTATTCCCACCTGCTTGCTTTACTGAACCTCCAGATACCAGTTTTGAAACATAATAGATGCGAATGTAATTAGTCTATTATAATTTTCCCTTCCAAAACTTTTGTTATTGTTGTTTCTAACGTGACTAGTTGATGTTATTTTCTATTATTTGCTGTCGAAAAAGTTTGTTTAATTGGTTCATGAAAGACACGTAGTGTTATAGTATCTCCGATACATCTAAGTAAATCATTTTCTCATAATATTAAAGTAGATATTATTATGTTTCTCAGTTAATGCTAAGAAAGTGTTGCCGTTATTAGTTCTTGTATAATTACTGTTTATTCGGAAGTAATTCTTTAAAAACCTATTTAATTGTTTTCAAAGTGAGGCAATATTAATTAACCAAGTTTTGCATATCAATTTACTCAGTATTATTTATGGTACCTCTTACTATATAAGGTTGAATGTAATTGTTAACTTTTCCATTATAATTAGTTTAACGTACATAGCCGGCCGCAGTGGCCGAGGTGACTGAGGCGCTCCAGTCACGGTCAGCACGGCCACTACGGTCGGGGGTTCGAATCCCCCCTCGGGCATGGATATTTGTGCCGTCTTTAGTCTTAGCTAGTTCATAAGTAGTTTGTAAGCTTAGGGACTGATGACCCCGTAGTTAAGTCCCACAAGTTGTACAAACATTTGAACATTTTTAACGTAAATAATTAACAAAATGTAATTTTCAGTGTCATTGTTTGGATGATAAGGTGCTTTCGCGCCGTGAAAATGAGTATTGTTTCGTCCTTGATCGGAAGCACAATCCACGCCAGTAAGGAGAATTGTTTCGAGTCTTGTAACGTATCTGACGCACAATCCATGTCACTCTGAACTGTAATCTGTACAATGACGTACTATGAGTGGACACCCCTGACGTATTAACATGGGAAACCTCATCGCAAACTGAATTTCCGAGACCGGAAGGACGCCTTCCAAGTTAAACTAAACCAAAGACAACACATACAACTCGAACCTCCGACGCGGCAGGCCACGCCGGCGCGGGGAGGAGGGTTGCTTGGCATTGCTAGTTGCACGTTGAATGGACACTCACATAACTTAAATAATTTGCTCTCGCGAACTCCCGAACTTTTATTTGCTGTATGCTTTATTCCATTCTATTACTGCAGCAACAGTGAATAAATATTCCAAACGAGTGAGTAGTGCAACAGAGGCTGCTCACCTATCTGAATTGTCTATGCAAGAAACAATGCCTGCATTGCTACCCGTACAACGCAAATCACGCCCTAGCATGCATGTTGCAACCAAGTATAGACACGTGGTACGTCATACCGCTTTAGCTTTCGATCTCTAATCATTTCGTGTCATCCTCATGCACTATAGCAACAATAAATTCTGAGTGATTAGGAAAACCTTAAGAGGATGTAGAGGAGAGCAGAACACAGTGGAACAAAAATTAAACTCTTAATGATTTTGTTTAAAATACTTATCAGAGTGCAAATGTTTCTTGTTTACTTAAAAAAATTAATTTTCAATATTGTGAAATAAAAAATAATATTTTTGCTGCTAATTAGCGAGTGACATCACAATTTTTAGGAAACCTCAGCAGGTGTATAGTACACATTGAAAAAGTTGTCATTTTTCACATTTATTAATTCCTGAGTGACTTATACAAAATAAATATATTTGTTAAAAGCAATTACAAACATTAATATACGATAAATTTTGTCCAGTGAATATGAAGGCTAACAAAATTTATTAGAAAACGAATGTTACTAGACAGTTCCTAGTAGTCAGAGGGCAACTCTGGTGGCAGTCTGATTGCAGTGTCTGTACGCGACACGCAGCCTGTGTTTCCTTTTCCGAAGGTATGAAACTTCATACGTATCACCACAAACAACTGGCATCCAGATTTGGCTACAAATTATAAGTTGTTTGGAAATTTCCCCAAAATGTAATTCCCAATCATAACATTCCATTCAAGATCAAAAGATTTAATTTTAAACTTCTCTTAATCTTTATCACTTTGTTCTTCACGTATCTACCTTTCGAATATTCAACTGTATTTATGAGAAGACCTTTGGGCAAACCACGAATCTCCTTCACCGAAATGTATGTTTTGCTGACTTGACTGCATCTGCTGCCACAAAATTACATATCCATATTACCTTTAAAAGTGTTGGGAGGGCCGGCCGCGGTGGCCGAGGGGACTGAGGCGCTCCAGTCACGGTCTGCACGGCCACTACGGTCGGAGGTTCGAATCCCCCCTCGGGCATGGATATTTGTGCCGTCCTAAGGATTAGTTAGTTCATAAGTAGTTTGTAAGTTTAGGGACTGATGACCCCGTAGTTAAGTCCCATAAGCTATACAAACATTTGAACATTTAGTGTTGGGAGGAGGCATACATCTATTGAAGCCAATTGTTTTACTGGATTAAGTACACTCTCATGATCATTTAGACAGTGGTACAAAACTGCAGACATAAGGAAACCTGACTCATCAAAGATGTCAACATTAAAGGGATCAGTTCCCTTTTTCCTGAATGCAGTTCTTGCATTTGGTAGTGTCCATGCGTTAATAAAAGTCTCACCAACTCATTCTGCAAACCTATAAGTTGGCATAGGTATGCCCGGATACTTTTTCACTATAATTATTAATAACATTAGGATACAAAGCCTACATATTTAATCCATGTAAAATCACAAGTACGTTATTACATATGGTACACAGTGAAACAACAATTTCACTGTGTACCACATACCAGTGTTTGTGTACCAAAAACTACATAAATTAAAAAATTATACCTAAGTTTTAATCCACATATGTACCACATCTAAAACAGGTCAATATATAGCTAAAGGTGTATATCTGACCACAAAACATAATATTTGTTTTAGCTGCATGTTCTATTGAAAATGTTCAATTTACAAAGCAAAGTTAATTTTAACTTCTGACCACCAAATGCAAATTATAACATATAAAATCGAGAATAATCAACCGAACTGTCCATCATCACAGTCGAATGTGTATTTTAT
Source organism: Locusta migratoria (assembly GCA_026315105.1). NCBI lineage: Eukaryota > Metazoa > Arthropoda > Insecta > Orthoptera > Acrididae > Locusta > Locusta migratoria. The sequence continues at coordinate 270,534,443 of CM048747.1, forward strand.
TATGGTAAACATACAGGGATATCAGATTCCCAATAACAATTTTCTAGAAGCAGTTGAGATCGAATGTTTCACTTTGTGTTGTGTATCATCTACATCTATATAGATACTCTTGAAATCACATTTAAGTGCCTGGGAGAGGGTTCATTAACAACTTTCACAATCTTTCTCTACCGTTCCATTCTCTAATAACATGCGGGAAGAAAGAACACCTAAATCGTTCCGTTTTCGATCTGATTTCTCTTATTTTATTCGGATGGTATGTCTCCCTATGTAGGTGGGTGCTAGCAAAATATTTTCACGTTCAGAAGTAGAAGTCGGTGATTGAAGTTTCGGAAGTAATGTCGTCGCAATGAATAATGTCGTTCTTTTCATGATTTCCACCTCAAATCGTGCAACATTTCCGTGACGCTTTCCCCCCTTATAACGTGATAAAACAAAACGAGTTGCCCTTCTCTGAACCTTTTCAATGTCTTTCGTCAGTCCCACCTGGTGAGGGTCCCACACTGGGCAACAGTACTCCAATAGAGGATGCACAAGTGTGATGTAGGCAGTCTCTTTGGTGGAGCTGCAACCTTTCGTTCACCTTCCCCACGATCTTTTCTGCGTCTTCTCTCCGATCTAAGTTGTTCGTAATTGTAACTTCTACGTGTTTGGTAGAATTTACGACCTTAAGGTTTGACTGATTTATCGCGTAATTGAAGTCCAGCGGATTTCTTTTAGTGGTCATGTGTATTACTTCACACTTTTCTTTATTTAATGTCAATTGTCAATTTTCGCACCGTGTAGAAATTTCGTCTAAATCGCTTTGCAGTTGCTTTTGATCCTCTGTTGAGTTCAGTAACCGATAAACGACAGCATCATCCGCGAACATGTTTCAGTGTGTACTGCTCTCCTCTACTACTTTTTTGTCCCCCAGCAGTGTATGTGACAGTCGTCTTGCACTCGGCCGATCTAGGCCGCCGCAGCGTCGCCGCCAGCCTTGACGCCCCGAGCAGTCGAGACACTCGGCAGCGGCGTGAGGTGGCGTGACAAGTGTCTGCGGCAGCTGGCTGCAGTTGCCCGCGCCGCCTGCGGGCGATGTCTTCATTAGCTGGCGGACAGCTGCGCCCCATCGCCTTGCCGCCCAGGCCTGCCCCACATGAGCGCCTCTCACCCACGTCTGTCCGCTGCCACGGCTCTGCGTCACGCCCTACACTGCGCTCCCGATGCGTCTCGCCTCTTAGACGCGACCCTGCGTATTTCATCTCGGCTGCCGCACTTACAAACTCTGTTGTGCGCTTAGTCAAAAAAAAACTTGTTCTCTTCATTCTCCACTCCGAGGAGTGGAGCGGGCTGTTTGAGATCCGGCTCATAAATAGTCGCGGTTCTATTCAGCCAATTATCAGACAAGCTGATAGTGGGGCAAAGGGGGCATCCCAATTGGAAATAAGTGGGAGGGGCTTACCAGTTCCGGCATGCGCCTTACAACCAAGGAAAACCTCCCGAAGACTGGAGAGAACACATACAAAATGTTGTGGGGGAAGGCGAACCAAAGGTTACGTTTCATCGGCAGAAAGATGCACCAGCTCCACCAAAGAGACTGCCTACATCACACTTGTGCGTCCTCTCCTGGAGTACTGTTGCTCCTTGTGGGACCCTCACCAGGTGGGACTGACGGAAGACATTGAGAAGGTTCAGAGAAGGGCAGCTCGTTTTGTGTTATCACGTTACGGGTGGGGGGAAAGCGTCACGGAAATGTTGCAAGAATTGGGGTGGAAATCATTAAAAGAAAGACGTTATTCATTGCGGCGTGATCTGTTTGCAAAGTTTCAATCACCGACTTTTAGTTCTGAATGTAAAAATATTTTTCTAGCACCCACCTACTTAGAGAGACATGACCATCCCAATAAAATAAGAGAAATCAGATAGAAAACGGAACGATTTGGGTGTTCTTTCTTCCCGCGCGCTATTAGAGAATGGAACGGTAGAGAAAAGTTATAAAAGTGGTTAATGAACCCTCTGCCAGGCACTTGAATGTGATTTGCATAGTATCTATGTAGATGTAGAAGACTTTGGTCGGAACCGGGGGATTTAGACCAATATAATTTATGTCTGGGACGTTGCCCCAGACTACAAATGGATTATCTAGAGAGCACTCACGGCAATCAAGGATCGGACGCCCGAATTACACTCGTAAATTCGTAGTGATCAGCTCGACCAACAGTGGACAAACTTCCTCCTAGACGAACCACACCCGTGAGAACGGTATCCTCTGTGTCCGATTGCTGTGTGAACTAAGTTCCACCACACTGTCCTTATTCACTGTCTGCAGTAATCTTACTGCGACTTTTCTTTATTTCTACTACGCTATGTCTTTTCTGACAACGTTGAAAGTGACCGGCAGGTGTCGTCTTCTGCCACGGCATTAAAAATCGACGTTGTCTTTCCAGGAATAAAAAATTTATTTTCAGGCAGTGTTGCTCTTACAAGGAGACCACATGGGTATCAGATTTTAGAAATCTTACATCTTATAAAATAGGCTTATGTGTGTATGTATGTATGTATGTATGTTCCACATCTTCTCCTAAACTACTGGACCGATTTCAACCAAACTTGGTACACATATTCCTTAATATCAGGCAACAATCGCTGTCGGGGTAAGAATTACCTACGACACATACGTAAGGAGATATGGCGTCATAAACAATGAGATGCGCGAAAAACTGCTGCGTCAAACTACAATGCTGCACATTTTCTCCTATACCACTGGACCGATTTCAACCATATTTCGTACCTTAGGTAACAACTGCTGTAGAAGTAGAAACCACGTACGACACATGATTCAGGAAATATAACGTCATCAACAATAGGAATCGCAAAAAATTGCTACATAATGCAACGAGACTTTATAATTACACTATATGATAATGACAGTACTTAGCGACTTGCAATAAACTTTAACCTTAATTTAAAACCTTTATTAAGCTTTTTATCGCAGACAACCACATCAAAATAAGGAAAAAAATTTCGCTTACTACTTTTCCGCTGTTCATGGAGCAAAACTATGGCATTCGTTATAAATTAACAATTTATAATTTCTACACTGCCAATTGTACTCGCAGGAAATTTTGCAGACTGAATACACACTTAAAGTTGAATGTACGTTCCAAATGGTATAACAGTACGACACGTAGTCCATGAGATATGAGGACGTAAAGAGTAACGTTAATGGAAAACCGCCCCATCACGCATTACGTTTTAATCTATTACTTCTTTACTGCTAACCATATTCGCAAGACATTTTACCGACATACAGCACTTATACCAATCAATATATTCCTTCAAAATTTTACAATTATACAACATATCTATACCAATAATAGATATCTAAATGTAGGCCTGTCGCTGTTCGCTTCAATCTTCAAAACTACTGGACGAGTTTTCATGCGGTTTACAAGGAAACATGAGCAAAGATTGGTTCAAGATCTAGGGATGATTTCATCAAAATAGAATCATGAACTGTTTTCATAGACCCTCGTGTCTGTCTGTTCGTCTATTAGAAACCACTTCTCCAAAACTACTTCACGAATTCGCATGGGGTTTTCACAGCTAACTTCAGCGTACCTTGGGATAAGAAATACACTTTTATAAAAATAGGATCACGGAAAGAAGAACATCACAATTTAACGTTTTCATCGACAACCGTCATGTCTATTTTTCTCTTTCGTCTCCAAAACTAATAGACGAATTTTCCGGGGGTTTTCACATGAAAAGTGAGGGTATCTTGAGGTTACAGAAACGCTTCATTTCACAAAATCGGATCGGAAAAAGAAAGAAATCACAGTTTAAACATTTCTCTGAAAGAAATCGCATGTGTCTAGTTGTAGAGAGTAATCTCCAAAAGTACTAAATGTACATTCATGGGGTTATCACAGTTAAAACAGAGAATATCCTGGGGCAACGTGTAGGCTTCATTTCATCAAAATCAGATCAGGAAATTAAAAGATATCGTAATTTGAAGTTTTAGGCGTATTTCACGCTTGGAAAGAACGGCGTTATGTAGCCAAGAACTAATACATAGCGCTGCGGGTGTTCGTGTGAAGATCGGGGCGGCGATATGTTTATTACCCTTTGATAATACTACTTACTCTTTGACTTTTCAAATTTACCATATTTCTGAATATTGTTTTCTTGGTTGCTATTTTCAACGAATGTTTCAATGAATGTAAAACTGATAAAATACTCGCCGTGTTTAATCCATATATTTACATACTGATATCACAGTCTTAACGTATATGTACAACTGCTATGGAAGTTTTAAGTCTCACGCTTGGAGCGACAATAGCGCATCTAACGGAAAGAGAGCCAACCGTAAGAATAATGATTATTTTCAGTGATATTTCTACTTCATTAAGGAAATACTTATTACTTATTATATTTCAGCTTTCCATGCCTCAGCCCACTGTCCAAAGATATCAATGATCATGAAATAAATGTTTTAAATGCCGAATATAGCTGATGTATGATGTAAGCTATATCATACCTGTTTCTAACACGTTTCGCAAACGTATTAAAAAAAATAATAATAATAAATAAAAAAAACACTACTGACATATTTTCATGGTTTTCACAAGAAATTAGAGGTAAGATTGGTGTAACATATAGACATGATTTCATCAAAATCAGATTACGGATTAAAGATGCATCGCAATCTTAAGTGTTTTCAGTAACTGTCTGTTCATCTATTAGAAATACCTAATCTCCGAAACTACTTCACGGATTTGCATAGAGCAACTTCGTTTCATAAAAGTGGAATCAAGGAAATTGTTTTAGATGTAGGTTATGCTTGAAATATGAATTGCGTAGTACAGAAAACAAGCGATAGAAGCGCTGTAGTGCACCAAAGAACTAATGACCACCTTTGCTGCATAATAAATGTGGGGTAGTACAACAAGGAAGCGACCGTCTGTGACAGAATTAAGCAATCTTATGTCTACGAATACCAACAAACATTGAACATAGTATTACTGATTTCGCTTTGTGTATTAAATACTTAACGACATTTCTTTGCTTATTTTGGCACGTTTCACTTTTTGCATCACAAACTTTATGAAGATACACCGTTTCGTACAATGACTTTTACTTACATTTGACATCTTGGCTAGGACAACTGAATTTACTGACACAGCGATCCAACAAGGATTCTATTTCTACTAAGGTCAGCAACGCTAAAAAGCCATGATACACACAGGTCCTCCTTCAATAACCGTTGCGGAGCACGGGCATATAAGCTAGTTCTAGATATTTCTGGTACATGAAGTTCAGGACATAAATAACAATCAGCCAAAGCCATTTCGACGTAACTGTCAAAAATTCACATGAAAATCGACTTTGAAGTTTTGCAAGTACATGTAAGTATCAAAAATTACCAATTATTTAAAGAGTCCCAACACCTGTCGGTGTAGCTCACGTGGTAGTGTTCTGGCCTCACAGCAATAGGGTCCCGTGTTCGAATCCCCCTGTGTTATAATACTTTTAATTTTATAATTTAGTTACACAAAACGTTTTGAGGTCACTAATGTCTCGTGTTGTGTCAGACGTTGTTTATGTGTATGTAGACATTTGCAGGTAGGACACGCGCGATACCTACAGTAAAATAATTGTACTATGTCCATAAGCTACGCGTAAGAGCAAGAAGTAAGTTGACGAAATTTTATCTCAATCAGATGAACGTTATCGAAGCGCTTAAAATAAGGACAAATGAAGAAAAATATATAATTTCATTCCACTCCATGATGGTGGTGGTGGCGGCGACTGGTGCAGCAACAGTGTTGAATAATTGAATAATTCTCAGTCTCTGTTGCAGTAACAGAGACTGAGAATTATTCAAAAATATATGAGGTTTCCAATCTTCGATTAGTCCATCTCCTCCTTTCCCTTCTCTCTATTCACCTGGTCCTCTCCCTTTCTCTGTCCGTTTCCACATCCCCCTCCCTCTGTTCATCTCTCTCTTCTCCTCCCCTTTCCTTTCTGTTCGTCTCCTCCTCCACCTACTCCTTTCTATATATGAAAACAGACATATATGTGCCAAGTTTCATAGTGACTGGTCAAACGCTGTCAAAGTCGCCAGGTATCCTCCGCTGTGCTAAATGTCCTTCATGAAAACATATATTTATGTGCTGACTTTCATGGTGACCAGACAAACGATTTGGATTTTTATTGTAATGTAACCTCCGCCATGCACCGTACGGTGGCTTCCTAAAGGTAGATCACTCGTTAATTCAGGGTAAAAGCTACATGTATTCCAAATTTCATTCAAATCCAACAATCTGTTTCAGCATGAAGAGAAACAAACTTTTTAACCCATTTTAGGTACCCTCCGCCACGCACCGTACGGCTTACGAAATGTCGGCCATGTGTTAATTGAGAGTATAAGCTATCTCCATTCCAAAATGGAATGTGTCAATTCCTTTCAGCAGGAAGTAATAGCAAACATATTAACCCATTGTAAGGTAACCTCCACCAAGCACTATCGGAGGATTACGAAAGGTAACCGGTACATTAATCGGAGTATAAGCTTCCTCTCTGCAAAATTTCATCCATATCCGTCCAGCCATATCAGAGTGAAGGCGGAAAAAGGAATTAACTAACTGTAAAGCACCCTCTTCCATGCACCATACGAAGTTAATTTTAGTATGCCTATATCCTTCGCGCGAGTGCAAGCAATCAGTTTACAAAGTTTTATCGCAATCGCGTGTACAGTACGGCCGTGCATAAAGTACGAACAGAAAGACAAACAAACAAACATTAATTTTTATATATCAGACTAGCTGAAAACCCGGCGTTGCCTGGGTATTTCTTTACCTATTCCTGACATTTTCAGGTATATATTCATTAGCATAAGGGATGTATCTCTGTAAAATCTCTTGGGAATACGATTAGAAGTAAAGAATAATGATTAAACAATGGCGCGTGATGGGGCGATTTTCCATTAACGTTACTGTTTACGTGCTCATATCTCATGAACTACGTGCCGTACTGTGATACTCAAGTATATGCGTGTATAATTTCTGTAAAATTTCCTGGGGATACAATTTTAGTGCACAAATTATAAATTGTACCTTCATACCGAATGCCGTTGTTTTACTCCATAAAAAGCAGAAAAGTAGTAAGCTAAAAACTTTTTACCTTTCATCATTTTGCTATGGTTCTCAGCGAGAAAAAGTTAATAAAGGTTTGAAATTATGTTTAAAGTTTGTTGCAAGTCGTTAAGTACTCTCATTCTCATACAGCATATTTATAAAGTCTCGCCGCATTATGTGGCAGTTTCTTGTGATTCCTATTGTCTATGACGCTGTATCTTCTGAACCATGTGTTGTATGTCATTCTTACCCCTGCAGCAATTGTTACCTAACGTTAAGGAATGTGTGTACCAAATTTGGTTGATATCGGTCCAGTGGTTTAGGAGAAAATGAGCAGCATTGTCGCTAAATGCAGCAGTTTCTCTCGCATCTCATTGTTTATGACATCTTAGCTCGTGAACTATGTATTGTACGTGATTCTTACAGCCGCGGCTGAGCAGCCTAGCGCATTGAGGTGTTATGCTGCGATGCGCGAGGCCGTTCATCGTCGCGGGTTCGAATCCCCCTTCGGATATGGTTATTTGTGCCGTCTTTAGTATGAGCTAGTTCATAAGTAGTTTGTAAGTTTAGGGACTGATGACCTAGCAGTGAAGTCCCTTAAGCTTTACAAACAATTAAACATTTTTTTTATTCTTACACTTACGGCGACCGTCCTCATGGATTGAAGCTTACGTATACGAAAATTGAAAAAGATTGGATCAAAACTGTAGATTTGTATGCAACACGTACACACAAACACACTGACACTCTGCTTTATATGTGAACAGCAACTAATTAAATGTATAATGCCCCTTGATTCAAATTTTTCAGGAGAAGCAAAAAACTGATATCTGCTAAACTACTCGATAAAATTTTAAGCTGGTTTCAGAGTTAGATCCGTTTTGAGCTCTAAACTAGAATATACTTTGCAAGAGATCAATTTTTTTCTTTTAGTTAGGTTGTAAAATCCATTTATATTGCGGACAATATAGGTTTTGATCCATCAAATAGGACATTACACGTTTTGAGGCGTTTTAGTAACATACCTTCATTACTTCACATTACTTTTATATTTGAATATGTTATCCTATATTAGACATTCGAACTTCACATGAGTTGTATCATTTATAAAAACATAAGATTAATGTTTACTGATGGAATGTTACAAAGCTTTACATTACTGTGAAAAACTGGATCAACGCAACAATCTGATACAGACAGAACATTATAGGGTACAGTAAATTTACTACATTGTGTCCATTCCAGGTTCTTCATGTAAGCAATCAGAATCAATATGTTCCGGAGTGAAGCTGCTGCAAGGAACTTCTAAAGTAAACACGAAACAATTAAGTCGTTTTTCTTCTTTCCAATGTGTGCTAGTTTCCGTTTCTCGGTTTGATTTCTTCTTCAGTCTTCTTCTTGTCCCACGATCTATACCATCTTTCCCAACAACTACACACTCTTGTTCTCAATCCATTGGGATCAATGCACACAACACTATACTGCTGCTGTGAACTGCTAACAACGATTTGGCTCAAGTAGTGTCAAACAATGCCAGAAGGCATTTACTTTGAAGCATTGTGTTAAACTCGACATAATTGCCAAATTAGACGAATGGGAAGAAAAATGAAACGTAAATTGTGGACATTATACGTTCTGATTCACTCAGTGATGTGGACAATATTCGATTGGTTTTAACCATTCATTTTCAACATACTATTTCAGTGCTAAAATATACAAATAGATTAAATTGCTCCTCATATAAAGATAACGGCTCCAAGCGTATGTAAAAAAAAAAAAAAAAAAAAAAAAAAAAAAAAAAAAATTGTTCTCGCAAAGAGAGGATGAAATAAATAATTCCGAAAAAAAAAGGTGTTAATTGTTAATAAGTCCGATACTACTCGAACTTTCCATTGAGGAGGAGGCGAATCTTTGCTGAAATCGCCGTTTCAAAGTAGTGCGAGGGTGTGCCTCCGTGACTTTCGCCTTTCCTGAGACAACTGCAGTGTTACGGTTCACGCCGTGCACCGCACGGGCGTCTGCAGGGCCGTATCTCCGGATGGGCGACAGCGCCTGGCGCCTGGATACAGAGACACTGCGCACACCGGCAGTCCCAAATGGCCACGTGGCCGACACGTGCACGACGCCGCCAGAATGCTGGAGACGCGAGGCTCCCGGAGGAGCTATTTCCAGAGGCGCGCCCTGCCCTGCCCTGCCCTGCCAGCCGTCTGCAATCTGCCGCCTCCGTCTCTCTCTCTCTCTCTCTCTCTCTCTCTCTCTCTCTCTCTCTCTCTCTCTCCCTTTCTCCCTACCAACGCTAGTGTTTTGTTCCGAATAGTCTGCAACACCGAGACTGCTCCTCTTTGTTACAACGAACATTCAAGAAGTGTCTCGCGAGCATCGTCTACACGATTGGTACTGTAACGTCCCACCTGAAGGCTTAATATTTATCTATATAAACGTGTGGCGCCTGTTCCGAAAGAACAGACGTCACTTCTAATCCTGCAGTAGTTATTCTTTTCATGTCCTCAGAATATATGACATCAACTGCGAATGGGCAAAGCTCCCGCTATCTAGGCAGTTGCGCTGACCCCTACACCACTGGGGACACAGTGATCACCGTAGCTGCAAGGAATACCTAAGCACGCCTCCCGTCAAGTACAGAAGGATCAGAAGTGACGTCTGTTCTTTCGGAACAGACGCCACACATATGCCGGTGACGGGCAATGATCCTTTCGTTAGAGGGAGGGGTGGGCAAGTTTGTGGCCCTTACTCTTACGGGAATTAGTTTCGTAACTACGAGTTTGAGTACTGTAGGCAGAGTGAAGCTGGGAATTTGTACCTGACGGAAGGCGTGCTTAGGTAGTCCTTGCAGGTGCGGTGATCACTGTGCCCCAGTGGTGTACGGGTCATCGCAAATGCCTAGAAAGCGGGAGACCCGGGTTAGAATCCCGGCTGGGTACAAATTTTCACCTTTGCCCACTAGCAGTTGATGTCATATATTCTGAGAGTATGAACTTAATATTTTTATTAGAAACGCCATTGGAATGGCAATCTACTGGTTTTTTGCACAAAGATATATCTTTGCCAGAAGCAAGCAGGTGGGTGTTAATATAAAAATTACTTGAAGCATTGATACTCTATGTATTTATCTTCTGTAGAAAATTAATGGTAATGAACATCTACATCTACACTCTGCAAATCAAATTGCAGTGCATGGCAGAGAGTCCATATTTCTCTATAGTTCCACTCTCTAATAAGCTCACGGTAAAAAGGAACACCCTAACCTTTGTTTTCGATCTGATTTCTTTTATTTTATGTAGGTGGGTGCCAACAATATATTTTCGCATTCTGAAGATAAACTTTGTGAAAGAAATTTTGCAAATAGATCTCGCCGCAACAAATAACTCCTTTGTTTCAATGATTTCCACCCCAACTCGTGCATCATTTCCGTCACTCTGTCTCCCCTATATCGCGATAATACAAAATGAGCTATCCATCTCTGAATTTTCTCTAAATCGTCCGTTAGTCCCATCCGGTGTGGATCCCACAATGTGCAGCAATATTCCAAAATAGGAGGCACAAATGTAGTGAAGGCGGTTTCTTTACAGTAGAACTGTTGCGTGTTCTAAGTATTCTGCCAGTGAAACGTAGTCTTTGGTTCCCCTTCCCTACAATATTTTCTGTGTGTTCTTTCCAGTTTAAGTTATTCGTAATTGTTACTCCTAGGTATTTAGTTGAATTTACGGCCACGAGGTTTGATTGATTTATCGTGTAACTGAAGTTTATCAGGCTTCTTTTAGTGGTCATATGGATAACCTCACATTCTCATTATTAAGTAGTTTTACAGGCTAATAAAAAAGAAGTTGAATTCGTTAGAGTTACAAACATTTTTATTGAAAATTAAGTATATTAATTCCGGCAGTAGACTGGAATGATATTTTGAATAGCAAATGTGTAGTAAGTGCCACACTTTAAATACGCCACTTGCTATCATAGACAATAATCACTACCCAATAATAAGATTTACTGGGTTTTTTACTTGAATTTGAACCATTAACATGACTGATTGCATGCAGATATACGTATATATAGTAACATACATACGCATAGTTACAACATATACACACCAGGTCAGGAAACATCACAGTACGTAGCCATAACCGACCGACTGGATGGCATTAACGCATGTTTTAGCTTCCCCTGTTGAATGCCAACACGGTGTGAGTTGCAAGTAATCCTGGGCGCACCACTAAGTGCTTTGGCTGTGCGAGAGAAGTGCTGGGTGGCTATAGTTAAACGTTCTCTATTTAACACGTTATAACATGAAACTGATTACTGTACGCATACCAAACTTAATAGCATTAATATCCAGAGTAATGGGTGTCCGATTTTCATGCGTCAGACTGTCCATTTTCAACTATGGCCAACAGGTGCAGTGATCAGTCATCGTGATTCAAAGTCTCGGACGCCTGAGATTATTGACGTGTCAACATGATCTTCAACGAAATGAGCAAGAAATAATTATTGCTGCATTCTAATAAAATTACATGCTTATGGAACATCGGCACAGATGTGCGGTCGGTTTCGCAATTTCCTGTCAGAAAGGACGTTGTAATTGCCGGAAATACATCGAAGTCATCCATATGAGCACTAAACAAATACGTTAAACTTCTCTTAAACAATGAATCAGTGAAGTCTAAAGACTGTAAATACAACTGAATAGCTAGGAGTTGGAATTGCGAACAACTTAAATTGGGAAGAACACATACAGAATACGATATGGAAGGCCAAAGATTCCGTTTAAAGTCAATGTAACAGTGCAAACACACATATTCTCGCAAGGAAATAATAGAGAATATTCATTTTTTATGATCTAGTCGTATTCCAACCTTGGTTTCACATGGTTCCTAGCCTCCTACGCGAAAGGTGTCCTGGCCGCCGTGGCCGAGAGGTCTGCGGCGCGCCAGTCACGTTCTGCACGGCCACTACGCTCGGGGGTTTGAATCCCCGCTAGGGCATGGATATTTGCGCCGTCCTTAGTATTAGCTAGTTCATAAGTAGTTTCTAAGTTTAGGGACTGATGACCCCGTAGTTAAGTCCCATAAGCTCTACAAACATTTCATTTCAGTCTTACCAAAGCACTGTTGAGCATTCTTTTTTCTTTTGCTATGAGAACAAACTTCACTTGACTTTCACAGTACTTAAGCCAACTTACGCTAAGGACAACTACTCATACATGCTCGAGGGAAGACTCGAACTTCCGATGAGAACAGTCGCGCAATCCATGGTGTGGCGCCTCAGACCTCTTAATAAGAGATTACAACTTTTATAATGTTGCATATCGAGTGCACTGGCATCTAAAATTGTTATTACACATTTATTGACATTCTGTTGTGCTAATAGTATCTCCCGAATGACATTCTTTGTAATCGTGCTTCTTCAGAATTTTAAGCTACAGTGACACTCATACAGAATGCCTCCTACCGCCGAACAGTGGTCGTGTACAGTAGCATACAGTGTTTTTCTGCGTTTTCAGAGAGGGAGAAAAAGGGAAAAGCAGCTTTCGGAACGAGCCATTTATCTTGTCCAGTGTTGGTCCCCTTCCGCCAGGCAGCTCGGCGCTGAAATGCCCTCTCGCCGCAGGTGTGCTGAATGGTTCTCCCGCTGGCCACAAAACAGGGAGTGTTGGGTGAAATATGACTGCGGATCAGGATGTCGTTTCCGCCGAATGCGTTAGGGCCATCACCGCTGCTAGAGTATGTGTGTGCGTTGTGTTATGTAAAAACCACCCGATTGCAAAAGAACGCTGCGCTTCATGTGTGTCTTACATTCGTGCCAGAGTTTTACAGAAGGTACAGCTGTAAATTTATTGCTTTTATTCACTCGTTGGAGAACATGAAAAAGAAAAAAAAATGGCAGAGCTGCATGTTGAAATACTCAATATCCGAATCCAGATACGTATCACACACTGAGAACATATTTTAATTTTATGTGGTATAGAGTCATGTCGCACAGAATTGGAATCGTTTGTTTCAGTTACTGTAGTTTGAATTTTTTTAATTATTATAAAATTGCTAGAGATTGCTTGAATAATCAATAGGTGTTATCAGAAGATTATTTATTGTCAATTCAATAGCCCGTCGTCTGGTGATCTGTCAATAAGATTTACATAATTTGGAATTACATACCGATATTATATAAATTTAGATTTGATGCATTCAAATTTGTCATGTAAAATACTGTAGTTATGTATTGACAAACAAGAATAAATATCAGTTGTGATATATATATATATATATATATATATATATATATATATATATATATATATATATATATATATATATATATATTTCATTTTAGAAAATAAAGATTCTATTGCAAATTATTATGTGAGTAATATCGAATCTTTATTTAACAACAAAACTATGTACAAAAGTAGTTTAACAGTTGTAGATTTTTGTATAATAAATATGTTTTCTGTATCTGTACACGTTTGTTTTATATAATAGAATGGAACATACTTTGTGGACGAATAAGTTGTTCATGGATCCACGTTCAATGGGACTTACTTCTATTATATAACTAGTGCCATTTCCAGCTGTATACAGAGAAATGTAAAAAGAGACACAGGCATTCCAAACACAAAAGTAGGGGCCCTTAGCATAAGTTAGTTTAAGTAGGTTATGAGTCTAAGGACCGATTACTTCAGCAGTTTGGTCCCTTACGTTTCAAACATTTGAACTCTTAATTTGAATAGATTCTACAAAAACAATTACAATACTGCCATCTTGTTGAGTACTGTCACATCTGTTATGTTTACGACATATTGTGCTGTTGTTAATACCACAATTATTGAAACGGCTGATCCGTTTGTCACGTCAATGTCAATAAAATGGTAAACTGACACTTCTGAATAATCCGAGAGAAGCGAGAGGGAGCAGTGCGCTGGAAACGGTTAAAGAAAAACAACGGTGACTGAACTGAAAATTGACAGCCGATAGCAGCGCGCAGAAAACGAGGCGAGTTTTACAAATATTTGCGGTTTCATCCCGCAGCTGCCAATATAAACCGCTTACAGAAGAAATTCCAGTAGCGGGTTTGGCCATTAAAACTTTTCGTCGCCAGTTCGCGAAGTACTTTTTCCCTGAACGCTATACGCCGCTTCGTATTGATGAGTGTATCAATGAAGACATCTCTGGTATGAAAGTCAGAAGAAGAAACGATACGAGATGACATTTTGTGGCGTACAGTAGCGATGCGTGTTTACTGACGAGTGAACTTCTACATACCCCTTACTTTGTGGTTCATTCCGAAACCTAACTGTGAGAACACTAACAATGAATTGTATTAAGTCAACAAAATTATGAGTGCAATGTGTGAAGTTGTGGCACAAAAATTGACGAAACAACACAGAAAATTTCGTTTTTATATATAGGGTGAATCACCTAACACTTGCGCCGCAAATATTCCGAAAACGGAAAGTGCGATTGATGTGCGGTTTTCACAGAATGGATTGGTGGTCAGGGGCTCGTATTTTTAGCCAACAAACAGATTGTAATATTCCTTAGAAAGTGTATTTTTAGTGTTATTATCAGTATTATTTAAAATGTAACTTGGACTCAGAGTTCGGGTGGATAACAGTGCACTGATTGATTTACTATTAATTTCGATAAGTGGCAATATTTCCTCAACTAGAAGTTGAGTTTGTCTCCACTGTTATTATACACATGTATACTTACGTACCGTTATATGGTATCGTGTCTCAAGATGTGTTTAATAAACACAAGTCAATTAGGATTCCAAAGATTCGAATCCTTTAAGGCCACTCGCTGGTCCTGCCTGCTCTAAGGCACAAACCACCCGCCGAAGAAACGGAACGGGATTTTCACCCCCCAAACCTGGATCACTTTTATTTCCATGTCAACTTACCGTATGACTGCAGTTTTTCTGTTTCTTTTAATATGTTCAAGTGTTTGTAAATTTATGGAGCCTAACTGCAGTGTTCATTGGTTCCTAAACTTACAAAATACTGAAACTAACTTATCCTAAGAACAATACGCACACCCACACCGAAGGGGGACTCGAAACTCCGACGTGAAACGGCTGCGCACCATAGCAATGCGCCTTAGTGCGTACGACTATTCCGCCGGGGCTGGTTTTTATCTTTCCGAAAATCTTTTAGTATGTTTCCTTCCAGTGCGTATTTGTCTGTATTGAATGAGATTCCCAATGCAGTCAGCAATTCTTATAATTCCTTTGCTGTCTCGCCAACTCACCGGTTTTCTGTATCTTTTTCCTGTTTGGCTCTAGGTATCCATATAACGTAAGATCTTTTCTGTCGTCGCATCTGTTATTTTCGAGGGGAATTGCCTCAAAGCGCAATTTCCGTTTCTGTTCTTACATTGTTGCAACGGTTGTCCTTTCTACGTTTTCTAACTATTGCAAGGCCATTTTTCATCGACACAAAACTATTGTATCGGACCCACAAACGACTTACAGATTTGAACCTGTATTGTAGAGCCTTCAATAGATATATATGTACTTTCACATGAAGAAGAGGTCTTCTAAAGTCTTACTTTCATATACAGTCTCTTCATTTAAGAGCTACTTTCACAGTTTTCATATTTGTATTTTCATATAGATATTTAAAGTACTCAATTATCTTGAGCCGCGGTGGAGCTGCCGAGCGCATTGAGGTGCTAGGCTACAATGCACGAGGCCGTTCTTCGTCGGCGTTTTGAATCCCCCCTCGGGTACGGATGTTTGTGTCGTCTTTAGTATAAGCTAGTTCATAGGTAGTTTGTAAGTGTAGGAACTGATGATACCGCAGTTAAGTCCCTTAAGCTTCGCAAACATTAGAATTAACTTGACGTGGGCGTACTTGGTTTTTTAATTCTTTGTGAGTTAATTCCAGTGGTCCTTTCAAACGATACTTTTAGACTCCTTTTCAGCTCTTTCCTTCCGCAGTTCTGGTCTTTTTATTGCATTCTCCAAGGTTCCGTGTGTTACTACGAGAGTGTCTGCAAAGGCCAAATAGTTTATCGCTTCCTTTGATCAACCCAACTGGAAGTAGCTGTTTTATTTTTCTTCCTCCATTTTAAATTCTCTTTTAACTTCTCAAGCACACGGCTGAATAATAGAGGTGACAGATGCATCCTTGTCTCACTCCCGGTGCTTTAAGTTGCTGCAAATCCTATTAAGATTTACTGTTCAGCCAATATTAAGTTCATAACTTGTAATTCTCTCATTTTGTGATACCACTATCTTACGACGAATTATTGCCAGTCCTCCTTGCTTGCGTACTAAAATAAAACAAATAATGCAATGAAATCACACGTGATGTTTAGAAAGCTCACTGCTTTATCCCCTTGTGTGCGTCCGCGAGTTATTCCTTTGTAGTGCGCATGCGCCGGAACACCGGATTTAAGACCTACATACGCTAACTTCCTGTTCTGTCTCTAGTTGGCAGTCGTGCTACACGAATACCATACCGATAAACTCCATTACAAAAGGTGGAGGGAACCTTTTGTCTACAGTGTAACTTATAACTCGTTCGATCACATTAAATGGCAGTAGGAAAAAAAGGACGAAGTAAGGGGTTGATTAAGGACGTAGAATCGTGGTTAACCTTCCTAGAGAGAAACGTAAAATCGGGGAATTTTTAGCATTGATTGGTGTAACCGGTGGCTCCCCTCCGTCAATTTCAATAAATCCCAGGCAATCATCATAGTTCGCACCACCCGTTCCTTCCGCCTCCATGATTTTTCCCTTACCCTCCACGATCGTCCCATCTGTCACACCCCCACCCTCAAATACCTTGGCCTCACCGTCGATCGATACCTCTCATAGACTCCCCATCGCCGCACGATATGACAGAAAGACATGTCTCTCCTCAACCTGCTTAAACTCCTTTCCAGCCGAACATGGGGTCTCAAACCCTCCACCGTCCTCTACACCTACAGATTCATCATGCGTCCCGTCCTTTGCAATTTCCACCTCACCTGGTTTTCCGCTCCCCCTACCTACTACAAAAACCTTCAAATACTAGATCGCCGCGTCCTCCACCTCGCCTACCACATCCACCTCCCTTCCTCAATGCGGATCCTGTACGACATCATACACTTCCCCCACCTCTTACAGTTTCTCGAACACCCCTGGGTCGTTTGCATCACCCGCAAAATAGAATCCCGCAATCCACTGGTCCACCCTATCCTCACCATTCCCTGGCCTCTGCCACGCCTTCTCCATTGAATCCCCCCCCCCCCCCGCCACCTGCACAATGTCTACATTCTATCCCAGAGTAACTTCTTCCACCTCTCTCTTCCGGATAACGCCCTCTGCCCCGACATCTATCTTTCCCATCAACTCTAACCATTTCCCCATGGATGAAAAACTCCCTCTCCCCCTCCCCTCCTCTTCCCATCCAACGCTATGTTATCCCCCCCTCCCCCATCTTCCTATCCCCGGAGTCCTTACACTCTCTCCCACCCCACATACCCCCCTACACTCTTCCCCTCAGCCCACGCTTCCCATCCTCCCTTCCCCTGAAGGGTTCTCACTACAATCGATTTTAAACCAGTGCATCGTACAGTGTCTGTGTGTATCATCAGTACTTCATATATCTCAGTGAGTCTACTGAATTGAATCGTCACATCGTATATTTTAATCAGTGCCTCCGTTTACTTCGCCATGTCTAGTGTGCTGTTCTTGAACATGCTTTTAATGCCACTGTGGCACATATTTTAAACTCACTGTGTGGTTTTATAATCTATCTTGTTCCTATGTAACACCAAAAGTTTCTAAATGTCGAGTTTTAGAAGGAAGCTTAGGGTTTAACGTACCGTCGACAGCTTGGTCATTAGGGTCGGAGCTTACGCTCGGAGTTTTTGGTGAGAATAGGAAAGGAAATCGGTCGTGCCTTTTGAATGAAACCATCCCGGCATTTGCCTGGGATGATTTAGGAATATCACGGAAAACCTAAATCTGGGTGGCCGGAGGTGGATTTGAACCACCATCCTCTCGAATGCGAGTCCAGTGCGTTACCGCTGCGCTCTCTCGCTTGGTGAGTCGAGTTTTAATTCCTCGTCTTTTAACTCTGCTATCACTGTTTCAATACCATTGTAATCTTTCGGCTGAAGAGCGTCGCTGAAGCCGCTGACAGCCTGCCACCAGTACAGGTGGCTTGAAAATTACAATAAAGAAAAAAAAAAAAGCATTGGTCTTGTAGGATTTTCACAGGGCTTACGAATTTATGGAGTAAAATCGCGGAAAACGTAAAATCTACATCTACATCTACATACATACTCCGCAATTCACCGTAAGGTGCGTGGCGGAGGGTACACTGCACCACTACTGGGCATTTCCTTTCCTATACCACTCCCAAATTGAACGAGGAAAAAAAGAATGCCTACATGCCTCCGTACGAGCCCTAATTTCTCTTATCTGGTCTTTGTGATCACTACGTGAAATGTACGTAGACATCAGCAAGATCGTACTACACTCAGCTTCAAATTCCGGCCCTCTAAACTTCCTCAACAGAAATTCACGAAAAGAACGTCGCCTTTCCTCCAGCGGTTCCCAATTGAGTTGCCGGAGGATTTCTGTGACACTCGCGCATTGGTCAAACCTACCAATAACAAACCTAGCAGCTCGCATCTGAACTGTTTCTATGTCTTCCTTTAAACTGATCTGCTGCGGGTCCCAAACACTTAAGCAATACTCAAGACGTGGTCGTACAAGCGTTTTATACGCGGTCTCCTTTACAGATGAAGTATATCTTCCCAAAATCTTCCCATTCCATTCCGTGTTCAGGTGAATTCTTGAATAACAGAACGTCTTCATTGCAAATATTTTTTATTACAATGACGCCTTTCGCCCGGTTAGGGCATCTTCAGATATCTGACAAATAAGAAAATATTGATACAGATTCAATCAAGACGTTCTGTTATTGAAGAATTCTTCCCAAAATTCTCCCAATAAACCGAAGTCGCCTGTCCGTCTTACTCACAACTGTCCTTACATGTTCGTTACATTTCATTTCGCTCTGCAATGTTAAGCCTAGATATTTGAACGACGCGACAGCTTCAAGAAGCTCACTACTAATGCTGTATTCGAACACTATGGGATTGTTTTTTCTACTCATGCGCGACACCTTACATTTTTTTACATTGAGAGCTAACTGCCATTCTTCAAACCAACTAGGAATTTTGTCTAAGTCATCCTGTATGCTATTACAGTCAGTTAAAGACTAGACTCTCCCATACACCTCAGCATCATCAGCAAACAGCCGCAAATTACAAGTTACTCTGTCCATCAAATCATTTATATAGAAAATAATAGCGGTCCTATCACACTCCCCTGGGGCACGCCTGACGATACACTCATCTCTTATGAACACTCGCCGCCGAGTTCTGTTACTTAGGTAGTGTTCCAGCTAGTCACAAATCTATTCCATAAGCTCGTAAACCCGTGCTGTTTCATAGAAGGAATCTGTCCTGTTTCAAGGAAATTTACTATATTCGAACTGAGAATATGCTCCAAAATTCTACAGGAAACTGATGTCAACGATATTGGCCAGTAATTGTGTGGGTCAGTTCTCTTTCCTTCCTTATAAACTGGAGTTCCAATCACTAGTAACTTTGCGCTGAATTAAAGATTCGCAATAAATGCAAGCTAAGTAGGGGGCCAACGCCGCAGATTACTCTTTGTAAAACCGAACTGGTATTCCATTCGGACCAGCAGACTTTTTCGAATTTAGCACAGGAATCGAGGATACGTTCTCCTTGATCGCACCCGTATGAGGTGAGTAGACAGCAGGTGATTCCTTCCACAGTGTACGCCGCTGCTGCTCGCGCGATGACAGCCCCGTCGACTGGAGGGTAAATTTGCGCTGTCGGCGGCCTTTTAGGCTAGGTCAGCGAGCGGCGCCCCGCCCTGGGCGTCGTCGGCGGGGTCTCTGGTTACGCGGCGCGGCGTCCAGGAATAGCCGGACACAAATACCGCTGCAGGCTGCGCCCCGACATCGTGGAACAACATGTGCCCCACTGTGCCGCGCCGTACGTCAGCCGCCTATGACGGTCTCTGCGTGTCTGACACTGGCCCCAGCCGCGAGGCAGCGGGACGCCTGCCAACTGTCAACACGCGACACGTCACACGGCTGCGGCCGACACAGCCTAGTCTCACAAGGGGGAGGCATCAGACCAACACCACCTAAAGAGAAGGCCGCGGCACTCTCGTGTGACGTCAGGCAGAGTAGGTTTCGCGCGGATAGCTGACTGGGTAGCCGCTGGAGCACGGCCCACTATGCCGAAGCAGCGAGCCAGTCAGCTATGCGCGCAACTTACTCTGCCTGTCGTCACACGAGACACATGTCACAGCCGCGGTGGAGTAGCCACGCGGTCTAAAGCACCTCGCTGCGGAGCGCGCGGTTATTCGCCGTGGAGGTTCGAGTCCTCCCTGGGGCATAAGTGTGTGTGTGTGTGTTTGTCCGTAGGTTGGTTTACCTAGGTTTAAGTAGTTTGTAAGCTACGGACTGATGACCACGCTGTTTGGTCCGATAGATTTACAAACATTTGAACACATGTCACACGGCTGCAGCCTTGTCTCACAACGGGGAGGCATCAGACCAACACCACCTAGAGAGAAGGCCGCGGCGCTCTCGTGTGACGTCAGGCAGAGTAGGTTGCGCGCGCATAGCTGACTGGGTAGACGCTGGAGCAACTATGTCGAAGCAGCGAGCCAGTCAACTATGCGGGCGCAACCTACTCTTCCTGTCGTCACACGAGAGCGCCGCGACCTTCTATCTAAGTGGTAGTGATCAGACGCGGCCAATGGATTCGGCTCAAATTTGGCAGGTCATCTGTGTACAACGTGAAACGGAGGACTCCAGTATATTTTGGCTCAACACTCTCCCGTTGCCGGCCGCGGTGGCCGAGAGGACTGAGGCGCTCCAGTCACGGTCTGCACGGCCACTACGGTCGGGGGTTCGAATCCCCCCTCGGGCATGGATATTTGTGCCGTCCTTAGTATAAGGTAGTTGATAAGTAGTTTGTAAGTTTAGGGACTGATGACCTCGTAGTTAAGTCCCATAAGCTTAACAAACATTTGAACATTTGAACTCTCCCGTTTTTGAGTAATTAACCCGTATAACTATGAACTGAAATCAGACGGGATCGAAAGATAATTGTAAATAGAGCGTGATTGGTTGGCCAGTTGTTTGGGATAGGCGTACCAAACTACCTAGGTCATCAATTCACCGGTCAGGAGGGAAAGGAATGATGATAGGAAAGGAGGGGATGGGAAACGAAATGCAGTTCAAGTAGGAAAGAAGGAAGTAAGACTGCATTAGCTTGGGACCCCGTGCTCGCTACGCACGTACTCACGAGGTGGTGGGGGGAGGCGGGGGTGGGGGAGAGAAGATCATTTCTCCATGAATATGTATGTGGTCTGTAAACGCACAGTATTCTAGAAGTCGACGGAAGCAGCTTTCACAACTGGCGCTTATGTACCCACATGGGAACTCTTTTCGCTGAGAGCTCCGATAACGTGGTTGCGTGGTGCCTAAGCGTGCTGGGTCTGACAGCTCAACGCCCTCTGTAATAAAAACATGAGCCCAGAACTCAGAGAACAGTGCAACATACGTATCCAGCCAAAGAACAAAAGGAAAGAAAAAATGCGTAACGGACAAGGTAACTGGCGGGGAAGCGGAGTACCCGGATTCGAATCTTGAGAAAAATATATGGTGAGATTTCGACACAATGTTGCTTTTTATTTCGCAGATGTTGTTAACACCCACTGAAACGAGATCAAGGTTTTAATGTACGTCACTTAGATGATATATAACCTGCTTATACATAAGTTTTTGAGATTTTTAAACGTTTTCCCATTTAAAAACTTATGTACATTCGTAAACGACAATTATTTATAAATTTGGTGCAACGAAACAGCCACGTATAACACTATAACGTTGTGTTAAAATTTCAAAGAATTCAATCGTAAATATAAGATTTTGAACGTAAAACTAAACGAGGCTCTAGTTACAGTTGTAGGAGGTGAAACAGGAGTTATAACAGGACTAAGAGAATGGGTAGAAAATTGATGCAGAGAGGGGTAGGAGGATAAGAAAACGGACAGCGTGATGAAGTGAGGGGGGAGGTGAAGATCCATAGAAAGAGGGGATAGGAGGAGCGGATGTAAAAAGAGAGGGGGAGGAGATGGGGAGTTGGTGGAGGAGAATGTCCGGGGCGGCTGTGAAGGAGAGGAGATCCACACAAAGGATGTGAACAAAAAGAGGGGAAAAGAGGCACGAGCAGAAAAACAGGGAGATAGGTAAGGAGACCAGGCAGACTAGGATGAGCAACCAGTCCTCATGCACAAACCATTATTAAATTACAGATATTAGTAATGTGTGTTTTCTCTTCTTTTTCTCCCAATTAATCTGTACAAGCCACATCAAATAAGAAATAAGAAGACGCAAATTGATAGAATAACAACGTAATTAAGGCAGAGCGATTGACATACTGCCTAACGAAATCCGATTATAAGACACTGATGTGGAGCAGGGCAGTGAATTCTGAGCAGTGGCACCGGCTGTTTGTATGCGACTGCAATTACAAGTTGTTATCGTAATTAGAAATGATTATCGTGACTAGCGATTAACAAGGTTGTTAACTGTTTCTCAGACAACCTAGCGATCTTTTATCGACGCTTCTGTCATGTGTAGGACCTAGATAATCTGTCCCAAAGTGGTGCCTTAATGATAGCACCTGTGGTACGTGGAATGATTATATCAGACATCAACACGCTTCATGGCGGCAGCAGAACTCGGTTCCCAGAGAGGGTCATTCCTTATTCCTGGCGTTTCATGAAGTTCTTGGAGGAAAAGATCGGCTGCGCTGAGGGTACCAACTTTTAAAGAAAAACCTAAACGTGGATCGTAAACAGAGCTTTGGGCAGTCGGTTTAGTTGCGTGAAGTTGCTAGACACTGACTTCTTGTAACTGCAGAAACCCTTTCTCTAAAATGTTCAAAAGTTTGTAAATCTATGGGACTCAATTGCGAGGTCATTAATCCGTAGCTTACAAACTACTTAAGCTAAGGTAAACTAACCTAAGGACAACACGAACATCCCGACGGCGAACGGCCGCGTGGAATTGACCTCCCCTGTTGTAGTTCTCTCTTCCTCGGCGCTCTTTACGGAATTTCTAGACCCTATAAAGAGACAGCCGGCCGCGGTGGCCGAGCTGTCTGCGGCGTACTAGTCATGGTCTGTAAGTTTGTAGGTTTAGGGACTGGTGACCCCATAGTTAAGTCCCATAAGCTCTACAAACATGTGAACATTATAAAAAGACATTCGCATTTTACCATCTACCATCATTAGCTCGTCGTCAGGAAATGCCTACAAAAGAGTTCAGTGCAATGGTAGGAACTAGCATTTTTAAAAAGGCCAGAAAAAATCATCACTCTGAAGTAGGATAATACAGTGACAAATTTAGGGACGAACTTAATGTCATTACTTAGCAAATTAAACCTTTTTACCAAAACCCCTTCGCGCCGAAATCCAATATTCATTGGAATACAAAATTTGTTGTCCGAAATACGAATCATTATGGATTATATAAGGCTTCCTGGTCTGAGGGAGGTTACCTTATATCCACCCTCCGGAAATACGGTAATCTAGTGACATACGTTATATTCTAAAATTCTGGGAAACGTATTTACTATTTCTAAATAACACTTTGAATAGATTCGATAAATGTTTTTAGTTTTTACAAATAAGTACCCCAAAAATTTAACACACAATAAATTAAGTACAATGGCTGTCAGTGATTACCGTCCATTTCCGTACCCCAGTAGCCAGCGTGGAAGATTGCCAAGCAAGGGGATACGGGTTAGATTTCTAGTCGGGTCAGAGATTTTCTCCACTCGGGGACTGTGTGTTGTGTTGTCTTCATCATTTCATCATCATCAACGCGCAAGTCACCCAAGTGGAGTCACCTAAAGACTTCACCAGGCAGATCGAACACGATCCCAGTTGGTGTCTAACGGGCAAAAATGCCACACGAAACCAACAGTGTTAACCGGGTTAGATCAATGGAGATAGTTGGATATTCGCACCAGGTTGGGTTTCGAACACGCGTCTCCTGCTTACTAGGCAGTCGCGCTGACCACTACGCCACCTGGACAGTTATCACCATGGCTGCACTAACTACCCAACCAACCTCCCGTCAGATCCAAATTATCAAATTATGTACACCCTACCGACATAGTGCTACAGCCCAATTCACATTATTCGCGGAATTTCACCATTTTCCGTAACAGTTTGAACCTGGCCGTCTTGGCCTCAAATATGTATGTATGTGCTGTCTGTTGTTTCTGGTATGACCGTCAAGTAATGACAACTAGTGCCATGTGACAAGAGAGAATGTAGAAATTAAATGATTCACAATACGAATGCCACAGGCACTGCTTTCGGTTTTTCCGTCACAGAAGTAGAATTCCAATTCCTGCAGAGTCAGTCGTGTGTTTGTTAAGAATGCAAACATTATGGTATTCTATGGATTTTTAAATCCACTGAAGCTCACACATATGTCAGTGCATTAATTAGTCGGCGCAAGTTAACAGTACTCAGCGTATATCAGTGTACTGTTTGAATTTGAGATTTTATCCAGTCCCTGCAAAGACGGTACACCACCGAATGCGGTCTCATCCACGACCTGAATCCATTCCCATGCGACATAAACGCAATGGAAGCGATGGAGCAAAAATCATACACACCAAGAGGTTTCAGAAATTACTGCAACCAGTCGCTTTTTTTCTCAATGATGATTTATTGAACCATGACTGGTTTCAAGCTGCCTAGCAGCTCATGATGAGACGGTATATATACATTTAGTGCAATTAAATTTGTATAGTTACGAGTTTCACATTTAGTATGTCCATGTGTGTTCCGCTTTTGAATATCATTTCTGTACATATCACAACACTGCCCATTCATCAGCACACCACAGAAACTCCCACGACTTTCAAGTGGTAAAATTAAATAAGACTGCACACACATTACCACAGCACAGCCACTACCACGTCTTTCAGCTTTTAAACACACCAAAGAGTATGTTTATACCACAGGCTGAAAGATATCATGTGAAACCAAAGACTGGCAAAAGCTTAACATATTATAGGATATTAATATAATTCCAATTTAGATTAAGTAAGAACAAAAGTTGTATGTTGTATTACCAATGTAATATATGTATAAAATATGATTTCAGAATGATATTTACGTTAAAACTAGGAGTATTGATTTTATGATTACTTTAACATCAGTTTACTTGCGTCACATGTGTTGTTTGAGGTGGCATATAAGACATTTCAGTTTTGTATGTTATAAATAATTTTGGACTTAGGTATGGAGTGGTGTAGGCGGTGGTGACGGGGGGGGGGGGGGGGTAGAGTGGGATCAAGTGGAAGAGGACGAAAGAAAGTGTAAGTTCAAAAGTGTCTGTAAATCTATCGGACCAAACTGCGTGGTCATCAGTCCGTAGCTTACAAACTACTTAAACCTAAGTAAACTAACCTACGGACAAACACACCCACCCATGCCCCAGGTAGGACTCGAACCTCCACGGCGAGCAACCGCGCGCT
Source organism: Locusta migratoria (assembly GCA_026315105.1). Taxonomy (NCBI): domain Eukaryota; kingdom Metazoa; phylum Arthropoda; class Insecta; order Orthoptera; family Acrididae; genus Locusta; species Locusta migratoria. Next base: position 270,560,190 of record CM048747.1, read on the forward strand.
CCACAGCAAGGTGCTTTAGACCTCTCGGCTACTCCACCGCGACAAAGTGCAAGTGCAAAGAGAAATATTTTCAGTATGTGTGTAGGGAATGGGGAGAGTATTTGTGAATAATTGTCTAATTCTTCAAATTTAAAGAGTCTTCAAAAATCTAGAAGAATTAGGTGTTTTATAATTCTGTTCATTCAGAATTGTGTGTGGTGATTTATGTTTATGGGTAAAAATCCCTAATTGTCCAAGGAGGTCCATTTATAGTCCCTTGTCTACAGAGAGTAGTATATGGAGGTTGGTATTTATGCCTGTAATGGAATGTTTGTTTTCTGCAAGGTGGGTAGTAAATGAGAATTTTTGTTAGTTGTTAAAACGGAGTGCGTCTGTATGCTCTTTGTATCGGATATTAAAATTTCTTCATCTTTACCCTCTGTAGTAGCATGAGCAGCTATCACATGTTATTTTATATATACCGGATTTGGGACAGGGTGTGATGGTTCTTTTTAGTGTGCCTGCCAACCACACCAATAGCTTCTGCCCTGTGTTGAGTTCTAAATTTATGAGTGTGCTGCAGAATGAGCATGCGCAGCAGCAAGCAACTGTAGTGGCGTCTGTCAACACCGGAAGTGAATCTATTCCGGTCGAGCTCATTTATATTACAGATGCTTTCCTATTTTTTTAAACTTTATTCTGCTGCTTGCTTATGTTCTCATCACACCGGAAACGTCGCAAGAGAGCCAAGTATTCCTTTTTCTACTAACTTTCTCCTACATAAGAGGAGAAATATATACATACAGAAATATATTCACGTATTACACGGGAAAAGCTCACACTATGCATAAATACAAATGTAAATATAGAAATATGTTTTAATGAAAATTATTATGATAGTGAAAGAATCGCAATTATTAAAACAGAAAATGAATTTCGACGTAATTTCTGTTAGCAAGAAAACAAGATATGAAACCTAAGGTAAACCCGCGCTTTTACAACATTTTCGATATTTAAACTACCTGGCAAATTAAAATTGTGTGCGTAACCAGGACTCGAACCTGGGACCTTTGCCTTTCGCGGTCAAGCGCTCTACCGACTGAACTATCCCGAAACGACTCACGATGCCGCCCCACAACTTTACTTCCGCCAGTACCTCGCCTCCCACTTTCCAAACTTCACAGAAGCTCTCCTACGAAACATGCAAGACCAGCACTCCTGGAAGAAAGGATATGGTGGAGACATGGCTTAGCCACAGCCTAAGGGATATTTCCATAATGAAACTTTCAGTCTGCAGCGGAGTGTGCGCTAATATGAAACTTCCTGGCAGATTAATATTGTGTGCCGGAACCGGGACTCGAACCTAGGATCTTTGCCTTTCGCAGGCGGAAGTAAAATTGTGAGGCGACATCGTGATTCGTGTCGGGATAGCTCAGTCGGAAAAGCGCTTGCCCGCTAAAGGCAAAGGTCCCAGGTTCGAGTCCCGGTTCGGCACACAATTTTAATCTGCCAGGAAGTTTCATATCAGCGCACGCTCCGCTGCAGAGTGAAAGTTTCATTCTGATTTTCGATAGTCTTTGATTTGTTTGCAAGTATAAATTTTCTTCAGAAAATAAAAGTATAAGTTTTGAAATGTTTGGAAAACTCTTTCTGTATTTTTACGCCCTCAATTGTGTACAGATTTTACCACATGATGTTTGACTAGAATATTAACTATGTATCATCCTTTCGTCATTAATAAACTCATTTGTACAGCTGCCACGTAGAAAGTACGTTCATTACCTCACTTCATCATTCAGATATGAAACTACACAGCAGACAGCTATACAGTTTTGTTGCTGACGTCTATACGAAAACTAGCACCCGATACAGGCGAGACTCAGTACGGAAGTAACAAGCCAGGACCGCTGCAGTATACCCACTCATCTCGAGTAGTCATCTGAGACAAGAAAGTCGCTCGTGTAAAAGGGGCTTTAGAGTAAATGGACATTACCGCGCGGCGGCGGAGCAAAAAAGCCAACTATTAGGTACAGTTCATGTGAAGAAAAAGAAGAAACAGAAAGATAGGAAGGAATAGGAATGGGATAAACATGAAAGCCAGCGAGGAAGACATTAAATTACTGCGACGAAGTAACTAAATACAAGAATCCGGCAGCTGTGGCTGACGCGCTGGTTACTGGCAGAAGAAAGGAATGAGTAGAGGTCTAGTACACACGCAGAGGGATACAAGGACACGGAAAGCTCGAAATTAATATTCCTTGCCTCAGCTGTAGACAGCGGAGTTGCGGGCTAGAAGTAACTGAGTATGGCCCAGCGAAAGCGTCAGTTGTGGTCCTACAAAGAGACTAGCGCGAGGGGTGACATGTTTGTGGAAAGGGGGACGGTGGGGAGGGGGCGGGCCCGTATGAATATTCCGCCTGCTCTGTAGCAGACACGTGGGACGTCCTACAGTCGTGTAATATTCATCGGGAACACGGGTATTACTCGTCGCGTTTCACAGGCGGGGGATTGGCCTGCGTCCACTAACCAAGAGCAGGGAAGGCAGCAGCGGAATTTACCAACATGCCGTAAACTCCACAATGTCGTAACGACGTAACTCAGTCTAGTAGTCGGCAAGTCTGTAGACGATACGGATTTGTTGAAAAATGTTTTTTTGAGTTTAAAGGACTTAACTGCGGGGTCATCAGTCTTAAAATTTACAAACTACTTATGAATTACCTTATACTAAAGACGACACAAACATCCATACCCGAGGGGGGATTCGAACCACCGACGAGGAGTGGCCTCGCGCATTGGAGCAAAGCGCTTCAATGCGCTTGGCCACTTCATTGCGTCACAGATTTGCGACAAAGAAGCGAATGAAAACTTAAAAGTTACTAAATAACGAAAAATTTTTTGAAACAGATACAGTTTATTTATCTGCAAGTAAGTAAATTGCTGATAGACTCCAGACTCAGGAACAGAAAACAGAGACGGAGAAACGGTCAAAGCGTCTTCGCTAACACAGTCACGAATATACACTTACATAGAATATTCTACTTCTTGTATCGTTGACGGTAAATCGCTACAACTGCCCAGTAGGAAATGGAAACAAAACTATAACTTTAATTTTACTTTTATTAATACAGCGTTGGTGGGCTGTAACAAATTTTGTAATTTTTCGAGAAATTCCTCGCGAAGCGAGAATGTGAACATGGGCTGAAGTACCATTCTAACGACTGGGAGGCCGCTTCCGCCGGATGTTCGAGTCCTCCCTCGGACAAGGGTGTATCTGTTGTCCTAAGCGTGATTTAGTTTGAATAGTTTGTAAGTCTAGGGAGCAATGACGCTAGATTAACAAAATTTAAACATTTAAAAAATTTGACTGTTTAAGTATAGTTTTATTACATTGTTCAGATCTCGGTCTCGGGCCATTTTCAGGTGCTTTACTGAGATAAATGGAAATCGTCATCACACTTGGGTAGCGTGTAACCCATCGTCGAAAACACTAAAATGATTGTAGATATAAGTTGCAATTAGGTGCGAGGACGCACTCAAAATATAACTATCCGACCTTCCTATCGGTTCCACCAATACGAATTTGGCAATACATAACTCAGGGTAGTAAACGGTTTATGGCTCGTTATCTCTGTTCATAGGTGTGAGTTATGTATGTCAGCTTCTATGCAATGAATAGCTACCCAAACTGTTTAAATAAGATCAATAATTAATGTGTAGTTTAGCCAGTCTAGCAATCTGCAGATGATGAGGCAAAAAATATATTTAAACAAACATAAATTAAAGCTCTGAATAATCAACATAACGGACTCTAAGATAATGTTCAGAAGATTCAATTACGAAGGTTTATTTTATTTATTTATAAATGGAGTTTATTACCTTTTTGGACATGAAAATGCGGAGGTGGTCCTACTTTATACATCGGTAAATACCTGAATATTTCCCCAATTATTGTTCATGAGAGGCAAAATAAGTAGCACACGCAATCCAGAGTAGAAGTTGCAAATTATTACTCGTAAATTAATAAAGTCCATCTAACATTGCAGTTGCAAATCAATCCGCGATTAATTACAGTATTTGTTATAAAACACAGTTTGTCATCACACGAGTACACGATTGCTGAATTATCACAGTTCTACAGCCCTTTTATAGTTTACCATTATCACCAGAGACTAAATTCTGCAGTCACAGTCCACACATGCCTATCTCTTTAAATCACAAATTCATAAGTTTATTGAAAGAATACAGAAATAACGTGGTGCGTCTTTTAAGATAGGTAGCGTGATGCAATGCTGTCCATTTGCTTCTTAAAGTATTATTGATAAACAGTACAAATCAATATTTGTAAATATAAGTCTTATAATAATATTATTATTGTACTGAAATTTGTCGGCTTTTTATCTGTAAGGCGTATTGAAATTGTAATTACGGCGTTTGATTCTCTCAAGTCTCCTGAATCCATTCTAATAGTTATATTTGCCGTATGATCATTCCGTGATTATATGTGGATTTTTAGAATAATGTATGTGTCTATATTGTATTTCAATTGCAATCTGGGACAGCCACTCTCGCTAATCCAAGACCGCCGTTTCCTGTTCCCAAGCAGATTAGGATTTTCCTACCGACCTGTATTCCATTCACTAGGTCCAAACTGTTAGCCGGCCGGCTGGGGAACCCAGCAGCTTGCCAAAACCTGCTTTTCACATGGAAACAATCAGCTTCCCCCTTTATCTGTAATGTCACTACCTCCTGCACACTTCCATGTTTTTCACTTTTATCTTTACGTTTCAATGCAAGATAGCTTATGAAATCGGACTGAATTCTTCGTTTGCTTCTTGTCAATATATTTCGATTTGGAAACTACTGAAAAGAATCTTTCAGCGTGATAGAATTAAAATCATTGCTGGGCCATCAACAAGTGTTAGAGTGCGAACAATTGAGCGGAACATCATCGCTATGGGCTTTAGAGCCAAAGGCGCACTCGTCCACTCTTGCTGACTGGACGACACAACTGGGTCGTCAACACCGACTTTGGACTGTTGATGACCGGAAACATGTTGCCATGTACGACGAGTTTCGTTTGCAAAACGGGTATGGAGAAAACCTCATGAATCCATGTACCCTGCATTACAGCAGAGGACTGTTCCAGGTGTTGGAGGCTGTAATGGTGTGGGGCGTCTGCGTTTGGAATTATATGGGACCCCTGGTACCCTAGATACGACTCTGACATGTGACACGTATGTATGCATGCTGGTTGCTCACCGGCATCGCTTAGTGTCCACTGTGCATCCCGACGGACTTGGGCAATTCCTGAAGGACAATGTGACGCACAGTGGCTCCAGGAACGCTCTTCTGAGTTCAAACATATCCGTTGGGCACCAGACTCCGCAGACATGAACATTATCTATAAATGAATGTTTGTATGCACGTCCTCTATGTGTTCATTAACCATTCATTCCGCTGCAATTAAACTTTGGTGAAGTGCTCATCGTACGCCCACGAAGGTTCCTCACTCAAAAACAAAAGAGCACGACACATAGCTCAGGAGATATGACGTCATAAATAATGAGAGCCTGCCGCGTGAGAATACCAAGATTTATGCGTCAATTATCGGAAAATGGAAGTAGTTAGGGAGCTGCAACAAAGTTTGCATGTAATTTCGAACGTTTATGAAGCGTTTTGTAACTGACCCACACACTAAATGATGAAACGAAAAGAAGTCTACCACTCACAATAGTTTCGCTGTAGATGCCGTAAACTATCGCATCAGGCATGACCTTGTATCAAATAAAGTTAGCATTACAGATTTGTATGTTACTGTTTATTTTTGTCTGCCAGTCTCCCTTAATTCTCTTGCATCAAAAATTAAGCAACCTGTTTTCTTAATCTCTATCTATATACAAGCGAAAGGACAGTCACTCATTCACTTGACTAAACACGAAATGTCGAAAACTACTTCACCTAAGAAGCTGCAATTTGGCAGGAATGTAGTTTATAGGTAGAAAACGTCACCTAAGAAAGTAGTTTGTGATAGTACATGACGGAGCATACTTCTCCTACAGACTCACGAAATCTACAGTTTCATTCTGATCTTCATGAAATTTCGGACGCTTGACCTTCAAACCAGGAGGAAGGTCACTGTATACCTTGAGTTTCATACGGTGCATGGGGCAGGGGGTACTTTGCAACATAAAAATGAATCCCTAAATACATTGGTCGCGCCTTAACTTGAAAACGGCTCGACCGATTTCACAGATCGGTTCGGTTTTTGGTTGTTTTGTTATTCTCACAACAAGGGTTGTATGAAATGAAACTGGAATATTTGAGAACAACAAAGTGCGTTTTACAGTGTGACCCTACGTTACTATTGCATAGAAATCTATAGATTTTTTCCGATATTGATGAAATTTTGCACACTCTAAAAAACAAGAAGAATGTCACTGTCTGTATAAAATTTTGTTCGCTGCATGGTGGAGGGTACTGAACTTACGGAAATGTACAAAATGCATAATTTTGCGCCAATCTTTATGATTTTTTTCACACGTGACCTTCAAACCAGGAGGAAGGTCACTGGGTATATAACCGTCTGTGTGGTACATGACAGAGGGTACCTTGCAGAAAACTTTGCCGAGAGAAGGAAAGGTGGAAACCAACAGAGAGATGGTACAGAAAGAGGTGAATGCAGAAAGAGGGGGAAGGGCATGTGGACTACGAGAGTGTAGGATACATAAACACACGGGCAACACCGGGTTTACAGCTAGTTGAGAATATCTAGGAAGCCTTGCGACGTGCTGTTCATAAGAGATCTCCATACACTTGTACTCTTAAGACTTTAAGGACTGCCCTTTAGGTTGCGGCGAAGAGGTCGAGAGCACTCTGCTCCGATGCGTGAGGCTGTTCCCCGTCGGGGGCTCGAATCCCCCTCGGGCATGGATGTTTGTGTTGTCTTTAGTATAAAGTAGTTCATAAGTAGTTTGTAAGTTTAGGCTCTGATGACCCCGCAGTTAAGTCCCATAAGCTTAACAAACAACAAAATCAACAACAGCCCTGCTGGATGAATGGTGTCAGTTCTCTCCAGCACTTATTCAGATATATGTCGAGGCCTTGCCTCGTCGTGTTGCGCCACTTCTGCATGCTCGGGGAGGCCCTACGCGACTGATGACCTAGCTGTTTGGTCCCCTTAAAACAACATTAACCCTACACAAAAAATGTTTATCAGGAACTCACCATCCAGTATGTGATAGTCAAATTCTTTGCATCATAACCTCAACAACCCTACACAATTTTAAGCCAAGTGTACCAGCTTCTTTGGCTTTTCAGAGTATATAATAAAAGTAGGTCATTATTAATGGTATCTGCGAATATTATTATATACGTAAGATTACAGTTATGGAATTGATTTCTCAATGAGCCGTATTGACTAAATCGGAGTACTTAGTTTATACTTTGCATTCCAGACAAGTGCTCAGGTTCGCATGAATAAAGCGAGTAAGAGAATATTCATCAAATGAGTATGTTCTCAGCGCAAGTAAAAGGGTGGAAGAAGTTTCTCACAACAGACAACATTCTCAGATTTCGTATGAATAAAACTAGAGAAGTTTTTCACAACTGAAGAATATTCTCCGTTTTTTGAAGTGAGCTCTCTAGCGTACTTCGAGCTGAGTAACGTCTATTAGCGTTACGTTTTACTGTGGTTTATAATAAAAATGACAAAATTTGTGTTGCTTGGAAGGGAAAGAAAGTTCCTTTATGTGCAGTCTGAAGAAATACGAGATAAACTAGAAAGGTTATTGAAATAAAAACATTTTGCTCACGAGTCGATTCCTTGACAAATGTCGTAAGTGTAACTCTTGAAGCATTCTATATCATGACGAGAGTGATGTCAAAGGAGTTTTTTAATTACTGACATAGAAATGAGACATCAGGATTCCGCTGCATGTTTTGACCGTTTGTTTAAACAACTACATAGCTAAATAATACGGTATGTCTTTAAATAGGGTTCACAGCATGTATCACAAAATAAATATTGCTGCAATACCGGGTACTGAAGTATCGTTTTTTGTACAGCTCTTGTTCATTCTACTCAAACCGATTGACCTATTGCCGGCCGCGGTGGCCGAGGGGTCTGAGGCGCTTCAGTCACGGTCTGCACGGCCACTACGGTCGGGGGTTCGAATCCCCCCTCGGGCATGGATATTTGTGCCGTCCTTAGTGTTAGCTAGTTCATAAGTAGTTTGTAAGTTTAGGGACTGATGACCCCGTAGTTAAGTCCCATAAGCTTAACAAACAATTGAACATTTGTTTGATTGACCTATTTGAAGATGGGTTTTCTGACTTGGAAATCGTAACTTCTGTTACGTAACAAGAAAGCAAACGCCACAGTAAAATTAATAACTGATTAATTCCATACTGAACAGTCTGTTTCTTATAAAAAAAATCGCATGGCCTCTCGCTTATGAACAGACCATTGGGTGTCATATTTAATAAAAGTGTATCGTGTTAGGAAGCTCTGACAACGTTCCACGCTGAAACATATGAAATTTTAATGCATTCTTAACATTTCATTCGCAAATTGTGCTAACCCAACTTCAATAACAACGAAGTTTCAAAAAAATCAAATGTTTGTAAATCTATCGGACCAAACTGTGGTCATCAGTCCGTAGCTTACAAACTACATAAACCTAGGTAAACTAACCTAAGGACAATACAGACACCCATGCCCCAGGGAGGCCTCGAACCTCCACGGCGAGTAACCACGCGCTCCGCAGCGAGACGCTGTAGACCGCTCGGCCACTCCACCGCGGCAACAACGAAGTTTCTCGCATGACAAAAATTTTGTAACATCGTCAGAACAATACATTTGCGTAAAAATTCCATATTGTTTCAATTATATGCTGCTGCACAACGATGTAATATCTAAACATGTTACAGTTGTTCCTGAACACGTAGATGCTTACTACATATTTGTACACTGAATAATTAAGCGTGATTGGGCTAGTTGAAAGATATATATGATTGAACAGCAGTTCTGTACCAGACATCGGGCATGGATGTTTGTGCCGCCTTTCATAAAAGTAGTTTGTAAGTTTAGTGACTGATCACCCCACAGTTAAGTCCCATCAGCTTTACAAACATTTGAACATTTTTTGTGCCAGACAGGACACACGGAGAACTTAATCAAGAAGGAGGGGAATTAGCGAGAATGAACTTCCCGATCATAGCATATGCTTCGAAGGATTTATTCGCACGAAATCGAGAACTTACTCAGAGAACGTTCCTTTGCTTTGAGAATCTTCCCTGGAGCATGTGCTCTTTCTTATTCATACGGCGCATTATCTCTAATTACATTTCCAGAATGCAAAATTTAGAAAACTATGATGTATTTTATCAAATGAAGAGTCCATTACGAGCAGTGTGCACCACGTCCATAAAATGATAAATATCCAAAGAAAATTCACTCTGGGTTACATCATTTGTATCTACTTGTAGCTATGCCTTGTGGCTGGAGCAGTAAAATCGGTAATGTTTCTAGTCGATTGTGCAAGTTGCACTGAAGATGGCTATTCAATAGCCGAACTCGATCTATAATCTAATATATAAAGCAGAGTGTCCGTATATTTGTACGTGTTGCATACAAATCTACAGTTTTGTTCCAATCCTTATGAAATCGTGTACACGTAAGCTTCAATCCACGAGGACGGTCGCCGTAAGTGTAAGAATCACATACGATATATAGTACACGAGATATGACGTTATAAACAATGAAATGTGTCTAAAACTGCTGCATTTAGCGACAATGCTGCTCAATTTCTCCTAAACCACTGGACCGATTTCAACCAAATTTGGTACACATATTCCTTACGCGAGATAACAGTTTCCGTACGAGTACAGACATATGACACATGGTTCAGAAAATATACCGTCGTAAACAATAGGAATCGCGAAAACTGCCACATAATGCGGCGAGACTTTATAAATTCGCTATATGAGAATAAGAGTACTTAACAACTTGCAACAAAACTTAAACATAATTTCAAACCTTTATTAAACTTTTTCTCGCTGACATCCATAGCAAAATGATGAAAGGAAAAAAGTTTCTCGCTTATTACTTTTCCGCTGTTTATGGAGTAAAACTCCGGCTCTCAGTATGACGTTACAATTTATAATTTGAACACTACAAATTGTAGCGACAGGAAATTTTCCAGACAGTATACACATATATAGTTGAATGTAGCTTGTAAATTGTATCACAATAAGACACATAGTTCATGAGATATGAGCACATAACAGTAATGTTCCGCTCTTCACGGACCAAATCTTTGGCATTTGGAATGGCGTTACAATTTATAATATCTATACTAAAAATTTTAGCCGCAGGAAATTTCACAAATAGTATATAGGCATATAGTTGATTGTACCTTCTAGATAGTATCACAGTACGACATGTAGTTCATAAGATTTGAGCACATAAACAGAAAAGTTCCTGGAAAACCGCATCACCCACCAAGTTTTAATCTTTTACTTCTTTACTACTAATTGTATTCGCAATAGGTTTTACAGACATACAGCCCATATACAAATGAATAAAAAGGTAAAGCAGTCAACAATCCGAAGATTGTTTTGAACACCACCGTGGTTTACTAGGCATGGTCCTGTTTGGAGGTGGTATGCCGTTGCCTTCCTCCGACCTTCGAACTGACTTACCCAGCAAGGTGCTACTCGGTATTTTTCACATGAGCAATAGTGCCAGAGGTGAAAGAAGTGTAAAGTGACAGATAAAAATCTCAGGTGCTGGCGTGGATCGAACCCGCGACCTTTGGATTTGTAGTCTGGCACTCTACCACTGTGCAATCGAGGCGCACAGACAAATCAATATAAACCTGAAAAATAGCAGGAATAAATAAATAAATACCCGGGCAACGCCGGGTTTTCAGCTAGTAATAAATAAAGAAATTATGATCATTGCCGAATTTTCTTTGGATAGTGATGTATTTAATTGATCTACTCCACGAACGGACTGTCACTAAAAGTGTTCAAATGTTAGTGAATCCTTGGAACTCAACTACAGAGGTCATCAGTCCCTAGGATTATGAAGTACTAAAGCTAACTTTAACTAACCGAAGACAAATTACACACCCATGTTCGAGGAAGGGCTAGAATATCCGAAAGGGGAAAAACAACGCGCTCCGCAGCAAGGCGACTTAGAACGCTGGGCGAATCCACCGCGCCAGTTGTCACCAGACAATGGTCTGTTTACTCAGCCCAGACGGATGACACGCGACTGCTCTGCACGCTCGCAGGCCGTCTACCAAACGGGCGCCCGCTAGGCGAGATGTCCGGAGCGAGCAGGCGTGCAGTACACAGTGGGCGGTGCGGTTGAGAGCCCCGCGCGTGCCCCAGGCGGTGTTCGGGGCGGCGGGCGTGTTCTCCCGCGGGGAGTGCCAATCCCACGCCAGTCAGCTCCGTGTAAACAGCCGGCAGCCGGCAGCGGGCATTCGTCCCAGCAGGCCCGTGACGTATGTCGCGGAACAGGCACCCCGCTGCCCGCCTCAGGCACTGCCTTGTCCGCTCCATTAGGACGACGTTACGCCGCTGGCTGAGTGACAGGTAGCAAGTGGCACAGCCGTAAACACTCCAGTGCACAACTAACAGACCGTATTTTCTCGTTGTTGTTCTCGTTGTTTTGTTGTGGCCTTCACTACAACTCTGATTCGTTACTGACTTCTTACCTTAGGCTGGTTGCACTCACACCGCTTTTGTAAGGCCGGTATTTTAACGATGGAGCGCTGCTTGCACACACGCTTGAATTTTACCGAGCAGTCCTTGGCTATTGTGGTCGAGTTAAATTGATTGCAAATGTGAATTAATGAATTACAAACGATTTTCCTAATATTATCACAAAGATTGCTGATACGATACAAAGAACTAATGAAGTATCGTATCATACATTACTAGATCTGTAGCGAAATGCATATATATATAGGACGTATTGTGGACGGCTGTGATACAATGCGCCATTCTCCAGGGCTGCAGCAGGGCATCAGGCATTCCATGCGGCGGAGGGTGGAAGCATGTATCCTCGCTAACGGAGGACATTTTGAACATTTCCTGTTAAAATGTTTGTATAACTTATGGGACTTAACTACGGGGTCATCAGTCCCTAAACTTACAAACTACTTAGGAACTAACTAATTCTAAAGACGGCACAACTATCTATGCCCGAGGGGGGATTCACACCCCCGACCGTAGTGCCGTGCAGACCGTGACTGGAGCGCCTCAGTCCCCTCGGCCATCGCGGCCGGCAACATTTCCTGTAACAAAGTGTTTGAAGTCACGCTGGTACGTTCTGTTGCTGTGTGTTTCCATTCCATGATTAATGAGATTTGAAGAGACGTTATAAAATGAGCTCTAACATGGAAATTAAGCGTTTCCGGACACATGTGCACATAACATATTTTCTTTCTTTGTGTGTAAGGCCGGTCGCGGTGGCCGAGCGTTCTGCAGCGCGTCAGTCGCAGTCTCCACGGCCACTACGGTCGGGGGTTCGAATCCCCCTTCGGGCGTGTATATTTGTGCCGTCCTTAGTATTAGCTATTTCATAAGTAGTTTGTAAGTTTAGGGATTGATGACCCCGTAGTTAAGTCCCATAATCTCTACAAACATTTGAACATTTTTTTGTGTGTGAGAAATGTTTCCTTAAAGTTTGGCCAAACTTTCAGGAAACATTCCTCACACACAAAGAAAGAAAATATGATATGTTAATTTCCATGTTAGAGCTCATTTTATTAGTGATGCAGCCCTGGAGAATGGCGTATTCTATCACAGCCGTCCACAATACGAGCACGAAGAGTTTCTATACTTGGTACCGGGATTGCGTAGTCAAGAGCTTTCAAACGCCCCCATAAATGAAAGTCAAGAGGATTCAGGTCAGGAGAGCGTGGAGGCCATGGAATTGGTCCGCCTCTACCAATCCATCGGTCACCGAATCTGTTGTTGAGAAGCGTACGAACAAGTCGACTGAAATGTGCAGGAGTTCCATCGTGCATGAACCACATGTTGTGTCGTACTTGTAAAGGCACATGTTCTAGCAGCACAGGTAGAGTATTCAGTACGAAATCATGATAACGTGGTCCAGTGTGCGTAGGTGGAAGGTGAGCTCTAACATGGAAATTAAGCGTTTTCGGACACATGTCCACATAACATATTTTCTTTCTTTGTGTGTGAGGAATATTTCCTGTAAGTTTGGCCGTACCTTTTTGTAACACCATATATATATATATATATATATATATATATATATATATATATATATATATATATATAGAGTGTATCCCGGCTATCTTGTCTACCCAAAATATCTCTGGAACAATAACAGCTATTCGAAAACGGCTTTCACCGGTATCAATGTACTGCTGGGGCCCATGAATGTACATATTATGAACATTCTAAAACGAAAGAAAATGAGGGGGGAAAAACAGTTATTACTTTTATAACTCACTACATTTTTACCACTAATTCCGTTAAACTTCAGCACATGCCACGATATTTTAATATACTGCGTTGTAACTCCTGATTCTATTCACAACTCACTTTCAACAGTACCTACGTAACTGACGGAACATACATGCAAACATATTTCATTTAACGGCACATGTATCAGCAGATGTGATATTTTAAACTAACTTCTGCTTATACTGGCGCGCAGTAAAACTTCAGCATTAGGCGTGACGTTTTTATTCATCACTCTTTCTGTTTTTCACACGTTACCCATGGATATCACTGAACCTATCTGTCCAATTACATCATAGTACCACACATAGTTGAGGAGGTATCACATCGTAGATGTGCTTGAAAAACTAACCTTTTCCTAAAATTTTGCGTAAATTCCCATATCTGCAATCAATGTTTGATGATGAGTGTTTACTGAATACGAAAAGCGTTAAACAAAATCTCAGTCCATTTATAAACTCGGTGTACTTAAAATGTTTAGCGTATTAACTCATTTCTGTGGCAATCAAACATTTGAAGCAGTTATATACATGTGAATTTGATTCTCGACTTTTCATCAAGTACTTTGCATCTTGATGTTTTAGGATTTGTATGGTTATCTCATAAATTTCTTTTTCCTTTTTTGTTTTCACTACTACCCCATTATTAATTCCTTGTTCCCATCGTTTCTTCAGCATTCTTCTGTAGCATCACATCTCAAAATTGTCTATCCTTTTCATATCGGAACTGTTTATCATCGCTATCTCTCCTCTGTACGGGGCTATATTTTTTACAAATACCACCAGGAAATAATTCCTAACATTTAAATCTATATCTGAAGAGAGAATACTCATCTTCCTCGAAAACGCGTTTCTAGCCACTATTTTACACCATTACGTCATTCGTGAATCATTTGTAATGTTTCTGTCCAAATAGCAAAACACATCTACTTCTTTCATTATATCATTTCCTAAGCCAGTTCTTTCATTATCAACTTGTTTAAGTCAGTAACACCCCTATACACTTGTTTCATTTTCCTTGACATATATTACGTAGAGTCTTTTCAAAATGTTATCCACTGAGTTCAACAGCTTTGCCGCAACTGATTTGCAGTGTAATTAGAAAAACTAAAAAAAATGAATAAAAAATAATAAATAAATAAATAAAAAATAATATAAAAGAAAGTTTGTAGAGCTTATGGGACACTTAACTACGGGGTCATCAGTCTCTAAACTTACGAACTACTTATGAACTAGCTAATACTAAGGACGGCACAAATAACCATGCCCGAGGGGGGATTCGAGCCCCCGACCGAGAAAAACTAAGGACATTCACTTCCCTTCCATATTTCTCCTTATTTTGTTCCACAGGTTTCTCATTGTACAGACCGATCGACAAATCTCAGGTCACAGAACATTCTCACATTCTCACTCCCTTCCCAGTCACTGACTTTCATGACTTTCCACTCTTATAGCTTCCATCCCTTCTGTGTAAGTTCTAATACCATTCGTTCCCTCTATGCTATCCCCTCTACGTTCAGAATTTTAAAGTGTGTATTATACTCAGTCTATTGTAATTATTATCAACAAATATTTAAATATTTTAAACTTATGTTTGTCTTTCTTCAACGTTACTTCAAACAGAAATCGTGGGTGAAGCCTTCCTGCCGCAATAGATATTTCCCTTTAATAATTTCTACCAGTGCTTCCAGCTTTCTGTTCTTCGTCGGTGTTGTATCTTGTAACAATGACTTATTACACAGATGATTCCATAGGTAGTAATCATGTCTGTCAACACTGGCCTGTTTTAAAACTGAAACTGTAATATCTGCTTTAACTCTGAGGGTGTGTCGATTCTCACATACGTTTCCCATATTTGATTCTGTTTAAAAATACAGTAATAAATCAAACTGATAATCCTTCTTGTACCGATAGCTACCTCTGCGAATATATTCTTATTTACTAACAGCAGTAATCCTCAATAAGTAGCTTGCTAATTGCTAATCCCTTTCAGTAATCTTTCATCTCCACCTGCTTGCTTAGCCGTTTTCCAGCGATACAAATGCGGTATTTTCAAAGGTCTGAACTTGCAACAGTGTTTTCTGGAGTCATTTATGTCCATTTCTTCAATAGAAACATTCTGCTGTATGATTTCATCTGCGTACTTGGACCTACCGATACTACATATCGTTTCTGACTTATGATCTATCGACGTTATGACGTATGTCATCATAAGTGTGTAAACGATAATATAACATAACAGGGTCACTATAAATTTGTCTTCTATTATTTTATTTTAAAATGCAGTTGATAGTGACATTCGATTGTGTAGTGTAGCTCGAGGTCTGGGTTAAGGTAACTGCTTGTATTGTAAATGCGTCATGAAGTGTTTTTTTCTTCTTTTATTTCAGGCCACACTTCATGTACAGTGTGACTTCAATGACCCGTTTCGGATTGCGGATTGACCATCATCAGATTTGTACCTTTTTTGTTACGTAGCCACACGTATGGAAATACATAGAATTAAAAATGTTATTAATTAGACACATTTATGCAGAGTGCTAATCTGCGACCTAACCAGCTTTTCGGAAGCATTACCAATTTATTTAAATGGTGGTAGTTCGGTTGTTGGTTGGCGAAGCCAACAGAATGTGACTACGAAATCTTAATTGTGGTGAAAGACTGATCAGTACCCTACCTTGAGTTGTAGGTTATTTTAAGTAGAGAATGTAAATTCGTTGGCTTGTGAATCCGTGTAAGATGCCATGTGAATAATAACTAATATTTATTAATGTCCATATCTTAAACATAATGTATTTTGAAGAATGGTAAATGTCCATATCTTTGCCGACTTTATGAGTCAAAGCAGACAGATAAGACTATTTTGTTTAATATCCTCCACCGACGTAAGAAGTCTCCAGAAAAATGATATGGATTATGAGTAGTTGATACATTATTAACTTAGTTTCTGTCATACAAGTCCTACTAAATTCCTATTTATGTGAAATATGTACATACGTTGTTTACAGAATTAGAAAGGTCGAATCTGTAATTCGTACGCTGAACAGTGAAATGCAGTATTTCAAAACCACCCGTAATTTAAGATATGAACTAGTAGAACGCACTGTATGATGATAGTCATAAGATACAGTACAGTACTACGACTTGGCACGCAAAACAGTACGTAAAGAGGGATAAGGCCTACAATCTTATCAATTTATTTAGTTTTGTGCATTGTTTTAACCGAGTCATACAAGTTTAATGTGTAGATCTCACGCGTTCAAAAATCTGACACAAAACAGTATTTTTTTCATGTAGAATAAAACACAAAAGTCACACATAAAAATTGCCATTAGTTAAGCATTAATTTCGGCCCAAATGTTAACTTATTTCAAAAAGAATTTATCCATTCTCACAATTTGCCATTGTGTGAGATCCTGCTCGTCTTTCAAACCCGACTTGATAAGTGTAGTATGACTTTAAACATTCATACCTTTACATCGGATAATGATTATTCTGTACATTGTATTCCAGTCCAGTCCAGTCCAGTCTGTTGCAGCAATGACTGCTTTCCCTCGAAAGATTATCTTGGTTTAAAAGTATCGTTTTGACTTAACCCGTTTACTTACCAACGAGAAAAATTTCAACTGATTCCTAGAAGTCGTAAGTGTAAAACAGATGTTCTCCAAAATAGCAACACAGCATCAAGAGCCCAAAACTGCCACTTGACGTTTCAAACGTACACCTATATTTAAGCGATACTAAACTGTATATATACAACAATAACAATAATGATTATAATAGGATATATACTAAATGTATTGCCTAGTGGGGGAAAAAAAGAAAAAAAAACTAAAAAACAAATTAAACTGTAGCTATCTGTCATTGTTAACGAAATGTTTGAAATGTTTGTATAGCTTATGGGACTTAACTACGGGGTTAGGAACTGATGACCCCGTAGTTAAGTCCCATAAGCTCTACAAACATTTGAACATTTGAACTGCGGGGTCTTCAGTCCCTAAACTTACATACTACTTATAAACTACCGTATACTAAAGAGGACACAAACATCCATGCCCTAAGGGGGATTCGAACCCCCGACGCGGGAGGCCTCGCGATCCGCAACGTAGCGCTCCAGACCGCTCGCCTACTACCGCGCAGCTCATCGTTAACTACTGAGGATGTTTTATATGGTCAATAACACAAAAGATGTCTGATGAGAAGAACTCTGATCTTATTGTAGTTGCATACACGGAGTAAAAGCACCCTCAACAGAGGTGATGAAACGGAGAGAAAGCTGCTCGATGAAACCACTAAAGGGCAGATAATCTATATTTCATATTACGGAATTTATGACATTAACTGCGAACGGGTACAATTGAAAATTAGTGCCGAGCAGGGATTGGAAGCGGGGTCTCATGGTTGCTAGTCATTTGCGATGCGACCTGCAACCACTGGGGACACATCGATCATCACAACGGCACGGACAATTGTATATCGCCTACACTCTGATAAAAATTGTCAACTTTTCCCTGCGCGCAATTACTGAAACTTGTGGTTTTTTTAAACTGATTCCCGTAAGAAAAGGATTGCCTAGGCAATGAAGAAAGGATCACTGTCCGCCATTGGCCGAAAGAACATACACCGCATACACATAAATCATATAATCCATATGGGGTCGATAACGACTAACAAGGGAACATCATCGACTTGACCTCATATTTTCTAGAGAAAAAAATACATTAGCTAGATATCAACTCCTGAAATCGATATCACGTGAAAATTTCGACCATTATTCAGATACTCGCAGTTACGGCCTCCATAAAGTACAGCTTTTAACCATTCGCGCACTCGGGTTGGTCTTCACTCGGTCCGCTTCACTGCGGCCGATTAATGCCCGAACACGAAGTGCTGTGCATTGAAGGGACAACAGTGAGTCCCCGACATGTGAAATTTGAAGAGCTAGGGAAGTGGAGGAGGAAATAATGTTACAAATGTTTGTAATTCTATCGGAGCAAACTTCGTGGTCATCAGCCCGTAGCTTACAATCTACTTACACCTACGTAAACTAACCTAAGGACAAACACACACACCCATGCCCCAGGCAGGACTCGAACCTCCACTTCGAGCAACCGTGCGCTCCGCAGCGAGACGCTTTACACCGCTCGGCTACTCCACCGCGGCGAAATAATGTTACAAAATGAAACATATGTACAGTAACTCTTCCATGTTTACTCAATAGTGTCAGTTTTACATACAAGAAAATTATCTGCATAAAAGGTATAGAAAATTAAATTACGTTACACTGCTTGTTGAAAAACCGTCTCATTTGTTTCTACTGCAGTTGTGAAGCGCTGTATAAAAGAAACGCCTCGTTGAAAATATTATTGTGTTACATAGGTGGGCAAAGTGGTATTCGAGTATTTAAAATCATGAAAGCAGCTTTCACCATCATTGACGACCTCAATTGCATGCCCAAGCTCCGTTGAAGCAGTGAATGTGTTCGCCGAATCTGGCGGTGGGGAAATATCAGCGTCGTTATCGTCAACGTCATCCTCTTGTAAATCTGCGCGAACCCTCTAATTTCTTCTATATCCAGCACGTCTTCATCAGTGAAATTGTCTATGTCATCTGCAACGCAGTTGAAAGATATAAGGAAAAGCATAAAGAAATAGCCATGTATTTTCTTTCACCGTGTATAGTACGTATAATAACTGCAAATGATTATGCTTATCGGTACGAATTTACAGAGTTCTAACTCTTTGACATTTAATCGTTACAGATTAGTCATCATTCCAAACCTCTCCTGGAGGTGTCTCACGACAGCCTGTGGGTTAATTGACATCGCGAACACAAACCTCTTACCAGACTCTGCTCACAGTGCTAGACGTTCGGGCATGTGGCCGCAGTGAAGCGGGCCGAGTAAGGAACAACCAGAGCGCGCGAATGTTTAAAACCTGTACATTGAGGAGGCCGTAACTGCGTATTATCTGAATAATGGCCCAAATTTTCAAGTGATATCGATTTCTGGAGTTGATATCTAGCTATTGTATTTTTTTTTTTTTTTTTTCTAAAGAAAATATGAGGTCGAGTTGTTCCATTGTAAACCGCGACTGACCCTGGTAGCCTGGACGGAATGGCCCGCACAGCACGTGTGTCAGGTGGGTAGCTTCACGTGTTCGGCAGGCGCAGTCTGACAGTGCTGATAGCGGTTCTGATGTAAATACGACATGCAGTGCCGGTGTTTATCAATGTCCTTCTGAGATGTACGAATGGGTTCCATACATAAACCAGAACACTGAACATCCTGTTTAAATCAGCTACAGTAAGGCTACCGACAATCGTAATAAACGTCTCTCCCAGTATGGGACAAACGCATTGGTATGTACGAGCTGTAATTGATGGTCGGCAATGTATTGCATATAAATGCGACGGCTCGCAGCAAGCGGGAAATCTGGGTTCGAGTCTTCGTCTGGCCCCAACTCCTAAAGGTCGCCGTTAACCTGTGCAGCTGATGCTTACTGATATTCGCAAATACGAATACATTTCCTGTACTTATGATTGCGTCTAGTCACGCTAATGAAACAACAATGTTTCTCAATCTTTTTGAACACGCGAATCCCTTCCAAACTAAAATATTTTGGCGACCCGTCCTCCACCCCCCTCTCCGAACCATACCAGTATTATACGTGTAATTTCAAAGGGAACGAATTGAATTTTCTTTTGTTGATACAACTGTCTTGTACAAAACAATAAAAAAGGACAGTTAAGTATATTATAGGATACATTTTAGTCCTATTTTACATGAATTCCGACAGAAAATGTACGTTCTGTAACGAGGTTTTCCATTGCAGTTGCAGCTCAGAAGTGAATTATGCTTGTTGATCAATGCCCAACTGTGTAGTCCACTTTTCTCAAAATTACTTCTTGTAGCTTGTAAATTTAGCTACCGCCTGGTTTTTTTTTAAATTCATTGTTAAGATGGTGTGCTTGTTATAGAACAATCTTCGTTATATTCTCTTGAGAATTGATGATAAAGAATTAATCGCGTAATTGTGATATAAGATGCATTTCATTTTTCTTAAGCATTTGGTTTTCCATTACGGAACCGCTAGTATTCAGACATGTACTGGACTGGTTGTTTGACGGTGCAACTACTGCACTTCCTCCTGGGACAGCGACCCTTGAGCAAGACTTTTGGACTTTCAAGAACACTGCCCTACAGGATGCATGGCTACCAAGCAATTCTTTTACTCAAAAAAATTTAGTGAACCAATCGAATTACACAGCTGTTCCAAGAAGTGGGAGTATAACGCATTCAAAAACGACGTTGAGGTACAGAAAATTGTTAATTAGCAACCGAACACTGTAAATCATTGCAACCAATTTATTGGTGGTGCAGGTAGACTAGATGGTAATGCAGAAGTTTACCAGATTATCATAAGAAGAAGAAGTGGTATTTTGCCGTTTCGATGGGACACGTTGACGTCGAAGTTAAGAAGGCTTGAAAAAAATTCAAATGTTCAAATGTTCGTAACTATATGGGACTAATCTACTGTGGTCATCAGTTCCTAGACTTAGACTAACCCAACAACAACACACAGCTATGCTTCAGGGAGGACCCGCAGACACTGAAATGCCACCAACAACCGTTATGCCATTCCAGCGCAGACAACGACCTCGACTGCTTGCAGATCACGCGGGGCTAATGTAGTCATATTAGAATTTCGCTTCCTTATTGCAAGTACATATCACAAAAATATGGCAATCCTCAAACTCAGCTTGGGACACAGAGCAAACCATGTAAGTCTGAGTGGTTAGGAGAGAGAAGGATGTGTGTTTTGTAAGAATAAAACGATGAAAATTTGCCGCACACCTATGGTAAAATAACATAACAAATGTCTTTCAAAGATTGATGCAAATGTAATATATAAAAGTATTGCTTTTTTTGCATGTTTGTTCATATTTTATGCGCTGCCGTATCGTTCATTGGATAGTCACGAAACTTTGCACACTTCCTCTTCGAAAGAAGAGAATAGTCACTGTTAACGTGAAACTTTGTATGGAGCACGGCAGAGGATACTTTAATTACGAACTTCGACCAGATTAACGATTATATTATGACCTTGGTGAA
Source organism: Locusta migratoria (assembly GCA_026315105.1). Classification (NCBI taxonomy): domain Eukaryota; kingdom Metazoa; phylum Arthropoda; class Insecta; order Orthoptera; family Acrididae; genus Locusta; species Locusta migratoria. The sequence continues at coordinate 270,581,787 of CM048747.1, forward strand.
AATTTGCATACTTAACCTTCAAAACAAGACGAACGCCACCGTCTACATAAAATTTCATACGGTACATGGCGGACGGTAACTTGCAATCAAGTTAGGCACCACATCACGCATCACTATGAAAGTTAACAGTTATATAATTTTTACAGATGGAGGAGGGAATTGACTGAGGAGATGGAGGAGGAGTTTGACAGGCAGACAAGATGAGTGGCAGAGAAAGGGGAAGGTGGAGATGGCAGAGAGTGAGGTAGAATGAGATGATACGTGGTAGCACGAGATGAACGGAAAGAGGGGTGATGAGGAGTGGAACAGAGAGAGGGAAGGGGAAGGGGAGAGAAGGTGAGATGAATAAAGAGAGATGTAAAGAGAACATGGAAAAAATAGAAAAGGGAAGGAGATATAGTCTAATTGCCATCACTGTCTCAATGCCAAAAAATAATTTCCCTGCAAATGGTGGCTTTCAGTATGGGATTTCTACACTAGGCCTAGTGAGCGGTGTAGTTTAGTTAGTCTATGCCTGTGATACGAAGTGTCACACAATCTGTGGCAAGCCGCCTTAGAAGGCATCTATCCACTACTACGGGAGGTCTGTTTATATACAAAAAAAAAAAAAAAAAAAAAAAAAAAAAAAATTGAGAGCAGAAATTTTACAATGTGTGATGAAAAGTATCCGGATACCCCAGAAACAAACGTTTTTTTCATGTTAGATGCATTGTACTGCCACCTACTTGGAGGTCCTCCGTATCCGAGACCTCAGTAGTCATTAGACATGGTGATAGAGCAGAATGGGCCGCTCTGTGTGTCACTTGCGTCAGAAGTCTGTACGTGATATTTCCACACTCCTAAACTTCGCTAGGTCCACTGTTCCTGATGTGATAGTGAAGTGGAAACTTGAATGGGCACGTACAGCACGAAAGCAAACAGGCAGTCCTCGTCTGTTAACTGACACAGACCACGGACAGTAGTAGTAAAGGATCGTATACTATAATAGGCAGACATCGGTTCAGACCATCACACATTAATTCTAAACTGCATCAGGATCCAATCCAAGTATGTGACAGTTTGCGGGAGGTGAGAAAATATGGATTACAAGGACAGGCGGCTGCCTAGGAGCCACACATCACGCAGATCAATCCCAAACGACGATTCCCTTTGTGTAATGATCTTAAGCATCGGACGATTGAACAGTGGAAAAACATTGTGTGAAGTGACGAATCGGGTCACACAAAGGTGGCGTGCCGATGGCAGGGTGGGCGAATGCCTGGTGAAAGTCATATGCCAGCGTGTGTAGTACCAACAGGAAAATTCGGAAGGGGTGGTGGCATGGTGTTGTCGTGCTTCTGATGGAAGGGGCGTGCACCCCTCATTGTTTTGCGTGGCACACGCCTGTATTGATGTTTTAAGCACCTTCTTGCTTCCCACTGTTGAACAGCAATTCAGGAACAGCGACTGAATCTTTCATCACTATCGAGCACCTGTTCATAATGCACGGCTTGTCGCGGAGTGGTTACATGACCATAACATCCCTGTAATGGACTGGTCTGCACTGAATCCTGACTTTAATCCCACATAACAACTTTGGTATGTTTTGGAATGACGACATCGTGCCAGGCCTCACCGACCTACATAGACACGTCTCGTCAGTGCAGCACTATGTGAAGTATGGGTTACCGTTTCTCAAGAAACCATCCAGGAACTGATTGAACGTATGTTTGCTAGAGAGGAAGCGGTAATAAAGGCTAAGGGTGGACCAACACTATACTGAATTCCAGCATTACCAATGGATGCCGCCACGAACGTGGAAGTCATTTTCAGCCAGGTGACCGGGTGCTTTTGATCACGTAGTGTACATGAAACAAGGGGGCCCAGTATCTTTTATCACCTCCTGCTACCCCTATCTCTAGCCACTTTCACCTCTCGTTTTCTCTGTTAATCACCTCTTCGTCTCCCTGTCGAACTCCTCCTCCACCTACTCTGTCCATTTGCTCCTCCATCTGTGAAAAATTCTATAACTCTTTTATCTTTCATGGTGATCAGTGAAGTAGTGCCTACGTTTATTGAAAGGTACCATCCGTCATGCACCGTATAAAAGTTTAGATAAACGGCGGTGTTCCTCGAATTTTGACGGTTAAGTGGGCAAAATTGCACCAAGATTAGAATAAGCCGGCCGCGGTGGCCGAGAGGACTAAGGTGCTCCAGTCACGGTCCGCACGGCACGGCTACTACGGTTCGAATCCCCCCTCGGGCATGGATATTTGTGCCGTCCTAGTTCGTAAGTAGTTCATAAGTAGTTTGTAAGTTTAGGGACTGATGACCCCGTAGGTAAGTCCAATAGACTATACAAACATTTGAACATTTGCGTAAAATACTCTCGGTGTTCTTGCCGCGTCAAATATGGGTAGGAGCGCAAGCTTTCGACTATATCCTCCATAGTCGTCGTCAGGGGTAAAACTGACTGTTTTACTCCTGACGACGACTATGGAGGATATAGTCAATAAAACCGTACTGCCTAGGTGAGAGAGTGGGAGATTGCCTGGCATTGTGTCTGGTGACAGCAGCGGGAGAGATGTTCCCGGAAAAGAGTGCTGAGTCAGTTCCACGGCGAGAGCCGCCGTTGAGAAGTGGCAGGGCACTCGGGCGAGGTGGGGCGGCGGCGCGGCCATCCATATTGCAGGCGGTGCCCGTCTCCTGCGAGTGCCCGCGATGTCCGGCTGTGCTGTTTACAAGTCCCGGGAGGCGCCGGCGGCGGCCACTCCACTGTGCGCCTCCTGCCTCCTGCAGGCCAATCGGAAACGCCGGCCGCCTCCCTCGGGCTACGGCCAGGGCACGGACACGCATGCGCAATAGCCTCTAGCACCGACGAGGGTCACGCCGCTCGCCAGCCGTGATTCTACAGCAGCTACTTGCTCAGAAATTTTTCTTTTGATAGTCGCGCGATGCAATCGGTAAGAAAGGAAAGATTATAGGATTATTTCGTTGCGATTTCCGTCTGGCTGACGCTGTTGCTTTTTATCTATGTTATGGCCTATTTCTATCAGTCGGCCGCGTTGGTCGAGGGGACTGAGGCGCGTCAGTCACGGTCTGCCACGGTCACTGCGGTCTGGGGTTCGAATCCCCCCTCGGGCATGGATATTTGTGCCGTCCTTAGTGTTAGCTAGTTCATAAGTAGTTTGTAAGTTTAGGGACTGATGACCCCGAGTCTCGAGACGTTAATGACTACTGAGTTCGCTTATATGGAGTGCCTAGCCGTAGGTGGCAGCACAATCCCCCTAATATGAAAAACGTATGTTTTTTTGGGAAGTTCGGATGCTTTTCATCACATAGTGTATTTTGCACATGTTTTGCCCAAAAACAATAGAAATATAAATAGTATAAAATAATACAAGGCGAAAAGGACATTTGATAGTAGTCTCCAACAACTTAAAAATCGGGTATGGATTTAAATATAATAAAATGTTAGAAAGCTGCAAAAAATTGAAGGGAGGCTCGTCAAATCTTACTATGATCTCGCCAATTTAAACAAAGTGCATTCCTTCTGAACAAATCAGGTTGTAAATTATTTCTGATTTTAAAACGATTAACGATGATACGATTACATCTCTACTATTGTGATAAAACCTACCTACTCAACACATAATATTCACTCTGATTGTATTTCAATACACAGTCAATATTATTTAATATTTCAGAGTGTAACTTTGACAGACATACTTTTCTTCACTTTGGCCCCTTAAAACTATCATTTTAACCTGTGTTCATATTTTACTTATCATATGCCATTAAAATATCATCACCTGACTTGCCGTGGTAGTTTATTATTTCTGAATGTACTGTTTTACGTAAAATGAAGTGGCAGTGTGAAACTGCCGTAGTTTTTGGAAATATCTCTGAAACGGCTCGAGATAGGGGAAAAAAACATAAGAGACCAAACTTGTAGATAATTTTCTCCTCTACAAATTCGTTTGTTTTTCTCAATTCGCCTCATGTTAACGGTTAAACCATTATTTTTATTTAAATTTGGAGCTCAAAAGGCGATCGTAAAGGCCCACTTTCAGTTTTATTGTAATAACTTAAGCTGGACAAAAGAGAGACAGGAAAAGAAAAGGAAGAGAAGTAAATACGGCTATTTCTTTGATACTCGGAAATACATTTGCCAAAGTGTCTACAGTACATCCTGTTAACCTCCACTGCTGCCTGATTTAGGTTTTCCATAATTTCCGTAAGCCATTCTAGGCACATGTCCGGACGATTGTTTTCAAAGAGCAGTAAAAAGCGCTTGTTTACTACAGTTTTCAAAAATGTTTGTAAAGTTATGGGACCTAAGTGCAATGATTATTGTTCCTTAAACTTACAAACTACTTAAACTAACTTATCCTAAAAACAAGGCACACACACCCATGTCCAAGGGAGGGCTCGAACCTCTGATGTAGATCTGCCGCGCGCACCGTAGCAAGGCGCCTTAGTGCGCGTGGCTATTCAACCGCGGCTTTATTTTCATATCTTGTTTTCTTGTTAACTTTGAAATTACGTCGAAAATCATTTTCTCTTGTAATAATTCAGAGCCTTTCACTTTTGAAATGTTCAAATGTTTGTTAAGCTTATGGGACTTAACTACGGGGCCATCAGTCCCTAAACTTACAAACTACTTATGAACTACTTACGAACTAGGACGGCACAAAAATCCATGCCCGAGGGGGGATTCGAACCCCCGACCGTAGTGGCCGTGCTGACCGTGACTGGAGCGCCTCAGTCACCTCGGCCACCGCGGCCGGATGGAAATAATTTTCATTAAAACATGTTTGTATATTTACGTACGTATTTCTTTACAGTGTATGCTTTTCCCTGTAATACGTAAATATCTTTCTTTTTGTAGATAGTTTTTTTCTCTTCCCTTTTGTAGGAGAACGCCAGAAGACAAAAGCCGAAAAAATACTAGGCTCTGTCTCAACCTATTCGGTGTGATGAGAACAGAAAGCAAGCCACAGAATAAAGTTAATGAAGAATCGAAAGCATTTCTGTACTATGAATGAGCTGGACCACAATAGACTCACTTCCGATGTTAATAGACGCTACTACAGTTCCTCGGTTCTGCGCATGCGCATCCTAAAGCACTCTCATAAATTTAGAACTCCACACTCGGCACAATCTGTTGATCGATGACGTCACAGACGCACTCGCAATGTGGTTGGCGGCTAACGTACACGCAGGCGCGAAAGGTGCACGCACTTCGAATAGTCCACTCGAAGAGAAACGACGTCGAATGGAAAGAGCGGACAGTACTTGCGGAGCAACAGGCTGAATATCTTGTGATGCGGTTCGTTATGTGGCAAAGCGATACACCCCTGCCTTGCGCACACTATGCCTGTTATCAGACGGGTGCTATCGATCCGGTAAAGCCGCGCGGGAATGGCCGTGTAGTCTAGGGCGCCATGTCTCTCTGAATGCGCGGCTGCTCCCGTTGCAGGTTGGTGTCCTCCCTCGGGCATGGGTGTAAGTGTTGTCCTTAGTATAAGATAGTTTAAGCAGTTTGTCAGTCAAGGGACCGATAAAAAATGCTGTTTCTTCCCGTAGGTTTACACAGCATTTGAATATTTTTGTCCAGGTGGTCCGTTACTCCCTCCTGCATCCAACGACTGCATAATATCAGCAATACATTTGATTGGTAGCGTCCGACAGCAATGATATCTCTGAAGCATAATCGCGCAATTCCTATACACAACAATTTTTCCTGGACGGAACTCAGAGACGTGCTCGATAGAGGCTGGTTATTTCTAAGTAGCTTACTGAAGCTCCTTACGCAAAACATGTACGGTACGTTGACATGGCCGTGAGTTGCCGTACAAAAGATGTCCCAGTTATCTTGCTCACCCAAAATATCTCTGGAATAACAACAGCTATTGTAAAACTACTTTCACCGGTAACAATGTAAAGCAGGGGCTCATGGATATAAATATTTTGAAACATTTTAAATCGAAATCATATGTGTTTATTTAACACAAACTTATTTGTTTTTAAATGGAAGCCCTATATTATTCTATCAGCAATCTATAACATGATGCCGGCCGCGGTAGCCGAGCGGAATGCGGCGCGCCAGTCACGCTCTGCACGGCCACTACGGTTGGGGGTTCGAATCCCCCCACGGGCATGGATATTTGTGCCGTCCTTAGTATTAGCTAGTTCATAAGTGGTTTGTAAGTTTAGGGACTGATGACCCCGTAGTAGAGTCCCATTAGTCCCATTTAGAATGTTTGAAAATAGATTCATGAGCCCCTGCCCCACAATGATACCGGTGAAAGTCGTTTGAAAGTAGGTGATGTTCCTCCAGAGATATTTTCGGTGCTCAAGACAAATGGGACAAAATCAAATGTTTGTAAATCTATCGGACCAAACTGCGTGGTCATCAGTCCGTAGTTTACAAACTACTTAAACCTAGGTAAACTAACCTAAAGACAAGCACACACATCCAAGCCCTACATCGGTTACATCATGGAAGCACTATTTAGCTGAAAATCTATGAAATGTTTGTAAATCTATAGGACCAAACTGCGTGGTCATCAGTCCGTAGTTTACAAACTACTTAAACCTAGGTAAACTAACCTAAAGACAAGCACACACATCCAAGCCCTACATCGGTTACATCATGGAAGCACTATTTAGCTGAAAATCTATGAAATGTTTGTAAATCTATAGGACCAAACTGCGTGGTCATCAGTCCGTAGCTTACAAACTACTTAAACCTAGGTAAACTAACCTAAAGACAAGCACACACATCCAAGCCCTACATCGGTTACATCATGGAAGCACTATTTAGCTGAAAATCTATGAAATGTTTGTAAATCTATAGGACCAAACTGCGTGGTCATCAGTCCGTAGTTTACAAACTATTTAAACCTAGGTAAACTAACCTAAGGACAACACACACACCCATGCCCCAGGGAGGACTCAAACCTCCAACGGCGAGCAACCGCGCGCTCCGCAGCGAGGCGCCTTAGGCCGCTCGGCTACTCCACCGCGGCACAAATGGGACACCCTGTATATAGTCTTTGTAGGTGGCGCTGATGGCGCTCGTGATGTGTGAACTGTGGTCATTCTTCAAAATGAGTCCCTAAACATACGAAGTACTTACGAACTAGCTTATACTGAAGACGGCACAAACATCCATGCCCGAGGGGGGATCCGAACCACCGACGGAGAACGGCCTCGCGCATCGTAGCATAGCGCCTCAATGCGCTCGGCCACTTCGCCGCTGCAGTCATTTTTCACACAACGATTACTCCACAGTCCATCACCTCTCTAAGTAATCGGTACTTGACAAGTGCAAAATGGTTTACCATCATAAGGTGACTGAACAACAAGTCCAGAACTAGCCGCCCAAAACTAAGGTCCCCACTGGTGTGGGCTCTCTTCTGGTGGTCGTCGTCGGCAGACTGGAGTCGTCCTATAAGAACGGCGTTCACGATCTCAAGAATGATGCCTAGAGCGTGCCGCCGTTGACTTACGTAAAGGCGGCCCATCAGTGGCAGCCTGGCGTAGGAATACGACGGTGTGCAGTATGCCAGAGCCATCAGCAAGAAGAGGTACCGCGTAAGCAAACTGATGTTATTGTTTTCCTGTTGTAATTGACTCCGGCTCGCCGGGCTTGTAGGTTACCCGAACTCTTCGATGTAGTTTGAGTTGTCGGACTTCCAGGGGCTATAGAAGGCCGGCAGAACAAGGCAGTTACAAGGATAACACGCGCATTTCTCAAAAATGTTCAAATGTTTGTATAGCTTATGGGACTCGACTACGGGGCCATCAGTCCCTAAACTTACAAACTACCTATGAACTACTTAATACTAAGGACGTCACAAATATCCATGCCCGAGGGGGGATTCGAACCCCCGACCGCAGTAGCCGTGCAGACCGTGACTGGAGCGCCTCAGTCCCCTCGACCACCGCGGCCGGCGCGCATTTCTCGCCGCCGCAAACGCCTGCTACACATTTCGCCAGATTTGAAATTCCTTTCTGGGTGTCGTATTTTGTGTGGCCAGAACTTTACCGCATACTTGTAACGTAACTGAAATGAACTGCCTGCTGAAATTTTGTGAGTTCATTTCTAAGAAAGTGACTGAGCAGAGAAGTGTACCTATTATAACGGGACCGCAGCGTGGTAAGTGTTACTGAAGTACCCTACACCCTCCTTCATCATTTACCGAATGACGCGATTCCAACACAACCTACCAGTACCGCTAAATATAATTGGTTGAAAATACCATTAGCCGCGGCGGATTAACAGTGCGCCGTGGTGGAGTAGCCGAGCGGTCTAAAGCGTCTCGCTGCGGAGCGCGAGGTTGCTCGCCGTGGAGGTTCGAGTCCTCCCTGGGGCATGGGTGTGTGTGTGTTGTCCTTAGGTTAGTTTACCTAGGCTTGAGTAGTTTGTAAGCTAGGGACTGATGACCACGCAGTTTGGTCCGTTAGACTTACAAACATTTGAACATTTTGAATTTTGATTAGCCGTGCGCAATGGGGCCCCGTGCTGCGGCGCGGGCGGCCGTTCGTCGTCGTGGTTCGAGTCCCCCCCCCTCCCCGGGCATGGATGTGTGTGTTGTCCTTAGGTTAGTTTACCTAAGTGTAAGTAGCTTGTAAGCTACGGACTAATATCCACGCAGTTGAGTCCGATAGATTTACAAACATTTGAATATTTTTGAATAGCATTACGAATATTTATGGAATTTTTATTCTACATGTAAATCACATGGCTATAAAAATCCGCCCGTTAATTAATACCTTATTAAGACAGTGTGAAATCCATGTATGCCTATCTGTTACTTTCTTGCATCTTGTACCAAATATTTACGTATGTCATCTACAATCTGCAGAAGCACAACGAAACGAGTATCCATACAGACTGTTAAGATTCCGGAACTATCGTTAAGATTACTCGTATTCCACAAATTTCTCACAGCTTTCAGTAACTAACTATGTCAATGATATTTTTTGACCTAAAGAAAGGTAATAAAATGTGTAAATAGCCAGAAAATCACATGAATATTTAATTTCATTATTAAGATTCTATGAGATTCTATGTAACTAAACAATACACATTTATTAGTTTCGAGTTACGAATCTCTAATTCACAAACTGGACGAAACATAGAGAAATAGTCTATATCATTATAAACCAATGTAAATGATAACTGCTTCAGAATCTAATCATTTTTCATGTAAAATTCGAATGTTTGTGTACTTACGAGACCAGCTTGCAGTGGGCATCATCCCTAAACTTATAAAGTACTTCAACTAACTTACGCGAAGGACAACACACGCGCACACACACACACGCTTGGCCAATCCCGCGCGACTTTTCATGCATTAGTTAAAAAAAATGTACATATTGTTAGTAAAACATTTCACAGACTTTCTGTAACTTTTAAGATAATATTGAATGAAAATAGCAGTTCATTTGTTTCTTGTAAACATTCACGACTATTCTGTAACTTTCATTAAATTTAAATTACAAAAAGTGATTGTAAGTTGGAGTTTTGGTTGTACATAACAATTGTTACGAAATTATAAAAATGCGGAAATCATTCGGGAAGTCAGTAAATGAGAGAGGAGAATAGCAGAGAAGTCTGTCAGAAAGATCAATTCAAAGAGTTTTAGTCAGTAAGAAGCAGACAATATAAAGAACTTTGTACCAATGTGATGATGAAAAGTTGGTGCTGCGTAAAAGCGAATGACCTACTTTGAAGAAGAAGCAACGTGTATTATCTCCTCATGGAAGAAGTTCAGTACAGCTCAGTTCTTTCTGCTGCGAAATATTTTAATGCATCTCATCACGACAAGCTAAGTTTTGCAACCGAAGGAACGAGCAACATTTATACTATGCCGCGGCAATAGTAGGCAACGACGTTCATGTACTGCACAGTACATCCTAGCTAATAAGACTACACAGAAATATTCTTCCAATTGGGTGATTTTCAGCAACCAGTCGGAGAAATTTAAAAAAAATTAAAATAAAATCTGTTTTATTCTACAGATCGAGATTTGGACAAGTGACTTGCCATTCTCAATCCATACTTTTTATTTGTATGCCAAATATCTGCATTCTTTAACCCCATAAATACTATATACTAGCCTATACTTATCACAGTTTAGTTGAGATGCGTGAGCGCAAGAAACTTTCTTTATGGAAGACAATCTGGAAGTATCCTTTGTGCAGTACACGTGTTTTATCCAACGACAATTGTAATATTCCACTCCTTTTCTTTCCATTCTACCAGCTTACTGTTTCTTATTGTTAGGTCCATCTCTCTCAGCATCATAGATATACAACCAGACATTGTTCTGGAAAGCTGAAGAATGAAAGATACGTTAACACGCGTAATCAACTGTATTCACATTTCAGCATGAAGCACGCGATTACCCTTGCTATAAACACTGGCAGAACGACTGGAGAGCTGGTGGAACGGCGCATTCGACTAAAGCGTGGTTCGTGGCCTCCGTACGCAAGTGCTGTAGTTTTATGCTCATAACCAGCGTTTAGAGCTTGCAACGAATGAAAAAAAGTCTTGTGCTGAACAAGGAGCATGACTACGTCTGTAGCATGGTTCTACATACATTGAGAACCTTCGTTAAATTTCATATATTTCTTTGTTTGAATAAAGGTCACCTCGAATTCTATGTTAATGTGCAATGCATTTCCGTATTTCATATAAAATAGCAATTATGAGAGATTTAAAGTTTAAGAATGATCTATACGTCCGCCGAAGCGAGGTGACTGAAATTATAAACGATTATGCAAAATACAAATATATACCCGCTGTGAATATGAACTTCCTGTCTGCAATCTTTCAACGTGTTCTGTTTATTGTGGACATGTGTGTTCATAGAACAGTGTACCACACAAGACTCTCTCATAAGCGGGCAGAGGTGACGATAGAGTTGTGGACAGATTTATTCCGAGGCGACAAAATTCATAAGATAACGCTATGTAAAGATATAGATGTCGGTAGTATCGCGGACGTGAAGTAAAAAAATTGTGGTGCGTTGGCAGATATGTCATTTTTAATCCGGAGACTTACGCGAAAAAGTTTCTGATGTGATTTTTGCAGCAAGACGGCAATTAATCCTACGTCGCCCACGTGGGATCCTGGTAGCCAAGGCGCACTTTTCTCCCCTCCCCAGTTGTCATCTTGCTTCCCCTAAACACTCCCCTCGAATAGAGCCCACCTCAGCAATGCTCGAGACTTTGACAGGACTGCAACAATCCAGCAGGTGAGGGGCATACGTGGAAAAAAAAATGTTTAGAAACTTTTGTCCATCAAGAATGAAACTTTTCACTCTGCAGCGGACTGTGCGCTGATATGAAACTTCCTGACAGATTAAAATTGTGTGCCGGAACCGGGACTCGAACCTGGGACCTTTGCCTTTCGCGGGCAAGCGCACTACCGACTGTGCTATCCCGACACGACTCACGATGCTGCCTCACAACTCTACTTCCGCCAGTACCTCGCCTCCTACTTTCCAAACTTCACAGAAGCTCTCCTGCGAACCATGCAAGACTAGCACTCCTGGAAGAAAGGATATGGTGTAGACATGGCTTAGCCACAGACTAAGGGATGTTTCCAGAATGAAACTTTTCACTCTGCAGCGGAGTGTGCGCTGATATGAAATTTCCTGGCAGATTAAAATTGTAGGAGACGAGGTACTGGCGGAAGTAGAGTTGTGAGGCGTTATCGTGAGTCGTTTTGGGATAGCACAGTCGATAGTGCGCTTGCTCGCGAAAGGCCAAGGTCCCAGGTTCGAGTCCCGGTTCCGGCACACAATTTTTGTTCATCAATTTGCACGTAATTCTTAAAACAAGGAATAAGGAATTGTTGTTATTTTTCGAGTTTATACTTATTTTAGTGTCTGTACAGTGCTTTCTGTATATGTATCTTTCTACTACTATTTTGATTTTATAATGGTAACGCAAAGGCTTTAAACCGTAAGACATATCCAGGAGCAGATATAGATTCTCACCATAACTTACTACTTATGAACAGTAGATTGAAACGTAAGAGACTGCAAAAACGTAGAAAATTAAGGAGATGGAAACTAGACAAATTGAACGAACCAGAGGTGGTTGAGAGTTTTAGAAGGAGCATTAGGCGAGGATTGTCTGAAACTGGGGAAAGTAATACAGTAGAAGAAGAATGAGTAGCTCTGCGAGATAGAGTAGTGAAGGCCGCAGAGGATCATATAGGTAGAAAGATGAGACCCAATAAAAATCCCTGGATAACACAGAATATACTGAACTTAACTGGAGAAAAGAGAAAATGTATAAATGAATCAAATGAAGCAGACAAAAGGGAGTACAAACGTCTGAAAAATATGATTGACAGGAAATGCAGACTGGCTAAGCAGGAGTGGTTTGCGGTGAAATGCAAGACAATAGAAGAATGTATATCTAGGGAAGATAGATACCGCCTACAGGAAAGTAAAAGCAGCGCAATTAACATAAAGAACTCAGATAGAAAACCAGTACTAAGCAAAGAACGAAAGCTGAAAGATGGATGGAACGTATAGAAGTTTTGTACAAAGGAAATAAACTTGAAGGTAGTATTCTAGAATTGGAAGACGAAGTAAAAGAAGATTAGACAGGAGATACTATACTGCGAGAATAATTTGACAGAGCACTAAAACATTTGAGTACAAACAAGGCCGCTGGAGTAGACGGTGTCCCGCCTGTATGCTATTATCTTTAGGAGAGCCAAACGTAAACAAACTGTTACACGTGGTATGCGAGATGTATGACACAGGGGAAATAACCTCAGACTTCAAGAAGAATATAGTGATTCTAATTCCTAAGAAAGAAAGTACAGACAAATGTGAAAATTATAGAACTATCAGTTTAATAAGTCATGGCTGCAAAATACTAATACGAATTATTTAGAGACGAATGGAGAAACTGATGGAATTAGATCTTGGGGAAGATCAATTGGGATTTCGGAGAAATACTCACTTTACATTTTATCTTAGATGATAGATAAAGGAAAGCGAAACTTGCGTTTTTGGCATTTGTAGATCAGAAGAAAGCTTTTGATAGTGTTGATTGGTATACACTTTTTCAAATTCTGAAATTATCAGGGGTAATATATAGGGAACGGAAGGTTATTTACAACTTATACAAAAACCAGGTAGCAGTTATTAAAATCGAAGGGCATGAAAGGTAAGCATTGGTTGGGAAGGGAGTAAGACAGACACATATGTTTTGCCGTCGTCGGCGGTTGCAGTGTTAAAATAACAGTAACTGACACTCCATAGGTTCCACAGACACTACACACACCTTGATTTGATTTGATTTGATTTGATTTGATTTTTCCAGGGAAGCCAAAACAGTCTTGGTCCAACCCGCCACTGCCCGCACCGAAACTAAGTTTATTGTGTGGTATCGCTCCCTGTATATCTATTAAAGCCAACCAATGCCCTTGAACAGTGCAAGGAGTCCTACTACACACACCTACCACGTAAAAACTGAAACAGTATGCAGACCCCGCAGCAGTGGGTGAGGGGTAGGAGTGGAGGCGCGGGGTCGGTATGGGAGGGGGACAGGTGTGGGAAAGGAAAGCGTAAGAACTCTGAGGGGAGGGGAAGGGAGTCCAAGCGTATTAGGAAATGGAGGGGAGTTAGAGGGGTGGGGGACACTAACATATGGGGAGGACAAGGATTAGAGCTGATAGGATAACGGGATGGTGGGTGTCATCTGGGAGAGGGAGGTGGCGAAAGTTACCCTGGGAGAGGATGTGGATGTGGATGTGGAGGTGTAGGGAGGGAGGGATATGCAGGTATCGGTGTGGCAGAGGCTTGGGGATCAGTATGAGAGGAGAGACCAGAGGGTAGCGGGATTCTATTTTGCAGGTGGTGTAGATGATACAGATATGGTCAAGAAACTTTAGAAGGTGAGGAAAAGGAATCAGATTGTAGAGAATCCACGTGGGGGAAGGAAAGCGGATGTAATAAGTGGGGTTGAGGGTGTGGCTTTCGAAGATTTGGAAGGATTTGTAGTAGGCAGGAGGAGAGGAAATACAGGCCAGGTGGAAGCGGCATAGGATGGGACACATGATGGAACGGTAGGTGTGTAGGATACTGGAGGGGTTTAGTCCCCACGTCTGGCTGGACAGGAGCTTTAGAAGGTTGAGGTTGGTCAGGGCTTTTTGGCGGACGTGCAAAGGTGGGGTGTCCAAGAGAGTGATTGATCGACAGTGGGGCCGAGGTATTTGAGGGTATGACGATAAGACGATCATTGAGGCTTAGGTAGAAGTCATGTAGGCGGAAATATGGGGTGGTTCGATCTATGATGGTTGTCTGTGATTTATCTAAATTCACAGAAAGGAGCTACTGGTTATACCATTCGGCGACTGGATCAAGTGCTGGGATTGGGTGAGGGAGGAGCGAGGCCATGAAGGCGGTGTAGTCAGCATATGGCAGGAGGTGGACGAGAGGCTGAGATTGGGGCATGTCCGCAGAGCAAATGAGGTAGAGGTAGGGAGAAAGGGTGGAGCCTTGTGGCACCCTGGTGGAGGGGTAAAACAAACGGGATTTGGAGATACAGTGACATAGGACAAGCAATGGGTGAGCATGAGGATATGTGAGATCTTCTACAGGTCGGGGTAGAAGCCAGTGAATAGGATGACATAGAGGAAAGCGACTGCGGTGTGAAAGGAGAGGAGTCAGGCCAGAAGGTGCCTGCATGTTAAACGGTCGTGGCCGGGAGCAGTGTTGCGTAGACAATTCGCTGACACTTTCTTATTTTATCTTAATTACAGTAAAATACCGGGTGATAAAAATGTCAGTATAAATTTGAATTTTAATAAGTCACGGAATAATGTAGATAGAGAGGTAAAAATTGACACACATGCTTAGAACAACATTGGGGTTTTAAGAGATCAAAAAAAAAAAAAAAAAAAAAAAAAAATCAGGAAATGTCCGATAGATGGCGCTTCATCTGATGAGAAAAGCAATAATTAGCATAACAAATTAAGGCAAAGCAAAGATGATGTTCATTAAAGTAAATGCTCAATATGTTCACCATCATTCCTCAACAATAGCTGTAGTCAAGGAATAATGTTGTGAACATCACTGTAAAGCATGTCCGGAGTTATGGGGAGGCATTGGCGTCGGATGTTGTCTTTCTGCATCCCTAGAAATGTCGGTCGATCACGATACACTTGCGACTTCATGTAACCCCAAATCTAATAATCGCACAGACTGAGGTCTGGGGACCTGGGGGACCAAGCATGACGAAAGTGGCGGCTGAACACACGATCATCACCAAACGACGCATGTTTAAGATCTTTCACGTGTGTAGCATTATGGAGTGGAGCGACATCCTGCATAAAAATCGTACGTTCCAGGAGGTGTTTATCAGCCAGGCTTGGGATGATGCGATTCTGTAACATATCGGCGTAGCTCTCACACGTTACGGTAGCAGTTACAAAACCACAATCACGTAGTTTCTCGACGAAAACAGCCCGATAACGGTAGATGTGATTCTAATAAAACCCCATGTCATTCCAAGCATGTCTGTCAATTTTTACCTCTCTATCTACATTGTTCCGTGATTTATATAGTTTTCAAATTTATACTGACTTTTTGATCACCTGGTATATCATGCTACTATGACTTAATCACAGATGATAAGCCTGCAGTGGTTCGAAAACTAATTACGGACGTATAAAGAACAACAATAAACTCAACTAGTTGCATATTTTTACCAAAATAAAACGCCATTGTACCAGTTTTTATTTGCGGCACTGTATTGTGAAACTAACTGGACAAGCACGCCCTCGTGCGTCGCCTCTCCGTCCAGGTGGCAGCACTGCTCGTCGGCTAGTTACCGGCCGTCTAAACAGCGCGCGGCTGCCGCGCGCGGAACAGCTGAGTGGCCACCGCGGGCGACGTCTCGTTAGTTGGCAGAACGGCCGCGGCGCGGCGCTGCGCGGCAAACATGGCGTGTCCCCCTCCTGGGCGGCGTGGGGCGGCGTAACTTTTAATTAATTTGGTAACGGCCCCGCGGGCCCACGGCGCGCTACGGCACGGCGCCGGCCACTTTGAGGCGCCAAGTTGGCCGCCGAGCCGCCGCCCACCAGCGCCGCCCACCGGATTACGGACGCCCACGCCATATCGCCCGCCCCGCAGACAGTTTTAATTAATTTTTTACGTTCCTTCAATCAAGAGAAAGAGCTCGCAGTTAGCGGCGGCGCGCCATAATGAATCTCGCCAAAGACGCCGCGCCGCGCCGTTCATCCACCAAGTGGTCTCGCGCGGCAGCAGCCAATAAAACAACATTCGAGAGAAACGCCGTGCGGGAGGAGCGCTCTTTCTAAAGCTTCCTTCGGGGAAATAACTTTACTGGCAGACGGAATATAACGAGGCTCGTTTATCTTTTACAGGCAGTGTTGCATTGGTATAAAACCATAGGCATTTAGGGTGGAAATGTTAGTTACTTCTTGTAACACATTCTGACGTTACAACAAGGTACAACAAACGCTCAGGTAGTGTTTCATTGATATAAATCCATCGGCAGTTAGAGTGGAAAAATTAGTTACTGCTTGTAACACGTTACAACAAACACCCAGGCAGTGTTTCATTGGTATAAATCCATCGTCAGTTAGAGTGGAAAATTTAGTTACTGCTTGTAACACGTTGTGATGTTACAACAACATACAACAAACACCCAGGCAGTGTTTCATTGGTATAAATCCATCAGCAGTTAGAGTGGAAAATTTAGTTACCGCTTGTAACACGTTGTGACGTTACAACAACGTACAACAAACACCCATTTTGAGCGCAAAGCGCCGCAGCAGATTAGCCGTGTGCACTGGGGCCCCGTGCTGCGGTGCCCGTGGCTGTTCGCCGTCGGGAGGTCGAGTCCCCCCTCGGGTATGGGTGTTTCTGTTGCACTTAGGTTAATTTACCTTAGTTTAAGTAGTTTGTAAGCTGCGGACTAATCACCACGCAGTTGACTCCGATAGACTTACAAACATTTGAACATTTTTGGAGCGCTACTTTGACAGCGGACAGCGTCGAAAGTTCCGACGACTGAACGGACAATCAGTCGCTGTGAGGAGGTAAGACTCGCCCAGCCCTGCAACTCTGGCTGGAGAGCACATTGGCGGGCGTAATGTGATGTTCAACTGCCATTTTTCCCGCCAAAACCACGGCATTGTCTTTATTTTTACACACTACACTGAAACTATTATACAAGGTTATACACAGATACAGAAGAAATTTTTATTGCACAAAATTTTACAACTCTTAAACTACTTTTCCACATAACTGCCGACATTTTGCAGGCATTTGTCATAGCGTGGCACCAGCTTTGGAAACCTTCTTCATAGAAATCTGCCGCCTGTGTCTTCAACCAGTTGGAAACAGTGAAATTTGGGGGAAGTCCATAGCGAGAGAACTAATTGTAAACCTACGGTTTTCCTGGATCTTGTCATTAATCGCGTGAACCAGTTCTTCTGTAACCAAAGGTGGACGCCCACTTCTTTCTTCATCGTGCACATCACTACGCCCGCCATTGAACTGTCGGACCCATCTCACCATCGAATCACTCATCGCATTTGGTCCGTAAACATCGCAAATTTGCCGATAAATTTCACTTGGTTTCACTTTCCTCGCATTCAGAAACCGAATCACCGACCTGATTTCACAAGTGGCGGGATTTTCGATCAACGCCGACATTTCAAACAAGCAGAACGAAGCGTACGTAACTGACAGCGATCTCCAAATGACGCACGTACTTCTCCTTGATATGAGATTTCATTCCAAATCGTTTCGTTTATGTACTCCAATAAATGTTATGGAAGTAACTGCTTCCAGTGTTTATCCTACTATTGATTGGTTATATACTAAAGGATCTTTCGTCCTATGTAAACGCAGGACTTAACATTTGTTTATTCTGAGGGTCAGCCGCGGTGGAGTAGCCGAGCGGTCTAAGGCGCATCGCTGCGGAGCGCGCGGTTGCTCGCCGTGGAGGTTCGAGTCCTCCCTGGGGCATGGGAGTGTGTGTGTTGTCCTTAGGTTAGTTTACCTTACTTTAAGTAGTTTGTAAGCTACGGACTGCTGACCATGCAGTTTGGTCCGATAGATTTACAAACATTAGAACATTTGATTTGATATTCTGAGGGTCAGTTGTCATTTCCTGCACCATGCGTTGATACGCTGCGGATCTTGCATTTCGCTACCCTTTCCCAGTGTTTCGACTGCTCGGTAAAGCATGGCATCATCCTCAAAAAGCCTCAATGAACTTGCGAGTTATCTACGAGGTACACCAGTCTTCATTTCGTCTTCATTGTCGACCTGTTGACTTGCCTAAACACAAACCCACTTAGAATGAAACTTTTCACTCAGCAGCGGAGTGTGCGCTGATATGAAACTTCCTGGCGGATTAAAATTGTGTGCCGGAACCGGGACTCGAACCTGAGAACCTGGAACCAAACCCACTTAGTTTCTTTTATTGGTACTGTCTAAGTAAGTATTCAGGTAAAGACCATATCAGCCAGTGAGATCTCTGAATACTGTGATGTTATGACGTAAGGTCTCTAGAAGAGCGTAGCGTTCCGAAAGATTGGAAAATGGCTCAGGTCATCCCCGTTTTTAAGAAGGGACATCGAACAGATGTGCAGAACCATAGGCCTATATCTTATAACGTCGGTCAGTTATTCAATTTTGGAACATGTATTATCTTCGAGTATAATGACATTTCTGGAGACTAGAAATCTGCTCTGTAGGAATCAGCATGGGTTTCGAAAAAGGTGATTGTGTGAAACCCAGCTCGCGCTATTCTCCACGACTTACAGACACGGGTTCTCAGGTAGATGCTGTGTTTCTTGAGTTCCGCAAGGCGTTTGATACAGTACCTCACAGACGTTTAATGAACAAAGTAAGAGCATATGCTCTATCGAACCAATTGTGTGATTGGATTGAGGAGTTCCTACAGAACAGAAAGCAGCATGTCATTCTCAATGGAGAGAAGTCTTCCAAAGTAAGAGTGTTGTCAGGTGTGCCACAGGAGAGTGTCGTGGGTCCGTTGCTGTTCACGATATATATAAATGACCTTGCGGATAACATCGGTAGCTCACTGAGGTTTTTTGCGGATGATGCTGTACTATATAGAGAGGTTGTAACAAAGGAAAATTGTATTGAAATGCGGGAGGATCTGTATCGAATTGACCCATGGTGCAGGAAATGGCAGTTGAATATCAATGTAGACAAGTGTAATGTTCTACGAATACATAGAAAGAAAGATCCTTCATCATTTAGCTACATTATAGCAGGTCAGCAACTGGAAGCAGTTAATTCCATAAATTATCTGGGAGTAGGCATTATGAGTGATTTAAAATGGAACGACCATATAAAATCAATCGTCGGTAAAGCAGACACCAGAATGAGATTCAGTGGAAGAATCCTAAGGAACAAAACGAAGTAGGTTACAGTACACTTGTTCGCCCACAGCTTGAATACTGCTCACCGGTGTGGGATCCGTACCAGGTGGGGTTGATAGAGGAAGTAGAGAAGATCCAACGGAGAGCAGCGCGCTTCGTTACAGTATCATTTAGTAATCGTGAAAGCGTTACGGAGATGATCGATAAACTCCAGTGGAAGACACTTCAGGAGAGACGCTCTGTCGCTTGGTACGGGCTTTTATCGAAGTTTCGAGAACATACATTTACCGAGGAGTCTTGCAGTATATTGCTCCCTCCTGCGTATATCTCGCGCAGAGATCATGAAGATAAAATCAGAGAGATTAGAGCCCACACAGAGGCATACCGACAATCTTTCTTTCCGCGAACAACACTGGACTGGAATAGGAGCCGGCCGCGGTGGCCGAGGGGAGTGAGGCGCTTCAGTCACGGTCTGCACGGCCACTACGGTCGGGGGTTCGAATCCCCCCTCGGGCATGGATATTTGTGCCGTCCTTAGTATTAGCTAGTTCATAAGTAGTTTGTAAGTTTAGGGACTGATGACCCCTAGTCAAGTTCCATTAGCTTAACAAACATTAAAACATTAAACATGGAATAGGAGGAAGAACCGAGAGTGGTACTCAAGGTACCCTCCGCCACGCACCTAACGGATGGCTTGCGGAGTAAGAATGTAGACGTACTAAGGGGACTAAGGGGATGCGATTCACTTCGCATGTCATTGCCAGTGACGTTTCACATTTCCATCCTTCATTAGTACTTTCCCGAGATGTCCGAGAACGTATTATCATCCGTACTGAATTTATGAGCTGACACGATTCTCCACCTGTCACGCATTGAAGAGACTGTCTCGTCAGTATGACGTCCATTGAATTGATATACGATGGCGACATATCCAATTTATGGACAGCGGGCGTAACGTATTTATAAACTCATATATTAGCACTTGTGAGACCTGCCACATTTGGAAGGCCCCGGCTTTTGATGTATATATTGAATGGATACGCGCTGTTGACATATCGACGTGCCGCCGCACTCTGACCTAACGGCGCCATCGTAAACAAGAGGCGCTCCAAGGTGACGACAAATGACGGACGACGCTTGCGACGGATGGCACTTGAGTCACACATCACACAGACATATGGATTACGTTATCAACAGCTGCCATATTTGGCACGCGGAAGGTCATAGTCACTCTACCTCTCAATCGCTTTGCTTTCATGTAAACAGCACTTTTAGTTCTGTGGATCAACATAATATGCCAAACAGACAACGAGGAAGCTGATTTCTCTGTATCTTCTAATGTAACATCTTCCCGTTTGCAACCATGTTTACTCACATAACAGTTATGTAACACGAAGAAGATGAGGAAGAAATTAAATGAAAGTTTTACGGTTGAGGGTATATGTGGATCACGAATATACGCGCGGGAATAGGCCGTGTGGATATAGGCACCATGTAAGGGACTATGCGGCCACTACCACCTGCGTTTTAAGTCCTGCATCGGGCATCGGTGCGGGCGTGTTGTCTTTAGTTTGTTTTAACTTAGTTTAAGTAGATTGTAAGGTTAGCGACTGATGACCTCCGTATTTTAGTCCTATAAGGTTACGAACATTTAGAAATTTTTTTGGATCACAATATGTGAAAATCCTCAAAGAATTTGCGAGTATGAGTCCACACATCAGTACGAATGTAACTATAAAACTAAGTTTGCTTTATCTTAAACTATAATGTCTGGTGTGCTACAGAGGGCCGCGCTGGAGGGGCCGAGCCGTCTTCAAAAATGTTCAAATGCTTGTATAGCTTATGGGACTTAACTACGGAGTCATGAGTCCCTAAACTTACAAACTACTTACAAACTAACTAACACTAAGGACGGCACAAATGTCCATTCCCGATGGGTTGATTCGAACCCCCGACCGGTGACCGTGCAGACCGTGACTGGAACGCCTCAGACCCCTCGGCCACCGCGGCCGGCGAGACGTCTTCCACTACCCTCCCCGCAGCTGGAATGTGACCAGTCAAGAGAACTACTGCCCATACTTGAACTGTTCAATGAAAAAAAACTTTGTTTTGTTCTGATTTACCACCCATTCCCCTTATATAGGTAGTTTCCAAGGGTAGTTTCAGTAAGGTGCCAACGCCGGAAACGGATGAGTTTCTTTCTTTTATTAGATTTACAGTTTCTGTGCCACTTCAGTTTCCTATTTTTTTCTATTTGTATTCCTCTTCCTCTTAAAATAGGGTGTGTTAAACCATCTTTCGGACTGTGTAAGAATTTCACGTCATAAAAACGTTTCATTGTTTGTAGCGATCCAAGAATCAATCCAATTTGTGACTTCTTCATGATATCGGGACTGTTGGTCAGCCAGGCCATGCGTCATTCATCTAAACAGGTGATAGAGGGATCATTGTCTGGAGAATACGGTGGATGGGGTAATAGTCCAATATTGACTTTTCCAAGTACGTTTTGACCTCTTTTGCAACGTGGAGTCGAACGTTTTCGTGATGCAAAGTCAGTTTATCGGGCCTCTCGCTGTATTGCGGCCGTTTGTCTTTTAATGCTCTGCTTAAACGCTTTAATTGTGTTCGATAACGATCATCTGTGATTATTTCACTTGGTTTTAACACCTCATAGTACACGACGCCGAGCTGGTCTCACCAAATACAGAGCATGATCTTGGAGCAGTATAAGGCATTAAAATCACCGCTCTTGAACCGTTGAAACCAGTCACGAGACGTTTTTTCACTAATAGCGTCCTTACCAAACGTACTGGAGAACATTTGATGAGACTCAGCCTGTTTTCTTCATATTGAAACAAAAAATAAACATCTCCCACAAATGACGAAAATTAGGCTTGTAAACTGACATTTTCTATGAAGAACAACTTTATGATGCTGAGACAAATCGACTAATGTTTGGATGAGTTTTGTTGACCGAAGTCCAAACTAAGTTCCTGACGTCTGCGATCTGTTTCTTACGACCGTTATTGCCGCGGCAGATTAACCGTGCGCATTGGGGTGCCTTGCAGCTGTGCGCTCGGGCGTTCGCCGTCGGAGATTCGAGTCCCCCCTCGAGCATAGGTGTTTATGTTGTCCTTAGGTTAGTTTACCTTACTGTAAGTAGGCCGGCCGCGGTGGCCGAGGAGACTGAGGCGCTCCAGTCCCGGTCTGCACGGCCACTACGGTCGGGGGTTCGAATCCCCCCTCGGGCATGGATATTTGTGCCGTCCTAGTTCGTAAGTAGTTCATAAGGAGTTTGTAAGTTTAGGGACTGATGACCCCAATGACCCCATAGTTAAGTCCCATAACCTGTACAAACATTTGAACATTTGAACTGTAAGTAGTTTGTAAACTACGGACTAATACCCCAGCAGCTGAGTCCGATTGATTGACAAACATTTGATCTTTTTGACAGCTATTTACCGTTGTCTCCAAATGTCGGAAAACGGCGGAAGCAAAGTACACCACCTTGTAAGTTCCAAATGTTCAAATGTTTGTTAAGCTTATGGGACTTAACTACGGGGTCATCAGTCCCTAAACTTACAAACTACTTATGAACTACTTACGAACTAGGACGGCACAAATATCCATGCCCGAGGGGGGATTCGAACCCCCGACCGTAGTTGCCGTGCTGACCGTGAATGGAGCGCCTCAGTCACCTCGGCCACCGCGGCCGGCTGTAAGTTCCAACCCTCGTATAATGTCGTTATCACTTCTTTGTCTCCCTTACCCAGCCGTAACACACTATCTACGAAAATGAAATAAATCGCAATTTGCGATCACTTATGGCATCACTGTACAAGGTTTAGATGGAATACCAAAGTGCGGCGAAAATTTGTGTCCGGTCGGGATTCGAACCGGGATCTCCTGCTTACTAGGCAGATGCGTTGACCACTCCGCCACCGAGGACACAGTGACCAGCCCGACTGCAGAGGACTCTACCCTGCACGTCTCCCGCCACACCCAAATCTCCATTCGGCACGCTGTCTCTTTCCTATTACCACAACCTATGGAGATTTGGGTGTGGCGGGAGACGTGCAGGGTAGAGTCCTCTGCAGTCGGGCTGGTCACTGTGTCCTCGGTGGCGGAGTGGTCAACACGTCTGCCTAGTAAGCAGGAGATCCCGGGTTCGAATCACGATCGGACACAAATTATCATTCGCTGAATTTTGGTATTCCATCTAAACCTTGTACATTGATGCCATAAATGATCGCAAATTGCGATTTATTTCAGTAAAATGAACGCTGTAATGTCGTCAAAGATATACAGGGTGTTTCACTAAGTGTGTTTGCCTCTGTAACTTATAAAATAATAGGTGACGGGAAATTTTAACGCGGTAGGTCAACACAAGAAATGTTACACTTTCTGTGGAGCTATGAACATAGTTTATTTTATCATTTTCCAAAGAATTACAGCACAAAGATACAATTTTTTGAATGGAACAATAGTTTTTTTCTGTCGTGCATTGGATTCGTTGACACCAGCTGCGTCCAAATCAATTTAAACTACATTCCTACCACTGTTAGTTTGGGACCTACAACCCTTCAAAGTTTAGGGGGCGAAGGCTACGACAGCATAGTTGATTGGCTGGTGGCACAGACAAATATATACATATGGGAAACCTCCGCAAGGGCCCGGTTCTACGCTCAGTGGTGCAGGGAGGAGGTAGGGTTTCCAGCAGTTCTGTAAGATGTCCCATGGTGGCGCTACGGTCAAAAGCAGCCCTTTAAACTGGCCAGAGCAGGCGGCAGGTAGCGGCTGTCCCCACCACCACCTCCCCTCAAACGCCAGCAAGCCGGACACAGCCGTGGCCTCGTGGCCGGCGGCACGAGCTCTCCCTCAGTTTCCCCTCCACGCTACCCTCTGACTTGCGAGAGGCACCCTAAGCTAGGGAACCACCTGACACCCGCTAGCATCTTACGGAACTACGACGGGAGCGTAGGACAGTGGTTTAGGGGGGGCTTCTCGTCTGTATATGTTACTCTGTGCTGGTGGTCATGAGACAGTGGGCCGTGCCCCAGGGGATAGCTACTTGGCCAGTCAGCTACGCTATCGCAGCCTCCGCCCCCGGAACTTTGAAGGGTTGTAGCTCCCAAACTAACAGTGATAGGAATGTAGTTTAAATTGATTTGGACGCAGCTGGTTTAAACGAATCTAATACACGATAGAAAAAACTATTTTTCCATTTAAAAATTATATCTTTGTGGTATAACTCTTTGGAAAATGATAGAATAAAGTATGTTCATAGCTCCGCAGAACGTGTAACATTTCTTGTGTTGACCTACCGCATTAAACTTTCCCGTCACCTATTATTTTATAAGTTACAGAGGCAAACACACTTAGTGAAACACCCTGTATATAATTATCTACGAAAATGTCTGAATGGTTTACTATCAATCGATTCGATCGGGAACGTAAATTTTTGCTACCGCTACTAAAAGAGCTCTTTCTTTTGTCACGACAGCTTTTTTATATAATGGTCGTTGGTTAATTTCTGGTTATAACGACGTATTTTTCCCTTTAAAATACGGGGCTGTCACAAAGAAATGCAATTCACATCGAAAGCGGCAAGCAAAAGAAAGGAGCCGTTCCTACGCAATTGTCAGTTGTGAAATGCGCTGAAATGCTGGAAACAGCGACGGCGACGGCCGGTGCCTGCTAAGATCTGGAGGAGGCGACATCAGACTGCCTGCGGCTGTACCTCACGTCGCCCTCGGGAATTATTCAGCGGCTGCTTGTGTAAATGGCAGCCCGTGCGTGACCGCGGCCATCCGTCACCCCTCGCGCGCTTCCAGAATACACAATCCCGCGGCGCAATCTTCTGCCCAGCTTTCCTCGGCCTCTTGCATGTGCAGCTGCGTCTAGTGAAAGGCGCGATCAGCCACACCTCCAAAGTAGACTTGCGCATAATAGTTCGCGATCGGGAGCGCTCACTTTAGTTCGCGGCTCCGGCGCGAACTAGTTCGTTCTTTTAGTTCGTCCGCTCCCAGCGACGGCTGAGCGGCGTTGTCTGCGCATGCAGGTGGAGAGAGAAGTTCCCCCACCTAGCTGCTTCACGCGCTTGCTGCGTGAGCTGCTAACGATATCACGCAAACCAAAAGAAATCGTTTGTGGATAATTTCTCGCGTTTAAGTTTAGAGTTATCTCTATACCTTGGCATTATGGAATTTATTAGTCAGGTATTGTAGAGTGCAGAATACTTCAAAACAGAAATATTGTAGCACTGAACTATGAAATCGCCGGCCGCGGTGGCCGAGGGGACTGAGGCGCTCCAGTCACGGTCTGCACGGCCACTACGGTCGGAGGTTCGAATCCCCCCTCGGGCATGGATATTTGTGTCGTCCTTACTCTTAGCTAGTTTGTAAATTTAGGGACTGATGACCCCGTAGTTAAGTCCCATAAGCTATACAAACATTTGAATATTTGAACTATGAAATCTAGCAGGCAGACGCTCATCTCGAAATGGCTCTCATCAGCAGAAGGCAAACACGTGATTTTTTTTTAAATTCTGATGCGCGCCCTCTCGCTATTGCCCAACGAACTAAGAAACGAGATACGTTTCGAATAATAGTTCGCGACCGGTAACGCATGGTTTAGTTCGCGACCGATCGCGCATATTTTAGTTCCGGACCGATCGCGCATATCTTAGTTAGCGACAGGTAGCTCTCCGTTTAGTCCGCAGCTCGGCCGCGAAGTAGGTCGCTCTTTTTCGTTGGTCCGCTCTTTTTGGCTTTTGCTACCGCTACTAAAAGAGCTCTTTCTTTTGTCATGACAGCTTTTTTATATAATGGTCAGTGTTGACCCAAGCGTGTGCTGTTACCCGTATTTTTGGGCAATTAGACATCAAATACTGAAGCAAATAAACCAGTTATTTACACGAATGTGTGATACAATGATACTCAACTACCGTGCATACAGAGTAATCGTAGTATTTTATTTTTAAAATGGATTTCTTTATTTATTTAATAGGTCATTGAAGGAACATTACCTATAAATGACGCGATGCTGCGCGCTCCCGCGTCCTCTCGCTGTTCTCCATCAATCTTCGGAAAAGGAGCGGTCGATCTAAGAGGCGAGGGATCTGTGAACTACTTCGCGTAGTTCGCTTGTGGGAGTGCTCTTCCGAAACTAGTACGTTTGCGAACTACACAAGACTACTCGAAAGTCTGAAGCTGTTCGTGGGAAGTTTCTCCTGACTGATCCTCCAGAGCCGTATGGAATCTTTGTCAGGTTCTGCAGTGCTAGCCACCTAATTGCTATATTCTGAAACACGTCCCCATAATGCTGATGTACCGTTACCATAGATCAAATGTTCAAATGTTTGTTAAGCTTATGGGACTTAACTACGGGGTCATCAGTCCCTAAACTTACAAACTGCTTATCAACTACTTACGAACTAGGACGGCACAAATATCCATGCCCGAGGGGGGATTCGAACCCCCGACCGTAGTGGCCGTGCAGACTGTGACTGGAGCGCCTCAGTCCCCTCGGCCACCGCGGCCGGCACCGTTACCATAGAGGTAGGAGGGAAAAGGTATATATTAAGAGCGGTACAAGATTTAATATCTTCTTACAATAGTTAATTTTTACAATTGACGTAACGAGTGTACAATTTTTTACTTTCTCTATATTCATGCATAGATTAATTAATTCACAATAAAAAAAGCAAATGTTAATTATTTTCTTCAAAGACGTTCACTTATAAAGTCAACAGTGTAAGAATTACTTTCAGATGTTAATGAAGAGAACAAGCGAATGAAATTTTTTTTTTTTTTTTTTTGGATTAGTCAATATGATTTTCGTAGCCGTTTGAGAATGTAAGAAGTGCAAATGTACAAAATGTAAAGTTTCTCCTTCTTCAAAATATAAGTGGAATTTAATTGGAATGGTACTGTTTTATTCATAATCGAAGAGGAGATAACCCATGTATTATGAAACGGCTTTAAACTTGGACATACACCTGAGATATTCTACGTCTGCTGCAGCTTCAATAATATAAAGTCGATAGAAAAGATAAAACGATTTCTTTAAAAACATTAATATATTACTAATGATTCTTTTATATCATATTTTAAAGTACTAAGCCGGAGATAAGAAAACTATAAAAAAAATCCCAACAGTGACTGAACTTCGTAACTATAAAAGAAAACATATTTTTTACGTTAATTCAGTTATGGACAAAAAAAATCTTGAATATTGTAGGAATTTTAATTAATTATTTACTTATCATTCAGTTTGCTACCATCATCCTTATTTTAATTAATTATTATTTTTTCAAGTATAAATAAATTGTAATTGTTCACTGTGAACCTGTTTCATGTTATTCAGTGAGTCAGTTCACTTTATTATGTTGCTACCATTACATGACATCCCAACATCACGTCTTATTCTTTTAATACTTACATAATATTATATAATTGTGTTCTCGCTAACTAACATCGCCCCGTAGATTGCTAGCCCCGCACTCTGCAGACACGCTAATTAAATGTCTGTAAGTCTGTCTGCCGTGTATCGTCAGTACCGCCCCACGCTTCTGCAGCAATGCTATCCTTGACCCAAAGTAACTCTTCAGTAGCGATCCGCGAAAAAGGTTTTGTGTACCAGAGATATCCCACTCCTCTGGCCATTTGGAAAGGCACGCGCACTGGACAAACCCCCACCTTCCCGCTATAAACTCGCTCGCCACTTGTAGCCCGGAGCACCCCTTCGCTTGGGCAATCTGCCGAGGACGAAGCTTGAGGTAAGGTGGTTAGTTGAATTGGTGCTCTGTGGACGGCGGTTAAGATTTTCTTTCTGTGATGTTAAATAGGACGAAGCTTGAGGTATGGTGGTTAGTTGAGTTGGTGCTCTGTGGACGGCGGTTAAGATTTTCATTCTGTGATGTTAAATAGGACGAAGCTTGAGGTATGGTGGTTAGTTGAGTTGGTGCTCTGTGGACCGCGGTTAAGATTTTCTTTCTGTGATGTTAAATAGGACGAAGCTTGAGGTAAGGTGGTTAGTTGAATTGGTGCTCTGTGGACGGCGGTTAAGATTTTCTTTCTGTGATGTTAAACAGGACGAAGCTTGAGGTAAGGTCGTTAGTTGAATTGGTGCTCTGTGGACGGCGGTTAAGATTTTCTTTCTGTATTGTTAAATAGGACGAAGCTTGAGGTAAGGTGGTTAGTTGAACTGGTGCTCTGTGGACCGCGGTTAAGATTTTCTTTCTGTGATGTTAAATTCTGAGTCGAAACGCTCGCAGCAGCCTTCAACTGTTCCAGTATTTCGTTTGGGGTACGCGATGAATATTTCAGTTAGAGATACCTTGCTGCGCGGGAGTAGCCGAGAGGTCTGTTACACGATGTTACGTTCGCACTTCCTCTGTGTCGGGAGTTCGAATCCTCCCTCGAGAATGGATGTGAGTGTTGTCCTTAGGCTAGTTTAACATAGTTTAAGTAGTTTGTAAGACTAGGGACTGATAACCAACGTAGTTTGGTCCCATAGGATTACAAACATTTGAACATTTGAAGCTACCGTGTGTAGTGGTCAAATTTTATGATCTAACGTTTTGTAATGATAGTCTAATCGCCGGCCGTGGTGGCCGAGGGGAATGAGGCGCTCCAGTCACCGTCTGCACGGCCACTACAGTCGGGGGTTCGAATCCCCCCTCGGGCATGGATATTTGTGCCGTCCTAGTTCGTAAGTAGTTCATAAGTAGTTTGTAAGTTTAGGGACTGATGACCCCGTAGTTAAGTCCCATAGACTATACAAACATTTGAACATTTTGACAGTCGAATCGCGTGTATCTTTGTGCTTTTGTTCTTGTCAGGATTTCATCATTTAATAATGATGTGGTTCGTAACTATGATTAAGCAGTGAAATTCCACTACCTGGTTTCCGTGGTGATTTTTGTTGTGACTTGTTTAAATTGTAACGAACTTTCCTTGTCTGATAGTTATGCCACGTGGACTGGCTACTGTGAATCCGATAGCGATTATCAAGTTGCTTTAGTGCCCTCAGGCGCTTCATGTTAGCAATTTGGTTATATTTATTCAATCCTTCCGCGTGTGGTGATTTTACTCCTACTTGTTTCGCATTTTGAGATTTTGAGAGTTGTGAACCAGTCGAAAGAACCGGTGATCAACCACGTGTCCAGATTTCGGCATATCAGAGTCAAGTTTATATTAATATGTTCGCATGCTTCAAGCTAGCTGATCTCCTCCAGTATTCCACTGCCGTAGACGCTGGCCGCAGTTTTAGTAAGTGTCGCGTGAGCTTTGGCGAGTGCGTGTGAATGAATGTGTCTGCTCACCCCGAATCTACCCCTACTTTATTAATAAGTAAATTTCATAAAAGGTGGGGAATCAAATGAGTCGTTTATTAATTTTACTCTTAATCTTTCCCCTTTTAAATATATGAGGTGTGCTTTTGTTGTTTTAAACAGCTCTACCCATTTCTTAAGCGATTTCAGGATTCATAAATTGTTAATTAAATTCTCTGTTTCCTTTAGCACCCATCTTCAGTTTTCATTAGATCTTAGTCAGATTTGGCTGGTCCCGTCTGAGACTGGCGTGCGTTCCTTGAAAATTTCATTTCAAGTCTCTGCAGATAGACTGCTTCTGGTATGTGTTACGAGAATTCCTATGTTTAATTTCATTATTCCACTTCGTAACCTGCAGAACAGCTCAGATTAAGCTCTTTAGTAACTCACAAACCAGAGCAGTAGGCTTTCAATTGTGAAGGAATCATACAAATCAGGTGAATTTGCAAGTGTTTGGGAGATGCACATGAGTAGCATTTCATCACATGTGCACATCACAGGCACCGGTAGTGCCACATACAAAAGCTACACACACATCAAACACAGTGTAGCATAATACCGAATCTAGAGTTTCGTGACCCTTTACATAAAAACGAAACAGATACACACTTCGAAAATGAAAAAAAGAACACAAGGACTTTGTAAAGAGAAATTTTGTCTCCTTCTTGAGGATGTATACAACACACTACCACACAGAAAGCGCCAAACGCACGTGGGGAAAACGAATGGTCGTCTTCGGTTTATTATTGATCAGGTGTTCATTCCAGAGACTACCGCACGACAAAAGGCTTTAAGACTCGCGTGGGGCCGTCAGCACGAGCAATGGGAAATTCATGACTGGGAACCTGTTGCGCATTCTGACGAGTTTCGTTTACAATTGTAACAAGCTGACTAATGTGTATGGGCATGGAGACAACGTCATGAGTCCATGGACGCTGTGATATAGCAAGGGACTTTGAAACTGGGCCGCGGCAGGATAGCCGTGCGCACTAAGGCGTCCAGCTGTGCTGCGCGCAGCCGTTCGCCGTAGGGGGTTCGAGTCCTCCGTCGGGCATGGGTGTTTGTGTTGCTCTTAGCGTAAGTTACTTTAAGTTAGTGTACGTAGTTTGTAAGCCTAGGGACTGATAACCAAAGTAGTTAAGTCCCTAGTTGTTGTTGTTGTGATGGCCTTCAGTCCGGACACTGGTTTGATGCAGCTCTCCACCCTGCTCTATCCTGAGCAAGTCCCTTCATCTTCTCATATGAACGGTAACCTACATCCGTTTGAATCTGCTTACTGTATTCATCTCTTGGTCTCCCTCTCCGGTTTTCACCCCACACACTTACCTCCAGTGCTAAACACAAGATTACTTCATGTCTAAGAATGTGTCCTACCAATCGATCCATTCTTTTAGTCAAGGTATGCCAGTAATTCCTTTCCTCCCCAATTCTGTTCAGTACCTCCTCATTAGTTACCCGATCAAGCCACCTACTCTTCATCATTCTTCTGTCGCACCACATTTCAAAATCCACTATCCTCTTCCTGTCCCAACTGTTTATCGTCCAAGTTTCACTCCCATGCAAGGCAACACTCCACCCAAATGCCTTCAGAAAGGATTTCGTTATGCATAAATTAATATTGGATGTCAACAAATTTCTTTGTTTCACAAACGCTTTTCTTCCCATTGCCATTCTGCGTTTTTTATCCTCTGTACTGCGACCATCATGATATTTTACTGCCAAATAACACCCAAATTTTTGTATGGTACATGACAGAGGGTACCTTACAGAAAACTTTGCCGGGAAAGGGAAAGGTGGAAACGAACAAAGAGATGGGAGAGAAACAAGTGGATGCAGAGAGAGGGGGAAGGGATGTGGACTACGGGTGTGTAGGATAAATAAACATCCGGGCAACGCCAGGTTTTCAGCTAGTTCTCTAATGAATATAACATGTTTTTGGAAGAAAAGCAGATGGGCAGAGAGAGAAGGGGGTAGGAGAAGTACTAACTCAAGGCTCGAATGAAGAAATAAATACCCGATCAAAGCCGGGTTTTCAGCTAGTGTTACATGTAATGGCGATCCGTACATGTACTGTACATTGTGACGCAGGGCAGTCATGCATATGGTCGAGGGGTCTGAAGCAGCCTGCTTACGTAACGGGGATAAAGGGCGTCTTTTCTCGGACGACGTGTGAACGAGCGTGCTTTGGCGTCTGCGCTGCAGCTGGGTTCTGCGAATTCCGTTATGCCCCTCATAAATTCGGTCGGTCGGCTCGACTGTTTGTTGAACCAACGCTGCACTCGGCGCATGCGCGCTCTTGGCAGACTGCAGCGCTCGCGACTTTTTTGCCGGCAAGTCACCGTTTGCCAACAATAACAAACACCGCGTCCCTTCAGCAGTTGACACCGAACGTAAATTTAAAGCCTATCCCTGCTCCGCTTTCGTATAAACCGATGTGTATAAGACAATAACAATGGATTGTTGACGTAACTCTCGTCTTCTTATATATAAAGCAGGGTGCCCGTATTTTTGTGTGTTTCTGTATTTGTTGTGTTTACGTATTGCATACAAATCCACAGTTTTGTTCCAATTTTATGAATTTTTGTACACGTAGCTTCAATCCACGAGGATGGTCGCCGTAAGTGTAACAATAATGTACAACACATAGTTCACGGTATATAACGTCATAGCAATTATATGCGCGAGAAACTGCTGCATTAAGCGATAATGCTGCCCATTTTCTCCTAAACCACTGGACCGATTTCAACCAAATTTGGTTCACATATTCCTTACAAGAGATAACAGTTGCTGTGGAAATAAGAATCACATACGACACATGGTTCAGGATATAAACAATAGGAATTGAAAGAAACTGCCACATAATGCGACGAGACTTTATAAATACACTGTGTGAGAATGTCAGTACTTAGCGACTTGAAACAACCTTTAAACATAATTTAAAACCTTTATTAAACTTTTTCTCGCTGACAACTACATTAAAATAATGAAAGGAAAAAAGTTTCTCGCTTACTACTTTCCCGCTGTTCATGGAGCAAAACTACGGCATTCGGTAAGACGTTGCAGTTTATAATTTCTACACTTCAAATTGTAGTCGCATGATATTTTACAGATAGTATACAAACATAGAGATGAATGTAGTTCAGGAATTGTATAACAGTACGATACGCAGTTTATGAGATATAAGAACAATAACAGTAATGTTCATGGAAAACCGCTCCAACACGTATCTGGTTTTAATCTATTACTTCTTTACAACTAACTCTGTTCGCAACGGATTTTAAGGACATAGAGCACTTATACAAACGCCGGCCGCGGTGGCGAGAAAGCATACGAATGATTCATCTTCTACCCTAATACCATGTTCACGAAGAAGGGTTCTATGTAACTTCATGTCAACCGATCGCAATACATTAGCAGGATTGATTAGCAATCGCCTCCCTATCTGACGCTTCACCACACAAATAACGCCACAAAACACAACTTCGGAAGCACACTGCACCGCCCCTACTGGCGAGCCGGCAGGTCAATGTGCAATGTGGCAATGCACGCGCAGAGGTCTGTAACGGAGGACTGTAGAGTTTTGCAGATGCGGGAGTATCACTAGTGCAATAAGGGATGTTTACATTATCTCTCGTATGATTTTGGTGTATGTGTGTTTGTTCGAGCCCAAGTACTTTCCTTGTAAGTCTGCAACTCGGGAACGGGAATGTCGTCCATGCAGGAGGTCATTATAGCTGCAAAGCGACACGCTGTCTATACGTGTCAAAGCTCCGAACAGCGACGTGGAAACAATAATAGCGGGGAAGGACGTGTACACAGGTTCCCTCAATTGATTGGCCACCTAACAGTCAATTACGTATGGTGTCTGCAATTCAGCCACACCTGAAATTCGATACTTGGTCATCTCTCACCGCCGCTGCGCATCCGATATTCATGCACGGCACGCAAAGAACGCCGATAGCGTACGATAGCGTCATCGGCAGAGGTGGCCATTCCTGCCGTCCAGGATGTCCGCGCTTCTAAGAACAGGGCCGTCACGTGCCCAAAATATCCCCATTGTGTCCGCAACACCAGGGACTCCAGACATATGCACCTGCCGTGTGGCGAAAACCAACTTGTAGCAGCGAATGTCATTCTGACCAGGCAAGGTGAATCTAAATAATAAATATACATTCATTACTTCGCAATATGCGAGAATTTCCGACTTTAGCTGCTCTTCTTTAGTTGGTCTATGATTATATATATATATATATATATATATGACATCCAAGACAGGCTAATGATGGTGTAGTATGTCTCTCCCCGTCGCGGTAATCACGCTAAATGCGTGCTCTAAGGGAAGTAGACAACTGTAACATGTGGAAGTTTTGGTCTGGCCAGGGAGCGTGTCCGGGTGCCCAAGTGGTTAAGGCGACCGCTCGCGATAAGAAGGTGACCGTGGTTCGAGTTCCGGTTCGGCACAAATTTTCATATGTTACAATATCATAGACCAACTGAAGAAGAGCAGCTAAAGTCGGAAATTTTCGCATATTGCGAATTAATGAATGTATATTTAACATTTATAGCTGAGGACCATCAGCAACGTCTGTTCATTCTAAATAATAAAGCTTGTGGATAAAGGAAATACGTTGAAACGTTTCTTTAGACAGTTCCTCAGTGCCATTGTTGCCTCGCGCCAAGTGACATTTTTGGGCGTGACAAAAAAAGTCCCAGATGTATGTTTGGAAAATACCAAAAATATGATAGTGTTTACGGAATGTACTAGGAAAATGCCAATACAATTGTGGTAACTACCAAAATATAATAATTGTTAAAGGAATATTTCATTGGCTGAATGTTTCGTTGGTGCTCGGTAGAATATTTGATGCCTGATCACTAAAACACACACGACAGTTGTGTAATATTCTATAATATTCATTGTTTTATACAAACTAGTTTTCGGCTGTGAGGCCATCATCAGGTACAGAGATTACGTTAAACACATGTTATGTGAAAGATTTTACATACTGTGCATCAAAGCTTTACATAAACAGCCGAAAGATAAACGTACTGTAGGAAGGGTTAAAGTGCAGTTTATGCGGCAGCGTCTAGCCGTCGCGCTCACTAGGTTGGGAACGGCAAAGCAGCCAATGACGCGGCCAATGAGATTGCGTGTTTCATGACGAGTAAATTTGGCGTCAACTTCGAAGTTTATTCGAGGATATCGGTGCGGCGTTTGTGCGATTGTAATTGATTTTCAATGTATAAGAGATTTTTAGATTGTCGTATTACGGACATAAGTGACCTATTATTAATACACCACTGCCGTCAAACATGTTTTATTTGTTTTAAGACCAGTACGAAACAGTGATCATTTTAAGTGAAAGTTAAGTTAGGTATAGGTTAAACGAGAAGTGAGGGCGCGTACCGCCCGAATCTCCGGTTCAGAAACACTCAATTGATTCAGAGTTGTACGCTTATCCGAGCTACCTCGATTGCATGCATTCTTGGAAATTATCGCAATTACTTTTACTGACCGGACAAGGGTACATACAAGAACCTGTCAACCATAGAGCAGGTATAGCATGTTTTATTTATTTTATGATATATTCGAAACAGTGATCAAGTGACATCCATACTAATAGCAACTGTAACTTGTCGATCGTCAAAAACTTTTGCATACATCGCTTCGACTTGTTTACATTGTACAAGTGTAGCGCTCTTTCTTATTGGCCGCGGCATCGCGACTCCTGATTGGCTGCTCTGCCGTTCCCAACCTAGCGAGCGCGACGGCTAGCCGCTGCCGCATAAACTGCACTTTTACCTTAGGAAGGTATATAAATAACTGGTGAGAAATTATTAAGTATTGTGCTAAGTAGCTAAGAAAGGTATACAATAATATGTAATAATTAATTACATGACAACTGTTACAAAAGTAACTGATAAATCGACAAAAAATTAATTACATTGTTTGTTTCTGAAAAAGGAGGTCACATGAAATAATTATAGTGTCTTGTGTAAAAATTTGGAAAGCGTTAGTAAATAGATGTGTGGCAATCGTAAAACTATTACAAAACAAGTACAATGATTAGGTGGGAGTACTAGTATTATCTGCAGTTAGAAATGAAGTATAAGGGAACTCTGGTCGTGGAGTACCAGACTTAGGCAAGCAGCCATGTGTTTGTTGAGTTTCAATCTTTTTAGGTAGTTCATCTTCTTACCTTTGTGAATGTGGTGTAAAACACTGTTGTTGTTGTGGTCTTCAGTCCAGAGACTGGTTTGATGCAGCTCTCCAACCTACTCTATCCTGAGCAAGCCTTTTCATCTCCTCATAAGAACGACAACCCACATCCACTTGAATCTGCTTACTATACGCGTCTCTTGGTCTCCCTCTGCGATTTTTACCCCACACACTTCCCTCCAACGCTAATTTCACAATTCCTTGATGTCTAAGAATGTGTTCTACCAATCTATCCCTTCTTTTAGTCAAGGTATGCCAGAAATTTCTTTTCTCCCCAATTCGGTTCAGTACCTCCTCATTAGTTACTCGATCCACCCACCTAATCTTCAGCATTCTTCTGTAGCACCATATTTCAAAAGCCTCTATCCTCTTTCTGTCCACACTGCTTATTGTCCATGTTTCACTCCCATACAAGGCAACACTCCATACAAATGCCTTCAGAGTAAAACGCTATATTTGACTTTATAACTGTGATCCTCTTTATGTGGACTTTTAAATTATTTCATATTGTTACATTGAAAATTGTTAGTAAAAATATTGTGATGATTGTTACTGATCAAAATAAATCTCTAATGATTGGTATTGTAATTCAAATAGTACTGTTTATTATTTTTCTCGCAGCTTCTCAGTAATTGCTTGACTGTACTTTAGTGACTTCCCAAACAATTGTGTCGTGTGTGTATGGGTAGTTGTAAAATGAATCTGCAAAATAACTCAAACTTGCTAATCTGACTAAACACATTATCCAATTAGTTACCCATGACTGTGAACAAAAACCAAATATGTAATGAAAACCTATTCTGACCGAGTGACTTTATTCATTGAATGGGCTATTTAATCTCCGGTAGAAAATAATCAGATTCAATAAAGATTACCATTGTTTGAACAATATGACACCAGCTAGCTGCAGAACTAACTGATTGCCAATTAGATCTGATTTCGACACTGATTTTATGGCCTACCTGTGAGCAAGCAAACATGTGCAACTGCCATTAGAATTACTGTCAAAAAAACTGCTGCTGCTGCAAGGTCAAAAACTAACTACAGAATTCGCAGTAGTGCAGTGCGTACGCACTAACTACACAAATACTAATTTTGTCCATCTCTGTAGTTTTAAATCAAATAATTAATGGGGTTTCGAGATGAATGACTAACACGAATAAGACCTGACATTGAAGTTTAAACTCAAACACTATATATATAAAAGGAGAACATGAACATAAACAATATTGCACAAAAATGGTGATTACAGCTTGAGACTGTCATGCACAAAAGTTTCAAGAAACTCATTTACGTCTACCGTCATTTTCAACAAAAGGAAAACCAGCTAGTCCTTTATACAACGTAAATAAAAAATCAAAATTGTTCACATCACGCTTCCTCCGTTTTTGTGTACACTAAAAACATACTAAATTTCTGCACTATACTTTTAATTATTTTAAAGAATCGACATAAAATTAAACCCTTCATGTTGAATGTCTGTTAGAGATGGACTACAATTACGCGAAGTGCCTAATAATGAAAGGATTACTCTCCTTACCTTTATTCTTCATAATCTCAGAATCTTTACAAATTCAAATATTTCACAATATTATCACACATAAAAAGATTTGAATTATTCATACTCACATTGCAGTTTGCAACTACATTCCAAGGCTGCTTGCACAACACTACTCCTGCTCACCCATCGGAAGCCGGTGACCAATCTCTGTAAGCTCAAACGTGAGACAGCGCACACCAAAGATCGTCCTCGCGGTGCCAAAGATATGATTTTACAGACATTTAACGTTATTCACACTGCGTACCTATGTTTCAACATACCTTTCCTCCAACTTAGTGCAGTACTTAATAATTTCGCAACAGTTCTTTGATTACCTTCCTATAATACGTTTATCTTTCGGCTATTTATGTAATTCTTTGATACACATTTTGTAAAATCCTTGACATAACATTTGTTTATAGTAATCTTTGTACCTGATGTCATAACAGCCGAAAAGATGTCTGTATAGAGTAATGAATATTGTAGAATATTACGCCATTGTCGTGTTTGTTTTAGTGATAATGTTATAGGAATAATTAATAATAACAATACCTATTGATAAATAATTATAATTAACAAATAAATGAAAAATACTACAATTGTATTACTCTATAAATTTGGCTAGTCAACTGTAATTAGAAATACCTCACTATCGCGTATTGTTGTTAAAGATGAAGGAAAAAGAAGAAAACATCATGACTCTAGTAGGCGTCAGCCGGGAGACTTCATTCCGAAGTGAGTGGCAGATGTTCATTGCCAAGTATGGAGATTACTCTTAACATGTACTGACTACATTTTGCCTTCTTTGTTGCTGAGCTAGTCGGTGTATTCGTTTTTGTTACTGTTTGGTCCACTTCAGGTTAGAAACACTAAAAGTGATGTCGTTTTGGCAGCTCGAAACTTAATTGCAAATAACACCTTCGCCGTTTACCTGAGGCGAAAACTGAATTAACGGATTTGGAGAAGAGATAATTCTCTACAACTTTGTTATGTCTTCTGTATAACTTACACCGTTTCAGACAAAATTGCAAAGATAACGACGACTTGTCTGTCTGTAACATGTTCCCACTTTCAAGTCGCGCCCTTCAAACAATAGGCATCGAATTTTGCAGATGTTTTTGTTGACGAGAACTTATATCTGGTGAGATAAACGGACGCCACTAGAGGAGGGCAGTATGTCCTGTCTCGGTTATTATGCGTCGCATCGATAAAATTTTCCGGTAAAACAAAATCAGAATTTAATATCGAGTGTATATCAGAAATGTTTTGACTCAGGAAGTTGGTACACGCGTCTCAAGATGTAAGTCCTCATATGGATCTCCCATCATATGCCCTGAGCCACGGCGTCAGGCACCAATTATGCTATTCAGGCATGCTTCCCTTTGAACACAAATACTCACCTTGTAGCACTCTATGATTGTAGAGCCTCCTCCCCATTGGTTCGTCTTGCTCGCAGCTTATACTGAATTCTCGCAAGGGACCGCGTGTACGAATGAATCCGCACTGAAATTGTCATTACCTGTTGTAGGAATATTTACAAATGTAAATTGTAAATGGGCCCGCAACAGGAGACAATCTGTATAGCTCCCTTAGACTGTTCGCGGATGATGCTGTCGTTTATCGGTTAGTTAAGTGAACAGATGATCAAAAGCAACTGCAAAGCAATTTAGACCAAATTTCTACATGGTTCTAAAATTTGCAATTAACACTAAATAATGCTAATGCAGTGAGTGCTCAGCTAAGATCTACTCTCTTCTGCAAGAAGGAAGTAAGTACCAAGACTAAGTTAGTGGTGCACCGCTCTATCTTTCGGACAACTTCGTTGTATAGGAGTGAAAGTTGGGTGGATAAAGGTTACCTTATTCATAAGGTAGAGGTTACAGATATGAAAGTAGCAAGAATGATTTCAGGCATTAATAGATGGGAACAATGGCAGGAGGGTGTCCATAATGAGGAAATCAAGAAAAAACTGGGAATGAACACCATAGATGAAACAGTTAGAGCGAACAGACTGAGATGGTGGGGTCATATTACACGCATGGGGGAAGCAAGGTTACCTAAGAGACTCATGAGTTCGGCAGCGGAGGGTAAGAGGAGTCGAGGTAGACCAAGAAGAAAGTACTTAGATTCGGTGCAGAATGATTTTGAAGTAAAAGGCATAACATCAGACGAGGCATCAATGTTAGCACTGAATAGGGGATCATGGAGCAATTTTATTAGAGGTACTATGCTCCAGACTGAACGCTGAAAAACATAATCAGTCTCTAATGATGATGATGACTAAATAATGAAAAGTGTGAAGTAATATACACGACCACTAAAAGAAATCCGTTGATCTTTAGAACAACTTAACCTGGAGAGAACACATAGAAAACATTGTGGCGAAGGCGAACCAAAGGTTACATTTCACTGGCAGAACGCTTTGAAGATGCACCAGCTCCACCAAAGAGACTGCCTACATCACACTTGCGCGTCCCTCTCCTGGAGTACTGTAGCCCCTTGTGGGACCCTCACCTGGTGGGACTGGCGGAAGACACTGTGAAGGTTCAGAGAAGGGCAGCTCGTTTTGTTTTATCTCGTTACAGGGGGGAAAGCGTCAAGGGAATGTTGCACGAGTTGAGGTGGAAATCATTAACAGAACGACATTATTCGGTGCGGCGAGTTATGTTTGCGAATTTTCAATCACTGATTTTTACTTCTGAATGCGAAAATATTTTGCTAACACCCACCTACATAGGGAGGCTTGACCATCCCAATAAAATAAGAGAAATCAGATCGAAAACGGAACGATTTAGGTGTTCTTTCTCCCCGCGCGCTATTAGAGAATGAAACGGTAGAGAAAGGTTACGAAAGTGGTTAATGAGCCCTCTGACAGGCACTTAAATGCCATTTGCAGAGTATCTATGTCGATGGAGATCAATAAGCATCGTAGTTAAATCTCTTAGATTTACAAACGTTTGAATTTTGTTTTATTTATTTATTTATTTATTTATTATCGTATAGAGTAACCAAGAGATGGATTAAATCTTTCTTCGTTTCTCTTTGGCCATGTTGCCGCACATGCTGGGTCGGCTTTCTTAAATCTGGATTTGGCGTTTTAATGTTTACTGCGTGG
Organism: Locusta migratoria; assembly: GCA_026315105.1. Lineage (NCBI taxonomy): Eukaryota > Metazoa > Arthropoda > Insecta > Orthoptera > Acrididae > Locusta > Locusta migratoria. Next base: position 270,622,409 of record CM048747.1, read on the forward strand.
CCTGGTGCCCTTCCTATCGCCACCCCACGCCCCCCGGGATGAAATATGTACCCCAGATATCTACCTATTGTGTCATATGTGTGAAAGTGTAAAGTGTTACAAAATGTTTAGAATCGTGTAACTGAGGCAGGACTAGGGGACCAGCCCGATATTCTCTTATAGGGATGTAGAAAACCACCTAAAAACCACATCCAGGCTGGCTAGCACTCCGACCCCCTTCGTTAATCCGCCGGGCGGAATCGAACCGGTGCTCGTACGCCTACCCGTCTCGGAAAGCGGTGCGTTAGACCGCACGGGTAACTAAGCGGGCCAAGAGATGATTACGGTTAGCAGATTCTAATGGATGTAGGTAGCTGTTCTTATTAGTAGATGTCTTGCTTACTCAGGATAGAGTAGCGTGGAGAGCTGCATCAAACCAGTCTTCGAACTGAATTCCACAACAACAACTTGAGGTTAAATAAGGTAGGCGACAAAACGGAGCCTTGTGGAATGCCGATCTGGATACGTTTCGTGTGGAATGTTTCTGTCATACTGGCACAACGATACTCCGACAGTTCTGCCAATACAATGCCCTTTAATACCCAGTGCGTCCGATATCGTATGCCTTTTGTCACCTCATTGCTGTTTGCTTTCTGGCGAGCTAGATGGCAGCTCCCAGACTCGATACAGCGGAGGCGCCGCTGCACGCAGCCTCGCCGTGAGTCGTGACTCTGCGCACGGCATACTGACTGTCCTGGGTGTGACGTCACCGCGGCTCGCTAGACACGACCACCTGCGTGCGTGGGAGTCGCTCACCTGCGTCCGGGACACGCGACGCCGCTTGCTGCCCTCCCAGATGGTAACCACGCCCCCATTGCCCATCTCACTGACTGTCCACATCCCGTTCCTGTGTCTGCTACACTGCGAGTCCAAATACCTGCTCTTCTATGAGCATAGCTACAACACTAGCAGAAAGGGTGATATTCACTATTCAAGGTTAGGAAGGAAGCTTAGGGTTTAACGTCCTATCGACAGCGTGGTCATTAGAGACGGAGCTAACGCTCGGAGTTTTGGGTAAGGATGTGGAAGGAAATCGGCCGTGCCCTTTTGAAAGGAGCCATCCCGGCATTTGCCTGGGGTGATTTAGGGTAATCACGGAGAACCTAAATTAGGATGGTCGGAGGTGGATTTGAACCACCGTCCTTACGAATGAGAGTCCAGTGTCTTACATTCAAGGTTAAACCTAACTTTGGCACAGAAAGGGGTGAACTATGCTCCCACAAAAGTCTTAGCATCAAAACCCTGACAGAGAGCCAAATGGTGTTTAAAAAGAAAACAAAAGAATTTCTGAATGTCAACTGCTTCTACACTTTAGACGTATTTTTAGATAAAACTTAATAATTTCGCTAAAAAAAGACATAAAAAATGCATACAAATCTTTAAAAAAGTAAAAAATCTTTAAAATATTGAGCGTCCTGCATTTATTAAAGTGACACGTTCCACATCATTACGAAATGTCGTATTTATGGTCTATGAAACAAATATTCATCTAATGTAATCTATGCTGGACATCAGTCTGATTACAATCATATGTTTTTTGAGTGTCCATCTTCCACAGCAGTTGTTAAAATTAACTATAATTCATTTCTCGTCTTATGCTGACCGCAGTGAGGGCAATATTTTTTTTTTTTTTTTCACACGAGACCCGTTTCGCTTTTTACTTGGAAACAATCTTCTGTGGATTGTGAATGTTGTTATACACGTTTGTACGTTTGATTTTGTATATATGTATGGAAAAAGTTTTTAACTGTTCTTGAACGCTGTACGTTTTAAAGTTGGTGTATAGTTTACTTACAGTGTTAATACTTATTCTTTACACCCCACTGGTGCTTTTTCTTGGCTGGAATTAGCCGGTTTGTGATGTACGTTTGTATAAAACACTTCACTCAGCCAAGATCGCTAAAAATTTATTTTCGTCCCCTAACCGTTTTCGGTGAGCTCAGTCACCATCTTCAGGAAGTCCAGTACAATCACTTAGCGTCATATGTAAAAATAGAAACATAGCCTTCTAGCACACGTAAACATCTTGTTAAAGTTTTTCATCACAGGGTGGTTCTTCATAATGAATAAAATGTGGTCTTGCCCCAGGAAAACAAGAGACTGAACAGGAAAACATTGCACAACAGAGTTGCTACAAACAAGTTGCCACTAGGTGGCAGTGGTGTCAAAACAAAAAAATATGGATCCAAATTCAACTTCAAAGAAACTTAGTACTGTGAAGTTACGAAATCCTTTTTCTTTATATAATATAAATGAAGAGATAAAGTTTCTCATATTATGAGAAGACAACCTAGTCACTGTGCAAGTAGCCTAATGTCTACATAGAGTAGAAATACATAACTATAAATATAGATAAAGTAATATGTACACAGTTCCAAATACTGGAAAGCGTCCTACAGTGGAGTTGTGAAACACCTTTTTTTAAAAATTTTATAATATGTAATATATGAAAGTTAATATAATAATTCTCATATTATGAGAAAAGAAGTCAGTCGTTGCATAAACAGCTTAATGTCTACATAAAGCACAGTGACTAAGTTGTCTTCTCATATATGAGAAACTTTATCTCTTCATTTATATTATAAATTAAAAAAATAAAATAAAAATACCAGAGATAGTGTCGTAGCAGACGTCACGAGATGTCTTGTGGTGCCCTCTACATTGCCTATATATACGGCGCTCCCTCAAATTCTCATCGCAGTTCGCCATTCTATCTCTGAAGATGTCTTCCGCAGCCGAAGATGAAACGTTAGGGGAAAGTTTTATAAATCGACCACGGCTTATGAGCCCGGAAGTTTTAAATGAAGTTGACGCCGGCCGTGAAAGCTTACATTGTATGATAAAAAAGTAAAAGGATTTCGTAACTTCACAGTACTATGTTTCTTTGAAGTTGAATTTGGAATCATATTGTTTTGTTTTGACAGCAACCTGTATCAACTCTGTTGTGCAATGTTTACCTGTTCAGTCTCCTGTTTGCCTGGGCCAAGACCACATTTTATTCATTATGACGAACCACCCTGTGATGAAAAACTTTAACAAGATGTTTACGTGTGCTAGAAGGCTATGTTTCTATTTTTACATATGACGCTAAGTTACTGTGCTGGACTTTCTTAAGATGGTGACTGAGCTCACCGAAACCGGTTACGGAACGAAAATAATTTTTTTAGCGATATTGCCTGAATGAAGTGTTTTATATAAATTTTTCATCGCTCTCCAGTATCGTAAAATACCTTTTAACTATGCATGTTTGTGTTACTACTCGTCAAATGTTTGCGTATTTTGCCACAATTTTTCAGTTTCATTTATTTTTATCCTTCTTTCACTTTTTTTTTTTAGTTCAATGAAGTTTAGAAATCACACGTTTATCTTTAGTGGGATCACATTCGATCAGTTTTACACGTCGTCGCAGTTTGGTTTCCAGAAAGGCTTTTCAACAGAAAATGCAATATATGTTTTCACTAATGAAATATTAAATGCTCTGGATAACCGTAAATCACCCGTTGGGTTTTTTGTGATCTATCAAAGGTCTTTGATTGTGTTAACCGTGGAATTCTTCTAGATAAACTGAAGTATTATGGTATGAGTGGGAAAGTGCACAAATGGTTTAAATCATACCTAACTGGAATAGTTAAGAAAGTTGATATAAGTAATTCACATAATATACAAAAAACAGCCGAGGCCTCAATCTGGAGAACTATCAAGCATGGGGTGCCACAGGGTTCTGTTCTTAATATATATTAATGATTTGCCTTTCTATATTCATAAAGATGCCAAGCTAGTTCTCTTTGCTGATGATACAAGTATCGCTATCACACCCGAATCACAGGAATTAACTGATGAAATTGTCAATGAAGTATTTCAGAGAATTATTAGGTGGTTCTCTGTAAATGAACTCTTTAAACTTTGAAAAAACACAGTATATTCAGTTTCACACAATAAATGGCATCACACCATTAATTATTATTGACTTCAACCAGAAATCTATAGCTAAGGTAGAATATTCAAAATTTTTAGGTTTATGCATTGATGAGGGATTGAATTGGAAGAAACAGACTGAAGATCTGCTGAAACGTTTGAGCTCAGCTACTTATGCTATTAGGGTGATTGCAAACTTTGGTGACGTACAACTCAGTAAACTAGCATACTATGCCTATTTCCATTCTCTGCTTTCTTATGGCATCATATTCTGGGGTAATTCAACATTTAGTAAGAAAGTATTCATTGCCCAAAAGCGGGTCATCGGAATAATTGCTGGAGCTCACCCAAGATCATCCTGCAGACAATTATTTAAGATTCTAGGAATATTCACGGTAGCTTCACAATATATATATTCACTTATGAAATTTGTTATTAACAATCCAACTGAATTCAAATGTAACAGCAGTGTGCATAGCTACAACACTAGGAGAAAGGGTGACCTACACTATTCAAGATTACATTTAGCTCTGTCACAGAAAGGGGTTAGTTATTCTGTCACAAAAGTCTTTGGTCACTTACCAAGTAGTATCAAAATTCTGACAGATAGCCAACTAGCATTTAAAAATAAATTAAGAGAATTTCTGAATGGAAATTCCTTCTATACATTAGATGAATTTCTGGATAAAAGTTAGTACTTAAGGGGGGAAAAACAATAAAATAATAATAATAATAATTTTTTTTAATATTCAAATATTGAACGTCATGTAATATTCTGTATAGACACATTTCATTTAACTGACACGTTCCACATCATTACGAAGTCTCGTATTCGTGATCCATGGAACAAGTATGAATCTAATCTAAACTAATCTAATCATATCATTATGTTGTACAGGATGACAAGCCAGTCTAAAACAGTTTAGGGAAATAATTCAAAAAATTTATTTCAAAAGTTCGCCTAAGTTTTACATGTATTCTTCCACTGCGACATACGCCTTAACAACGTGACCAAGGCTGTCCATCTTGCAGGACAGAGCCGGCCAGAACCAGTATTGAATGCTGATTCTAAAATCACGCCACCTTTCTGGCGTCCGTGCTGAAACTACTGACGTTTCCACGCCACCGTGGAGCCAATAGCAGACAACCACGTTTGATCACGTGTGCTAATGCTGGAGGACTCTGAGGTGCGAGAATCAGTTCCTTCGCTCTCTTCAGTTTGAGTTCTCGTACAGAACAAACGCACTCCAGAGGTCCAGCCTCGGTGCGGGGGAACGGCCGCATGCCGTCCGCTCCCGCCTAGCGGCTGTTCGTTATCAGCCACCAACTGTGTGAACCGTAACCATTACCGTAACCTTTTCCATTGTCTAATTCGCTAACTTAGACTGGCCTTCATTCATTGCATCCTACCTCAGGGCGAGCCTCGATATGTATCCCGTATTTCAGAATATACCAAATATTAACCTCAATTCTATCTTTTATTTGCCAGTCAGCCACCTTTTCCTAGGGCACCAACAAGCCTTCACCGCTTCGCCTTCCATCCTGACAACGCTTCCAACCCATTTTATTTATGCAACACTGGCTTGGGTTGTACGAGGCGCGTCCAGAAAGTAAGTTCCCTTTGGTAATAAAATGAAACTGTACACAGATACAGACGAAATTTTTATTGCACAAAATTCTACAACTCTTTAACTACTTTTCCACATAACTGCCGAAATTTTGTAGGCACTTGTCATAGCGTGTCACAAGTTTTTGTATGCATCCTTCAGAGAAGGTTCCCGCGTGTGTATTCAACCATGTGGTAACAGCTCTTTATCATCGTTGAAGTGTTGACTACCAAGGACAGATATATGGTGTAAGAAGAGATGAGTGTCGCTAGGAGAGATATCCGAGCTGAATGGAGGATGATCAAACAGGTCCCATTGAAATTTCCGTAAGAATTGTTTGGTCACATTCGGTGTGTGAGGTCAGACATTATCGTAGAAAAAAAATCTTTTGACAGTAATCCTCTTCTTACACTTAAAATCTGTCCTTGGTAGACAACACTTCAACGATGATGACGAGCTGAAAGAACACGTTACCACATGCTTGAATACATAGGCGGCAACATTCTATGAAAAAGGCACACAAAACCTTGTGCCATGCTATATGACAATTGCCTACAAAAATTTCGGAAGCTATGTAGAAAAGTAGTTTAACAGTTGTAGATTTTTGTACAATCAATATTTTTTTCTGTATATGTACCCGTTCGTTTTATATAACCAAATGGAACTTACTTTCTGGACGCGCCTCGTATAATTTTCCTGTCATCCGTAGGATAAAGATCAAGTGCTGTACAATGTTTTTGTTGTTGTCTGTTCAACTGTTTTCGTGTAGATAATGAGTGTTACTAACATTTTATTTCCTTTTTACTTATTTATTCATTTATTTATTTTTTAATTAATGTGTGTGTGGGGGGGGGGGTGTGGATGTGTGTGTGGTGTGTGTGTGTGTGTGTGTGTGTGTGTGTGAGAGAGAGAGAGAGAGAGAGAGGGAGGGAGCAGAGAGGCCACATGCAGGTCCCTGGTGTCGAGTGTGCGGGCGATTGAGTGCTTGCGGCGGCGCGGCGGGCCCAGCGGAGTGTGGGAGGCAGACGGCCGTGACGCCTTGTCTTACGCGACGCATGACGGTTCCCCTGTCTGGCGACCACTGCCTGTGAGGATGGCGGGCGGTGACGTCACTACAGTGCCGTCATCGGCCGACCGCGTCTCCTGCACTTCCTAGCAGAAGGCCTGTAATACACCGCAACGAGACCTCCCGAGAGAAAGCGTCAGAGGAAGCTGCGGTTTGACATTTTCCTCCTCCGGGAACTCGGTTTTCCTTCAGAGTTAGCCGAACTAGCCATCTTGTCCTACTGCCACAGAAAGTTCTCGGTGATATACGAGGCGCGTCCAGAAAGTAAGTTCCGTTTGGCTATATAAAACGAACTGGTACAGATACAGAAAAAATATTGATTGTACAAAAATCTATAGCTGTTAAACTACTTTTCTACATAGCTTCCGAAATTTTGTAGGCAATTGTCATAGCATGGCACAAGGTTTTGTGTGCCTTTTTCATAGAATGTTGCCGCCTGTGTATTCAACAATGTGGTAACAACCAGAATGAAACTTTCACTCTGCAGCGGAGTGTGCGCTGATATGAAACTTCCTGGCAGATTAAAATTGTGTGCTGGAACCGGGACTCGAAAATGGGACCTTTGCCTTTCGCGGGCAAGCGCACTACCGACTGTGCTATCCCGACACGACTCACGATGCCGCCTCACAACTTTAATTCCGCCAGTACATCACCTCCTACTTTCCTACGTGAGTCGTGTCGGGATAGCACAGTCGGTAGTGCGCTTGCCCGTGAAAGGCAAAGGTCCCAGATTCGAGTCCCGGTTCCGGCACACAATTTTAATCTGCCAAGAAGTTTCATATCAGCGCACACTCCGTTGCAGAGTGAAAAGTTTCATCCTGGAGACATCCCTTAGGCTGTGGCTAAGCCATGTCTCCACCATATCCTTTCTTCCAGGAGTGCTAGTATTGCATGGTTCGCTGGAGAGCTTCTGTGAAGTTTGGAAAGTAGGAGGCGAGGTACTGGCGGAAGTAAAGTTGTGAGGCGGCATCGTGAGTCGTGTCGGCATAGCACAGTCGGTAGTGCGCTTGCCCGCGAAAGGAAAAGGTCCCAGGTTCGAGTCCCGGTTCCGGCACACAATTTTAATCTGCCAGGAAGTTTCAATGTGGTAACATGTTCATTCAGCTCGTCATCATCATTGTTGTCCACCAAGGACAGATTTTAGGTGTAAGAAGAGGATTACTGTCAAAAGATTTATTTTTTCACGATAATGCCTGACATCACACACCGAATACGACCAAACAATTCTTACAGAAATTGCAATGGGACCTGTTTGATCATCCTCCATACAGCTCGGACCTCTCTCCTAGCGACTTTCATCTCTTCTTACACCTAAAATCTGTCCTTGGTGAACAACAATGATGATGACGAGCTGAAAGAACATGTTACCACATTGAAACTTCCTGGCAGATTAAAATTGTGTGCCGGACACTTCCACCATGATAAAGAGCTGTTACCACATGTTTGAATACACAGGCGACAAACTTCTGTGAATGATGCATGCAAAAACTTGTGGCAAGCTATGACATGTGCCTACAAAATTTCCGCAGTTATGTGGAAAAGTAGTTTAAGAGTTGTAAAATTTTGTGCAATAAAAATTTCTTCTGTATCTGTGTACAATTTCATGTTATTACCAAACGGAACTTACTTTCTGGACGCGCCTCATAAATAACCTAAATTTAAGTTATAACTTTTCCGAATATTTTTCTCGCAAACTAATAACGCGCAAATTGTGTAACTTGTGATTCCTTAATTTCTCCTGGCGAATAATAACTTTAAAAAACTTACGGGTATGCTGCCCAGGTATTAAAATCGACGACGGCCGGCAGGAATCTAAATTCAATCCACCCAACATCCGTTTCACCAATGGAAGTGGAAAACAATGGTTGCCTTCCCTTCCTTAATGTGTTGGTAAGGAGAAAGGCAGATGGTACGTCGGGACATGCTGTTTATAGGAAGACAACGCATACTGATTTGTATTTGCAAGCTGATAGTTGCCACCACCCGTCGAGGTAGCCCCATCTTGAACGGTTCAACTTGCAATTTGAGACCCCAGTCCGCAGACTGTTGAGAATCTTCCAGGTTGTAAAGGATTTGTTACCTCCAGCTGCAAGTTGTTCTTTCAGGGCCAAGATAGGATTAGGTGTTACCTCCTTCCATAGCTGAAGCCTCCTTCTTCGACAGTGACATAAATTGGGTCTGATGTCCAAAGGAAGCTCCTTCTTGAGCGAAGCCGCCTAGGCTGTTGTTGGTGCCCATGTAGGGGGTGGCGATTGTCTGTCAACTGTTTCTTCCTCTCCATCTCGGCAGCTACTTGCCGCCGTATGCTATGGGGAGCTATCCCTATGAGAGGGTAGATTTTCTCTGTCCGCGTGGGTCTCAAGCAATCCGATATGATGCGGGTTGACTCATTTACTGCCACGTTGATATGTCTCACGTGGGCCGAATTCTTCCACATAGGCGCGGCATGTTCAGCTGCCGATAGACTAAGTGCCGTGGCTGTTGTTCGAATTACTTGTGGGTGAGCACCTCAGTTTGTGTTTGTCAGTTTGTGAATGATACTATTCCTAGTGCCGACCTTTTTCTTAGTGTCTAAACAGTGTTGTTTGAATGACAGAGTTCTATCCAGCTTCAATCCGAGGTATTTGGGAGCGTAGCAGTGCTCCAGCTCTTGGTCTTTCCAGCTTACAAGGAGTTTTCTCTTAGCTTCCTTTACTTGCCAATATGGTTGACATCAGTTTAATGTAGAATTTTAGAGCATATTCTTAGTTCGAATATAGTAAATTTCCTTGAAACGGAAAAGCTTCTTTCCATGAATCAGCACGGGTTTAGGAAACATCGCTCATGTGAAACTCAGCTTGCCCTTTTCTCACATGACATCTTGCGAGCCATGGATGAAGGGCAACAGGCGGATTGCGTTTTTCTCGACTTCAAAAAGGCGTTCGACGCGTTGCCACACTGCAGACTGCTAACGAAGATACGCGCTTATGGTATAAGTTCACAGATTTGTGACTGGCTGGAAGACTTCCTAAGTAATAGAACGCAGTACGTTGTTCTCGACGGCAAGTGCTCATCAGAGACGAGTGTATCGTCAGGCGTGCCTCAGGGGAGTGTGATAGGACCGCTATTATTTTCTATCTATATAAATGATCTGATGGACAGAGTAAGTTGTAATTTGCGGCTGTTTGCTGATGATGCCGTGGTGTATGGGAGGGTGTCGTCTGTAACTGACTGTAATAGCATACAGGATGACTTAGACAAAATTTCTAGTTGGTGCGAAGAATGGCAGCTAGCTCTCAATGTAGAAAAATGTAAGGTGATGCGCATGAGTAGAAAAAAATCCTATAATGTTAGAATACAGCATTAGTAGTGAGCTTCTTGATGCTGTCGCGTCGTTCAAATATCTAGGCGTAACATTGCAGAGTGATATGAAATGGAACGAACATGTAAGGGCAGTTGTGAGTAAGGCTGACAGCCGACTTCGGTTTATTGGGAGAATTTTGGGAAGATGTACTTCGTCTGTAAAGGAGACCGCGTATAAAACGCTTGTACGACCACGTCTTGAGTATTGATCATGTGTTTGCGACTCGCAGCAGATCAGTTTAAAGGAAGACATAGAAGCAGTTCAGAGGCAATCAGTTGGGTTCGTTGCTGGTAGGTACGGTCAATGAAAGAGTTTCACAGAATTGCTCAGGGAACTCAAATGAGCATCGATGAAGTAAAGACGAAGCTAATTTAGAGAAATTCTGTTGAGGAAACTTGAAGGGTCGGAATTTGAAGCTGACTGCAGAACGATCTTGCTGCCAAGTACTTACATTTCGCGTAGAGGTATGAGAAATTAGGGATCGTTCCATATGTGAGTTGAATAGGACAGGAAATGCCTAGAGTGGTACAGTGTACCCTCCGCCACACATTTTACGGTGGATTTTGGAGTACATATGTAGATATCTCACTCAACTGGTGTTGAATTTCAATCGTTGATACACTACACAAATGAAGAAAGGAAATGATTAGATGCTAATTTAAGTATCAGCTCTCTGTTTTCTGCCGCTAGAATTCTATGTGTTACACAGTGATGCCATCACTATTCTACATCTACATCTACATGGGATACTCTGCAAATCACATTTAAGTGCCTGGCAGAGGGTTCGTCGAACCACCTTTATACTATTCATCTCCCATTCCATTCTCGAGTATCGCGCGGGAAGAAAGAACACCTGAATCTCACCGTCCGAGCTCTGATTTCTCGTATTTTATTCTGATGGTCTTATCTACCTATGTAAGTGGGAGGCAACAATAAAATTTTCGCATTCGTAGGAGAATGTTGGCGATTGGAGTTTCGTAAGTAGCCCACGCCGCAGCGATAAGCGCCATTGTTGTAATGATTCACATCCCAGATCCTGTATCATTTCCGTAACGCTGTCTCCCCTGATCGTGACAATACGAAACGAGCTGTCCTTTTCTGGACTCTTTCGATGTCCTCCGATAAACCCACCTGATAAGGATCACACACTGGGCTGCATTTGGGAGTGGAATAGGAAAGGAAATTCCTAGTAGTGGTACAGGGTACTCTCCACCACGCACCTTACGGTGAATTGCGGAATATGTATGTATATGTAGATGTAGAGTAAGTAAAATATTGATAAAGTTTCATCACAGTCGCTTGGACGGTACGGCCGTCAATAAAATACGATCACACAAACATTCATTTTTATATATTAGAATTTGTCGCTTTCCCGACATCGCACTCAGAGGGTTCCCTGTGAGGGAACGGTGGGCAGAAAACGTGTCGGGATTATGTGTCAGGCCCTGGACGGATTCCATTTGCCACTCAGCGCCTGAGCCGGCGCGGTTACAGGTCGTTACCCTAACACGCGTCTTAGCCGCGGCGGGTACAAGGCGCCTCTGAGGGCAGGACGCCTTCATCATTGAACGCGCGGCCCATAAGCAGTGGTGGTGGCGGCCTTCCCGCAGGGAGGCGGGGGAGGCGGGGGCGGCCGCCCCTTTCCGGAGGCGTGGGGCGGCAAATGGACGGGACGGCTGGCTGCCACCAATCTGCATAATGAGGTGGTTCCTGCGGCGGCGGCAGCGGGGGCGGCAGCCGGGGGCGGATGCGGGGGCGGAGGCGGGAGGCGGGCTCTCCACCGCCCAAGGAGCTCCACCGCCGCCCTCGACCCTATCCCAGGGCCTACAATTACTCTCAGCAGCACACACATTCTCTGATTACAACGGGACTCAACTGGCTGCTGATGGAAATATGTTGTTCGTTTTAAAATATGTGCGCATAAACTGTGACATGCGAAACACAACTAGCTCTTTACTCACACGAAGTGATGGGTGCTATCGACAAGGGTTCGCAAATCGAGTCCGTATTCCTTGATTTCCAGAAGGCTTTTGATACCGTACCTCACAAACGGCTTTTAATCCAATTGCTTGGTTATGTTATATCGCCCTAAATTTGCGATTGATTAGGGGATTTCCTGTCAAAGAGGACACAGTTCGTAGTAATCGATGGCAAGGCATCGACTAAAACAGAGGTGATATCGGGCGTTCCACAGGGTAGTGTTATTGGTCCTCTGTGTTCCTTATTTACATAAACGACTTAGGGGAAAATCTAAGTAGCTCTCTTAGGTTGTTTGCAGATGACTCCGTCATTTACCGTCTAGTAAAATGATCTGAAGATCAAAATGAACAGCAGAACGATCTGAATAAGATATCATTATGATGAAAAATTGGCAATTGACTCTAAATAATGGGAAGTGTGAAGTCGTTCACATGAGTACGAAAATAAATCCGTTAATCTTTGTTTACAAGATAAATCAATGGAATGTGAAGGCCGTAAACTCAACAAAATACCTAGGAATTACTAATACTTCAGACTTCAACTGGAAAGAACACGTAGATAATGTCGTGGGAAAGGCGAACCAGAGACTGCGTTATAGATTGGATTAATATCAAAGGTAGAGAAGAGTCAGAGAACAGCGAAGCTCACCGAAACGGCACCAGTTAGTCAACGCGAGAGGGACTGATGACCTAGTTGTCTACTCCTTTCGAAACCGCAAAAACAACAAACTATGCGGGGGCATTCCGATGATACCCAACAGATGGCAGTGGCAGACGTTCCTGGAAAATTGTTTTGCGTCATGGAGAGAATGGCTCCTGGAATCAATAGAAGAACTGCCTAACGTGCTTCTTTCTTTCTCATACATCTCACGGAGAGAATTTACAGCTAATACGTAGGTTCAGTGACCGTCATTATCACATATGCCATTTGTCAATAGAACAGGGAAACTGGGAGGGGGGGTAGATATAGCAGAAATGGAATTCCCGTCGCCAAAAGCTTATATGTCCTACAGAATTGAAGAAAGGAAGGAGGGATGAATAGGGTTTCATTTGGTAAAAAAGATTGCTAAGAAACTCGAGTTTTTTGTCATGGACGGGGAAAAATTTGGCTGTGGAATTAGAAAAGAACTATTTATGAATTTTTGTTGAGTGAGTCAGAGAAATCCGAAAACCCCAAATTTAGTTTTAAATTCAGGTTTTAAACGCTGTCTTTCCGTACAGAGAACAGGTGTAAGGAAGGTACTGTACGGCACTTATAACAAGTTAATTACTTTCTTGTTGTTCACTGCATTTATTACGACAATGTAACAGAAAATATGACTGAAGCATACCCATAAACTCTGCGTCCGATGTTAACAATATGGTCCGCACTGGAAGGTGTGAGAAGGTCAACTTACCTGTAAAAGAAAGAAAGATATCTATTATAGATCCAGAGTATCTATGTGAAAACTAACAGATAACTCAATATTACAAACATAATATATATGTATTTTAGTCGTTGGTCTCCTGCTCTTAAAATGGAATGTGCTCAATATACGTAACAATATAACGAGATAGAAAAATAATTTATGACATATCTTCAATATTACAAATAAAAGGCAAATGTAGAGGCAAATTTCTCTCTGCATGACCGACTTCCGCCACCCACTCACGAATTTTAGGGGTCATCGCCCTCGGTTTTCATTTATTAGTAACGAATTTCTGTTGTTGTATGTGGCGTGAATCAGGAGGTATGCGGCCGTAAACAATAGGATCCATGCAAAAGTTGCGTGTAATCTGCAAGTTCATTCATAAACAGGTCACTTACAACGAAAAAAAAAAAAGACTGCTTTACGCACTACTTTAATTATGTATCTGTTATAAAGGTAAGTACCTTCTTCCTATAACCTGTCCGCCTTCGTAACTCAGTCGACATGGTCACCCACTACCACATAGGAGGCCCGGGTCCGATTCTCGATAGAAGAATGGGTGTTATGTGTTGTCCTCTTTATCATTTTATCATCAACGACACGCAGGTAGCCGAATTCGTATCAACTAAAAGTGTTCTACTAGTGTTAGCTAATTAGTTACAATTATAAAAAAAACAAACGCAGCATACCACTAACGAATGCGAGAGATGGATTAGATCGGTGGCTGATCCAACGCGTGCAGTCCTTAACGGCATGGCGCAGTTGAAAATAGCATTGTCTAGTAGATTATTGCACTTTATATTACGACTAAGATGGCTGTGCACCGCTGTATCTATCGAATAACTTTGTTGTATGGATGCGAAAGATGGGTGATACAGGTTACCTTATTAATACGGTTGAGGTTACAGACATGAAAGTAGCAAGGATGATTGCAGGTACTAAGAGATGGTAACATTAGCAGGAGCGTGTTCATAATGATGAAGACAAAGAAAAACTGGGAATGGACTCCATAGATGAAGCAGTTAGAGCGAACAGCTGATATGGTGAGGCCATGTTATAAGCATGGTAGAAGCAAGGTTACCTAAGAGACTCGTGGATTCGGTAGTAAAGGGTAAGAGGAGTCGAGGTAGACCAAGAACAATGTACTTGGGTTTGGTGAAGAATGATTTTGAAGTAAAAGGCTTAACATCTACATCTCTACATCTACATCCATACTCCGCAAGCCAACCGATGGTGTGTGGCGGAGGGTACTCTGAGTACCACTATCGGTTCTGCCTCCTATTCCATTCACATATTGTTCGCGGAAAGAAAGATTGTCGGTATGCCTCTGTGTGGGCTCCAATATCTCTGATTTTATCCTCATGATCCCTTCGCGAGGTATACGTAGGAGGAAGCAATATACTGTTAGACTCCTCGGTAAAGGTATGTTTTCGAAACTTCGACAAAAGCCCGAACCGAGTTACAGAGCGTCACCCTTGCAGAATCTTCCACAGGAGTTTAACGATCATCTCCGTAACGCTTTCACGATTACTCAATGATCCTGTAACGAAGCACGTTGCTCTCCACTGGATCATCTCTACCTCCTCTATCAACCCCACCTGGAACGGATCCCACACCGGTCAGCAGAATTCAAGCAGTGGGCGAACAAGTGTACTGTAACCAACTTCCTTTGTTTCCGGACTGCATTTCCTTAGGATTCTTCCAATGAATCTCAGTCTGGTATCTGCTTTACCGACGATTAAATTTATATGATCGTTCCGTTTTAAATCGCTCCTAATGCCTACTCGCAGATAATTTATGGAATTAACTGCTTGCAGTTGCTGACCTGCTATAGTGTAGCTAAATGATAAATTATCTTTCTTTCTGGGTATTCGTAGCACATTACACTTGTCTACATTGAGATTCAATTGCCATTCACTGCACCATGCGTCAATTCGATGCAGATCCTATTGCATTTCAATACAATTTTCCATTGTTACATCCTCTCTGTATACCTCGGCATCATCGGAAGAAAGCCTCAGTGAACATCAGACGAGCCAGCAATGATAGCATTGAATAGGAGATTATTGAAGAATTTTATTAGGTTAACTATGCTGCAGACTGGACCCTGAAAAGCATAATTAGTCTCTAGTGATGATGATGATATGCTACGACTATTTTTGTGCTAACTGAACACGACACATAACAAGGGTGCTTATCAAGCAATTTTAAGGGGTTGTTGCAAAAGCCAGGCAAGTCACAAAATACACATTCTGAGTAAACTAAAAAAAAAAAAAACAGAGTTTTACATCTACAGGAGGAGTGTATTTATAAGAAATTATATAAGACAATGTTACTGACTTATAGCCCGGTATTTTATGTGCAATATATAAAATTTTGAAATTAATAATATACAGATAAATTAATCAATTATAAATATTTGGAGTTACCTCGTTTTTACACCAAAGACTTTAAAATCTGAAATAGTGCATGCACAATCGGACATAAATAACATGAAAACAAAATAACAACAAATAATGAATCATAATTTACTTTTTATTAATTACCAGACATTTTACAATATCCTTTGTCAGAAAAAATATACATAGTTTTGCATGCCTTATAACATGAACTATTATGTCCTGATGCTATTTTTTAAGGATATTATCATTATCTAAATATAAAATCTACAGTCTCAGAACATTTTGCTGACGTACTTGATTGACAGTTAAGGTACTTCGTGTAAATTAAAAATATTCTTACTCTATTTCACTTGGGTTGTGTTCACCATCATAATTTCTTGCAGAGGGTAACAGTTTTTCATAGAAACCCATATGTGCAGTAGGAATGTACTTTCTAACCAATTTCATGACATCATCATATTTGTGCCTTTTAAAAGATAAAGGAACACCATACAGTGATTCCTCTGTGAAGGTAATGTCACCTTTAATTGCCTTCTTTAGTGTCGCAAATCTGGCATAATAGTCATGTGTTGATTTTGGCTGGCTTTAAACTATGTATTTGCGAGCATAACTGTACTGTAATATTTTATAATGTGAAATTTTGAAAATCTCATGTATAGTGTCTGTTGGCAAACATGTATATCACATTCAGATAAGTCCGCAAAAGTCTGGTACTTGCAACGAAAGATGCACGTTCCCATGTTATATCTCATGCCGATAATGTCTCATTTTTGACCAGAAATGGACTTATCTGGTTTTTGCAGCAAGCCCGTCAATTGTAACAAATCTTACGTATTATTTATTTCTTCTGATGAAGACATCGATCGTTGATGTTTAAACCATTTTACCTCACAACTTAAGAATAAAAAGCTACCAGAAGCCACGTTCAAAGCTGTGACAGTCCTTTGTGTGATGACTAGTCTTGTGTAGTTCGCGAACGAACTAGTTCGGAAGAACGCTCCCACAGGCGAACTACGCGAACTAGTTCGCAGATCCCTCGCCTCTTAGTGTGGTGTGGTGTGGTGTGCCACAGGGGAGTGTCGTGGATCCGTTGCTGTTCACGATATATATAAATGACCTTGCGGATAACATCGGAAGTTCACTGAGGCTTTTTGCGGATGATGAGGTAGTATATAGAGAGGCTGTAACAATGGAAAATTGTATTGAGATGCAGGATGATCTGCATCGAATTGACGCATGGTGCAGGGAATGGCAATTAAAGCTCAATGTAGACAATGTGCTGCGAATACACAGAAAGAAAGATCCTTTATCATTTAGCTACACTATAGCAGGTCAGCAACTGGAAGCAGTTAATTCCATAAATTATCTGGGAGTAGTCATTAGGGGGGATTTAAAATGGAACGACCATATAAAATCAATCGTCGGTAAAGCAGATGCCAGACATAGATTCATTGGGAGAATTCTAAGGAAATGCAGTCCGAAAACAAAGGAAATAGGTTACAGTACACTTGTTCGCCCACAGCTTGAATACTGCTCACCGGTGTGGGATCCGTACCAGCTAGGATTGATAGAAGAAGTGGAAAAGATCCAACGGAGAGCAGCGCGCTTCGTTACAGGATCATTTGGTAATCGAGAAAGAGTTACGGAGATGATCGCTAAGCTCCAGTGGAAGACTCTGCAGGAGAGACGCTCTCTCGCTCGGTACGGGCTTTTGTCGAAGTTTCGAGAACTTACCTTTACTGAGGAGTCTAGCAGTATATTGCTCCCTCCTACGTATATCTCGCGAAGAGATTCTGAGGATAAAATCAGAGAGATTAGAGCCCACACAGAGGCATACCGACAATCCTTCTTTCCGCGAACAAAACGTGACTGGAACAGGAGGGAAAATCGATAGTGGTACTCAAGGTACCCTCCGCCACACACCGTCGGGTGGCTTGCGGAGTATGGTTGTAGATGTAGATGTATATGTAGATGTAGTTCGTCCGACCCTTTTCCGAAGACTGACGAGGAACAGCGAGAGGACGCAATAGCGCGCAGCATAGGTAATGTTCCTTCAACGACCTATTAAATAAATAAATAAATCCATTTTAAAAATAAAATGCTACGAGTGCTGTGTATTCACAGTAGTTGAATATCACTGTATCACCCATTCGTGTATATAAGTGGTTTATTTGCTTAAGTATTTGATGTCTAATTGCCCAAAAATACGGGTAATAGCACACGCTTGGGCAACACTGATCACTGTACAAAAAAGCTGTCATAACAGAAGAAAGAGCTCTTTTAGTAGCGGTAGCAAAAGCCAAAAAGAGCTGACGAAATAAAAAGAGCGACCTACTTGGCTGCTGAGCTGCGAACTAAACGGAGAGCTACTCGACGCGAACTAAGATGAGCGCGATCGGTCGCGAACTAAAACATGCGTTACCGGTCGCGAACTATTACGCCAAACGTATCTCTTTTCTTAGTTCGTTGGATTCTTTCCCGAAGGCCGACGGGTAAAACCAAGAGGGCGCGCAGCAGAATTAAAAATCACTTGATTGCCTTCTGATGATGAGAGCCATTTCGACGTGAGCGTCTGCCTGCTAGATTATATACTTAAGTGTTACAAAATTTCTGTTTTGAAGTATTCTTCACTCTGCAATATCTGACTAATAAATTCCACAATGCCAAGATCTAATATATAAAGCAGTGTGTCCGCATATTTGTACGTGTTTCATACAAATCTACAGTTTTGTTCCAATCTTTATGAAATTTTGTACACGTAAGGTTCAATCCATGAGGACGGTCGCCGTAAGCGTAAGAATAGCATAAGATATATAGTTCACGAGATATGACGTTTTTAACAATGAGATGCGCGAAAAACTGATGCATTTTGCGACAATGCTGCTCATTTTCTAATAAACCATTGGACCGATTTCAACCAAATTTTGTACACACATTCCTTACCGGGAAGTAACAATTGATGAATGGTTAAGAATCACATACGGCACATAGTTCAAAAGATATTACGTCATAATCAATAGAAATCGCAAAATAATGCGGCGAGACTTTCGAAATACACTGTATGAGAATGACAGTACTTAGCGACTTGCAACAAACTTTAAACATAATTTCAAACCTTTTATTAAACTTTTTCTCGCTGGCAACCATAGTAAAATGATGAAAGGAAAAACGTTTCTCGCTTACTACTTTTCCGCTGTTTATGGAGTAAAACTACGGCTCTCGGTATGACGTTACAATTTATAATTTGAACACTACAAATTGTTGCGACAGAAAATTTTACAGACAGTATACACATATATAGTTGAATGTAGCTTCTAAATTGTATAACAGTACGACACTTATTTCATAAGATATGAGCACATAAACAGTAACATTCATGGAAAACCGCCCCATCACGCACCAAATTTGAATCTATTACTTTTTTACTACTAATTGTATACCGAAGAGATTTTACAGACATACAGCCCTTATACAAATGAATATATACCTGAAAAACGACAGGAATAAATAAATAAATACCCGGACAACGCCGGGTTTTCAGCTAGTATAGAGATAACTCTAAACGTAAACGCGAGAAATTATCCACAAACTGTTTATTTTGGTTTGCGTGATATCGTTAGCGGATAAAGCAGCAAGCGCACGAAGCAGCTAGGTGGGTGAACTTCTCCCTCCACCTGTATGCGCAGACCAAGCCGCTCAGCCGTCACTGGGAGCGGACGAATTAAAAGAACGAACTAGTTCGCGGTAGAGCCGCGAAGTAAAGTGAGCGCTCCCGATCGCGAACTATTATGAGCAAGTCTAGTCTGAATAGTCATCGCTCAAAGGACTGTCACAGCTTTGAACATTGCTTCTGGGACGTAGCAAACGTGATAACTTTTTATTCTAAAGTTGTGAGGTAAAATGGTTTAGCCATCAAAGATCGATGTCTTCATTAGAAGAAATAAATAATACATAAGATGTGTTACAATTCTCGGGCTTGCTGCTAAAATCAGATAAGTCCATTTCTGGTCAAGAATGAGATATTATCGGCATGAGATGTAACATCGTAAAGTGCATCTTTCGATGCAAGAACCAGACTTTTGCTGTCTTATCTGAATGGGATATGCATGCTTGCCAACAGGCACCATACATGAGCTTTTCAAAATTTCACATATAAGATATTTCAGTACAGTTATGCTCGCAAATACATATTTAAATCCGGCCAGAATCAACACATGACAGTTATGCCAGATTTGCGCCACTGAAGAAGGCAATTAAAGGTGACATTACCTTCGCAAAGGAATCACTGTATGGTGGTCCTTTGCCTCTTTTTAAAAGGCACAAAATATGATGATGTCATGAAATTGGTTAGGAAGTACATTCCTACTGCAGATAGGGGTTTCTATGAAAAACGTTTACCCTCTGCTGGAAATTATGATAGCTTAGTGTACCTTAGTTTAAGTAGTTTGTAAGCTACGGACTGATGACCACGCAGTTTGGTCCGATAGATTTACAAACATTTGGACTATTCAGACTTTATTGATAGATGTGAAGCATTGAATTAAAATTTGTGGTGCGGCCGAGAATCGAACCCGGACCTCCATGCTTACTAGGCAGACGTCTTAACCGTTAGACTACCACACCACTAACGATTAACGCGACTCGGAATAGTCTATGTACGATTTTCCCTCCACAACACAAACTTTAATTCAGCTTCTTTGTTCCAAAGATAATTGCCACTACTGCCAAGGCTCTCCATGCAGCGGAATAGCACCTCAGCAATGGACATGGTGGAACAATCCTGTTATGGTGATATAAATATCAATTAATATGAATAAATAATCCCTGAGACGGGTTTACGTCTCAAATATGTCAAAGACATTATTGATAGATGTGAAGCATTGAATTAAAATTTGTGGTGCGGCTGGGAATCGAACCCGGACCTCCATGCTTAGTGGGCAGACGTCTTAACCGTTTTTTTTTCTCTCTTTTTTTATTTCTTTGTTTGTTTGTTTTTATTTTTTTTATTTATTTTTTTAAGCGCCTTTTTTAATTTTTTTCCCCCTAAGCTCTTCCTCTTCAGGCGTTGGCGCCTAACTATCATAACCCCCATAAACAAAACATCTCGCCTGCAAAAAAAAAAAAAAAAAAAAAAAAAAAAAAAAAAAAAAAAAAGGTCTAGTGCCACCGCCACTTTTACCTTATACTAAATGAAAGATTAAACTAAGGGGAAGGATAAGGGATAACAAAAGGTATAGCGTCTTCTTGGATTGCTTTATTTATTTATTTATTTTTTAATGGAGCGACACTCACGTCCCATTAACAGTACACCGACAGATTCAGGGTTTGTCTTCTCGTAGGTCTGCTGTCTCAGGAAGTTCTTGTTCTCTCAATTACTTTGTGTGTCTGGCTTCGGTTGCCCGAGATGCATAGTCTATAGTATACTTCTGTGAACCCTGACGCCGTCAGTTACCATAATCGTGCATCGCCATTGATTTCTTCAGAACACTAAACATATAACAAAAGACTCCCATTCTAAACGGAAAAAAAATAAAACTGGAAAAATTCCGCACTACATCCCATTTGCGGACTATTTTCGTTGATTCTGATCGTATGCAGTTGATCGTTTGTTAAGGTTCGTTACGGCGGGCGTCCCCTATCCGGCACTCCCCAGCTGCGAGGGGGGTCGATGAAGACACTACGTAGGTAATTGGCGAAGATCTGTCGGTATCGAGGTGTGGTCTCGAGTTTGTGATGATGCTCTTGGAGGAATTGCCAGTAATCAAGTACCGACTTCTCACCTTCTTCGAAAAGGTAGTAAATGGACATGCCTTTTATCCACGTGAGAGCGTGTGTTTTCGCGGCCGGAAAATATGTGTCCTCCGGGCATAGGAGGAGCCTGGGGTCAATCGCGTTAGGCGGGACGCGAAGGTAGCAGGCAATAATCTTCTGTACTAGCGTCCAGACTTCGACAACAGATTCACATGTTAAACGATGTTCATCATTGTCCATAAGCTGGCATTCCGGGCAAAGGGGCGAATCCACCATCCTGATTGCGTGCAGCCGGTGTCTCGTCGTAAATTTCCGATTGACGACGTGGTACCACGTGGCTCTTATTCTTGTAGGGAAGAACGGCTGTTGAACTGCTTTCCACACCGTTGACCATTGTGTGGCCGGTGCTTTACTTTCAATCACATTTCGAGGGACTGCCCTAAGCAACAATTGGTAAAAGTCCCTTGCCTTTGGGGCTCGAGTGGTGGGGAGCTGATTATGTAGGTAGCTATATTCGAGTATGAAAGTCGCAATGTGGCCAAGAGGGGGCGCGACGTGTCCAATCGCAACCGGTGGCAGGATCGACGTAGGCATCAGCTCATCTATCAGAACGCCCGTTAGTGAAGTATGTCGACGTGTCCTCAGTTTCACCATCGTGGACAGGAACAGCGCCATGGCCCGCGTTTTGACATTGATAAGTCCGAGTCCGCCGTCACGCCGTTGAAGGGTAAGAGTGTCATAGCGGACTTTGAAAATGTATCCAGCAGTGACGTAATATCCAAAGGCCGATTGTAGGTTGCGTGCCATCACTGTCGGCAGTGGGAGCACCTGAGCCATGTGTATGATCTTAGTCGCCACATAGATGTTAAGGTATTCGACACGTTGTAGTAGGTCCATTTGTCGTAGTAGGTTTTGGCGTACCTCTGTGCGTACGACTTGCAGTAATCGTCTGTAGTTTATTGCTGTTGTGCGGCGCATGTCCCGTGTAAACATGATTCCTAGGTGCCTGAGGTCATCTGCCCGTGGAAACGGGGCCACACAATCTTCAGGTAAGCCTCTTCCAATGAACATTGCTGCCGATTTATTGACATTCATGACGCTTTTCGCCACCAAACCATATTGTTGGATCCAATCAATCACGAAGCGGATCTCATCTCCAGATTGTACCAACAGGATAAGATCATCCGCATATGCCCTGCAGCGAAAGGTATGACCCCTTAGGGTAATTCCTGTGAGTTTGCTTTTCAGTCCTCCTATGAGTGGTTCCAGAGCAATAGCGTAAAGGGTCATGGAGAGTGGGCATCCTTGTCGAACCGAACGCCGAATTGGTAAAGGATCTGTTACACGGCCATTCACCAGTACACGAGATGTAGCGTCGCGTAGGAGGCGCAGTATGATGTTCTTAAAATCATTTGGAAAGCCCATTCGATCCAACACTGCCATGAGAAATTTGTGGTGTACCTTGTCGAATGCGTGATCGAAATCAATGACGATCAACGCTGCCGGGAGATGACAGGATGCGGCGAGTCCTATCACATCTCTACATTCACTAGTGGCTGTTTGCATGGTGGTCTCTCCTCCTCGTGTAGTTTGTTCTATGGAAAGGACTACTGGTAGAACTTTCTTGATACGTGCCGCTAGTAGTCGGGTGAAAATTTTATAGTCCGAATTTAACATAGTTATTGGACGGTAGTCTTCAATCCTCTGTCCTCTTGAAGGCTTGTGTATGGGGATAAGAAGTCCTTCGACGAAAGCCGATGGGATATGAAAGCCAGGTGACATCAGTTCTCGGTACATATCGATCCAACGGGGCATCATCAAGGTACGGAAAGTTCGATAAAATTCGATCGGCAGTCCATCTGGCCCAGGTGCTTTGTTCAGCGCAGCTTTATCGATTGCTTCCTCGATGTCATCCCGCGAAACCTCCTCTAAAAGTGAAGCAGCAGACGTAGCGTCGAGGGTGTGTGAGACGTATTGCAAGACGTCGTTTTCGTCTCCCTCCTCACTGTTGTCTTCCTGGTAAAATCGTCGATAATGAGCTGCAAAGGCTTCCACAATGGCCGCTTGGGTCGTTTCGTTTCGGCCGTCTGGCAAGGACAGTTTCGTTATGAGCTGCCGTTTGCGTTGCCGGTTTTCAAGCACAATATGATGCATTGTAGGAGGTTCTCCACTCGCTCTGTCTCGATGCCGTGATCTCACAACTACCCCTTCTAATCTTCTCCGCGTCAACGACAATATTTTTGCTTTAATGCGGCGACTTTCCATCTGTCTTTCCAGGGACGGGGGTTGGGAGGTAATTTCCCGAAGCATCGTATAGTAAAAGTCCAAAGTGTGACGGGTCCATGCTGCAGCGTCTCTCCCATACTGTGTTAGCACCCGACGGCAAGTCGGTTTTGCACACTCTATCCACCATTCTACAGTTGACCGGTATCTTGGAAGCCGACGCTCGCAGTTCGCCCATGCCGCGGCAATCAGTTCCCGACATTCCGGGTTTTGGAGGTGTGCCACATTCAACTTCCAGAGCCCACGGCTTTGCCATACTTTCTGTCTCGAAAGGGTGACCGTGCATATGAAAGCGCTGTGGTCGGAGAAGGCAAGCGGCCAACGTTCGGCGTATATCACTCGTGGACCAAGATCTCGTGAGACATAGATACGGTCAAGACGACTGGCCGAGTGACTAGTGAAATAGGTGTGGCCTGGGCGGTCCCCGTGTATCTGCTCCCAAGTATCGACGAGAAGCAAGTCCCTTACAATTATCCGAAGTTCAGGACACGTCGAGAAATGTGGGACCTGATCCTTGTTGTGTAAAACACAATTGAAGTCACCCCCAAGGATAATGTGATCGTAACGACCAAGAAAAAGGGGGGTGATTTCCTCAGCGTAGAACTGTGACCTCTCGCGACGTTTATCGGTTACCGTTAGACTACCACACCACTAACGATTAACGCCCCTTGGAATAGTCTATGTACGATTTTCCCTCCACAACACAATTATCTTTGGAACAAAGAAGCTGAATTAAAGTTTGTGTTGTGGAGGGAAAATCGTACATAGACTATTCCGAGGCGCGTTAATCGTTAGTGGTGTGGTTGTCTAACGGTTAAGTCGTCTGCCTAGTAAACATGGAGGTCCGGGTTCGATTCCTGGCCGCACCACAAATTTTAATTCAATGCTTCAAATCTATCAATAATGTCTTTGACATATTTGAGACGTAAATCCGTCTCAGGGATTATTTATTGATATTCAGACTTTAATGCCGAGTCTCCAGTAAGGCTGGCTGCGGAGACAGCGCTGTCATACGGCAAGTTTACATTGGGCAGTGGATTGAAGGTCAGCGGGCACTCATCCAGGCAGGCAGTTCGGTATGCAAATGGGGCGTCCCTGGGCGCCTCAGGAGATAAGGAAATGAGCGGTGTGCGCCGGGCGCGTGAGGCGAGCGTCCGATGGAGCGAGGCCGTGTCGCCACCGCCACTGCCACTTTGTATTCGGCGCGCGCAGCACTCCGAGACGCGCGTAGGAGCGGCCGTCCTTGCGGTCTGCGGGCCGAGCGCTGGCTATATCCAGACGCGGACGGGCCGGGCTTTTTGCCGGCCGGCCGCGTCAAGTCACTGCCGGCCGTGATTGGCGTCCCTCTGACCGAGCGGCGGCCGCTCGTAAGTGGCCGACATTCCTGTCTGTCGTCGGAATCCGCGTGCATCTGTGCTGCTGTTTATCCTCCCGAAGAGTGCGCAGCAACAGAGCTCACGAAACGACAATCGTCGACCGCCCAGTAGGACTCCAAAAGCGACGCAACACGACCCGTATATTCCTCATTTATTTGACTGCCGCGCGAAATCTACATCTACATCTACATAGGATACTCTGCAAATGATATTTAAGTGCGTGGCAGAGGGGTCATCGAACAACCGTTATATTATTGAATGGACCGTGTGTTAAAGGAGGTTGTTAGGCATCAGAGGAGGGGCCGTGCGCTCTAAGGTGCCTTGCTGCGGAGCGCGCGATTGCTCGCCGACGCAGGTTCGAGTTCTCTCTTTGGTCCAATAGGTTTACAAACATATGAACATTTGAGGCTGTAAGAGGAACATTAACATGTTGTTGTTGTTGTGGTCTTCAGTCCGGAGACTGGTTTGATGCAGCTCTCCACAATACCCTATCCTGAGCAAGCCTCTTCATCTCCACATAAGAACGGCAACCTACATCTGTCTGAATCTGGAACATTAACAAGAGCAAGGTAAATGAAATTTAGTATAGAGAAAATCTACATCTACATGGGATACTCTGCAAATCACATTTAAGTACCTGGTAGAGGGATCATCGACCCACCATTGTATTATTTATCTCCCATTCCATTCTCAAAAAGCGCGCGGGAAGAAAGAATACCAGAATCTCTCCGTTTTAGCTCTGATTTCTCGTATCAACAATATATTTTTTTTGCATTCGCAGGAGAAAGTTGGCGTTTGGAGTTTCGTAAAAAGCCCACGCCGCAGCGATAAGCTCCGTTGTCGTAATGATTCCCATCCCAGATCCCTTATTTTATTCTAATGATCATTTCTACCTATGTAAGTGGGAGTCAACAATATATTTTCGCATTCGGAGGAGAATGTCGGCGATTGGAGTTTCGTAAGCAGCCCACGCCGAAGTGACAAGCGCCGTTGTTGTAATGATTCCCGTCCCAGAGCCTGTATCATTTCCGTAACGCTGTCTCCCCTGTATCGTGACAGTACAAAAGGAGCTGCCCTTCTTTGGACTCTTTCGATGTCCTCCGTCAAACCCGCCTGGTAAGGACCCCACCCTGGGCAGCAATACCCCAAAAAAGGACGGACTAGCGTAGTTTATGCAGTTTCCTTACTAGTTCTGTAGCATCATTTAACCCTCTTATGCACAAATTATAAACCCGACACTGAACAAAATACAGTGATACATTATTTGGTAACTTCATACCAATCTTGTGCAGAAATGATCACAATTTGTCAACAAAGGAAAATAAAAGTTTCATAGACCAATAGGGAGGTGTCCTCAAGTGAGGACAGTGAGTACGAAAACTGCTACATTTTACATGGAACATGTACTAATAATATCAAAGCATACATGAAGAGTGTACACTATGTTGTGTTTTTCGCACAGTGAAATTGTTTGAGGCACTCAGGGCACACAGCAAGTTTACACTTTTCTCAAATGTAACGTGTTTTCCGTCGTCAGTCCCGATCATGACACCTCTGACTTGGCTGGCCAGTGTTATACCCCATCGGAGCATAATTCGGCGGGTACCGAATGACAGACTTTCGTTTTTTTCTTTTTATTTCAATGTACAGACAACAACGTGCTTTCATCTGAAGGCCTGCCTCTACTCTTTCTTGTAATCTCTATTTCCCATTTCTTTGTTAGCCCAACGAGTAACACTGATGTCTAGAAGACATTCTAGCATTCATTGTTAGTCTTCATATGAGGTACCTGTGCTTTTACGATCACCGCAGATGTAAAAGATGACGGAAATGGGAAAAAAATTTAAGTGTCCTCATTTGAGGACGCGACGCATGAGAGGGTTAAGGTTTCTACCAATGAAACGAAGTCTATGGCTCGCCTCCCACGATATTATCTACGTGTTCTTTCCAGTTTAAGTCTGAAGTAATAGTAATTCCTAAGTATTTTGTGGAGTTTGCGGCCTTCACTTTTGATTGATTTATCTTGTAAACAAAGTTTAAAGGATTTCTTTTCGTACTCATATGGACGACTTCACACTTCTCATTATTTAGAGTCAACTGCCAATTTTTACACCATAGTGATATCTTATTCAGATCGTTCTCCAGTTCGTTTTGCTCTTCATATAATTTTACTACACAGTAAATGACGGCGTCATCTGCAAACAACCTCAGAGAGCTAATTAGATTTTGTCTCAAATCGTTTATGTAAATAAGGAACAGCAGAGGACCAATAACACTACCCTGTGGACCGCCCAATATCAGCTCTATTTTAGTCGGTGCTTTACCATCGATTACTACAAACTGGCCACTCTGTCTAAGGCAGCGGTTCCCAGACAGTGGTGCGTGTTCCACTGGTCGTATGCAAGGACAATTCATGTGGTACGCGCACAAGTAAACAGTCCAATTACTGATAAAGGTATAATTATTCTGTTACGTTGCTATATATTTAAAGTAAAGTAACAGTGAGAAAAATGACTGATATAATTACCGGTAACGTCTGCATAATGCTAAAGAAACTGGATTTTCCGCATAATGTTTGACTGGCTCTGCACGCAGGACACAGGAACACCGGAACGTAACACCCCTCCCCATCCCTCCCTCATTAGTCATCGCTGCCTTTGCCGGGAATGATTCATCTTCTTTTGACGCAGCGGTATATCAATCTGGTCTTGTCCATGGCTATAGGGAAGTTTCTTTGAGCTTTGCATCTGCACCCAACGTATGCCGTGTACCAATGTGCGGCGTAGCAGTAGACATTACGCAGTGAATGGTTTGTTGTTGTCGCCTTGTTGGGCGTTACGTTAAATGGCATCGTGATACGGAGAAAGTCTGCGTCAGGAACCGTATTGTGCGTATTAGAAGGTACTAGTTATTTACTATTGTAACTGTGACGTGAAGTTTAATTTGTGTGAGTTATATGTGATCATGTTTTGAGTTAACCATGAAGCGCCGCGGTGGAGTGGCTGAGTGCTCTAACTCGTCTAGCTGCGGAGCGTGCGGTTGCTGGGCGTCGGAGGTTCGAGTCCTCCTGCGGACATGGTGTGTGTGTGTGTGTGTGTGTGTGTGTGTTGTCCTTGTTGTAAGTTACTTTAAGCAGTTTGTAAGTCTAGGGACTGATGACCATAGCAGTTTGGTCCAATACGTTTACAAACATTTGAACATTTTGAAGCATGAAGCGATTTTTAAGTCTGGACACTCTTTCTACCGACAAGGATGAAGTTAAAAAAGTAAGGTAACACCTAACCACAAGTATGACGAAAGATACTTACAATTTGGCTTTACAATAAATGCAGGTACAGAAACCAGTGATCAGCCAATTCCCCAATGCGTTTTATCCTTAGAAATGCTTTTAAATCAAAGCCTGAAGTCTTCTCTGTTAAAACAGTTATAAGCACCCTATCATAATCTTCTCAGTTTTCTGACGGATAAATACGTCATCTGGATACAATATTTCGGCGGTCCACCTGGCCGCCATCTTCAGGTGACAGTGCTGGTACACCGACTCACCGACACTGAGTACAAGCCGCGAGCGGAGGACCCTATATACGCCGCGGAAGGCCGAGAGCGTATACGCAAGAATGGACAGTTATGGTAATGGTTTTAATGAACAACAGATCTACCGTGCTCTCCAGTTTGAACCACAAGAAGAAACTAGCAAGTCGCTGCCTTTCCTACCGTTTGCTGGAAGCATTTCTTCAAAAATAGGAAGAATTTTGAAAAGAAATGACATCCACTGTAATTTTCGTCCACCTGCCAAGGTTAGAGCGCTCATGGGCTCCGTAAAGGATGACTTAGGATTGAGGAAACCCGGCGTATACAAAATTCCTTGTCACTGTGGGAAATTTTGCATCGGTGAGACAAACCGAACAATTCAAGATCGATGTACTGAACACCACTGACACACAAGATTGCTTCAGCCAGAGAAATCTGCGGTAGCTGAGCACAGTCTTACTGAGGGACATAAAATGAAGTATGCCGAGACACAGATGGTTGCCTATGCGTCTCGCTATTGGGACTGCATTTTAAAAGAATCGATCGCAATTCGTCTTTCTGGCAATATTATAAACAGAGACAAGGGTTTTCCCTCGAGTAAAATGTGGAACCCTGTATTGTTTGACATAAAAAAAAAAAAAAAAAAAAAAAAAAAAAAAAAAAAAAAAAAAACGGTCTCTCTTTAGACCTGCTGAATAGCGATTTGTCGTTTACGCCATTCTGATAACACAGCTTCACTAAAAGCGCCTTTTCAGGTAACGTCACCATGCTACAACTGCTGGTGCATCTGATTTTCTCTCTCATTAAAGCTCCTTTTATACACGATTTTCATGCGCAGTCACTGACGTTTTTCTGTCCGATGCCATCTGTCGGACATTTTTTGAACTCTCTTTTTTTTTCTTTGTTCTAATAAAACCCATGTCATTCCAAACATGTTAATTTTTACCTCTCTATCTACATTATACCGTGATTTATTAATTTTTCAAATATATACTTACTTTTTGATCACCCGGTACTTTTGTCTATAGCCTGTTTGGGATTTTCCTCTCGCAAAGTACCAGTCACAGAACGCCACTCGCTGCGCTCTGTGTCAAAATATCCTTCAGTTCATTTATACTGCAAATAATTTCAGCCAGTGTGTAGTCTCGAAAGGCGTACGGCAACTCTGTTTCTCGTGGAAAACAGTAGATTTGCTACACAAAATACATGGGCTAATAGTACTGCATGACAGCCCGATGAGGGCTAAATAAAGTGCAAGAGTACTCCGTTTATTCTCCGACTCCTATTCTGTTACAGAAATCCAATTTGAAGAACGTTGGAAGTGGTTGTTGCCAGAAAAGTGGGTGCATTTCAGCGTCCCTGAAAGCCGGCAGGCAAACAGCAAGTGATAAAGTTTGACGGCGCGAAGCGCTCCATATCCGCTGGGGCTCGCCGTAATGAAATTGCGGGGCTCGGTTGCCCGGAGAGGGACGTCCGGCTGCGGCGTAGCATCTCTGACGCGCGTCCTCATTGTGCGACGGCCGCCCCTACTAAATGCATAATATCTCTGGCGCGACCTCGTGTGAAGTTACAGGCGGTCCCTCAGGCGCTGCTATGCGTCTGCTCTCATCAGCGGCAATGCGCCCAGCTGTGCTGCTACTAAATTGGCACCGTCTCTGGTGTCGAGGCCTGTCGTATTATATCTCTGGAGGGATTTGCAGATCTCTGGCGCGGTTGTGACAGCGTGCGGAGCTAGTGAGGTAATACCAGTGGCGTAAGTTAAGCTGGCAGTGAAGATGCTACACAATGTTTACCCTTGTCGATGAGACGGAAGGAACTGTTGTTTATATATGGTACTAGCTGAAAACCCGGCGTTGCCCGGGTATTTATTTATTTATTCGAGCCTTGAGTTAGTACTTTTCCTATCCAATCTCTCTCTCTGTCCATCTCCTTTTTTCTAAAACATGTTACATTTACCAGAGAATATATATGAAATCACAGGTAAAAAATGCACTCGTTTCGAAGAATCCAATCACGAAATTCAACAATAATGTTCTAATGTTTGTAGAGCTTATAGGACTTAACTACGGGATCATCAGTCCTTAAACTTACAAGCTACTTATGAACTACCTTATACTAAGGACGGCACAAATATCCATGCCGGAGGGGGGATTCGAACCCCCGACCGTAGTGGCCGTGCAGACTGTGAATGGCGCGCTGCAGAACGCTCGACCACCGCGGCCTGCAACAATAATGATTGTAGTAATGTCACAGATGGATCACTTGATGTAATGCGCGAAACGTCAAATAGACTTTTTTAACGAATTTTTTTTCTGCTTTATTTATCATTATATTTCCTTATCCGTATGCTTATCCTTACATAGAAAGAGCTGAAGACATTGTAGCATGCATATACCAAAGATATGGTCTGTGGCACCATGTTTCGCTGTAAGTAAACTTCTTGCTATAGAGTCGCAAACGTCATCGCTGGCCTTCAGAACGATTTTTTTTTTATATTCTGACGACTTTCAACCACCATACCTTTTACCCCCTTATAGGTGTCGGCATGGAACTGCTATGGTGTACAACGGGAGACTTCGGACAACAATTACATACACACCATTCGTTTGCGTATTGTAGTTTTCGCTGCAGAGCGAAATATTAACACACACACATAGAATTTTATATACACCGGTAACTTCCCATCCCAATATACTCCACACTTTAATCATTATCAACACGCAAGCAACAATGCAACCAATAAAACCATTTTCAAAGAGTAAATATAATTTACAAAGAGTAATTATTGTTCCGAATTTCGCGTTATTGTTGTTGTTGTTGTGGTCTTCAGTCCAGAGACTGGTTTGATGCAGCTCTCCACCCTACTCTATCCTGAGCAAGCCTTTTCATCTCCTCATAAGAACGACAACCCACATCCACTTGAATCTGCTTACTATACGCGTCTCTTGGTCTCCCTCTGCGATTTTTACCCCACACACTTCCCTCCAACGCTAAATTCACAATTCCTTGATGTCTAAGAATGTGTCCTACCAATCTATCCCTTCTTTTAGTCAAGGTATGCCAGAAATTTCTTTTCTCCCCAATTCGGTTCAGTACCTCCTCATTAGTTACGCGATCCACCCACCTAATCTTCAGCATTCTTCTGTAGCACCACATTTCAAAAGCCTCTATCCTCTTTCTGTGCACACTGCTTATCGTCCATGTCTCACTCCCATACAAGGCAACACTCCATACAAATGCCTTCAGAAAGGACTTCCTTAGGCTTAAATCAATATTCGATGTTAGCAAATTTCTCTTTTTCAAAAACGCCTTTCTACCCATTGCCATTCTGCATTTTATATCATCTGTACTGCGACCATCATTTGTTATTTTACTGCCCAAGTAACAAAACTCATCTACCTCCTTTATTGTTTCGTTACCTAATCTAATTCCTTCAGCATCACCTGATTTTCTTACACTGCACTCCATTACCCTTGCTTTACTCTTGTTAATGTTCATCTTATATGCACCTTTCAGCACACTGTCCATTCCGTTCAATTGCTCTTCCAGGTCCTTTGCTGTATCTGACAGAATTACTATGTCGTCGGCAAAACGCAATGTTTTTAATTCTTCACCCTGAACTTTAATTCCTTCTCCAAATTTCTCCTTGCTTTCCTTTATAGCTTGCTCAATGTACAAATTGAACAACATTGGGGAAAGGCTACAACCCTGTCTTACTCCCTGTCCAACCAATGCATCCCTTTCATGCCCTTCAACTCTGACAACCGCTGTCTGGTTTTTGTACAAGTTGTAAATAACCTTACGTTCCCTATATTTTACTCCTGCTTGCTTCAGAACTTTAAAGAGTTTATTCCAATCAACATTGTCAAAAGCCTTCTCCAAATCTACAAAAGCTAGAAATGTTGGTTTGCCTTTTCTTAATCTATCTTCTAGGATAAGCCGTAAAGTGAGTATTGCCTCCCGTGTTCCTACATTTCTCCTGAACCCAAACTGATCTTCCCCGAGGTCGGCTTCTACCAGCTTTTCCATCCTTCTGTATATAATTCGTGTTAATATTTTGCAACCATGACTTATTAAACTGATGGTTCTGTAGTTTTCACACCTGTCTGCACCCGCTTTCTTTGGAATGGGGATTATAACATTTTTCTTAAAGTCTGAGGGTACTTCACCTGTCTCATACATCTTACACACAATGTGAAATAATTTTGTCATGGCTGGTTCGCCCAGAGACTTCAGTAGCTCTGACGGGATATCATCTACTCCAGGGGCCTTGTTTCGACTTAGATCATTCAGTGCTCTGTCAAATTCATCTCTCAGTATAGTATCTCCTATTTAATCATCATCTACATCCTCTTCCCTTCCTACAATAGTGTCTCGAAGTTCATTTCCTTTGTAGAGCCCCTCTATGTACTCTTTCCACCTTTCAGCTTTCCCTTCTTTGCTGAGAACTGGTTTTCCATCAGTGTCCTTGATATTCATAGAGCTGTTTTTCTTATCGCCAAATGTTTCTTTTATTTTCCTGTAGGCTGTATCTATTTTTCCCCTATTTATACATTCTTCTACATCCTTGCATTTGCCTTCTAGCCATTCCTGCTTAGCCATTTTGCACTTCCTGTCAATCTCATTTCTTAGTCGTCTGTACTCCATTTTGCCTGTTTCATTTACTGCATTTTTATACTTTCTCCTTTCATCGATTAAATTTAGTATCTCCTGTGATATCCAAGGATTCTTTGTAGGTCTTGCCTTCCTACCTATTTTGTCCTCTGCTGCCTTCACTATTTCATCTCTCAATTTTACCCATTCCTCCTCAACTGTTTTATTTTCCCCTGTTTCTGTCAATTGTTGCCTGAAGCTCCCTCTGAAATTCTTAAGAACTTCAGGTTCCTTCAATTTATCTAGGTCCCATCTCCTTATTTTCCTACCTTTCTGTAGTTTCTTCAGTTTCAGCCTACAGTTCATAACCAACAAGTTATGGTCAGAGTCTATGTCTGCCCCTGGGTATGTCCTACACTTCAAAACCTGGTTCCGAAATCTATGTCTTACCATTATAAAATCTATCTGGTATCTCCCGGTGTCTCCTGGTCTCTTCCACGTATACAACCTTCTTTTGTGATTCTTAAACCAGGTGTTTGTTATAACTAAATTATGTTCCGTGCAAAATTCTACCAGCTGGCTTCCTCTTTCATTCCTTTTGCCCAGACCATAATCACCCACTATTTTCCCTTCCCTTCCTTGTCCTACTACCGAATTCCAGTCTCCCATCACAATTAAGTTTTCCTCTCCCTTAATTGTCTGAATAATTTCGTTTAGCTCCTCATATATTTCTTCGATCTCCTCATCATCGGCAGAGCTAGTTGGCATATAAACCTGTACTACTGTTGTCGGTGTTGGCTTCGTATCTATCTTGACAATGATAATGCGATCGCTGTGCTGGTCATAGTAGTTTACCCGCATTCCTATTTTCTTATTCATTATCAATCCTACTCCTGTGATACCCCCAACTGATTTTGTATTTATAATCCTGTACTCACCTGACCAGAAATCCTGTTCATTCTGCCACCGAACTTCACTAATCCCCACTATATCTAACTTCAACCTATCCATTTCCCTTTTTAAATTTTCTAATTTTCCTACTCGATTAAGGGATCTAACATTCCACGCTCCGACCCGTAGAATGCCAGTATTGTCTTTCCTGATGATCACATCCTCCTGAGTAGTCCCCGCCCGGAGATCCGAATGGGGGACTATTTTACCTCCGGAATATTTTACCCGAGAGGATGCCATCATCATATGTTCATACAGTAGAGCTGCATGTCCTCGGGAAAAATAACGGCTGTAGTTTCCCCTTGCTTTCAGCCGTTCGCAGTAGCTGTGTGGCAAAGCCACATTAGCTGATGTTACAAGGCCAGCTCAGTCAATCATCCAGACTGTTGCCCCTGTAACTACTGAAAAGGCTGCTGCCCCTCTTCAGGAACCACACGTTTGTCTGGCCTCTCCACAGATACCCCTCCGCTGTGGTTGCACCTACGGTACGGCTATCTGTATCGTTGAGGCACGCAAGCCACCCCACCTCGGCAATGTCTGTGGTTCATGGGAGTGGTTTCGCGTTATATTCTTCAGATTACTAAATATCTATCAGATCGCTATAAAACCGTGCCTAAAACCTTCCTCAGATATAAATTAGTAACTGTACAAATATTTAAGTCTCTGCGCCTTGTCGTTTGGACGTGATAAGCGTACACCGAAGAGACGTTCATATATATATATATATATATATATATATATATAGCCATAAAACGGTGCCTAAAGCCTTCCCCGGGTAGAAATTAGTAACTGTAGAAATTTTTAGCTCTTTATGTCTTGTGGTTCAGACATGATAAACGCACAACGAACAGACATTCACATTTATAGGTATAGAAGACTAGCTGCAAAGCCGGCGTTGCCCGGGTAGTTATTTATTCCACTCTTCAATTTAGTACAACTCTCCTCTCCTTTTCTCTTTCTGATCACCTTCTGTTTTCTTCTCTCACTCTCTGTTCATCTGCTCTCACCCTCTCTCACTTTCTCTCTCTGTTCATCTCCTCATCTCCCTTCTATCTATTCAACTGCTCCTACCCAGGCATATACTTCCCTTTCACTGTCCATTTCCTCCTCTCCCTCCCTCTGTTCATCTCATTTCACCTGTCTGTCACCATCTCCCCTCTCTCATTTTCCTCCTCTGTCTGTCCGTCTTCTCCTCCACCTATATATAAAAACATACATATATGCGAAAAGTTTCTTTGTGACTGGTCAGACGGTGTCTAACTCGCAAGGTACCTTCCGCCATGTTAAATTCACTGGCTTGCAGACTATAAAAATCTCCTTCACTAAAACATAGATTTATATGCTGACTTTAATGGTGACCAGTCAAACAATTTGGATATGTGCTTAACGTACCCTCCACCACGCATCATACGTTGGCTTACGAAAGGTAGCCTATGTATTAATCAGGGTATAAGCTATCTGTGCTTCAAATTTCATTCATATCGGTCCAGACATTTCAGCCTGAAGGCGTAGGAAACGTATTAACTAATTGTAAACTACCCTCCGCCTTGCACCACACGAAGTTAATTTTACAGTGCCCAAAACTTTCGCGTGAGTTCAAGCAATGAGTTGGGAATGTCTTATCGCATTCGAATGTACGATTTGGACGTCCATGAAATACGAACAAAAAGGCAAACATACCTTAATTTTTCTTATATTGGTGTGGTGTCTGTTTTTTCGAACATGTCCGAAAGGACAGACACCACACCAATATAATAAGTATTTACACGCGAAGATGGCGTTAGCTTCAATTATTTCACCGGAGATGTAATGATGTGTTCGACCTAGCACGGGAATCCGTATTGGCGAGTTCAAGAGGACATAGGCGCTAGGAACGCTACAGCCGTAGTGTGCGATTTGCGGAAGTTTGAGAGGACGGGAGGCGAGCACGGGTAGCCAAGTTGTTGCCAGGCACCGTTGCTCGGCGCGCCCAGTCACAGGACTGAACACCCTCTGTAATAAAAAAGCTGAACCAAGAACACATCAAAAATCAACGAACAATCATGATCAGCGACCCCAAGGAACTAGCCCGTGTCTCCCGATGCGGGAGACCCGGCTTAGATTCCCAGCACGGCTGACATTTTCACTGGAGCCATTGTTTGACTTCAATGCCCTAATGCAGCCATAGTCAAACCCTTCTTTCTTAATCCTTCTTCCTTCCCCTCCTTCATCAATAATTTTCAAATCTTAATTTTTATATATTAGATTATTCGTAAGCTTACACCAAATCTCGGTTCTGATACTTTGGCGTCGACAGAATATTAAATCCTAATCTTCATGGCATCTTTTTCGTATCAAGTAATGTAAACTACACTTATCAAAACATTATGACGACCTACCTACTATGTGCCTGTGATAACTCCGTCACCAGTCTAGGAATGACGACTAGTGAGACACACTGAAGGTGTCTGTAGTTTAAGTGCGCGTGCTGTCTGTGTGTTTCACATAGAAAGTGCAATCTACGCGCTCTATCTCAGTCTGACGGGGGGGGGGGGGGGGAGGGCAGATTGTCATGCCCCTGAGGCTGATCGCGAGTGTTTAAAATCCTGTCCGACTTGTCGGATGTTCTTTCAGTTGCGTACCTTGAATAACACGTCACATCTCAAATGGAGTAAATGGTTACAGGTAAGCCCTTTTTCTCTATTGTCATAGTTTTATATCACTCTTTCAACTGAATATATGAATAAAATATTGCTAATAAAAATTACATATGCGTCAATAGACGATTAAAACGTTACGCTAATCAGGAGGAGTTACATTTCCAGTAGCTGCTGGTGCTTTAGATGACTGGGGGTTCACTTCTTTGAGTTGCGCCCCTCCCCCCAACCATTCCTCCCCCCACCCCACCAACCCCTCTCCACGTATAAAGAGGCAATCTGGTTCACCTCGGCGAGTGGTGCCGAGGGAAAGCACACCGGTTTACCTCCACCCCCATCCCCCACCTGTAGATATATTTTACTTAAAAGATCTGCAGAATGTGTCATACCTCGACTTGTTTGTACCTGCTTCAACTCCAACAGATGCAAACTTTTCTTCGAAGCTTAATGCTGTGTAATTGTTTCTAAAAGATACTGAAGGTTCTTCGTTTTTCTTTGATAATAAACACCAAGAACATATGAATA
Source organism: Locusta migratoria (assembly GCA_026315105.1). Taxonomy (NCBI): domain Eukaryota; kingdom Metazoa; phylum Arthropoda; class Insecta; order Orthoptera; family Acrididae; genus Locusta; species Locusta migratoria. The sequence continues at coordinate 270,659,815 of CM048747.1, forward strand.
TGCACATGAACACTAAAACATAGTAAGTAACAAAATGAATCTGTTACGATAAGGAGACAAGCTTCCTTCGGTCACGTAACCTTGTGCATCTGCAAAGGCTGCTTTCTCCCCCATCTGTTTCAAACAGTTAAATTTTTTTACAATGAAGAGTATTTAATGTCATTTACCCTCAAAATCGCGACACATTTGCTAAAACGTCCAAAGATATGTGACAAGTAACAGTATAGAAGCGAAAACCATACGGCTATTCTTCCTAGGTGGACAGTAGCTCCATTCGTGCGGAACCGACAGAGCTTCAGTAGCTAGGAGCTGGCTCCACTAATGACGAAAAATACACAGATAAAGTTTTTGTTTTCACAAAAAAACTTTCTTTTGAAAAATCTGTACTGCTCCTACAATCTAAGTTGATACCCGGCCAACGAACGTAAATGGGACATGTATTTGCGGTTGCTCCCATCAGCCAACGCGCCGAGGATCAACTTAGTTTGCGCGGCCGATATAAAAGCAATGTAGAAGGTGCCATCTATTGACAATCTCTTTAACTAACATGAACGACAGGTATTGCAGTTGTTTAGATTGTTTATGCAATCCAAGGACCTTCATTGTTGCAAGCGAAGTTTATCACACTATTTCGGTTTGCTCGTCGATGTAAAGCACAATTTATCACACGATTTCCGTTATCCACGTCGATGTTCTGATTCTGTCCAACTCGAAGTAACAAACGACGTTCAGTTGTACCCCGTAGAATTCTTGAACTCTATGAATCCGTCCGGTTTACCACCGCATCAATTGCTTTTTAAAGAAACTGCTTTAATTATGATAATTAGAAATGTTAACGCTAATCAATAATTAATTAATTGTGCAAGATTAGTGGTCACTTAATTAGGCGAGTACATCATCAGTAATAAATTCATTGACTTCGATAAAACTGTGTTAATACACTCATAACCTCACACCTTCTGATCCAACTATGCCTTCCGAAATCATAAGACAATTCCTAATAAAAGTAGCCTTCGCTACTACCATAAAAAAAAGGTCAAACGCTTGAAAGGCCAGGGTTATATTTACCAGAACCTGTTCCCTTCCGCTGGCCGCGGTGGCCGCGGGGACTGAAGCGCTTCAGTCACGGTCTGCACGGTCACTACGGTCAGGGGTTCGAATCCCCCCTCGGGCATGGATATTTGTGCCGTCCTAGTTCGTAAGTAGTTCATAAGTAGTTTGTAAGTTTAGGGACTGATGACCACTTAGTTAAGTCCCATAGACTATCCAAACATTTGATTTTGTTCCCTTCCATGGACATTTATACGTGGCTTTTTCACAAGTTAGCTCATTCAGAGTTATTTATATTTATGCTAAAGACACATACAGCCAAAAGGTAACGATGACCACATTATAACTACTAAGAATGTTTTGGAAGAAGTTTTGTAAAATAAACAAGTCTTCAAAAAAATAAAATAAACATGAAGTCAATCTCTCATTTTTGTGTTTCAGAATTAATCGAATTTAATTATATAAATTTTCTCACAATTATACTAATATTTGTTACTACTATTCAAAGTTCATTATCTTTTATACATATGTACTTGCATCTGCCTTTTCTCCATTAGTGTCATACCTATCTGTGACTGATCAGCAAAGAGTGCAAATTATTTGCACGCGTCAACTAGTATTTATTATTTCTCACCGGTGTTTCTTCTGGGTACGCCATATCTCCCGTATTACTTACCCAAAATTAATGATTGAGGTATCATTTTCAAGGTTTCATTCTCCACTAATGACGAAAAGTTCACAGACAGTTTAAAATTGTTTTCACAAAACAACTTTACTTTGAAACAATTATACTGTTCGTACAATCTAAGTTGATACCCGGCTAACGATCGTAAATGGAACATGTAATTACGGTTGCTCCCATCAACCACCGCGTCGGGTATCAACTTAGTTTGAGCGGCTGACATAAAAGCCTATAGAAGGTGCCATCTACTGAAGTAACATGAACGACAGCTCTTACATTTGTTTAGATTCTTTATGCAAGCCAAAGACCTACGTTGCTTCAATCATAGTTTATCACACGATTTCTGTTATACACGTCGATGTAACGACGAAAATTACAAAGTAATTTAATTCAAAAGGACAGTTCTTGCAGCCGTTTAGATTCTTTACAGAAGCGTAATTTATCACGAGATTTCTATTTCACACGTCGATGCACAACAGCTGAAGGAATTTTTCACTTTGTTCAAGCAAGCGTTGTGTACTGCGCGAATGAACTGAATTACTTCAACGTTCATCATACAGGTGAATACCGCTGACTATTATAACTTATAATAATTTATTTAACTTTTAATTCTCCGCTACTTCACATTGCGTGATTATTATTATCTTTTAAACATATGTAGTAGTTATTACGTAATACACATTATTGACCGCGATGGAGTAGCCGAGCGGTCTAAAGCGTCTCGCTGCGAAGCGCGCGGTTGCTCGCCGTGGAGGTTCGAGTCTTCCCTGGGGCATGGGTGTGTGTGTTTGTCCCTAGGTTAGTTTACATAGGTTTAAGTATTTTGTAAGCTACGGACTGATGACCACGCAGTTTGGTCGGATGGATTTACAAACATTTGAACATTTGAACACATTATTAATTACACTGTGTAAATCACTTCAAATCAAAATTTAATCTTAAAAATTGTCTCGGAGTTTTAAAGTTATCGTCAAGGACCGACGAAAAACACATTTATTTACGTAAATAGAACCGACAGAAGACGTGCAAAATTGCAGCAGTGCCAAACGTAATACAACCTATATGTAATTGAACAGTGAAATCAATGTCAGAAACTTTCAAGGCATTCTGCAGTATAGAAACCCATATATTAGATTTTGTTGTTGTTGTCGTCCGCATACTGGTTTGATGGAGCTCTCCACGATAATCTGTCCTGTGCAAGTCTCTTCAACTGAGAACACTTTCGGCAACCTACATCCCTTTGAATCTGCTTACTGTATTTGTCCCTCGGTCTCCCTCTACGATTTTTCCCCACACACTTCCTTCTAATGCTAAGTTGACGATTCCTTGATGTCTCAGGATGTGTCCCACCAACCTATCCCTTCTGTAATTCAGAATACGCCAGAAATTCGTCTTCTCCCCAATTCCGTTGAGCACCTCCTCATTAGTTACGTGATCTACCCATCTAATTTTCATCACTCGTCTGTAGCACCACTTTCAAAAGCCTCTATCATCTTTTTGTCTGATCTGCTTATTGTACACGCTTCACTTCCATACAATGCTACATTCCATACAAATGCCTTAAGAAAGGACTTCCTAACATTTAAACTAATATTGGATGTCAACAAGTTTCGCTTCTTCAGAAACGCTTTTCTTCCCAGAGCCATTCTGCATTTTATATCTTCTTTACTTCTCTACTTCGGCCATCAGAAGTTACCTTGCTACCCAAGTCACAAAACTCATCTACTTCCTTTATTGCCTCATTACCTAATTTAATACCTTCAGCATCGTCTGATTTTGTGACGCTACATTGCATTATCCTTGTTTTACTCTTGTTGATGTTCATCTTATAACCTTTTTTCAAGACATTGTCCATTCCATTCAATTGCTGTTCCAGATCCTTTGCGGTCTCTGAGAGGATTACTATGTCATCCGCAAAGCGCAAAGTTTTTATTTCTTTTCCCTGAACTTTAATACATATTAGGTATGCACAGATATACAAAGCGTGAAATCTGGTAAAAAAAAAATAGCGTCCTGGGCTGTTAGCCAATCGGCAGAGGTAATACGTAAGATCGCTCTCTCCCTACACAGGCTCTATAACCGATCCTTACATTCGGACCTCTGTTGGCAGCAACGTTGGTTCCAATGTGTTGAACCGACCTGGTGGAAGCTCACTTGTGATGTCTCTAGGTAGGTGTCTAGCCGCGTATAAGGCTTCTACATACGTTTTGATTTGTAGGGACTAATTTATCGGCGGACCGATAAATTAGACGTGTGGAGGTGCTTCCCGACCAACGTCGCTTGTCGGGCGGTTGGTCTGGTGGCCTGGCCGTCCGATATCCGAGCTCCCCTCCCCCCCCCCCCGTCCCCCAACAGCACCCAATCCACCCGACAAATTGTGCGTGTGTAGCGCTACCCGACCAACTTCTCGCCGGCGCCGTCTGCTGTCTGCAGAGCGAACACGTGAAAACAAAAACAGTTCGACAAACAGACATCAGAAGAGGGAGGCGCTGCAATCGGTGCGTGCTGCTGGTTGGAACGTGTGTAGGCTGCTACGAATTTGGTTCGTTTGTTGATCGGTCGATAAATCGGAGAGTGTGCATGGGCCTGAAGTGCCAGCTCGTCCTCATCACCTAGTCTGGAACTTTCACCTTCAGTTGTGGAGTGTCTAAAGCGTCCACGCCGAAATGTATTAAGCTGAGATAAGCGGACAGCCTAATCCCCGTAATCCCTGTGGTCCGCCTGGGGTGGAGGGGTGGCGGTGGTAGGGCGGGCGGCCGCCCTCCGCTACAAAGGCGTCCGCGGCCCAATGAACCCGCAGGGCGCTTTGATCGGCCGGCCAGAAGCCGGCTGTTTCCACCCTTTGAGGGGGCGGTCTGCCAAGTTGGCCGCTGCGGCCACCCTAATTGTATAGCCCGGCCGGGCCAGGCAACCCCGGCAGTAATGACTGCAGGACAAGGCCTGCCGAGCCCACCGCCGAGTGCGCGCTTTCCTTACAGTCGCCGCCAGCGCGCCTAACAGCTATTCGCAGATCCACCACAGCAGCTTCGTCTGGCAGGACTGCGTCCCGTGCCCGCATCTCGTACCTGGGCGTTGATCAGGATCGTGCCTCATAGACGATACTAGAAAGGAAAGACCGACCGAATATTCGATTTCGGTTACCGTCAGTTTCGGCCAAAATATTGGTTTCGACCGTAGTTTCAGTTTCGGCCAGAATTCATCCGAATCTTCGGCTTGGCCGAAATTAGCTTTCTTAAACTTACTGATGAAGTCCCGTTGCGTGTTGGACAGATTGCCGCGGCGGAATGGCCGAGCGCATTTAGGCGCTACGCTATAATGGGCGAGGCCGTTCCTCGTCAGGGGTTCGTATCCCCCCTTGGGCATTGATGTTTGTGCTGTCTTTAGTCACAGACAAATATATACAGACGGGAAACCTCCATAAGGGCCCGGTCACACGCTCAGGGGTGCGGGGAGGGAAGGTTCCGTAAGATGTCCCATGATGGCGCTGCGGTCAGAAGCAGTCCTTTAGGCCCGGCGCACACTTGACGCAGCAGAGGCAGAGCAGAGGCAGAGGCGAAGCGCAGGGCCTCTGCTGGTCAGCGCACACTTGACGCAGCACAGGCAGAGGAGGCAGCGCAGCCTGCAACAGCACGTGCTGTATGTCCACTGCAAACCTCCCGATGCAATCAGATTTAATTCCTGAATCTCCTTCAAAACGCAGTTAATTTGTGTGTGTGTGTGTGTGTGTGTGTGTGTGTGTGTGTGTGTGTATTCTGATAAGAGTATAAGAGCACTGCAAGGTCTGTTGAGCAACAGGCAAACGTGACGAATACATGCTGAACTTCTCTGGTCCATGGAAGCTCATTTTAAGCTCTTGAGCTATTCCGACTAAACAGACCACAGTTCAAAGAGGGTCACATGATGAGTAAGAAGGACTTAAAAGAGAAGAAAAATAGTGTGTGGCACGTCATACCCGCTAAAGAAAAATTAGGGATACGTTTTAGGAATTTAATTAAAGTCAGATTTATTTTTCTTTCATTTCTTTTATAATTCAGTGAAGCAAGTGTCACAGCAAATAATTGAAAGAACCTTTATACAACTGACATATTTAATCATGATTGTGGCGCAGTATATACGATCAGAAACACTTTTCTTCTCGGTGACACATGGTATGCTTTTCATATGTCTTAGATTGAAAGATATAACGATATGAAAAATTTTGCAAATCATAGTTTCCTTGTTTAAATGCATTTGCACTCAAAGTGTTTCATTACTTAGGTCTTTATTCGTAGCTCTTCCATGCTCCTGAGTACTAAGATACTGACGTTTGCTTTTTTCCTTCTTCTATGACGGCAGCTGTGCATTATATGCAGTATTTTATTACATTGCATTCCTATTTTGTCTCTGTCATCATTTCTAATGATAATTACCTTTAGCAGCCATTATATTTGTTAGTAATTAGTGAAGCTAATGCTAATACTTTTGCAAATGTTGAATTTCTGAACGTAGTATAGAATTCAGGTTGAGAAATACTGACGAGAGACGTTTCTAGCATCATCTATGGTTTAATGTAAGCTGAAGCTCCACGAAGGGGTGGACATTGTGTTTCAAGAAATTGGAGAAAGTCCCTGGCAGTAAAAAAAAAAAAAATCGTTGCACCTCCCTTCTGGTTTCGCCGAACTTATTATTCAGTGGTAACGGGAATTTTAGCTTATATAGTGCTTTCATGCTTGCCGGAAAGTTTACTGAAACCAGAGACCATAGACCGTAAAAATACACAATCAGCATCTTCGGTTTATGAATCTCGGTGCCTTTCTATTTCAGTAAGTTGTTCGTTTCCAGCTTGGGTCTGTATCGGCAGCATACGAAGAAGGGAGACACGAGGCAGCTCCGCACTCGGCGTGCGTGTGCCGCGTAGCTGCCGACCGCGGCGCGTCAAACGTGTATCTCACGTATTTTCTCGAGAATGGAAAGAGGTATGGCTCTCCTTACACCGTTAGAAACAATTTCGATATGTTAGCTACATTTCGTTCACAGTAATGTATGGTGTAAAACGCACCAAACGCAAACTAGCCAGCGACTACTTTTTCACTGCAAACTCTTCAAAATATGCGCGGCGTTGTACTTTATTTTTTATTATTACAATAACTATGTACAATAACGAAAAGAAAACCTGTCCAACATAATGCGGTGCCTTTTGCCTATATGATACAGAAAAATAATTTTTTTCTAGTGATTAGTTTCTGCAAAATCGATTGTGGAAGCTACGTTAGCGCAAAAGACGCACAAATAGGAAAATAGTACTTTTAATTTTTTTTACGCAGAAAGTAAAAGTGTTACAAAGAAACTAAATACAGAGAAGGATGAAGCTTATATTCGTCTACATAAAACAAGTTTTTTCGAAGCATATCGGATGACTTGAAATTTCACTTTGCGACAGAGGTGGAACAGTGGCGCAGGAAAACTGTGCGCCTCGGACAAACGGACAGAGGCGTGACCGAGGAAACGCCTGCCCTCCGCCTCGGCTGCGTTAAGTGTGCGCTGCCCCTTAAACTGTCCAGAGCAGGCGGCAGGTAGCGGCTGTCCCCACCACCACCTCCCCTCAAACGCCGGCAAGGCGGACACAGCCGCGGCCTCGTGGCAGGCGGCACGAGCTCTCCCCTCAGTCTCCCCTCCCTGCTACCCTCAGAAGCGCCTCTAGTGTCGTCTACCGGTACTAAGCCGGGGAACCATCTGACACCTGCTAGCATCTTACGGAAACTACGAGGGCAGCGTAGGACAGAGGTTTAGGGGGAGCTTCTCCTCTGTATATGTTACTCTGTGCTGTAGTATAAGTTACTTCATAAGTAGCTTTTAAGTTTAGGCATTGATGACACTGCAGTTAACTTGCATAAGCGTAACAATCATTTTAACACTTCTGGATGGATTCAGTCAACAATAATGCTTTACCTCAGTTCACGGTGGACCGTTTCACTGCTAGGAGTGTCTCCCCCCCCCCCCCTCCGCTGTAGTTAACCACAATATTACGCAATCTTATTTAATAGGGATGCGTCTCCTTAGCACAGTAGTAGAGTGCTAGAGTGCGAGACTACAAATCCAAAGTTCGGGAATTTGATCCCCTCCAGGTCCTGGGATTCTTATCTGTCACTTTTCGCTTCTTTCGCGTCTGGTAGTGTTGCTGATCTGAAAAATACCGAATAGCACCGTGGTTCGGAATCCATGTTAAACTGTATGTCCCCCTATAACTGGCTGGGTAAGTCAGTTTGAGGGTTGGAGGAAGGGCTGGCCGCGGTGGCCGAGGTGACTGAGGCGCTCCAGTCACGGTCAGCACGGCCACTACGGTCGGGGGTTCTAATCCCCCCTCAGGCATGGATATTTGTGCCGTCCTAGTTCGTAAGTAGTTCATAAGTAGTTTGTAAGTTTAGGGTCTGATGACCCCGTAGTTAAGTCCCATAAGCTTTACAAACATTTGAACATTTTTGAATCGGAGGAAGGCAACGGCGTATCACCTCCAAACAGGACCATTCCTAATGAAGCACTGTGGTGTTCAAACCAATCTTCGGATTGTTGACTGCTTTACTTTTTTTACCTTATCTAATAGTGAAATTCTTATACTACTTTAATAACAGTTTAACTTACTCAGTATTGCACGTAATGGAAGGGGTTATCGTGCAGTTATGCTGTAAAGTTTTATTAATCAGTTTGCTCGATAACGAGGACCTTTATTTTTAATAATTAATATGGGTTTAGGAAGCATTGATCATGTGGTGCAAGGTTACGTAAGTCATACTGTTAATCGAAATCATACTTTTAGTCGAAACTGTGGCTTTATATTTCTAAATACTTTCTGCAGCACTGGTTGAAGCTGCTATATATTCAGGAATATATACAGTTGTTATCGATTTCAGAAACGGAAGTGAAGACGGCAACATAAACTAGCGCTACTTATGGAAGCAAACAAATGATTACTTTCTACATATTTTGTGTTGTGGTAGTCTTGATGAGGGTTTGGCATTTCGTAGAATCTATTTGGCATGTTTGTTGTGTACCTGAAGACTACCTCCCTACATGAAGTTATGCAAGACTGTTGAATTTGTGGTAACCGTACAGTAGTCTAGTTAGTTCGACGTGAACGGGACCGTGATCACCTCGAACTGTCGACATTTGCGCATGAGATAGAAGAAAATCAACCTTGAAAGGAATAAAGGTGTAAAAAAAAAAAAAAAAAAAAAAAAAAAAAAAAAAAAAAAAAAAAAAAGCGCCCATTTTTAAAACAGAGTTTTTAAATAGACATTTACATTGGCAGCAAAAGGTTTTAAAGTCTGTCCATTATTTACTTCGCGTTATAATAGTGGAGTGCCTTTTACTGTGAAGATAGAATGTACCCACAGTTGTTGTTCTGTTTTATGACGCTCGTATTCATGGAAAACTCGTCATTCCAAGACCCGAAATATCGAGACTCCACTGTATCGAGTTCACTTCACTTACTCTCTAACTGCCTTTAATTTGTCTCTCTTAGGCACAAAATTGCGACTCGGTAGCACAGTGATAGAGTGCCTGCCGGACGCCGTGGCTCAGCGCGCCCGGTCAGGGATCTAAACGGCCTCTGCAATAAAAAAGCTGAGCCAAATATTGAACGAACAACAAAAAACAAACTGAGCCAACGACCGCTAAGCATAGATCTACCTGAAAAAGAGAGAGAGAGATAAAAAACAAGTGCCAGAGTGCCAGACTGTAAATCCAATGGTCGAGGGTTCAACCCCCCCCCCCCACCTCCCGGATCCTAGGATTTTTATCTGTCACTTTCCACTTCTTACACCTCTGTCAGTGTTGCTGATGTGAAAAATAGCGACTACCACAGTGGTTCGGAACCCACGTTAAACTGTATGTCCCCCTATAACTGGCTGGGTAAGTCAGTTCGAAGGTCGGAGGGAGGCAACGGCATACCACCTCCAAACAGGACCATGCCAAGTAAAGCACTGTGGTGTTCAAACCCATCTTCGGATTGTTGACTGCTTTACCGTTTCTTTAGGTAGAAAATGTCACAACGATGAGAAAAGAGTCCAATTTGGAAGTACTTTAATAAAAGTACCGTCGCTGTGTCTAAATCCTTTCGCCTCCCATGTCATCTGTGATTTCCTGGTTAGGCTTACAAACACTCGAGAAGGCTTAGGGAGGGGATCATAGAAATGTGGAAGAATTTTTGATTTGTTTTGTTACGTAAATATATAGAAATTTTAATTCAATTACGCAAGTTTCGGTTACGGTTTCGGTTTCGGCCACAAATCATGTTTCGGTCGGACTGTACCTGAAAGTGTGATGAGTCCAACACATGAGTGAGACCTATCTCTCATCCAGGCTTCGAAGAGCCCACTGAGCGAGGTGACGCAGCGGTAGGCAAACAGGGCGAGAGTGCAGCCGATCAGACACCCGTCGCACTGTTTAGATATACGTCTTCTGTGATGTACTTAAACCTCTACAGGTAAATACTGTGTTCGTTTCTCTGGAACATCATTGTCGTCATCGTCGTTTAACACTGATTATGCTTTTCGCAGTTCAGTCAGGAGCTTAGAACCCATAAAGCCGTCCGTACACTGAGCGTGTGTCTGTCCAACGTGCGGCTGAATGCTTGGAGACCGAGCGACTTATGCATACGAGACGTGTGCCTCAACGAGGTACACAGGATAGCAGAGAGGAGGCAGTACAAGATACATATAGGAATATTGGAATAATGGAAGAAACAGTACCTGGGTAGAACCGGGTTTTCAGCTAGCCAATACAGAGAGAAGTCCAAGAGATCAAAGAGGAAGCTAAGAAATTGACACAAAAAGGGGGGAAGTGAAGGAGAGAGAGGTTAGGGGAAAAAGAGTGTACGATGTACCGGGTGATCAAAAAGTCAGAATAAATTTGGCAACTTAATAAATCACGGAATAAATGTAGATAGAGAGGTAAAAACTGACACACATGCTTGGAACGACATGGGGTTTTATTAGAACCACATCTACCGTTATCGGATCTTTTTACTTCGAGGACCTGCGTGATTCTGGTTTTGTAACTGCTACCGTGCCGGGTGAAAGGTACACCGATATGTTACAGAATCGCATCATCCCCAGCCTGGCTGATAAACACCTGCTGGAACGTATGATTTTTGTGCAGGATGGCGCTCCACCCCACATTGCTAGACGCGTGAAAGATCTGTTGCGCTCGTCGTTTGGTGATGATCGTGTGCTCAGCCGCCACTTTCGTCATGCTTGGCCTCCCAGGTCCGCAGACCTCAGTCCGTGCTATTATTGACTTTGGGGTTACCTGAAGTCGCAAGTATATCGTGATCGACCGACATATCTAGGGATGCTGAAAGACAACATCCGATGCCAATGCCTCACCATAACTCCGGACATGCTTTAGTACAGTGCTGTTCACAACATTGTTCTTCGACTACAACTATTGTTGAGAAATGATGGTGAACATATTGAGCATTTCCTGTAAAGAACATCATCGTTGCTTTTTCTTAATTTGTTATGCTAATTATTGCTTTCTGATCAGATGAAGCGCCATCTGTCGGATATTTTTCGAACTTTTTTTTATCTAATAAAACCCTATGTCATTCGAAGCATGTGTGTCGAGTTTTACCTCTCTATCTACATTATCCCATGATTTATTAAGTTTTTAAATCTATACTGACTTTTTGATCACCCGGTACATCCAATTGCGATGTATATTTAACATAGGTTTCAGAAATTACAGCAACCAGTCGCCTTTTGTTTCTTCTTAATGAAGATTTATTTAAACCATTACCGGTTTCAAGCTGCCTAGCAGCTCATCTTCAGATGGTATAAAATATTACAAGTTACATTTCAATAGTTATGCACTTTACATGTAGTTTGTCCATATTTGGTCCGCTTATTGATAGAATATCAGAACACTTCTTTTCCATCATCATGCCACAACAAATCCCACGAATTTTAGGTGGTAAAATTAATAAATATATATTGTTTACAAGCTGTAAGTTATGCTAGTGGCTAAAAAGTCGTAATGTGTGTGAAATATTTATTAATTTTACCACCTAAAATTCGTGGGATTTGTTGTGGCATGATGATGGAAAAGAAGTGTTCTGATAGTCTATCAATAAGCGGACCAAATATGGACAAACTACATGTAAAGTGCATAACTATTGAAATGTAACTTGTAATATTTTATACCATCTGAAGATGAGCTGCTAGACAGCTTGAAACCGGTAATGGTTTAAATAAATCTTCATTAAGAAGAAACAAAAGGCGACTGGTTGCTGTAATTTCTGAAACCTATTTCAATAAACAGTCGCAGGTTCCTACACAATGAATAAAAGTATATTTAACAGTTGTGAAGTGGGTTCGCTAGTCAGAAATATTAATCATCCCAGGGTACAAACGTACCTAAGAAGTGGTGTCTGGTTCCAAGTCTTTGGCAGGCTGGCAGGCGAGGTTTTACAGTCGCTGGCAGACTGCCACTCAATATGCAGGGCGCGCGGTTTCGGCAGAACGCCGTTGGCCTCGGGTATAAAACTCAGTATGGCAGGCTCCAGGATATACGTATGATCTGCAAAGGGCCCCAAACGATCTCAGGCTCGGCCAGTTATGGCAGCCGCTCGCGAAGCGACGTCCCAGATTTTATGCCCTTCTTGCGTTTATTTCCACACTTTGGAGAGAATATTCTGAAACTTTCTGGCGCTCATACTTCCTTCCCCGTCCTTTTGGACAGTGATGACTCCCCGCCAAAACATGATAAAAAATTGCAACGTAAAATATTCTCAGTATTCTTACCGCGCCCAATTAAAATCTCAAGCTTTCGGCTAGTCGCTATCGTCTGCACCAGGAGCAACTGCAGTCCACGATTGCTGCTGTGATGGCTTAATTTATCACCCAATGAGTGATTGTCCTGCATGTGCATGTCGATAGACATTACGATGGTTGTTTTCATAATATTAATTACTGAAGTGCAACATCTACCACATCCATCCTCTTTGCACCACATTCAGTGTTTATATTTTGTAATGTGTAACGCTAAGTGTAGCAAAAATGCACTCATGTGTTAAAAACATCAGTGCCCAATGCATAACTTGGTTACATGTACACCTACAATAAGAACACAGTATGTACATAAAATTACAATACGTTTAATTCCGGTTTATTCTGCTCTCGCTTACTAAAGTTCAGTTATGTCACCAGAAACAACATGACAGCATAACCTACACTTAGTGGAAGATAAATGTTCCTGTAAAGTATACACTGAAGATGAGCCTGCAGTGGCTCGAAAACTAGTTCTGAATTAAATAACAATACATCCAAAAAGGCAGCTGGTTGCAATTCTTTTCACGAAAATAAACCGTCAATTACGATGGTTTAACTTAGCCGACTGATATTTGCATTTTCTCGCCCTGCCGATAGAGGGGCATAGAAGCGAACGTGAACTGGCTGTTTATGCAAGGAGAACTCTGGGAGTAGTGGCTACTGGCTGATCGCAACGCAGGAAGATGGCTACGGGGTTGACAATGTAAAAAAGTTTTTATGATTGTGTATGTATGAGTACATCATAATGAGTACCTGTGTAAAGTATCTTACTTGTGCATATGTATCCTAAGATGTGATAACTTACGTTCACTATATGCAGTAGAACGTACAAGAAATACAGTAGCGTTCTGGCCTCACTGCAAAAGAGTCCCGAATTCAAATCCGTGAGTAACAGAATATTTTAAATTTAACGTTTGGGGTCTGTAATGCCACTTCTTTTGTCAGTTTCTGTTTATATGTATGTAGACGAAATGATAACCTTCTCGTAGCGTAAAACGATGGTTGGGTAGGTTAGCTGGAAAGCCATTAGTAACTACGGAGACGACTTTCCAAAACCAGTATCATAGCTCCTCACCAAATGAATAATCAAAGACCACCGTCGTCAACTAATAGTTAAGCCATTACTGTAAAAAATGTAGCTTATGTTTTTTATTGAAACCATCATTATTACAACCTTCTATAAAATATAGAAAATTACGAATAAACGAAAATACGTGTACTTTTCGTAAAATTATCATTAACTATTGAAATTAGGTAAGTATTCGAACAAAATGAAAAAAAAAAATAAATAAAAAAAACTGCCATAACTAGATTCGAACCACTGACCTTCAGCTGTAAGGCCACAACACCATACCACCTCCTATTTATTTATTTATTTGTAATCTTCAGGTACATCTATTCATTGCGGTCGTAGCTTCAGTTGGTTCTTGGTTGTTCGTTGCATATTTCGGTCAGCCTTTTCATTACAGAGGGCGCTGAGCCCTCTGACCGGGTACGCTGAGCCAATACCGCCTGAAAGACAAGGTCTCACAACAGGCCGTGCTACATCACACTGAGCTGGCAGTTGGCGTGTCCCAGCGGCCAGCCATTCAGCTGACGGCCGCGGCCTGGTCAGTGTGACATAGCACGGCCTGTTGTGAGGCCTTGTCTTCCAGGCGGTGTTGGCTGAGCCATGGCACCCAGTACCACCGGAGATACGCAGTCATTTAGTGATTGGTACGCATACTTACTTGCAAAACTTCAGAGTCGATTTTATCGAGAATTTTATAGAGTTGCGTCAAATGGCTTTGGTTGATAGTCTTTGAGTTCTGAACTTCGCGTACCACAAATAACAAAGACTTCTAAAATCCGATACCCATGTGGTCTCCCTGTGAGAGGAAGCGTCAAGGGTTCGCAAATCGATTCCGTATTGCTTGATTTCCAGAAGGCTTTTGACACCGTACCTCACAAATGGCTTTATAATCAAACTGCGTGGTTATGGAATATCGCCCCAAATTTGCGATTTCATAGGGGATTTCCTGTCGGAGAGGACACAGTTCGTAATAATCGATGGTAAGGCATCGACTAAAACAGAAGTGATATCGGGTGTTCGACAGGGTAGTGTTACTGGTCCTCTGCTGTTCCTTATTTACATACACGATTTATGGGAAAATCTAAGTAGGTCTTTTAGGTTCTTTCAGATGACGCCGTTATTTACCGTCTAGTAAAATCATCTGAAGATCAAAACCAACTGCAGAACGATCCGAATAAGATATCACTATGGTGTAAAAATTGGCAATTGACTCTAAGTAATGAGAAGTGTGAAGTCGTCCACATGAGTACGAAAAGAGATCCGTTAAACTTTGTTTACAAGATAAATCAATCAAAAGTGAAGGCCGTAAACACCACAAAATACCTAGGAATTACTATTACTTCAGACTTAAACTGGAAAGAACACGTAGATAATGTCATGAGAAAGTGGAACCAGAGACTGCGTTTTATTGGCAGAACCCTTAAAAGATGCAACAGAACTACAAAAGAAACTGCATACACTACGCTTGTCCGTCCGTTTTTGGAGTACTGCTGCCCAGTGTGGGATCCTTATCAGGTGAGTTTGACGGAGGACATCGAAAGAGTCCAAAGAAGAGCAGGTCGTTTCGTATTTAATGAAATTCCAGCTCCAGTTGCATTTATTGGTGCTTTATTTAAGCCCACACTACCGGATTCGGCCTCTATGCTAGGCCATTTTCGAATGTGACAAACCTGCATATAATGTGTAGCAACAAGTTTACAAACATTACATGGTACAAGATAGACTGTTATACACATATATAAAATTATTATAACTCCGGTATCAAAAAAATTTTAAATTGACGACACGCCCACTTTTCACATAGCCTCATTGGCCGCTAAATGTTTCGTTTTTATCCTAACTGACATTTATAATTTTTTATTATTGACCTTTACATTTTATCAACTAATGTTTAGAATTTTATGCTTGCAATGATGTAATGCTTATATCAGAACACATCAGAACATGCCGATTATAATGATTTGGAATGTTAAATATGAGACGCTCATTTTTCTCGTGTCGCCATTGGGCGCCAAAAGTTTTAAATTCTCTGAGTTGTATTGTTTTAATTACTTAACGTTGCTTTCTCTACGATATAACGTAAGTTTCCCTCTGTTTCTGTACAGTACCTTATATGTGTGTGTGTGTTTAACATTCTATCTTGTACCATGTAATGTTTGTAAACTTATTGCTACATATTATATGCAGGTTTGTCACACTTGAAAATGGCCTAGCATAGAGGCCGCAACCGGTAGTGTGGGCTTAAATAAAGCACCAATAAATGCACCTGGAGCTGGACTTTCATTAAATTCTTCCACAGTTGCGGCAACAGCAAGCATCCAGTCATGGAGAAACTAATAATCGTTTCGTATTGTCACGATACAGGGGAGACAGCGTTACGGAAATGATATAGTATCTGGGGTAGGAATATACATCTACATATACATGGGTTACTCTGCAAATCACATTTAAGTGCCTGGCAGAGGGTTCATCGAACCACAATTATACTATTTATCTCCCATTCCATTCTCGAACAGCGCGGGAAGAAAGAACACCTGAATCTCTCTGTTCGAGCTCTGATTTCTCTTATTTTATTCTGATGATCATTTCTACCTATGTAAGTGGGAGTCAACAATATATTTTCGCATTCGGAGGAAAATGTTGGCGATTGGAGTTTCGCAAGTAGCCCACGCCGCAGCGATAAGCGCCGTTGTTGTAATGATTCCCATCCCAGATCCTGTATCATTTCCGTAACGCTGTCTCCCCTGTATCGTGACAATACGAAACGAGCTGCCCTTCTTTGGACACTTTCGATGTCCTCCGTCAAACTCACCTGATAAGGATCCCACACTGGGCTGCAATACTCCAAAAATGGACGGACAAGCACAGTGTATGCAGTTTCTTTAGTAGTTCTGTTGCATCTTTTAAGGGTTCTGCCAATAAAACGCAGTCTCTGGTCCGCCTTTCCCACGATATTATCTACGTGTTCTTTCCAGTTTAAGTCTGAAGTAATATTAATTCCTAGGTATTTTGTGGAGTTTACGGCCTTCACCTTTGATTGATTTATCTTGCAAACAAAGTTTAACGGATTTCTTTTCGTACTCATGTGGACGACTTCACACTTCTCATTATTTAGAGTCAATTGCCAATTTTTACACCATACTGATATTTTATTCAGATCGTTCTGCAGTTGGTTTTGATCTTCAGATGATTTTACTACACGGTAAATGACGGCGTCATCTGCAAACAACCTAAGAGAGCTACTTAGATTTTCCCCTAAATCGTTTATGTAAATAAGGAATAGCAGAGGACCAATAACACTACGCTGTGGAACGCCCGATATCACCTCTGTTTTAGTCGATGCCTTACCACGAACTGTGTCCTCTCTGACAAGAAACAACGGCGCTTATCGCTGCGGCGTGGGCTACTTACGAAACTTCAATCGCGAACATTATTCTCCGAATGCGAAAATATATTGTCGACTCCCACCTACATAGGTAGAAATGATCATCAGAATAAAATACGAGAAATCAGAGCTCGAACGGTGATATACAGGTGTTTTTTCTTCCCGCGCGCTATTCGAGAATGGAATGGGAGATAAATTATATATCGGTGGTTCGATGCACCCTCTGGCAGGCACTGGAATGTGATTTGCAGAGTATCCCATGCAGATGTAGATGTGGCGAGAGGTGGCTTGTTCGCGGCGGCAGCGCGCAGGCGGGGCTGATTGCACTTGCAGATGGGGCCGCCTTGCATCAGCGGCCGGCCTTGCATTGTGGCTGCGCCCTTGCGTCACCGCGGACGACGCCCGGGAAGCGCGCCGACCGGAGGACGGCCGTCTGCCGGCTACTGTCTACTGTCTGGCTGCTGTCTACTCCCTGCACGTGGCCACGTTGCCACAACACACACGTGGCGCGAGCCAGCCTTCTGCGGTTGCGGAAAGGCGGCCGCCCATCGCAAGTAAGGCTGGGGTTACACTACCGAAGTACTGGACAACGAAATATTGGTCGTAGTCAGTACGTTCTTTGTTACGAACAGGGGACAGATAACCAAGTAATTTACTCCCATCGCCGGCCGCGGTGGCCGACGGGACTGAGGCGCTCCAGTCACGGTCTGCACGGCCACTACGGTCGGGGGTTCAAATCCCCCCTCGGGCATGGATATTTGTGCCGTCCTTAGTATTACTTAGTTCAGAAGTAGTTTGTAAGTTTAGGGACTGATGAACCCGTTGATAAAAAAAAAAAAAAAAAAAAAAAAAAAAAAAAAAAAAAAAAAAAAAAAAAAAAAAAAAAAAGTTTAGTCCCCTCTAAGCAGCAACAACAACATTAGTTAGTTATACATATTTTGACGATGTTACAGCGTTCCAATCAATGAAATAAATCGCAATTCGCCATCAGTTATGGCTGCACTGTACTAGGTTTAGATGGAATACCACACGGTGGCGAATGAAAATTCGAACCTGGGATTTCTTGCTTACTAGGCAGAAGCGTTGACCACTCCGCCACCCAGGACACAGTGGCCAGTCTGACTGCAGAGGACTGTTCCCTGCACGTCTCCCGCCAAACCCAAATCTCCATTCGCCACGCTGTCTCTTTCCTACACCACAACCTATTTGTTCCGTAATGCTCGCAACCACAATACTGTATTCTCGCATCGTGGAGAACAGACCATGAGGTATCGAGACACAATTAACTGTCGTCAGGAGCCCAGCCTTGGCTTGTGTACAATTATATACATTCCCCGCTGGCGGAGTGGTCAACTCGTCTGCCTAGAAAGTTCGAGATCCCGGGTTCGAATCCAGGCCGGGAACAAATTTTCATTCGCCGAACTTAGGTATATAACTGTATACAAGCCGAGGCTGAGCTCCTCACGACAATGTGTCTCGATACCTCATGGTCTGTTCTCCGTGATGCGGGAATACTGTATTGTGGCTGCGAGCATTACGGAGCAAATATGTTGTGGTAATAGGAAAGAGACAGCGTAGCGAATAGAAATTTGTGTGTGGCGGGAGACGTGCAGCCGTGCTGACCACTGTGTCCTAGGTCGCGGAGTGGTCAACGCTTCTAACTAGTAAGCAGGCGATCCCGGGTTGCAATTTTCATTCGCCACAGTTTGGTATTCCATCTAAACCTAGTACAGTGCAGCCATAACTGATCGCAAATTGCGATTTATTTTAACTTCAGTTGGGCCCATACGGGGCGGTACGGCGTACCGCGTAAAATTAAAACTCCCTATTAGCGCACCGCCTAAAATTCGTTCTTAAATCTGTGAAAAAATAGGCCAACTGTAAATTGTCGAATGGATTTCGGAAACAAAAATTGGAACGTTTTAGGTTCGTTGGAGCTGCGATCATAACCGTCGAAGCGTTCAACTTGCACTTTCGCACAGTTACAATGGAATCTGAATGGTGGTCAAATTTTCGAATTAGACAATTCAGACTAGTCCGAACAGAGACAGAGAAAATGTTTGTTGTTGTTGTTGGTTGGTGTTTAAAGGGGACTCAACTGCTGGGTTATCAGTCCCCTGTTCCCAGCTATGAGTGAACTGTTAAAAGTTTCCTTTACGTCGCATACTACTCTAAGTCCAGGATGCTCCAGGTACAGAGCGACAGTCAATCGTAAAATGATGACAGAACAATGGACAAGACAGGAGTGGACAAAAGAGACAGAACACTAAAACAAGGCTGCAGAAGCGTGTGGCTGGCTGATCACAAAATAATACAGGATGAGCCAGCCACTCTGCACACTTTAAAATCCGTAGTTAAAAAAAAAAAAAAAAACAAGTCATCAACCGTAAAATGACAGTGGCCTATTGTTCTGGACGGGGTGAAGCCCGACAGGACGGGTTTATAGGCCCCACCACTAAATAGACCCATAAAAGCCAGTTACGCGAATAAAACCTAAAACACGATCGACCATAGCAGCATCGTCTCGTAACATAAAAGGAAGCGCATCTGGGAGATTAAAAGATTGTCGCAAAACAATTAAAAGTGGACAGTCCACCAGGATGTGGACCACTGTCAAGGGGGCGCCACAGTCACACTGTGGTGCGTCCTCCCGCCGAAGAAGGTGGCCATGCGTCAGCCATGTGTGGCCGATTCGTAGGCGGCAGAGAACAACAGATTCCCTACGACACGACCGCAGTGAGGACTTCCATGCGGCCGTAGAGAGCTTCACTGCACGAAGCTTGTTGGGGTGAGCAGAGTTAGCCCACTCGTAGTCCCACAGGCTACGGATCTTCCGATGGAACTCCAGTCGGAGATCGCTCTCTGGAAGACCAATAGCCAATGGACTGGAGGAAGTAGCCTGCTTAGCCAGCTGATCCACACGTTCGTTTCCAGGAATGCCGATGTGGCCTGGGGTCCAAACAAAGACCACCGAGCGACCAGACCGAACAAGCCTGGAAAGAGACTCCTGTACGGATTGCACCAAAGGATGTTTCGGGAAACATTTGCCGAGGGCTTGCAAACCACTAAGGGAGTCAGAACAGATGACCAGAGACTCCCCATGGCAACCTCTGAGATGTTCAAGTGCCCGATAGATGGCAACTAGTTCTGCTGTGAACACGCTACTTCCACTGGGCAGCGAATGCTGTTCAGTATGCTCACCATGGACGTATGCATAGCCAGTACGGCCGTCGACCACAGAACCATCCGTGTACACGACGTCCGCGCCACAGAACGACTCTAAAACCGCCTGAAACTGGCGACGGAGACTCAGTGGCGCTACAGAGGCTTTTGATACATGCGCCAAGTCCAGCCGAAGCTGTGGACGTGAAAGTGACCAGGGAGCGATGCGGTAAGGCCTGTGAAAAGCCGGAGGGATAGGAAGGGACTCAAGAGACGACAGGACGGAACGAACACGCACCGCGATCGGAAGACCCGACCTCGGTCGTCGTTGTGGAGATGGAAGTGCAGCAGTTGGAAAAAGAAGCCTGCGATTCGGATGATGTGGTATCTCATGAACATGGGCAGCATAGGAGGCCAACAGCTGCCGCCGCCGAAATCGCAGGGGAAGGACTCCAGCTTCGGCTAGTAGGCTTTCCACTGGACTTGTCCGAAAGGCCCCTGTCGCTAAACGGACGCCACTGTGTAGTACTGGGTCCAAGGCCTGCAATGCAGATGGGGCTGCTGAACCATACACGAAGCTCCCGTAATCCAATCGCGACTGAATCAGCGCCCTGTAGAGCTGCAAAAGACTCGTACGGGTGGCTCCCCAACTAGTGTGGCTGAGGCAGCGTAGGATATTGAGGTACCTCACGCACTTCTGCTTGAGCTGGCGAAGATGAGGCACCCAAGTGAGCCGGTTGTCGAAGAGCATGCCAAGAAATCGGTGAGTCTCTTCGACACGAAGAAGTTCATCATATAAATATAGCTCTGGGTCCAAATGGACAGCTCGACGACGGCAGAAGTGCATAACCCGGGTTTTCGATGGAGAAAACTGGAACCCATGGGTTGAGGCCCACGACTGCGCCTTTCGAATGGCTCCCTGTAGACGCCTTTCAGCTACCCCAATGCTAGCTGAGCTGTATAGCGAATCCAAGGCGTTTAAGAACCTTGCTACATAGAGCAACATTGTGACTTAATTTCCATTGATGAAATCATGAAACACTGCACAAGATACGTTTGTTTTCATGCTTAACACGACACGTTTTGAGAACGACTCACGGTCAAGAGAAAATGTTTATCGTAAATATTATGTTTACTTAAGTCTTTTCGCACTGTAATCAGATTCAGTCTAAGATTATAAAATAGTGTTTCGTAACACTAGTAGGAACTAAAATAGAATCGAATTTAAATGTCTTCGACCAATGCTTCGTCAACTGCTTGGGAGTGTACATGTTCAACTGTAGGTAACGCTGCCAGTTCTGATTCTTCCGGCAGTAAACGCTTGTTTCCGTCTTTAAAAGTTCCACGCAGTTCCATTGTCCGAACTTTGTAATGGTTTTCTTGTGCTATAATTCTTATTTAATTCCCGGCACCAACACGCACTCTTATTGTCTTCTGAAAGGCTGCTCCCGATTAGTTACGATAATATGTCGTTGTACAAAACTGATGGGTGGTATCCTCATACACTAAGCCTTGAATACATTAGAAATTAATTGCTAATCTGTAAATTATAGCCACATTTTGCTAGTGTATTGACATGCCTAAATCTTTACTTTATTGATTTTCTAAAAATGTCCCTTTGACTCATTTCATGTGTAATAAGCACAGTACCGCTTTTTTTTCTTTGTCCGCCGAGCAGAGTACTCCCTACATTTTTTTTCCAACTACAGCACTGGACGTAGTGTAATGGGAATGTTGTCCAATATTTCATCAAATCTAAGGCTTCGGCTAAGATTTGACCAAAGAAATCGCTCCTCTTCTGTTTCCGCAGTGTGAAATGCGACCAGTGGGAGCGCTGTTAGTAGTACAGCCTCCTTGCCAGCACAGCTGTTTTATTTGAGGGTTAATCGTTAACGTAGCGTTTGTATTCGTAAACATGGTTACCAGTGTCGAGTTCGTGTATGTTTTCCAGCAGCACCAAAATTGATAGGAATGTAAAATCAGATGGAGCGATGTATAATAGGCGACAAGGTCAATTCACACTGTCCGTCATGTCAATTCGCTTAGCCTAGGGGTGTCCAACTAAATTTCGATGCGGGCCACATTACCAACTATTATCACGTGGCGGGCCAGACAAAACAAAATTGCAAAGGAATCAATTACTAAACCAGTGGAAATAAAACTCTGATTTTGTTGGTAGGCAGGTACGACGTATTTATAACAGAACATTATAAACTTGAAAGAAAAATAATATTAATGAAAAAAATGTAAAAGAAGAACTAATGACAAAAATTAGAGTTTTTTTGCTTGCAGAGTTCCTCGATTTTTGGCGAGAATTCCACTCAGATTGCCATCTGTCAGCGAAGATCTCGTTTTATATTTTACATCTGTCATTCGTGAAAAAAATTGTTCACAGATATATGTGCTTCCGAACCTGAACAACTGTTGAAGTTATAACTTTTATAGGTTGGGATACTGATCGGGTTTGATATATTTTTTATACAACTCTATCAATCCATTCTGCAGGCAGCTATGCTAGGCTGTTTGCAGGCTTTGATTGGTTTGAAGTTCAGTCAATTCCATTTACAGATGTAACATGATGTCTTCAATATTAACGTGAAACGGATTTTGGAACACTTTCATATGGGGCTCTTGATTTTTAAAATCTGAGAATCTCTCCTCAAACTCAAAAATGTTCAAACGTTTGTAAATCTACCGGACCATACTGAGTGGCCATCATTCCGTAGCTTACAAAGTACTTAAACTAAGGTAAACTAACCTAATGACAACACACACACACACACACACACACACACACACACACACCCATGCCCCAGGGAGGACTCGAACCTCCGACGGCGAGCAACCACGTGCTCCGCATCGAGGTGTGTCCTCAAACGCATTCCTTACTTTTCGCAGTAAAGATGCGAACTTGTCGAAGTCCAGTGTCTCTTGATTTCGTGTACACAATGTCTCCCAATGACCCAGCTGTGTTTACTCTATCTGTTTCTCGAACAAGATGAGTCTTTTAATAAATGATTGTATGTGTTCATACGTTTCCACACATACCGGTAGTTGATTTTTATCCTGGAGTTTTAGATTCAGGTCGGAGTGTTATTTAGTTATGTCAACTAGAAAAGCCAGGTCATTCAACCATTGTTCATTATCCAAAAATTATACATATAAACACATCAGACAGTTTTCCTTAGGAAATAAATAGAGCCTATTTACTTTATCAGCTGTGTCTCCCTGTTACATTGTTAATACGTCAGAAACAACTTACATTTTTCTGCTTGTCATTGCCTGACATTTTCCATTTAAAACGTCATTTAGTGAAACTTCCTTTATCAACTTAATTCTTATTCGTGTACACTATTTTGGTCAGCCTTTTCTGTTACTTTGTTGCAAATTGTAAATAATGGAGAGCTGCAAAATAATTATCCGTGAATTATGACCCGGCTGTAATGCCGACGACATAAAATCAAAAATTCTCCAATTTCTGTTACAAAGTTTATTGAACGCTTATTTATCTCGCCGTGACACCCACGGTTTCAGTACCTATGCGTAGCGCCGCAGAGAAATATGAAATGGAATGAGCATAATGAGGACAGTCGTGGGGAAGGCGAATGATCGACATCGTTTTACAAGGAGAATTTTGAGAAGGTTCGTCTGTAAAGGAGACCTCATATAAAACGCTTGAACGATCCCGTATTGCCGGCCGCGGTGGCCGAGGGGACTGCTGCGGCGCGTCAATCACGGTCTGCACGGCCACTACGGCCGGGGGTTCTAATACCCCCTCGGGCGTGGATATTTGTGCCGTCCTTAGTATTAGACAGTTCATAAGTAGTGTGTAAGTTTAGGGAGTGATGACCGTGTCATTAAGTCCCATAAGCTCTACAATCATTTGAACATTTGAACCCTGTATTGAGTATTGCTCAAGTGTTCGGGATACCCAGCAGATCGGTATCAAGGAGGACACAGAAGCAGTTCAGAGGCGGGCGGCTGGGTTTCTTACTGGTAGATTCGATCAATGCGGGAGTGTTACTGAAATGCTTCGGGAACTCAACTGGGAGTCGCTGGAAGGGAGGCGCAGTTCTTTTATAGAAGCGCTGTTGAAGAAATTTAGAGGGCGGGAATTACAAGCGGATGCTGAACGATTCTACTGCCGCCAACCTACATTTCGCACAAAGACCTCAAAGATAAGATTAGAGAGATTAGGGATCATTCGGATGCATACAAATATTCGTTTTTCCCTCGTTCTATATGGGAGTGGAACAGGAAAGCAAGTAACTAACACAGGTACTGAGTACCCTCTGCCACGCACCATTGGGTGGACTGCGGAGTATGTATGTAGATGTAGAAATGCAAGAGGTCCAAAAATTATGGGCACTATGGTTTGAAGTTGTGTTTCACGTGCAAGATATGACCATTAACGTCTCGAATGTTAGCCATGGGATTGTCTGATGTTTCACATCTAATTTAGGATCGTCAAAGCCACGAAACATCTTAGTCTCCATGTATACTCTGAAAATCAAATTGAAATCCACGGAATGGCTTCATCGAACAGTTTTCATAATATAACTGGGCGCGAGAAAAATAGACCAATCAATGTTTACCTTTTCACTCTGGTTTCTCTTATTTTATGATCATTATCGTCTCTCCCTTTGTAGATGTGTGGTGACAAAATATGTTCGCATTCGGAAGAGAAAGTTTATGAAAAAATATCTCCTACAAATCTCGCTGCAACGAATAACGCCTGAAAAAAATAGATTTCCACCCCAATACCTTCATCATTTTTGTAATACTCTTCCTCCTATGTCGCGATAATACGAGCTGTCGTTCTCTGAACTTCCTCTATATACACCATGAGTCCCACAATGTGCAGGAGTACTCCAGATTAAGACGTACAGCCGGCCGCGGTGGCCGAGGAGACTGAGGCGCTTCAGTCACGGTCTGCACGGCCACTACGGTCGGAGGTTCGAATCCCCCCTCGGGCATGGATATTTGTGCCGTCCTAGTTCGTATGTAGTTCATAAGTAGTTTGTAAGTTTAGGGACTGATGACCTCGTAGTTAAGTCCCACAAAAAAAAAAAAAAAAAAAAAAAAAAAAAAAAAAAAAAAAAAAAATACGTACAAGTCCAGTGTAGGCAGTTCCTTCAGTAGAACTTTTGCATCTTCTAGGTGTTCTGCCAATGAAGTGTGGCCTATGGTTCGCTTCCCTGCGATATTGTCTCTGTGTTCTTTCCAGTTTTAAATTATTGTTCGTGATTAATATTCAGAGGTATTTAGATGAATTGACGGCCTCTAGATTCGTCTGATTTATCAAATTCAAATGTTTGTTGAGCTTATGGGACTTTGGGGTCATCAGTCCATAAACTTACAAACTGCTTATAAACTACCATACTCTAAAGACAACACAAACATCCATGCCCGAGGGAAGATTCAAACTCCCGACGGGGAACGGCCTCGCGCATCCGAGCATAGCGCATCAATGAGCTTGGCCACTCTGCCGTGGCATTTATCAAGTAAATTAAGTTTAAGGAATTTCCTTTAGTACTCACTATTTAGGGTCAACTAGTAATTTTTGCACCGTGCAGGTATCTTATGTAAGTCACTTTGCAGCTGCTTTCGATTTTCAGATATTTCTCTATCCGATAAATGACAGCATCATCCGCGAACAGTCTAAGAGAGCTGCTCACATTGTGTCGTAAATAGTTTATAAAGATGACGAACGTTAGGAGTCCTATAACACTTCTTTGGAGAACACCAGATATCTCTGTTTTATTCGATGACTTTCCATCAATTACAACGTAGTGTGTCCTTTCTCATAGGAAATCACGAATTGATTACCATACGCTTGTCAGGTTCACTTTCAAAAGCCTTCCTGAGATCTACAAACAAGGAAGCGATGTGAGATCCCTTGTCGATAGCACTCAACGCAACATGTATGTAAAGAGCTAGTTGTCTTTCACAAGAACGATAATTCCTGAATCCATGTTTTAATACGCGTCAAAAGGTCGTTCATTTCGAGGTAGTTCGTAATGTTTGACAAAAGTATGCGTTATAACATCCTACTGCAAACAGACATCAATAATATAGACCTATAATTTAGCGGATAACTGCCATTGCCTTTCTTGAATAGGTGAGGGACCTGTGCAACTTTCCCGTCCTTGGGTACGGATCTTTCACTAAGCGATGATGCAAAAAAATGATCTTCAACGTACCAAAAATTGTCCGTGGGATTGTTTGATGTTGTGTATAGCTTGCAAGAGATGTTCACCAACGTTCAGAACATTCTCTGCGGGACTGTTTGATGTTGTGTTCGCCTGCTAGTGATAATCGTCTACGACCCGAAAATTCTCCACCAGATTGTTAGAAGTTGTGTTCCACACGCTAGAGACAATCGTCAACGTCCTGAAAGTTCTCCATGGCACTGTCTGATGTTGTGTTTCACACGCTAGTTGGCATCGTCAACGTCCCGAAAATGTTCGATGGAATGTTGACCCTGTGTTTCACATGCAAGTGATGATCGTCAACTTCCGGAAAGTTCTACACAGCATTGTTTGTTGTTGTGCTTAGCTTGCAGGAGCTCTTTGTCAAAGATCCAATAGTTCTCCGTGGTACTGTTTGATATTGTGTTTCTGCTTGCAAGAGTTTCTGCTTGACAGCAGTCAAGGTCCCCATTCGTGATTACAATAACCAGAAAAACTAACGACGAGAAAGACACAATGTAGTTTCGACAGAAACAGTTAGGTAAACAAATACGACCAGAACTGGTACTAATCCATTTTAAGCGGAACAGATGATTGTCGGGATACACACGGTGACATAATACAGATACTTAGCGCGAATCTGAATCTAATATTGAATCGAGCATTCGATAAATTTAATAAACTGAAGCAAGAACCTCACTGAACAGTTAAAATATATCGCTTCTAGTAAGAAGCCGTTTACACTTGCATGTAGCACTGTGCGCTGTACTGCGATGAAAGGAAGATTACACTGTTCCTTAAAAACGAATTTGAATCTAACATGCACGAAAGTACAGACAAATGTACAAACTGAAAGAAAATAGCGAAGAGAAAAATCAAATTACTGTATGTCGCTTCTAATCAGAAGCCGGCTTCACTTACGAAATATGAAGGCGCTGTTTGCTGCGTATCGGCCGCCGGCCAAAAAGGATCCTGCTATCTGTTCTAACAAACCCACGGTTTGGAGTCGTTTAGGATGAAGCCGATTTGGTCACGATTCCAGGGCGGTCATTTCTGCTGATGTCGAGGGTAGTCGAATCGTTGGTCTGCTGCCACAGCCCATTAACTTCAAATTGCGCTGTATTGCCGTAACGGTTGCGTTGGTTTTAAGTTCCACATTGATTCCTGCGGTTATTTTAAGCAAGTGTTGCTGTCAGTTAGAACATGATAACTTTACGCAGCAGCCGACGCTCTTGGACATTCAGATTAGGCCGTTGTCAACTGGGTTGTCTGAGGCAAGGGTTAATGCCTAAAATGGTTGATTCTCGTCACATTCTCGTTCTCGTCACATTCTTACGACGATGGATTTTGGAATTTTGAATTCTCTACCGATTTACGAAATGTAAGTTCAGAAAATCTTGCTGAATAGCCGGTCTGCTTTCTATGTGTCTTAATCACCGTCGTGGGACCACAATCATGCCCAAAGACTTCCCACCTGAATCGGAGAAGGAGAGGGAAAATATAAATGTATTCAAAAAAAAAATGTTCAAATGTTTGTATAGCTTATGGGACTTAACTACGGGGTCATCAGTCCCTAAACTTACAAACTACTTATGAACTAGCTGATCCTAAGGACGGCACAAATATCCATGCCCGAGGGGGGATTCGAACCCCCGACCGTAGTGGCCGTGCAGACCGTGATTGGAGCGCCTCAGTCCCCTCGGCCACCGCGGCCGGCTAAATGTATTCGAAAATCGGTTTGGAATACAATAGAAAGAAATGGATGGATAAAGGAAAGAACAATGAAGAACTTGAAAAGGTAAAGGAACAAGGGATTGTACTAAAACTGGATAAAAATAGGACAGTAGATTGACTGAGACAAAGGAGAAGGGAATTCTATCAAGTGTTGTCG
This sequence comes from Locusta migratoria, assembly GCA_026315105.1. Lineage (NCBI taxonomy): Eukaryota > Metazoa > Arthropoda > Insecta > Orthoptera > Acrididae > Locusta > Locusta migratoria. The sequence continues at coordinate 270,688,053 of CM048747.1, forward strand.
AAGGCACAGACTGTAATAGGAAATATGAAGGATGAAGCTGTAAGAGGAAGAAACGACATAACGGAGAGATTGGCCTATACCGTGACCAACCAAGCGAGATGGCGTATAGAAGACACTGGACTCGTGTTCTGGAGAACACCTGCCATCCTCATTTCGATTTTCCGTGCTTCACCTCATCACTCTAGGAAAACTCCGGGACGGTTCCTTTCATAGGACACGGCCGATTTTCTTTCTTATCCATAGCAAATTTTTATCCAAGCATATTCTCAGTCTCCATCTGACTACGGGACCTAACACCCTGATCTTCCTGTTTTCCTTGGATAGTGACCAATTGCAGGCAGCAATACCTCGAGGAGACTGCCAAATGGCAGGAGTCCTCACATGATGATGAAGTCACCATCCACTGTATGTGGGACACAGCGTATCACCCCCACACGTCTACAAAAGTGTTCGTGCACGTCCATTCCGCCTAACTGGCCCTCTGGCAGTCACACAGACCAGTCGCTTGCATCCCAACTAAGGACCACGTCGCATCGAGGCCGGCATTTGTTTGCGAGGTGCATCCTGCCTGCGGCGGCGCGGCCTGTGACTCAGCGGTGGCTCTGCCAACCTGGACCTTGAACTTTCCCGGCCTGTGATTTCTCCAGCCGCTATTTATATCCAGAGATCGACGCTGCGCAACTCTCGGGGCTGTGACACGGCCGCCGCTAACAACTGTACGATCCGCGTCACGCTTGTCCCGAAAGACGTTATTTTCACTTACAGCGACGCAAACGACGATGCTTCTCGACTGGATTCAGCAGGTTTGGTCGACCGCTATGGGCGGGTATGGGATGTGTCGGTGCAGACCATTTACGACGGGCGTTTGTAAAGTCCGTGCAAAAATAAAAACTTCTAACGTGTTTGGGGAAAACCATTTTCATGTTTAGACATAGTCTTCTTTTAGATTTATACACTTAGTCCAACGGTTTTCTATTTTGCTTATCACTTTCGAATAATAGGAATGGTCCAAGCCTGCAAAATAGCTATTAGTTTCTGCAATCACGTCGTCGTTTCAATGAAATCTTCGTCCCGCCAAGCATTTCTTCAAATTGGGGAACAAGTAGTAGTCTGGGGGAGAATAGGGGGGATGTGAAACGAGTTGGAATCCTTATTTCCAATAATTCTGCCACCTCAACTACTGAGGTGTGTGCTGGTGCTGGTGTATTGTCGTATGCATTTACGTCTACATGGGATACTCTGCGAATCACATTTAAGTGACTAGCAGAAGTTTCATCGAACCACCATTATACTATTTAAGTCTAATTCCATTCTCGAATAGCGCGCGGGAAGAAAGAACACCTGAATCTCTCCGTTCGAGGTCTGATTTCTCTTATTTTATTCTGATGATCTCTTCTACCTATATAAGTGCGAGTCAACAATATATTTTCGCATTCGGAAGATAATGTTGGCGATTGGAGTTTCGTAAGTAGCCCACGCCGCAGCGATATGCGCCGTTGTTGTAATGATTCCCATCCCAGATCCTGTATCATTTTCGTAAAGCTGTCTCCTCTGTATCGTGACAATAGGAAACGAGCTGCCCTTCTCTGAAGTCTTTCGATGTCTTCCGTCAAACCCACCTGATAAGGATCCCACATTGGGCAGCAATACTCCAAAAATGGACGGACAAGGGTAGTGTATGAAATTTCTTATGTAGTTCTGTTGCATGTTTTAAGGGTTCTGCCAAGAACACGCAGTCTCTGGTTCGCCTTTCCTACGACATTATCTACGTGTTCTTTCCAGTTTAAGTCTGAGATAATAGTAATGCCTAGGTATTTTGTGGAGTTTACGGCCTTCACTTTTGAATGTTTTATCATGTAAACAAAGTTTTACGGATTTCTTTTCGTACTCATGTGGGCGACTTTATACTTCTCATTATTTAGAGTCAATTGCCAATTAATACACAAAAGTGATATCTTATTCAGATCGTTCTGTAGTTGGTTTTGATCTTCAGATGATTTTACTAGACGATAAATGACGGCGTCATTTGCAAACAACCTAAGAGAGCTACTTAGATTTCCCCTTAATCGTTTATGTAAATAAGGAACAGCAGAGGACCAATAACACTACCCTGTGGAACGCCTGATATTACCTCTGTTTTAGTCGATGCTTTACCACTGATTGTTATGAACTGTGTCCTCTCTGACAGGAAATTCCCTATCCAGTCGCAAATTTGGGGCGATATACCATAACCACGCAATTTTATTAAAAGCCGTTTGTGAGGTACGGTGTCAAAAGCCTTCTGCAAATCAAGCAATACGGAATCGTGATGGAAAAGGACTTGTTTGTGGACCAAATGCCGACGTTTTTCTTGAAGCTCGGTTTTAAAACGGTCCAATAACGATGAATAATATGCACCTGTAATAGTTTTATCCTGTTCCAGATAGTCTATGAGGATTATTCCTTGAGAATCACAAAAGGCCGTCGCCGTAACCTTACCGGCCGAAGGATTTGTCTTCGCCTTTTTGCTGCAGATTCCCCCTTGCTAACCAAATGACTAGATTGTTCTTTTGTCTCAGGAGTATTCATGTTTCATCCAAAGTGACGAAACGACGCTAAAAGTGTTACAGATGCAAATCTTCCTTGCAATACTTCACACGATTCCACTTTTGGTCAAGCGTGAGCAATCGCGAACCCATCTTGCGGATAGCTTTCTCATGTCCAAATGTTTATGCAAAATATTATGTGCCCGTTGATTATAGATGCCCACAGCACTAGCAATCTCTTCCGTCATCCATCACCATATCATGGATTTTATCAATGATTTTTAGGGTCGTAGCCTCCACACGACATCCATACGTTCAGCATCACTTGAGCGGGCGAACTAAAACAACGAAGTAGTTCGCGGCAGAGTCGCGAACTAGAGTGAGCGTTCCCGATCGCGAACTATTATGCTCAAGTGAAACTTCCTGGCAGATTAAAATTGTGTGCCGGAACCGGGACTCGAACCTGGGACCTTTGCCTTTCGCGGGCAAGCGCACTACCGACTGTGCTATCCCGACACAACTCACAATGCCGCCTCACAACTTTACTTCCGCCAGTACCTCGCCTCCTACTTTCCAAACTTCACAGAAGCTCTCCTGCGAACCATGCAAGAATAGCACTCCTGGAAGAAAGGATATGGTGTAGACATGGCTTAACCACAGCCTAAGGGATGTTTCCAGAATGAATATTTCACTCTGCAGCGGAGTGTGCGCTGATATGAAACTTCCTGGCAGATTAAAATTGTTTGCTGGAACCGGGACTCGAACCATCTGCCAGGAAGTTTCATATCAGCGTACACTCCGCTGCGGAGTGAAAGATTCATTCTGGAAACATCCCTTAGCTGTGGCTAAGCCATGTCTACACCATATCCTTTCTTCCAGGAGTGCTATTCTTGCATGGTTCGCAAGAGAGCTTCTGTGAAGTTTGGAAAGTAGGAGGCGAGGTACTGGCGGAAGTAAGGTTGTGAGGCGGCATCGTGAGTCATGTCGGGATAGCAAGTCGGTAGTGCGCTTCCCCGCGAAGGCAAAGGTCCTAGGTTCGAGTCCCGGTTCCGGCACAGAATTTTAATCTGCCAGAAATTTTCACATCAGCGCACACTCCGCTGCAGAGTGAAATACTCATTCTATTATGCTCAAGTCTACTCGCCTTCCGGCAACTGGTGCGCCGCGCGTGCGGTCGTCATATGAATGGGACTCCCTGTAGTTTGTAAGCCTAGGGGCCGATGACTTCAGTAGCTTGGTCAGTAGTTTAGGTTTACAAACATTGGTGCACTCGTGCTGACAGCACGTCTGACTGGGAGCACGTGCCGAGCTCGTTGAGCTCGTGCTGTGGCTAGCGCTGGTGCTTTAGTGCTTCTGCCTGTGCCTGCTGGCTCTATAAACGCACAGTGGCGCGGGCGGATCTGCACACAATCGCAGCCGCCGTACAGACACGTGTGTCGGCCTCACAAACAAAGCGCACGGCCAGGCAGCTGCGGCACGCCGGTCGGCGTCACGTTTTTCGTACAGACGTGCTAGGGATGCTCAGAAACCAACACACAAAAGTTTTTCTCAAGCGAAAACAGTGTTGCGAATGCGAAACCTTACGTACGAAATTATTTGAACTTTCTAGACCGCGCGTATAATTCCTGACCCTTCTGTCAGACTGCTAAGCTGCAAAACCGTTTCCAAATGCATCTTACAGTGATTTATAGGTTCGTAGGATTCCACAGTCGCTGTCATTTTGAATAAAACAATTCTGGGTAATAGGCCGCGTCATTTTTAAAATACTCAGCAAAGGAATTGCCGACATTTCGACCATTGTGCAATGGTCCTCTTCAAGGCGGTTAACTGTTGAATGCTGCTGAACGTAAGGTCAGTTGTGGAATCGGGGCCATGATTTTACAACGTGTTTGCGTAGTTCCTAACTTAATACCAGTCCAGGAAGTATTAATACGTTAAATTACCATCCAAAACATTTTTTCTTATTCTACCTATAAATATTTATAACAGAATGTAATCTGCATTATATTTAAACTTAAGAAGGGGAAAAGAAATAGAAAAAAAGCCCAATGGGCCCAGATACCCCCATAGAGTGGGGTAAATGGACCAAGGGGGTCTTAGTTCCATATACATTATTGTTGCCTCTATTGAGGTAATTGCGACTTTTGGATAACAAGTAACTCCATGAGAAAATTAAAACAAGTCATTTCAATGACACTGTAGTCGAGTTATCAGCAATGCAAGTGTACCTCTTCAGAATGACTGGGAGTGAAATTAATTCACTTCCTGGCAGATTAAAATTCTGAGCCGGAACCGGGACTCGAACCTGGGACCTTTGCCTTTCGCGGGGAAGCGCTCTACCGACTGAGCTATCCCGACACGACTCACCATGCCGCCTCACAACTCTAGTTCTGCCAGTACCTCGCCTCCTACATTCCAAACTTCACTAGAGTTGTAAGGCGGCATCGTGAGTCGTGTCGGGGTAGCTCAGTCGGTAGAGAGCTTGCCCGCGAAAGACAAAGGTCCCAGATTCGAGACACACCATTTTAATCTGCCAGGAAGCTCAGGAAGCTTCATATCAGCGCACAGTCCGCTGCAGAATGAAAGTTTCATTCTGAACTCAACGAGTAGTATGAAACAAGAGTTACACAAGTAAAGTTAATAAGCCCAAATTTAATTTTTTTAATGTTTGTATAGCTTATGGGACTTTACTACGGGTTCATCAGTCCCAAAACTTACAAACTACTTACGAACTAATTGATACTAAGGACAGCACAAATATCCATGCCCGAGGGGGGATTCGAACCCCCGACCGTAGTGGCCGTGCAGACCTTGACTGGAGCGCCTCAGTCCCCGCGGCCACCGCGGCCGGCGCCCAAATATAGTTATTAAAATTTAATTATGTCATGCTAAAAAAAGTTACAAAATGTTCGTTAAGTCATTCATATCATCAGTGAAGCTCATCATGCCTTTGAATCTAGGAGAGCTGCTTTTAAGAGGCTTTGATAGATTTCTTGCTATATCATTTTCGGTAATATATGCCTCTTCTCCTGTGTCCATAACGTTCATATAGTTTCGAAATGTCGTTTGAAAAACATGACTTCATAACCAGCATTTGATTGGTTTGTCACTTCTGCAACGTAAAGCCTGAAATTTACTTTTGATTTTCCATAGACTTTCACAACACAGTATCCACCCACTTGTATTGAATTCACATCTTGTTCAGTTATTTCTTACTCGCGCGGGTGTAGCCGAGCAGTACGGAGCGCCTCGTTGCGGATAGCGCGGCCTTCCCCGTCGGAGGTTCGAATCCTCCCTCGGGCTTGGATGTTTGTGTTGTCTTTCGTATAAACTAGTTCATAAGTAGTTTGTGAGTTTACGGACTGATGACCCCGCAATTAAGTCCCATAAGCTTTACAAACGTTTGAACAATTTGTCTTCGTCGGAATAACTGATAAAATCATGATCATCGTCACTGTCACATACAGAAAACTGGTCAATTTCTACACCTGTCTCTTCATCAGTATTATTACATTTCTTCTTTTTAGTTTTTCTGCTAGCAATGGGCTAGAACTGTTCATCTTTACCAGTTTTTTTCTTCTTTTGTCTTGCAGACTGTTTGTGTAACTTTCTGTTCACTTCCTCCTGTTTTTCATTTTCCTCTTTTTCTTCCATTAATAGATATTCTTTTGATGTAATAACCTCACAATTGGTCACAAGTCTTTTACATTTTTTTCTCAGCAATAATGATTATATACTTGAGGTAAATGGGTGTACTTGGACTAAATGGGTCCCATGCGGGTCCAGATACCCCAAGCACCTGGCCCACTTACCCCAGTTTTGAAAAATTTTGTGGGTAACTAGACCACGACCTCAAACTCATAAAATACGGGAGAACACATGTTGCCAGTAAGTGACTATTGTGCTTCTACTTTACGCTACAATACCTGTTACAGTGAAAATACAGTAAACATGTAGGTGCTACAAAACTGAAAAAAACTGCCACACGAAAACCAGGACACTTAGGTGATACTGCTTGTTCAAGGGAAAAGCAATTGTTTTTTCAGTGCTGCCAACCACTTGACGTGAAATTATTCTCACAACTTTTATGAGAAAAGCCCATGGCCCAGTGACCCCCTAGCCCCAGACAACGTAATTGACCTTATACCCCTATATGTCTATATTGTGAATTACTACGTTATCTGATACCGACGTCATACATCTAAGATGGTGATTGGTTGGCAGTAGCGTATCAGCAGGCTCTTACGTTTGCTACCCAGTAAGTCATTGGTACGCAAAATCTTACGTCTGATTGGAAGGCAACAGCCAATCAGCAACTAGCATCCAGGGGATGGTGTTTCCTGCTGCGAACGTTCAGGCCGCGCGTCAGTTCTACTGTGGCCGCTGTTTATACTGCAGAACCCGGATCAAGTGGAGCCCCTGGCTATCGCACACACGCGGTCCGCTGGAAAGGATCCGCTGGCGTCGAAAGTAAATTACAGCCATCCTCCCTATTCATGTTGCTAGGTCGTTTAATTATTTCGATGGCTTCTCTTATTTTGCGTTGTTGCATCCACTGTCTCCGGGCAAGCACGCGAGGTTCTCGAAGTTAATAGTACCGCCTCGCTCCTTCTGGTGTTCTGCCACAGCTCACTTGTTGACTTATCCCCATCGCATGAACGTTCTTGTTCCGAAACGCGAGTGCTGATGGGTCTCCCGGTTTCTGCAACGTACGAACTTCATCACATTCACATTGGAGTTCTTACACGCCTGCAGTGTGGAGGGAATTTATGGGATCCTTCGTAGGCCTCAACAGATCACGGATCTTGCAGCCACTCTCGAAAATCGGGTGGATTCCTCCTCGGATAAGGGCCTAGCCTATACGTTCGCTGACTTTTTACAGAAGGTAAACAGGCTATAGGGAGAGTTCAGTCTGCATCATTGCCTATCTTGTCTTCGCTGTACCTCAAAGCTTGATGTGTGGCCCCGTTACTATATCCATTGGCATGGAAATTGTCTTGATTTACTTGATTAACAACTTGCCATCATTAAACATTTGTGCAATGTCTATGAAGCATCTATTGTTTACATGAGTACAGTTAGTCGTCGGGAACAGATGGAAGCGTCTTGTTGCGGAGCGCGCGGTTGCTCACCGTGGATGTTCCGAGTCCTCCCTGGGGCATGGGTGTATGTGTTTGTTTGTTTGTTTGTAGAGCTTATGGGACATAACTAGGGGTCATCATTCCTTAAACTTACAACCTACTTATGAACTAGCTACAACTAAGGACGGCACTAATATCCATGCCCGAGAGGGGATTCGAACCCCCGACCGTAGTGGCCGTGCAGACCGTGACTGAAGCGCCTCAGTCCCCTCGGCCACCGCGGCCGGCGTGTGTGTTTGTCCTTAGGTTAGTATACCTAGGTTTAAGTAGTTTGTAAGTTACGGACTGATGACTAAGAAGTTTGGTCCCATAGATTTACAAACATTTGAACATTTTGAACAGTGGGAAGTCATAATGTGCCACAATAATACAGTGCCCAATGCCATTTTTCATCCATATGTAAACAGTTAAAATGTTTTACAATGTAGAGATTAATTTTTTTCATACGGTAATGTGTGATTTATCATGTATTTTTAAAAATCTTTTATTAGTTTCTGGTGGTTTCAAATGTTCATATGTTTGTAAAGCTATGGTACCAAACTTCTGTGGTCATCGGTTCCTTGACTTACAAACTACTTAAACTAACGTATGATAAGAACAACAAATACACACCTCTGGCGAAGGGAGGAATCGAAATTCCGACGGGGAGCGGCTAACCACTCAGCAACAGGGCGCCTTACACCGTACGGCCACTCTCGCTCGACTCTGCTGGTTTAATGCAATTGCAAATTTGTATTTAACATTTTCATGTATTTTAAATGTTTTTGTAACGAAGCAGACACGCCGGTTTTTTCGCGCCTTTGAAATTGTATAGAATCAAGAATAAGAGCAATAAAAGGATAATGGAATACTGTCTACGAAAATCGCGCGATGCCGATGGAATTACATCGGGCAACGAAACAATCAAGGTGGTAAACGAGTTTTGTTAGTTGCGCTGTAAAATAACATACGCTGGTCGCAATACAGAGAGTACAAAATGCAGAATGGCAATGATAAGAAAAGCATTTTTGAAAAAACAGAAATTTCCTAACATTGAATATTAAGTGTAAGAAAGTCTTTCCTTAAGGCATTTGTCGGGAGAGTAGCCTTTACAGGAGTGAATCATGGACGATAATCGTTCAGAAAGGAAGAGGATAGAGGCTTTTGAAATGTGGCGCTACACAAGAATACTGAAGATTAGGTAGGTAGACCGCGTAACTGAAGAGGAGCTACTGAACAGAATTGGGGAGAAAAGGAATTTTTGGCATACCTTGACTGAAAGAAGGGATAGATTGGAAGGAAGTGTGTAAGGTAAAAATCGCAGAGGGAGACCAAAAGACGGATACATTAAGAAGATTCAAATGGTTGTGGGTTGGCGTTCTTTTGAGGAGATGAAGAGGATTGCTCAGGATCGAGTAGGCCGGCCGCGGTGGCCGAGGGGACTGAGGCGCTACAGTCACGGTCTGCACGGCCACTACGGTTGGAGGTTCGTATCCCCCCTCGGGCATGGATATTTGTGCCGTCCTAGTTTGTAAGTAGTTCATAAGTAGTTTGTAAGTTTAGGGACTGATGACCCCGAATTTAAGTCCCATAACCTTTACAAACATTTGAACATTTTGAGGATCGAGTAGGATGGGGAGCTGCATCAAACCAGTCTCCGGACTGAAGACCACAACAACAAGAATCATCCCGCGAAGTAGGCAGTATTATCGCTGGTAGCGCAGAGGTGCGGAGCGAGTAGTTGCAAGCACTTGCTGTTCTTCGTCGGACGCAAAATTGAGTTGGCATAGTTATAAATGTCTCGTCGTGACCCTTTCGCTAAACTTGTTCGCTGGCTTCGCACAAGGAGAAGAAACGAGGGGCAGAACATATTAATTATGTGTGGAAATCAACGCCAGAAGGGAAGGTGGTGTTTTGTTTACACTCTTTATGGCAACCCAAAGGCCTTTTCACGTTGTCTGAGGGGTGGCGCGTTTGAAATGTAGGATGACCATAAAGTCAGCGAACACTTTCAATTATTTATTGCACAAGAACCGAACATATTGTTGACTCCCACTTACATAGGTAGAAATGATCATAAGAATAAAATACGAGAAATCAGAGCTCGAACAGAGAGATTCAGGTGTTCTTTCTTCCCGCGCGCTATTGGAGAATGAACGGGAGATAAATAGTATAATTGTGGTTCGATGAACCCTCTGCCAGGCACTTAAATGTGATTTGCAGAATATCCCATGTAGATGTAGGTGTAGATTGTACAGATATCATACTTCTTATATCATTTTTAAGAGAAACTCCGAAATTGTTTATTTATTTATTTTGTATACTTATTTATTTATTTATTTTTCATATCAGCGTAGTTGGTAATATGCCGTTAGTCAGCGCTAGTCGCAACCATGGCGAGTTCAGTTGCGGAGCGAACTTTCTCTGTGTTGGAGTTCGACAAAAACAAGTGTGCTACAGCTGTTCAACGGACGTTTGAACTACCAACAAGCAAGGCCATTTACCACTGACACAAAAAATTCGTTACGACGGGTTGCTCGTGCCCGGCAAAGAGAAGCGGACGTCCCAGGGTCAGTGAAGGGAGTGTGGCGCGCGTGCGAGATACGTTCATAAGGAGTCCAAAGAAATCAGTGCATGGTGCATCCCGTGAACTCGAAATAGTTCCAAAGAGAGCGTGCAAAGTCCTGCGAAAGAAGCTGTCTATGAAATCACTCTAACTGCAGCTAGTGCAGAAGCTCAATGCCGACGACAAAGACCAGCGTTTTGAGTTTTGTTCTCAGTTGCAACAACTGAATGAGGATGGGGATGGCATTGTTGATCGCTTAATTTTTAGCGACAAAGCAACTTATAAAACTAATGGGAAAGTGGAATGGCATAATTGTCGAATCTAAGGTACAAAGCAACCACACGAATGCATTGAATTTGTACCTTGTCACGTCGAATACTGTACGGGCTATTCTTTTTCCCTGAGAGTACTGACACCTGATACTCCTACTTGGACATGTTGCAGCCTCCTGAGTATGCTTCCCTTTACAACACTGAGCCATGGGTGTTGCCTGTCGACAGGGGCAGCTCGCATGGTCGGTATAGAACCTGAACTCGCATTGTTGCAACTAACTATCGGCAAATTACCAAACTACACTGTGCCGGAATACACAAAAAAACTTTCAGGGTTTTTCTTGAGGACGACAAATGTATCATATCTGTACAATGTTTGGTTCTTGTGCAATAAATAATTGAAAGCGTTCCCGGACTTCATGTACACCCTGTATTTTCGTCAGCCACCCATGGGAAAACCTCAAGATTGTGACGATAAATGTTGCGGTTCTGATCTCCATAGCAGAGGTATCACAATAAGCGATGAAACGTATGTAACCGGGGGTATTAACACCTTCCATAGTGTAGCACGTCCACGGTGGCATTTGGCAGAATTGTGGTGGAGTGTGGTACCAGGCTGACATCATTAGCCCCGCTTGAAATGCTGAGCTCTGTCCATTTTTTGCAAGTCTCGACACGTTAGTACATGAAACGCTGCAGAACCAGGGGATGACGTCAATTGACTCTACGCTTTTGCACAATTACAGTGGAAAGCTGTAGGCTCCTTTAAGGCGAAATCTACCGTCACTATGGGAGACAGCCAAGGAGTTTGGAAAAAGTTGTCCTTAAATTTCACTGAGCGCTTTACTTTCCTTCGTAACTACGTAACTACACAGTCTTGATAGTGCCGTGAGCAGGTTTGTCATTACAATATTCTTGTTCGAGAGTTCGATTCCTCATCGAGTTGTAACAGTTTTACTTTCTTATTTGCCACTGTCGGTCAGTTAGTGATGTACACTGTTTCTGAAACTAAATGTTTCCTGCAACAACAGTTTCCTTAAACACGAAAAATAACAATAATACTAGGCGGCCGCGCGGGAGTAGCCGAGAGGTCTGGAGCGCCCCGTGGCAGACAGCGCGGCCTCCCGCGTCGGAGGTTCGAATCCTTCCTCGGGCATGGCTGTTTGTGTTGTATTTAATATAAGTTAGTTCGTAAGTAGTTTGTAAGTTCAGGGACTGATGACCCCGCAGTTAAGAACCATAAGCTTTACAGACATTTGAACATTTGAATACTGGCCGGACATGTGATGTAGCGTACAGATCTGTTAAAAATAAAGTACTTATTTAGGACAAAAATGTACTCCCTGATCTATGACAATCTCGGATGTGATGGGTGGCTTAATCCTAACTTGCTCTAATTTCTCTATTTCACACTACTTACATTGAGAACGTAAAAGAACGCGTATTCTGAAACTATGTGGCGTATTCGCTTGAAAGCCAAAGTGAATAAAAATCTTCATATGTATATTCATATCAGAACCGATTCCATTTTACATCTTTGACGTTTAAAGCGATTTAATCAGATTTGTGTTGCTTACCGCATTCATTAGAGTTTTGTATTAGAAGAATTTACTTTCAGCATACCCATAACCTCTGCGTGCGGTGTAACAGTACTCTCTGCTTTGGAATGTGGCGGAGCGTCAACTTACCTGTAACAAAAAGAGAAAAACTATTATAAGCATATAATTTTGATGTACGAAATAACAAACACATTATTTTTTCATGGAAAATAACTGGAAAAAATTGTTGCGTTCACTAATACAGGTAGCTTAACACTATTGATTTCTGTACAACCCGGATGTGAAACTCTAATCTCAGAGCAGAGAACTGGTGTGTATCTGCAGATTCATCTATATTGTACCAGCCGTGTTGTGGTAACTTGGGAAATAAATTTCCATCGGTCTAGACGTGGTAAAAATTTATTCTTCATTTATTGTTTAGAACTTTATGGTAACATACGACGATTTAGGTTGATGCGGGAGTGGAATCTTAAGTACTTACGTTTCGTGTACTAGTATCATTTCGAAGCAACCGTCTTGTAGTTTGGCAAGGAACGAAATATGAGTGTATATGGCAGTGGCGGACTAAGGTTGCCGGAGGCCCGGGGCGGCGACAAAACGAAATGAGGCCCCCTGTCCACTCGGAAATACATGTATTTCTATAAAAAAAAAAGTAATCTTTGAGATTTGGTTCTTTCAGCTCGTCATCGTTGAAGTGTTGACAGGACAAATTTTAGGCGTAAGAAGAGGATTTCCATCAAAAGGTGGTATTTGTTTCCACGATAGTGCCCGACCTCACACGGCGAATGTGACCAAACAACTCTTACGGGAATTTCACTGGGACGTGTTTGATCATCATCCGTACAGCCCGGGCCTCACTCCTAGCCACTTTCACCTCTTCTTACACCTAAAAATCTGTCCTTGGTGGTCAACATTTCAACGATGATGACGAGCTGAAAGAACATGTTACCACATGGCTGAATACACAGGCGGCGACCTTCTATGAAGAAGGCATACAGAAACTTGTGCCACGCCATGACAAGTGCCTACAAAATTTCGGCAGCTATGTAGAAAAGTCGTTTAACAGTTGTAGATTTTTGTACAATAAATATTTTTTCTGTATCTGTACACGTTTGTTTTATATAACCAAACGGAACTAACTTTCTGGACGTACCTCGTAACTCACTTGACGGTCTCTTTGCCGTGCGCCCGTCTGCTCTGCTACCACCGGGAGTACTCTTGCGTTCGTTACTTGGCCAGCTCGGCGTTACAATGCCTGCTTTTTTCTCGACTGGAGGGAGCACCTCTCCACCGTGGCCAAGCCCCGACTTCATTCTCTTCCAAAGGACTCCACACCTAGTTTCGTTTACCGGAGAGAATTTCTCGCACTCCGGTTCAAATTTGATTACAATTTCTTCATCTACACTGATGGCTCAAAGACAGGCCAGGGTGTTGGGTGTTCTGCCGCGATATAATAATGTTCGCGGTCAAATTTTCTGAAGAATAAGTTTAAAGATGCATGTTCGGAATAATAAAGGACATACAGGCACTAATTTTGGTTTTATAGATGTGTTTTTCCTGTTAACATCGTCAATTTATAACACTTTGAATTCTCAAAACACTCGTCGTAAACTTCTGTCACCAAGGCAATGCAACGATGACCTAGCATGTAAATAATCGATCAAGCCCACAATTGTGATAATTATATCTCTGGTAAACGTAACGTAAATACTGCAATAATACGGTAAGAAAGGGGTAGTTCGGCGGCCTCGGCCTAGAGGCTCTCAACGGGGCTAGTGCAAAACGCTCCCGTCGCCAGACGGATCCATTGGTGGTGGATTGTGTTAAGGTGGCGCAGTATGGACGGTGGAGACGAAGAATAAACGATGCTTCCATAGTCCAGCTGGACCGAACTATGGTGCAGAGCGAGTGAGTGACTGCTGAGGATCCTACGCTGGAGGTCTGGCGGCCGCAGCCGATGGGCGGTCGGTTAGCGGGGCAGGCGGGGGATCTGACGTTTCTGGGCTAACCGCAGCTAACTGCGGCCCGATTAGCCGCTGATGGGCCTCCAAATCGTTTCCAGGTTAATCTACGGTGGGGCGGCGACCCCAGCGCTCCGGCCCGCCGTGGCGCGCCAGAGAACTGGCGCTCCAGCGAAATCGAACAGCACGTGCGCTGCTGGCGCCAGCTCGCTGGAGCCCTCGTGGCACGCCACTTCTCGTGTGCCGTCCATTTGCCGACAATTGACCGGAATAATCAGCCCAACGGCGGCGTTCCACACCGCTGCCTCTTCCCTCTCACTGATCAGCAGCCAGTTAATTATCGCTCCATCGAGAAAATTTACCCCCGATCGAGTTCCCAACAGTCCTCTCGCAAATGAAGTCAGTAAATTATGCGAGTGGTACAGTTCGTAGTAGCCTACAGATCGATCATTACGGTAACTGATTCAGCCGCGTTATAGGTGAGTACAATTGATGAACGTTTCACCGAAACTCAGTTAATACCATTCCCTGCCTTGTGGTGTCGCACAAGTATGAAGTGCGCGCCACGTACTTTCGCCGCGCGCCGCCATGCACGCACGGCGCGGCGTTCTTACGACGTCAGCCACGAGCGCCCTCTGCTGCAACTCCGCTCGTGGCCAGGACTGCTGCATCGGCCACTAGGGAATCAGATAGGCACCAGTTAAGACTTGGCTATCGGATAGGCACTAGGAATCATCAGTAGGCAGGCCTCTATCTAAACTATGTATCAGCATTCTGCAGACAAGAACTATGTAAAAGTTAAGTATTATCAAGACTCCACGAAATATATATCTTGTTCTAATTTAGCCTAGTGTTCTATTTTCAGCTGTCCCACTGGCTGGTCACCTCCCTACCTGCACAAGCGTGCATCCTTTATTCCTGTGTCGGTCACTGTCTACTCGGCCACCGACACCTACGACAACCGGCGGAAACGAGAAAAAAAGTGGCGACGAGGCAGGGATACAAAATGCCTAGTACGTTTTACAACAGCCTAGCGGTAGTTCCCTGCTAAGGTGTGTATACATTCCTTTCTTATGTTACTCCATCTGCTTCTTCCTCCTGTGTCAATCGCTGTCTACCGAATTCTCCACCCATTTCCTTTCTGTTTTCATGTATCTTGAAAGTTTCTTGCTTGTCCTTCTCTCTTACAAAATTTACGTCTGCTGCGAAAGTTATGTGTTTTACCATATGATCTAAGAAATGTAACTGACTGACACTACGTGAATGAAATGTAACGGAATGTGTTTGAACTTGTTCTACCTGAATGCCTTTTCACAACGTTATGTTAATGTGATTGCGTATTTTTTAACTGTATTCTATGTGAATGTAAAGGTATTGCAAAATCTGACTTCGTAATGTTTATTATAATGAGGCACAAACTGCTAATTGTTTCTGTATGAAAATGTCGTAACAAAGTTAACTACTGTCTGAAAATTATTGATACTAACAATCACTGTGTTAATAATTTTGGCCCTAAAAACTTGTTTCTGACTGAACAAACAATCTGTAACGGAATGTAACGAACACAATATTTATCAGTGCAATCTGACTCGGTGCAAACACTTGTTAACCTGAACACTGTATGAATTGTCCTACCCTGAAATCTGTAGATCATACTGAACTGTAAGCTTGGCAAAAACTGATTCTTTCTCACTTTCACTTTTTGATTACTTTCACTTACTAACCTGGATTGTTTTTCTTTTTATTATTTTTTTTTTATTTTAGCCACACTGCATAAATTTGCGCAATACCAAACTGCTGCCTGCTGTACTAACTACTGGAAAACTAACTACAGAAAACATCATGGCACTTTTAATAAAAATGTGAGGAGGGATAAACTGGTAATCTGTTTAAGAAACTCGAACTAATTATTAAAAATGAAACATCTGGTTCATTTTCTAACTGATGTAACTTCATGAAAATTACTAATAATGTCATGTTTTGGATTTTAAAGTCTTTTAGAGAAAAATATAACTCAGATATATAATCTGCCTACAAACTTATTTTTAAACAAAGGTAAACATTTCTTTACTGTTAATAAATTTAACTCGATTTACACAAACAGTGTTACAACATTATCATATTTCAAGAACACAACCCATGAAATTCCTAGTCCATAAAAAACGCAATCTCAAAACTAAACTATTAAAATAAATATTTTTCCTAACACAGAAAGGGGTCCTAACATTAATCGCGAGACCACAAGCTAACAGCAAGATCTTTCCCGACAGTTACTGTTACCATCAGTTTAGCCCAACAATGCGAAGTTGTGCCATAGAAACATGCCAAGTATTTCGTGAAAAACTTTACCTTATAAAAACTTCAAAAGATCGTTTGTCCGACGTCATTTATTCCTTTCGTCTCCATATCTTAAACAAACAACTTGGCTCAGCATTCAAGTCTCAAAATCTCATCTCCTCGGCTATCCCGCCAGAACGACAACTGCACACAACCACGATCCCCACGCTTCTGCAATCTCATCCGCGCGCCTAGTAAAGTCTGCACTCTCAATAATCACAACCCCACTTCCCCGCAACAATACTGTCACCGTCTCCAATATCGACAGGACTGCCATCGAAAAATAAGCCTGCAACCAAAGGTAAACGACCCATGCCTGACTAGCTTCGCAGTACATTTGAATATGAAATGTATACCTTCCCATAGCAGGTATCTTACAATCTCAATCCTTATACATTGTACAGTGATATAATTTTTCAGATCCAGAGTAGTTATTACGAAACTGTCTAGGAAATGTGTTGCAAATGGAGTTGCAAATCGCCTAATCACGCTTATTGGTATAGTTTTTCATGAATTTCGTCGTTTTTAACGCCATATCACCTGAAATGTTTTCGTACTATTATATAATTTTGAAGGTAGATTCAGTGTTAACACAGTATGCAAAAAAACGTGGCAGAGTTAGCAGTAAATACGCAATAAATCTAAAAGTCATGCGTGAAGGGACATTTTTTTCATAAACCTAATTGTTTATGTTTCAAAGACACATTCACTGATATGTGGCTATACTACCAGTAAATGTCTTGCGGATTCAATATTAGTGGTGTAGAAGTAATAAAATGTAGCGCATTGCTCAATGTCATGGTTTTACTGCGTAACAGAGGATAAGTAGATAAGTAGTAAGCGATAAGTTTCTTTCCCTTCATTAATGTTGTTTTTTCATTTTTTTTTTATTTTATTTTTTTTATTTTTTTGGAAACGGAAGCCCTCACCCAATTCGCCGATGAACACCAATCATGTCTCGCTATGCAAGAAGCAACGGCTAACCCCCACCCCTTCCACCTCAGCATCCTATCAAAATAAAGTTCCACTCTTCCGCAATACATTCACCAATAACATCGCTTATTTTTAAAAAATTATGACCTAATGTCTAAATGAAAGTAATATAAGTGTAGTAACAACCAGCTCACACCAGTTACCCAGATGAAGGCCACTGTAACGTTGGCCGAAACGTTGGTTATTTAAGTAATAGCCTTACATCATGACGCGGTACCATACCCAGAAAACTTTTATGTCATCTGACTCTGGCCGCGGAAGCCTACGTAATTATAACTATAAGTATATTTCTTTAACGAAAAAAGTAACTAATCAATAAATAAATAAAAATTAAAATAAAATAAAATATAAATAAGTAAATAAAATAAATCGAATGTCTGTAAAGCTATGGGACCAAACTGCATGGGTCATCAGCCCCTAAACTTAGCCGAGAAAGGACTTGAGCCTTTCGAGGAGCAGCCACGTGCTCCGCAGCAAGACGCCTTAGAACGCTCGCTGCCCCACCCCCTCCGCCCGCACGGCTTTTATCGAGAGGCGGCAAGTGGTAAATTTACCGAACAGACGTAAAATTTTTCATTTACTAGGTTAAAAACATTCTACTAGCAGTGCAATAAGTCAGCAGACTACGCGCAGGTGCTGCTTGATTAGAGGAAATTTTGAACATTAGAGGGCGGTATATTTTAAGTGCAAGATAACTGACCATTGGGATTCATGTGACGAGTAATTGTGAATTCCGATGCATTTAATTTAATTACAGTTTTGTACATTTACCTACTGGCATTAATAATGCCACCTTACTATGTACTTAATGTAACCTTTTTAGTGACCAACCTTCTGGAGAAGATATTTTTAAAGGATCGAAACTTTGGTCAAATCTTTTTAATAAATGTTTTACTGTATTCAATTGATTGGCTGTTTACTTTCCTCGCCCCAATTCTGTTCAAATGAAATGTTGAAATGTTTGTAAAGCTTATGGGACTCAACTGTGGGGCCATCAGTCCCAAAACCTACAAACTACTTATGAACTAGCTTATACTAAATACGCCACAAACATCCATGCCCGAGAGAGGATTCGAACCCCTCAATGCCGCGGCCCAAATTCTATATTTCCGGCTACTCTCACCAGCGATGTTTGGTAACCTAACACAGAACTGAATATTGCCTAGTGGAAAAGGCGACTGAATACACCAAACTTTCACATTAGTCAACACCTAGGTGTATAACGGTTCCACAAAACTCAGTAATTCTCCTATCAATTGCATGGTTCGAATGTAAAATGTTATATTTGTGGCTTCAACATTTTCATGTATTTACTGTCAGGCAACTGCACAACATACTACAAGAAGAACTAACTGTTTTCTTGGTTAGTCCCGCGCATTTGTGTTTCACGTTAAGCCACTGTTTATTTACAAGTTTAATACGTATATCACCTGAGCCTGAGGAACTAGGCAGGATCGGTCCCATTAACGTTCGTTGCTGGGGTGCTATTGGGGAGCCTCCGCAACATTGATCGTATTTACTTAGCGGAACATGAGGCAGAATTCGAGTTTATGTAGTGGAGGGAGACGTCTCTTAAGACAGTCCGTCAGTCGCCATACCTATTCAGTCATGGTGGCTTAATAGTTGTAGCGTCTGCCTAGTAAGCAAGATGTCCTGGGTTCGCATCCCCACCATGGTGCAAATTTTAATTCAATGCCTCACCTTCAGTTTAACATCTCCGTTGATTGAAAATAATTATAGATTAAGACGTTAGAATATACATGATTTTGCGAAACAATTCAGGACGTGAAAAGTGGAAGGCAAGGCAAGAATTATCAACATGAAAAGAGTCAAAAGTATGTCACTGCATGGAAATCAGGGAACTGACTGTAACTACAAGGAAACAAGATAAAAAAATTTAAAAAAAAGGTTTCTCTTTCAGTGAACTCAATCATTTTAGATATAGATTGTTTATGAATAAAACAAAAATTGAAAAGAACCATGGTGCATATTTTAATTCAATGTCTCACCTTCACTTAAACATCTCTGTTGTAGAGCACTCTTGACTGAAAATAATTATAGATTAAGAGATTAGAAGATATGTGATTTTGCGAAACTATGAGTCTTAAAAAAGAAAGAAAAACTGTCTATCTCGTTCTATAAGAGAGAAGACTGAGAGGCGTCTTAACATGCCTCAGTATTCAGGAAAGACACAGGTAAGTCTGATTTCATTTATAGCCTAAAAATGTGCGGAGACAGACGCAGTTGTCTTGCCAAAAGCTTAACCTATAGGGTGGAACAGCTCACAAGCTGTGGCATAGCCCCAAAGAGTAGACATTACTCATTAAGACAACTATCCTCACGCATCACTGCAGATCTCGTCATTATAGCAGAAACACGTTGCGCGGGAGTAGTGGCGTGGTCTAAGACGATATGCTACGGACTGGACGCAGTTGCCTTCCTCGGACACGGGTGTGTGCTTGTTATTCTTAGTGTAAGTCAGTTTAAGTAGTTGTAAGTCTAGAACTAATGAAATTAGCTCTTTGTTCCTAAAGGTTTACTAACATTTGAACATTTTTAAACTAGAAATACAATCACGTGGTAGTGTCTTAAAGCAGACGTAAGCATTAAAGAAACCTGCACGATGTGACAATGCTCGTTATCTCGTCAGCAGGCCACCGCCACACCGGCACCCTTGGCTTCGTACAGATGGAGACTGCAGTGCCCTTCTCTCTGTCCGATTATTTCCCAAACGTACTCCGTTGGGAGCCACTTCCAACCCCGACCAGTGTGGTCCTAAATTCGTCCGAACACACATACCACATCTTGACAACCTGCGGCAACTGATAACCACACTCGTTGAATCGATCCCTCCAGTGATGTTGGCTAATGTGTGGACGAAAATAGAATATCGCCTAGTTGTACTACATGCTACCAAGGGTGCTCATGTGGTAGTTTACTGATGTGTGAAAAATACTTTGTTTGTAAACAATTAGACACCAGTTTCATATTTTTATCTTACTTCTAGCCTGAGTTATCAATTTATGTAATCAGGGAAAGACTTTTCGTACACCCTGTATAATATTTGAATGATGACACTTAAGAGTTGTTTTGTATGTGACGAAGATGTAAACCTGTTGTGGTGCCGCACAAGTATGAAGTGCGCGCCACGTACTTAGGCCCCGCGCCGCCATGCACGCACGGCGCGGCGTTCTTACGACGTCAGCCACGAGCGCCCTCTGATGCAACTCCGCTCGTGGCCACCACTGGACTGCATCGTTCACTTGGGAATCAGATAGGCACCAGTTAAGACTTGGCTATCGGATAGGCACTAGGAATCATCAGTAGGCAGGCCTCTGTCTAAACTATATATCAGCATTCTGCAGTCAAGAACTATGTAAAAGTTAAGTATTACCAAGACTCCACGAAATATATATCTTGTTCTAATTTAGCCTAGTGTTCTAGTTTCTGCTGTCCCACTGGCTGGTCACCTCCGTACCTGCACACGTGTGCAACCTTTATTCCTGTGTTGGCCCCTCTCTACTCGGCTACCGACACCCACGACAACCGGCGGAAACGAGACATGAAACCTGTGCTGGAGAAGGCGGGGAGGGGAGGGTGCGGGAGAGTCCCTGAACAATTACAATTTGTTTATACTTGAAAGAATAATAATAATTAATTAAAATAAGGATGATGGTAATAAATTGAATAAGTAAGTAATTAATTAAAATTCCTACAATATTCAATATGTTTTTGTCCATTACTGAATTAATGTAAAAGTTTTTTTTTTTATAGTTATGAAGTTCAGTTACTGTTGAGCTAATTTTTTTATATAAAATTTTTTGAGCTCCGCCTTACTACTTTAAAATATAATGTAAAAGAGTCATTAGTAATATATTAATGTTTTTAAATAAAACATTTTATCTTTTCTACCGACTTTATATTATGATGCTGCAGCTGACGTAGAAAATCTCAGGCGTTAAGTCCAAATTTAAGGCCATTTCATAATACATGGGTTATGTCGTTTTCAATTATGAATAAAACAGTACAATTCCAATCAAACTCCACTTATATTTTGAAGAACGGAAAACTTCACATTTTGTACATTTGCACTACTTACAGTCTCGAACGGCTACGAAAATCATACTGATCCTGACTAGTACTAAAACATACCGTCTCTATATAATCTTCCTTCGCTTGTTCTATTCATTAATATCTGAAAGTAATTCTTGCGCTGTTGACTTGATAACTGAATCTCTTTGAAGAGAATACATTAACATTTTCTTTATTTTTATCAATTCAAATGTTCAAATGTTTGTAGAGCTCATGTGACTTAACTACAGGGTCATCAGTCCCTAAACTTACAAACTACTTATGAACTAGCTAATACTAAGGACGGCACAACTATCCATGCCCGAGGGGGGATTCGAACCCCTGCCGGCCGCGGTGGCCGAGGGGACTGAGGCGCTCCATTCACGCTCTGCACGGCCACTACGGTCGGGGGTTCGAATCCCCCCTTGGGCATGGATATTTGTGACGTCCTTAGTATTAGTTAGTTCATAAGTAGTTTGTAAGTTTAGGGACTGATGACCTCGTAGTTAAATCCCATAAGCTATGCAAACATTTAAACATTTTTTTTTTTTTTTTTTTTTTTTTTTTTTTTTTTTTTTTTTTTTTTTTGGATTCGAACCCCCGACGATGCAGACTGTGACTGGGGCGCCGCAGAGCGCTCGGCCACCGCGGCCGGCATTTTTTCTTTTATCGTGAATTAATTAATCTATACATGAATATGAACTCCCATGAACCACAGACATTGCCGAGGTGGGGTGGCTTGCGTGCCTCAACGATGCAGATAGCCGTACCGTAGGTGCAACCACAGCGGAGGGGTATCTGTGGAGAGGCCAGACAAACGTGTGGTTCCTGAAGAGGGGCAGCAGCCTTTTCAGTAGTTACAGGGGCAACGGTCTGGATGATTGACTGAGCTGGCCTTGTAACATCAGCTAATGTGGCTTTGCCACACAGCTACTGCGAACGGCTGAAAGCAAGGGGAAACTACAGCCGTTACCTTTCCCGAGGACATGCAGCTCTACTGTATGAACATATGATGATGGCATCCTCTCGTGTAAAATATTCCGGAGGTAAAATAGTCCCCCATTCGGATCTCCGGGCGGGGACTACTCAGGAGGATGTGATCATCAGGAAAGACAGTACTGGCATTCTACGGGTCGGAGCGTGGAATGTTAGATCCCTTAATAGAGTAGGAAAATTAGAAAATTTAAAAAGGGAAATTGATAGGTTGAAGTTAGATATAGTGGGGATTAGTGAAGTTCGGTGGCAGGATGAACAGGATTTCTGGTCAGGTGAGTACAGAATTATAAATACAAAATCAATTGGGGGTATCACAGGAGTAGGATTGATAATGAATAAGAAAACAGGAATGCGGGTAAACTACTATGACCAGCACAGTGATCGCATTATCATTGTCAAGATAGATACGAAGCCAACACCGACAACAGTAGTACAGGTTTATATGCCAACTAGCTCTGCCGATGATGAGGAAATCGAAGAAATATATGAGGAGCTAAAGGAAATTATTCAGACAATTAAGGGAGAGGAAAACTTAACTGTTATGGGAGACTGGAATTCGGTAGTAGGACAAGGAAGGGAAGGGAAGATAGTAGGAGAATATGGTCTGGGCAAAAGGAATGAAAGAGGGAGCCGCCTGGTAGAATTTTGCACGGAACATAATTTAGTTATAACAAACACCTGGTTCAAGAATCACAAAAGAAGGTTGTATACGTGGAAGAGACCAGGAGACACCGGGAGATACCAGATAGATTTTATAATGGTAAGACATAGATTTCGGAACCAGGTTCTACAGTGTAAGACATACCCAGGGGCAGATATAGACTCTGACCATAACTTGTTGGTTATGAACTGTAGGCTGAAACTAAAGAAACTACAAATAGGTAGGAAAATAAGGAGATGGGACCTGGATAAATTGAAGGAACCCGAGGTTCTTAAGAATTTCAGAGGGAGCTTTAGGCAACAATTGACAGAAACAAGGGAAAATAAAACAGTAGAGGAGGAATGGGTAAAATTGAGAGATGAAATAGTGAAAGTAGCAGAGGACAAAATAGGTAGGAAGGCAAGACCTACAAAAAATCCTTGGATATCACAGGAGATACTAAATTTAATCGATGAAAGGAGAAAATGTAAAAATGCAGTAAATGAAACAGGCAAAATGGAGTACAGACGACTAAGAAATGAGATTGACAGGAAGTGCAAAATGGCTAAGCAGGAGTGGCTAGAAGGCAAATGCAAGGATGTAGAAGAATGTATAAATAGGGGAAAAATAGATACTGCTTACAGGAAAATAAAAGAAACATTTGGGGACAAGAAAAGCAACACTACTAATATCAAGAACTCAGATGGGAAACCAGTTCTCAGCAAAGAAGGGAAAGCTGAAAGGTGGAAAGAGTATATAGAGGGGCTCTACAAAGGAAATGAACTCAGAGACAATATTGTAGGAAGGGAGGAGGATGTAGATGAAGATGAAATAGGAGATACTGTACTGAGAGAAGAATTTGACAGAGCCCTGAAAGACCTAAGTCAAAACAAGGCCCCTGGAGTAGATGATATTCCCTCAGAGCTACTGAAGTCTCTGGGAGAACCAGCCATGACAAACCTGTTTCACCTGGTGTGTAAGATATATGAAACAGGTGAAGTACCCTCAGACTTCAAAAAAAATGTTATAATCCCCATTCCAAAGAAAGCAGGTGCAGACAAGTGTGAAAACTACAGAACCATCAGTTTAATAAGTCATGGTTGCAAAATATTCACACGAATTATATACAGACGGATGGAAAAGCTGGTAGAAGCCGACCTCGGGGAAGATCAGTTTGGGTTCAGGAGAAATGTAGGAACTCGGGAGGCAATACTTACTTTACGGCTTATCCTAGAAGATAGATTAAGAAAAGGCAAACCTACATTTCTAGCTTTTGTAGATTTGGAGAAGGCTTTTGACAATGTTGATTGGAATAAACTCTTTCAAGTTCTGAAGCAAGCAGGAGTAAAATATAGGGAGCGTAAGGTTATTTACAACTTGTACAAAAACCAGAGAGCGGTTGTCAGAGTTGAAGGGCATGAAAGGGATGCAGTGGTTGGGAAGGGAGTGAGACAGGGTTGTAGCCTTTCTCCAATGTTATTCAATTTGTACATTGAACAAGCTATAAAGGAAAGCAAGGAGAAATTTGGTGAAGGAATAAAAGTTCAGGGGGAAGAATTAAAAACATTGCGTTTTGCCGACGACATAGTAATTCTGTCAGATACAGCAAAGGACCTGGAAGAGCAATTGAACGGAATGGACAGTGTGCTGAAAGGTGCATATAAGATGAACATTAACAAGAGCAAAACTAGGGTAATGGAGTGCAGTGTAAGAAAATCAGGTGATGCTAAAGGAATTAGATTGGGAAACGAAGCAATAAAGGAGGTAGATGAGTTTTGTTACTTGGGCAGTAAAATAACAAATGATGGTCGCAGTACAGAGGATATAAAATGCAGAATGGCAATGGGTAGAAAAGTGTTTTTGAAAAAGAGAAATTTGTTAACATCGAATATTGATTTAAGCCTAAGGAAGTCCTTTCTGAGGGCATTTGTATGGAGTGTTGCCTTGTATGGGAGTGAGACATGGACGATAAACAGTGCGGACAGGAAGAGAATTGAGGCTTTTGAAATATGGTGCTACAGAAGAATGCTGAAGATTAGGTGGGTGGATCGCGTAACTAATGAGGAGGTACTGAACAGAATTGGGGAGAAAAGAAATTTCTGGCATACCTTGACTAAAAGAAGGGATAGATTGGTGGGACACATTCTTAGACATCAAGGAATTGTGAATGTAGCATTAGAGGGAAGTGTGTGGGGTAAAAATCGCAGAGGAAGACCAAGATATGGATACAGTAAGCAGATTCAGACAGATGTAGGTTGCCGTTCTTATGTAGAGATGAAGAGGCTTGCTCAGGATAGGGTATTGTGGAGAGCTGCATCAAACCAGTCTCCGGACTGAAGTCCACAACAACATACATGAATATACAGAAAGTATATATATACTCGTTAAAATAAATCTGTGGCTTGGTAAGCTTCTGAATATTTTCTGTAATTTTCTGAAAAATATTAACAGTATATTTGCGGCTCACATCTTAAAATCTCAGTATCTCTCATCCTCCTCACAGTGGCAGTTTTAACATTATGAAGACCACGTGAAACTATAATCTACACCAATAAAACCAGTTTTGGTAAATACTGACTTTGGCCCTTTTAGAACCAAGCCCCAGAAATATTATAATAAAACATTAATTCTTCTACCGCTCTTAATATATACCTTCTCCCTCCTATCCCTATGGTAACGCTACACCCCGCTTGAAAATTTCACACAGGACTCCGCGGAAGCACTCTGACCCAGCGAACACTGTCTATATGACTCGCGAGCTTCCAGAGACCGGTAATTTCCTCTGCACGACGCAATCCGTACAGTTTGTCCGCCGCTGACGCACAAAGTAAACAGACAGAGGTCCAGAGTCGCAATGTGATCGCGTAACGGTAACGGAACGCAGAACGCCCCGGTTCCGCAATCTGAGCCCACGTGCCGGGCACACTGCGTTCGCGAGCTGAAAATTAGGCCCACTGGTCCGCGAAGCGCTCTCTGCCGGGCCGTGTGACGTCACCGATAGGCGGGCGGCTAATTGGGCGCGCTGGCGATTGTGTGCTAATTGTTGCGGCCGCGCGGGGAGTTGCCGGCCCGCAATAATTACAAGCGACAATCGCGCCAGCCGCACTGCACCGGCCGCCGCTTTGTGGCTGTTTGCGTCGGCGCGCTGTTGTTCTCGGCACACAATGGCCGGGCCGCGCCGCCGCCGTACTCTGTGCCACTTTCTCACGCCGGCTGGCCTGCCCCTTCGTGTCGCACGGCCCTCCGTGGGCGTTGCATGAGAACGGGTCTGCCACATATTACACACTGCGCGTCCTAAAGGGATGCCACGAACAGCAATGTTCGCTGAAGGCACAAAAGCCGCGGTGGAATGGCCGAGAGCTCTAAGGCGCCTTGCTGCAAACAGCGGTTTTTCCCCGTCAGAGATTCGCGTTCTCCCTAGGGCGTGTGTGTGCGCGTGTGTATGTGTTAGTTTAACCCTGCAGCAGGCGCGTCAACTCTCATGACGCTACTAGTCGCGATACATGCGGTGATGCCGGCCGCGGTGGCCGAGGGGACTGGGGCGCTCCAGTCACGGTCTGCACGGCCACTACGGTCGGGGGTTCGAATCCCCCTTCGGGCATGGATATTTGTGCTGTCCTTAGTCTTAGCTAGTTCATAAGCAGTTTGCAAGCTTAGGGACTGATGACCCCGTAGTTAAGCCCCATAAGTTGTACAAACATTTGAACATGCGGTGACTTTTGTGGTTGTGCCTTTGTTTACAGTTTCTTTTTCCTTTGCTTCTGTTTTAAATTGCAGTTACCTTTATTGTTACAGATTTGCAAATACATAAGTGAACATTAGGCTCATTACACTTTCAAATCAACAGAAATATTTAACGTATTGTAATGAAGAAGTACATGAATTTCTATTGAAAAAAAAAAAAAAAAAGTTCAAATGTTTGTAAATCTCTCGGACCAAACTGCGTGGTCATCAGTCCGTAGCTTACAAACTACTTAAACTAAGATAAACTAACCTAAGGACAAACACACACACCCATGCCCCTGGGAGGAGTCGAACCTCCACGGCGAGCAACCGCGCGCTCCGAGGTGAGACGCTTTAGACCGCTCGGTCTATTGCAAAGTGACTTCATTATAGACACAAATAAATTATTGAACTAATCAGAGCACGTTTCTTTGTATGGATTGCTCTCTGCAGAAAGACATTGTTGACAAATTATATTTGCGTGCTTTTGCAAATAAAGATGTGTACAGCATTTTTCGCATGCATAGGCTACTTGCTTAGAGACATCTTTTTTGATTCCCTGTAACATGACTGGCATCTTTTTCTTTTCTTATTTCCTTAGTGCAAACATAGTCCAGCGTTTTCTTGCTCTCTTCCTTGTGGTTTGCACTTTACCAGCATCGACTTTATATCATCTGGTAGAGTCATAATAAGAGCTCTTCTTTTGAGATGATCTTGCGTTAGAGTCAGAGCCAAAGTTTTGAGGCAGTTGCGCCTATTTGAGTATTTATTCTTGTTGCCCAAGGAAATTACTCTTGAGTTGATGCCTGCAATGTTTATTATTATTACAACTGAAAGCATTTTAGTTGCCTTTTTTACTCCCAAAAATAGTCACGTTCATCACTTTTTTGCACCTTATTATTTCCTCTTCATCAAATTCGTGATCTGTGCCTGAGTCTACAGATCTTGTTTCGAGTATATCTTTGTCTTCTGAATCAGTTTCTACAAGATCATCTTCAATTGACACCTCATCGTCGAAAAGAAGGCGATGTACTTCCAAATCCTTATGATTTTCTAAATCATATCGTTTATTTATTTTGAAACGTTGCATCATCTAGAAGACAACAATGCTATTGCCAACTTGAGTACGCTCCAAACAATGCTACGGCTCCTGTTATTAGCGGCCACAATGCGTTACGCGAAATTGTCGCGCTGTATCTGACAGATGCAGAAAATACACGTCTGGATAAGGCTGAAACTCGTGAAGCAATAACAAAGGTATGACACAAGATGTCATGGGCCAGCAAGCCTTTATCACTGTTCATTGCGGTAATATTAGAGAACAAGTAGGTCATGTATCTCACAGATACATTCGTGACTGTCGAAGGGTTAAGTTGGTTTAACCACAGTCTAACATACCAGTCACGACACTCGAGCCGGCCGCGGTGGCCGAGGGGTCTGAGGCGCTCAAGTCACGGTCTGCACGGCCACTACGGTCGGGGGTTCGAATTCCCCCTCGGGCATGGATGTTTGTGTCGTCTTCAATATAAGGTAGTTCATAGGTAGTTTGTAAAGTTTAGGGACTGATGACCCCATAGTTAAGTCCCATAAGCTATACAAACATTTGAACGACACTCGAACGAATTTTTGTTACCCGCTGCAATCGTTGCGTGCCATGCGACCTGTATGGGACCCTACTCAGTTGGCGGTATCTCGTGAATTGTGTTACTTGCAGGGTATATTCGTTTTTGTGGTGGTTTTTGGAATCGGGAACGCTTTTAGCGAAAGTAATTGCAGCAACAACCTGAAAAAGACACTACATTTGTCTTTTTTATATTTCCTAAGAACGAAATTCAAATGTTTGCAAAGCTTATGGGACTTAATTACGGGGTCATCAGTCCCTAAACTTACAAACTACTTATGAACTTCATGTTTTCGCGGCGCAATGACTGTTCAAAGAAGTTTCGGGCGTGCAGCCGCATAAAGTTTTCTTCTTCTAATATTTCGGCTGAGAAACGTTCAGCCATCTTCAGAGACGAGTCGAAGACTGACGCTCCAGCACACGCTTCGTGCTTATAAACGCGCGGGCCGCGCTACTGCGCATGCGGCCACAGATACAAGATCCCATGATTACAAGATCCCATGTGAATGTAGCCTTTCGTACATAGGACAGACGACACGTAAAGTGCAAGAAAGATGCACAGAACACCAGGGATATACCCGTCTTTTACAACCAAATAAATCGGCAGTGGCAGAGCACTGTATTGATACTGGTCACTCCATGACGTACGAAAACGTCAAAATTTTAGCTTCCACTTCATCTTTCTGGGACTCAGTAGTGAAAGAAGCAATAGAAATTCGTTTGGGGACGAATTTGATTAACAGGGATAGTGGCTTCACTTTAGATAAATCATGGAATCCGGCACTTTCTTTAATAAATTTACAAAGACGCCACCACAGCACAGATAATAATACATCGATATCTCCGCAGTAATCGACCATGCAGCCACAGACATAATTTACATATACGTGTACTTCCTTGCCGCCGAGTAACGTCTTTGGCGCCTTGTTGTATCTGTGGCCGCATGCGCAGTAGCGCGGCCCGCGCGTTTGTAAGCACGAAGCGTGTGCTGGAGTGTCAGTCTTCGACTCGTCTCTGAAGAAGGCTGAACGTTTCTCAGCCGAAATATTAGAAGAAGAAAACTTTATGCGGCTGCACGCCCGAAACTTCTGCTTATGAACTACTTACGAACTAGGACGGCACAAATATCCATGCCCGAGGGGGGATTCGAACCCCCGACCGTAGTGGCCGTGCAGACCGTGACTGAAGCGCCTCAGTCCCCTCGGCCACCGCGGCCGGCAGAAAGGAAGAAACTGGTATGGAATGCTTTAGCAACATTATTCGAAATACCGATCAAGCCGCCACATTTTTCCCTGAGAAGGAAATTGCCACAGAGAGCTGAAGACTAACCTTCAAAAGCTACTACAAAATTTTATAACTTTGTAATTTAAGAAGAAAAAATTGTGAAAATAAGGTGAGAACCACCTGCAACATTGTGAGGGAGGAGTCAGGCAAATATCCAAAAGATATAGACGATATTAACAGCAAAATCAAATCTGAGCGTCAGTGGTCGTACTCGCCCGATTTTTGGAAATAAATCTAGTTAATTGGTGTTTGCTTTGCACCTAAACGTAACGAGGAAAGGCTACTAAACTTTCAAATACCGGTAAAATAAAGTACTTCTACTGCTACTTGACAGTGGATTACCTCATCCAACACAGAACGATAATAAGGACAAAAGTCGTAGTTTTTCTAACAAGTGTACTACAAAGTAAACAAACAACGAAACGGAAATTGTCACACCCGTTTACTTACGGAGCTACATGGCCACGCCTCTTACTCTGTGTGTTGACATACATTATTTTAGCTTCAATGGGAAAAGCTGCAAAAATATTTGGATAGGCGCGTATTTCTACGCGAATGGTTTATGATTTCGCCATTTCATTCATCTGTTGTAGCTGCGCACGTTTTAATTTTAGCGTAATCCTTTTCGACTGATATTTAACGCCACCGAGTCTAAAATAAAACAATCATATCGGAAATTAAGCAGGAAAGTGTTGAAAATGAAGTGTTATAGGCATGATGTTAAAAGGCAGTTCTCTTGCTCACCGCCTGGAGCGCTAGTGTCGCCCCAGCTGTCAGACGGCAACAGTTTTTACACCAGTGAGTGTCGCGACTGGTATGTTAGACGGTGGTTTAACCCTTAAAATGAAGTATGTGCCTAAGAGACTCGCAACAATTTTTCAGTGGAGCGCATCACGGGTTCAGTGAACTCCCGGGTAAAAGCTCGTCATGGAAAAAAAGTAAATAAACAAATGAAATAAAAATAAAATGTTTTTGAACTATCATTCTTCGACCGTTCTTCTATCAGATCATTTTATATGCACATTCAAAGTACGTTTATCGCCTGAGGAACGTTTTACGTCGCGGAGTCGGCACGTATTACGAGTCGTAGCGTGGCCGCTTAATATAACCGGCAGCCAACGAGAAAGGTCTTTACAGTTTAATTCAATGAGACTTTACATGTAAAATTAAACTAAAATAACCAGGGGTGCCGACTCCGTGGGTGCTCCAGGGTCCGTCACCCCCAAGAGTTTTTTTTGGGGGCGCTGAGCACCCGCTTAAAATTGAGGTGAAAAATAAAATTGTATAATTTTTAAAAAATCGAGAAAAATCAAAACCTACCTTATTACTCAAGAGGCGATGCAAAACGTGACCATAGCGAGAGACGATACTTCATACGTGAAAGAAATGATCAGTTTTGTATGCGGGTCCCCAAGCGAGTAGTAATGAGTGTCCGTGTTTTACCCTCTATGCTAGCTTTATTCTTCCTGAAACACGTTGATCCTTTTGACCTTTCATGCATACGTATTTATGAACATTCAATTGTGTTCTTTCAGGAATTTAGCTTGAAGAACCTCATGCTGATGCTAAAGTTAATCGTTTTTCATTTATCTTTGTCACTTCCCTTGTTATTAAAATTATAGATTCAGTTGAAATTTGTAATGCTTTCCTCTCAGGCTTAATTTAAACACATTTGACTATACTAATACTGTCAGAGATGTCATGACGTTATCTGGAAGTGATGAAAGTTTCGATGAAGTATACAACTCTTGCTTGGAACCTGACCAAAAAAGTTTGATGTCGGGCTTCAAAATCTCAAAATATTTCAAAGATTTCTTTAAAGCTTGGTGACGTTGTTCTACCAAACGCTTTTGTCAGAAAGAATAGCTTCGCACAAAAAGTGTTAGTGTACAGTGAAAAATTATTTCATTGGTCGTTTAGAAGTTTTGTGGTGTTACTTACCGTATTTTATCGCATAATTCCCCCCCCCCCCTTCCCCCTCTTTTTTTCTCGAAAAATTTTCTTGAAAACACTAGGGAGGAAATTATGCGAGTAGTTATTCAGAAAGGAAGAAAAACTATGATTAGGCAGTAAAAGATACCGGTATACGGCAAATTGTGAAAAAATGGTACCTACAGTGCGTTTAAAATAAGTTGCGACCTATGACATGTGGGTGCGGAGCGAGTGGAGGGTTCGCATAGTTTGCAGTGTATGCTGAGCGCGCCGGCAACATCTAACGCCACGCTGGCGCCTGGGAACATTCTTTGTCAGTAGGACACAACAATGCAGGATAGAGAACTCCGCGCGACACCACGTGCTACTGTTTACACACGCTTTGGCAACAGCGGTGTCTCACAAGCCGAGCCGGTGGCGGCGTGAGTGGAAAAAGCCTGCTCACTATTGCTGTTACCTGGGCAAAGGCGTGTCCTTCACCCCGACAAGCCAAACGTCAGAAGTCGCAACTAATGTTCTTAAACTTACTGTAGCGGTATTTATTTTCTTAACACAAGGCCCACGGAAAGATCTGGAGCTTGCCTTTGCAGCCACGAGTTTATCTTTTTGTCTTCGCCAATATCGTATTGAATTAGGATCGACGGAGAAATGCCTTCCTGCAGCTTTTACTCCGTTTCTATTACACATTTAGTTTAAATTTTGCCGTGTAGTTTGAATATTTCGCCATTGTAACAAACTGACCTAGAAATATGTCTGCGGCTTAACGTTTCAAATTTACGATATGTTGTGACAATGGAAATATTCGTTCGTTCAAATGTTTGTAAATCTATCGGACCAAACTGCGTGGTCATCAGACCGTAGCTTACAAATTACTTAAACCTAGGTAAACTAACCTAAGGACGAACAAAAACACCCATGCCCCAGGGAGGACTCGAACCTCCACGGCGAGCAACCGCGCGCTCCGCAGCGAGACGCTTTACACCGCTCGGCTACTCCACCGCGGCGTGGCAGTACCGCTGCGTCCATTGTCAAGTTATTTGAAGGCCCCTCCTGTTAGAACGAACCAGGAGAGGGAATTATGCACGATATTAATAAAATAATTTTTTAATTATGAAAAATCGTAGGGGAAGGGAATATGCGAGGGGGGGAGCTTATGCGATAAAATACGGTATATCGAAATATCCACTTCGGCCAATAAAATGATATAAAATGTTTATATTTTGTAAATGTGTAACGCTAAGTGAAGCAAAAATACTCTCATATGTTAAAAATCGTCAGTGCCCACTGCATAACTTGGTTTCACGTACACCTACGATAACAACATAAACCAACATGACAACATAACCTGCACTTAGCGGAAATGTTCCTGTAAAGTTATCCACTGATGATGAGCCTGCAGTGGTTCGAAAACTAGTTCTGGATTAAATAAAAAACATCCAAAAAGGCAGCTGGTTGCAATTCTTTTCACGAAAATAAACCGTCAATTTACGCTACAGCTGCAGTTCGTGTCCAACATGGATATCTTGAAAAATGTTGAAACGTTTGTAACCTAAGACACCAAACTGCTGAGGTCAGGGTTCAAATGTTCAAATGTTTGTAATAGCTTATGGGACTTAACTACGGGGTCATCAGTCCCTAAACTTACAAACTACTTATGAACTAGCTAATACTAAGGACGGCACAAATATCCATGCCCGAGGGGGGATTCGAGCCCCCGACTGTAGTGGCCGTGCAGACCGTGACTGAAGCCACAGAGTAACACATACAGAGAAGCAACTTCCTGTAAACCACTGTCCTACGATCCCCTCGTAGTTCCGGAAGATGCTAGCAGGTGTCAGGTGGTTCCCTGGCTTAGTACCGGTAGACCACACTAGAGGCACTACTGAGGGTGACTCTCGCACGTTAGAGGGTAGCGTGGAGGGGAGGCTGAGGGGAGAGCTCGTGCCGCCTGCCACGAGGCCACGGCTGTGTCTGGTGTGCCGGCGTTTGAGGGGAGGTGGTGGTGGGGGCAGCCGCTACCTGCCGCCTGCTCTGGCCAGTTTACAGGGCTGCTTTAAAGCTCTGTATAGGGAAAGTATGGCCAGCCTACCAGCGGCAGCCATGTTGGGCCTATTCCGCTGCTGCTTACACACCGACCGCTACGATGTTCCCAGCGCTTAACGATACTTATCAACCGATTGTGAGAAAACCATTCAATAAAAAAATTTAATTTTTTCACGTGTTATAGGGTGATATATTGGCTCGATAATGATCTCAATTTCTATTCATTATTACTTATAATTTCTGTGCTACATGAAATTAAGTAAACTACTGCGCAAAATTTTGAAGAGTTTGCAGAGGAAAAGTCGCATTGCGTAGACTTTGCGTATGGTTGATTTTAGCTCATACAATGCTGCGGACGAAATGTAGATAAGATATCGAAATTTTATTTAAGGTTTAGAGCAGAACGATAACTCTTTTCATTCTCGAGATACAGGCTGTTATATCCGACGGACAGATGCTGGAACTTCGCGTACTTCTGTTCATGCGGACCTGGCTGCTCTACGGAATACTTATAGTCCGATTTTAAGAAAACTGGTTTGTGGCTCTATATCTAAAGAGTTCATAGAGTTCAACTATAATTCAGACTGACCTGTACCGCAAACATGTCATCATTGGAGCATAGTATAAATTAAGAAAACAATTTGAGATCATGGAAAATTGTTTGATAAGTATTTTCTTGCGTATTATGTACTTATATCTTACATGAACTACGAAAAATACAAGGAGATACCCACTACGTGTCTTTTATCAGAAACTGAAATTAAAGGTGTCTTTACAACGCCAATTACATTTGAATGTCTAATATTTGTCTTGTTTCAATTCTTTGTTTCCTGTTATGATACACTGTAACGCATGAAAACGAATGAGAAAAGCTTGTTTCAGAAAGTGAATGTTAATTTCATATCTAAACGGGAATCTAGTTCACTCACTAATATGTAAAATAAAATTGTGTATTTTCGACAACTACCTGCAGATAAAATCAACGACGCGTGAATAATTTAACCTCACGACATTGTGCAGGAATTTTCTTCACAAATTTATTCAAGTTAAAAATGTATAGATATCTGCTGCGTGATCCATTCGTCAGTGAATCTTTAATCTATTAATTTACATTATGAATTAAAATCATCACAGCAGAAGAACCGAAGATCGTTTCTGGACTCTTGGTTTTCTCTGACGACTTTATCAGCCAGGCTGTTCATCTTCCTGCATTTCTGATACCTAATGGAAGTATTATAATGTTTACCTCCCTTCTTCGCTTCTTAAAAACACCCGAAAGTACAACATTGTGGCATTATTCAAACCAAAACATACGAATATTCACAAGGCTTCTTATGGCAGCCAAGTAACGTATAGGACCAAGATGGCGGAAAGAACCACATGACTCGATTTCAGCCAATCACGAGCTGCAGACGGCGGCAAGCGGCGCGGAAAAGGATGGCCATACTTTCCCTATACAGAGCTTTAGGCTGCTTCTGATCGCAGCGCCATCATGGGACATCTTACGGAACTGCTTCAGCACCCCCCGCCCTGCACCCCTGAGCGTAGGACCGGGCCCTTACGGAGGTTTCCCGTCTGTATATATTTGTCTGTCCTGAAGCGCCTCAGTCCCCTCGGCCACCGCGCCCGGCTGAGGTCAGGGGTCTCAAAACTTAACAACTACTTAAAGTAACTTCTGATGAGATAACTCACATAGCCATGTCCGAGTCAGGACTCGAACCTACGGCGGCAGGAGTCGCGTAAGATAAGCCGACTTCTAACGAGACACAAAACTGATTCGATCTTTAGGCCTCCAGCAATAATTCGGTAACTTATGAGGACTATTTTAGACAGATACATTTACCCAATGTGCTCACGGGCCACAGTCGCTATTTTACTTTTAAGGATTGTGTTTGTTATGTACAACTAGTTTCCACGAAACTATGTCGCCATTCTCAACTACTTACAAATCAACTAAAAAAATTTTATAATAAAACAATCATATTGAATTTCTACATTTGCATTACTTCACAAAAATGAACTTAAATAATAACTCAGGTTGCCAAAATAATTACAGAAAATCCATATTCCAATAACTAAGATACTTCCTTTATAAAGAAATGGGTCTGGATTGAACAGCTGTTAGCTTTTCGATCAAACTGTACATTTGATTGTACTCTGGAATGGACAGTCAAACTGAACCTCGTAAAATAGTTTCTCCTATTTTGTGTTATTACAGCGAAATTTTTGATTAATTTTGTATTAGTTTCTCTGGTTAAGGTTCCCCACGTACCTGCATGACCATGTGGGAACAATATAATGGCCGGCCGTGGTGGCCGAGGTGACTGAGGCGCTCCAGTCACGGTCAGCACGGCCACTACGGTCGGGGGTTCGAATCCCCCCTCGGGCATGGATATTTGTGCCGTCCTAGTTCGTAAGTAGTTCATAAGTAGTTTGTAAGTTTAGGGACTGATAACCCCGTAGTTAAGTCCCATAAGCTTAACAAACATTTGAACATTTGAACAATATAATGAAATAGACTAACCATGGAGCACAATTGCCCTGTATTCAATTATAAACAATGTAATTCTTTCAAATGCAGAACAGGAAATTACAGTGCAGTGTAAAGGATTACGTTGTACAAGGATGCGAGGGCAGCATTGAAGGAGTAGGGGCACGCGCGGAGGTGCCTGTAGTAGAAGTGGTCGCGACCGGGAGCGCTGTCTCATTTGGTAAGTTATGTCGAGAGCGATATGGAGAACTACATAATCGAAGTGTACTGTTACTTGTAAGTTACAACATCAAGCGAGCCTGAAGGAAGGAAGGAAGCATACTTTTATAATGTAATATGATAAAATGTAATGATAAATCTGAAGCATTGAGATTAAGCCGGCCACGGTGGCCGAGGTGACTGAGGCGCTCCAGTCACGGTCAGCACGGCCACTACGGTCGGGGGTTCGAATCCCCCCTCGGGCATGGATATTTGTGCCGTCCTAGTTCGTAAGTAGTTAATAAGTAGTTTGTAAGTTTAGGGACTGATAACCCCGTAGTTAAGTCCCATAAGCTTAACAAACATTTGAATTTTTTGAGATTAAAATTTGCGATGCCACGGGAAATCAAACCCGGACCTCAGTGGTTACTAGGCAGAAGTCTTACCTGTAGACCACCACATTTACTAGCGATTAATGCGCCTCGAAGTAGTGTAAGCACAATTTCCCTCACGTCACAAACTTTAATTCCGCTTCTGTGTTCCATAAAACATTGCCACTACTTCCAAGGCTCTCCACGCAGCGGAATAGCACCTCGGCAATGGACATATTGGAACATTCCTGTTTAAGGTGGTATAAATATTAATGTAAATACAAATTTAGAATCCCTGAGACGGATTTTCGTCTCGAATATGTCAAAGACATTAATGATAAATCTGAAGCACTGAATTTAAATTTATTATTAATGTCTATCACATATTCGAGACGAAAATCCGTCTCAGGGATTGTATATTTGTATTTACATTGTTATTTATATCACTTTAAAGAGGAATGTTTCCAATATGTCCGATGCCGAGGTGCTATTCCGCTGCATGGAGAGCCTTGACAGTAGTGGCAATGTTCTATGGAACACAGAAGCTTAATTAAAGTTTGTGACGTTAGAGAAATCATGCTTAGACTATTCCGAGGTGCCTTTATCGCTAGTGATGCGGTGGTCTAGCGCTGTCAATGCGCTGGGATGTTGAAGTTTCCCCAGGAGCAGAACTGTAGTGAAGAAAAAAAAAAAAAAAAAAAAAAAAAAAAAAAAAAAATTGTTTAAGTTCACCGCTGGCCTGAAACGGGAGACCCGGGTTCGATTCCCGTCCCGCTTCATATTTTCACTTATCGCCATTGTTTTTATTTCAATGCCCTATTTCAGCACTATCATTCCTTTCGTTCCTAATTCTTATTCCTTCACCTCCTTCATAAATATTTGCCAGTTCTTGTTTCTTTTTCTTTGGACCACCTTATCTACTCTTCTAGGCTGAACTGAACTTCTCTCACAAATTACGCCTTCATCGGCGAACTTGTACTCTAAACTTGTTGCAGATGTTTAGATGCAGTTCTGCACATCCATGTTTTATTATTATTATTATTGAATCTAGAAACTGAATAATTTGTCTCGCGGAAATATAAAAATTAATATTACGAATCCTGATGAAAATTAGTCTTTTATTTACAGTTTAAACTTACAACTCTTCTTTATAAGAAATAAATTCTCTGACTGCTTAAAAACGAAGCAAACAAAACAAGAAAAAAAAAAAAAAAAAAAAAAAAAAAAAAAAAAAAAAAAAACGGTAAGACGTCTGTCTAGTAAGCATGGAAGTCCGGGTTTGATTCCCAGTAGCATCACGAATTTTAATTCAATGCTTCAGATTTATCATTAATATCTTTGACATATTCGAGATGACAATCCGTCTCAGGGATTGTATATTTGTATGTGCACTGATAAAATTTAGTTTCTGTATGTAGTTAAGTTTTCGTTTAAAAGCATCAGTTACTCTCAGGATAGCCCTCGTACATTTCCTGTAACGTGAACTGTGTGGTTTCCGCGTCAGGCGGAGCCTACATTTGCCTCTGGAGAGCACTGAGGTCGCAGATCATGTTGGCACGCGCGCAGAATTCGATCAAGTATTACGCCGCAAAGCGGTCGACAGCCACATCGGAAACCACTCCAGTGCGTGGGACGTCGAGGGCCAGTGCATCGCGTGGAGAGCTCTTTGCAGACCGTTTCGATAATGTGACACAGGCGGCACTGGACAGATCGCGTTGCAGATGTTTGGCGGCGGCCATCCCACGCAGCAACGCAGATGCGGTCAGGTTTCAGTCACAAGTGGGAACGTGAAACAGCGACAGCGATTTCCAGCTAATACTGTGAGACGACCTGCGCCACTACCGTGTTTCCATATATCTACATCCATTCTCCGCAAGCCACCCGATGGTGTGTGACGGAGGGTAATTTGAGTACCACTATCGGTTCTCCCTCCTATTCCAGTCACGTATTGTTCGTGGAAAGACAGATTGTCGATATGCCTCTATGTGCGCTCTAATCTCTATGATTTTATCTTCATCATCTCTTCGCGAGCTATACGTAGGAGGGAGTAATATACTGCTAGACTCCTCGGTAAAGATATGTTCTCGAAACTTCGACAAAAGCCCGTAGCGAGTGACAGAGCGTCTCTCCTGCAGAGACTTCCACTGGAGTTTATCGATCATTTCCGTAACGCTTTCTCGATTACCAAACGATCCTGTAAGAAAGTGCGCTGCTCTCCGTTGTATCTTTTCTACTTGCTCTATCAACCCCACCTAGTACGGATCCAACATCGGTGAACAGTATTCAAGCTGTGTGCGAACAAGTGTACTATAACCTACTTCCTTTGTTTTCGGACTGCATTTCCTTAGGATGCTTCCAATGAATCTAAGTCTGGCATCTGCTTTACCGACAACTGATTTTATATGGTCGTTCCATTTTAAATCACTCCTAGTGCCTACTCCCAGATAATTTATGGAATTAACTGCTTCCAATTGCTGACCTGTTATAGTGTAGCTAAATGATATAGGATCTTTCTTTCTGTGTATTCGCAGCACATTACACTTGTCTACATTGAAATTCAATTGCCATTCCCTGCACCATGCGTCAATTCGATGCAGATCCTCCTGCATTTCAATACAATTTTACATTGTTACAACCTCTCTACATACTACAGCTTCATCGCAAAAAGCCTCATGAACTTCTGAGTTATCCGCAAAGTCATTTATATATATCGTGAACAGCAACAGACCCACGACACTCCCCTGTGGCACACCTGACATCACTCTTACTTCGGAAGACTTCTCTCCATCGAGAACGATATGCTGCATTCTGTCATCCAGGAACTCCTCAATCCAATCACACAAGTGGTCTGATAGACCATATGCTCTTGCTTTGTTAGTTAAACGTGTGTGGGGAACTGTTTCAAACGCCTTGCGGAAGTCAAGAAACACAGCATCTACCTGATAACCCATGTCTATGTCCCTCTTGAGTCTCGTGGACGAACAGCGCGAGCTGGGTTTCACACGATCGTCTTTTTGGAAACTCATGGCACATGGGGAGACAAAGTAGGTAGCTCTGCGCAAGGCGAAAGGCTCGAGTTTTCTGCAGTCGTAAAAATAAGTAATTTATTTCATAATAAATATAAGGTTAACACCGATAACTTACCATTAAAAACTTTGGTACACCCTTATTTTTGTTTCCATGTTGGCACATTAAATAATCTCGTTTAACTGATCTTTTCTCCTCCTAAGAAGTGAAACAGCCGCAGCGAATTAGCCGTGCGTACTGGGGCGCCTACCCGCGGTGCGCGCGGCCGTTCGCCGTCGTGGTTTCGAGTCCCCCCTAGGGCATGGATGTTTGTGTTGTCCCAAGGTTACTTTACCTTTGTTTAAGTAGTTAGTAAGCTACAGACTAATAACCCAGCAGTTGAGTCCGATATATTTACAAACATCTGAACATTTTTGAAGAAGTTAAATACAGTGTATCCCTTAATTTTTGTACTTCTTCTTCACGAAACGCAGCATTAATTTTAATTTGCTTGGTCTAGAAAGTTTTCACGTGTTTTGCTTACAAAAAGTGATTTTTGGCCTAATTTTTCGGGTGATAACGCACTTTTAAGTACATTTACATTACTGTAACATGTCGTATACATAAATTAGTGTAAGGGTCCCTTTTGATATTTATTTTTAACTAAAAATAGGAAATAAACATGAGTACAAAGGATTTGAGTTGCCGTAGGAAAGTGATTTCTGGGGTCCATGGAGATGGGTTTATTTGGGAAGATTGTAACAGCATGAGGATTCGGGAAATAAACGAGACTCTTCCATTTTATTGTGAATTTTATTAAAGGGGTAGGAAAAGAGCAGTTAGGGAAGAACTGATAAAGTTATGGGGGAAAGAAGGGTGAAGACAAGTGGGAAGTAGTTTCAGGTTAAATAAAGAGAAGAGCATCTGGCACTAGCATCATTGGCACAAGCAATATACTTGCTTTGTTACCACAATTAAGTAAGAAAAAGGCTGCAGTAGAAGTAGGTGTAATTAACAGATAACACACTTTTATTCAAAAATGTTCAAATGTTTGTTAAGCTTATGGGACTTAAATACGTGGTGGTCATCAGTCCCTAAACTTACAAACTACTTATGAACTACTTACGAACTAGGACGGCACAAATATCCATGCCCGAGGGAGAATTCGAACCCCCGACCGTAGTGGCCGTGCTGACCGTGACTGGAGCGCCTCAGTCACCTCGGCCACCGCGGCCGGCTAACACACTTTTATTAACAAACCTGTTGTTGTTGTTGTGGTCTTCAGTCCAGAGACTGGTTTGATGCAGCTCTCCACCCTACTCTATCCTGAGCAAGCCTTTTCATCTCCTCATAAGAACGACAACCCACATCCACTTGAATCTGCTTACTATACGCGTCTCTTGGTCTCCCTCTGCGATTTTTACCCCACACACTTCCCTCCAACGCTAAATTCACAATTCCTTGATGTCTAAGAATGTGTCCTATCAACCTATCCCTTCTTTTAGTCAAGGTATGCCAGAAATTTCTTTTCTCCCCAATTCGGTTCAGTACCTCCTCATTAGTTACGCGATCCACCCACCTAATCTTCAGCATTCTTCTGTAGCACCACATTTCAAAAGCCTCTATCCTCTTTCTGTCCACACTGCTTATCGTCCATGTTTCACTCCCATACAAGGCAACACTCCATACAAATGCCTTCAGAAAGGACTTCCTTAGGCTTAAATCAATATTCGATGTTAACAAATTTCTCTTTTTCAAAAACGCCTTTCTACCCATTGCCATTCTGCATTTTATATCATCTGTACTGCGACCATCATTTGTTATTTTACTGCCCAAGTAACAAAACTCATCTACCTCCTTTATTGTTTCGTTACCTAATCTAATTCCTTCAGCATCACCTGATTTTCTTACACTGCACTCCATTACCCTAGTTTTACTCTTGTTAATGTTCATCTTA
Source organism: Locusta migratoria (assembly GCA_026315105.1). Taxonomy (NCBI): domain Eukaryota; kingdom Metazoa; phylum Arthropoda; class Insecta; order Orthoptera; family Acrididae; genus Locusta; species Locusta migratoria. Next base: position 270,729,719 of record CM048747.1, read on the forward strand.
TATGCACCTTTCAGCACACTGTCCATTCCGTTCAATTGCTCTTCCAGGTCCTTTGCTGTATCTGACAGAATTACTATGTCGTCGGCAAAACGCAATGTTTTTAATTCTTCACCCTGAACTTTAATTCCTTCTCCAAATTTCTCCTTGCTTTCCTTTATAGCTTGCTCAATGTACAAATTGAACAACATTGGGGAAAGGCTACAACCCTGTCTTACTCCCTTTCCAACCACTGCATCCCTTTCATGCCCTTCAACTCTGACAACCGCTGTCTGGTTTTTGTACAAGTTGTAAATAACCTTACGCTCCCTATATTTTACTCCTGCTTGCTTCAGAACTTTAAAGAGTTTATTCCAATCAACATTGTCAAAAGCTTTCTCCAAATCTACAAAAGCTAGAAATGTTGGTTTGTCTTTTCTTAATCTATCTTCTAGGATAAGCCGTAAAGTGAGTATTGCCTCCCGTGTTCCTACATTTCTCCTGAACCCAAACTGATCTTCCCCGAGGTCGGCTTCTACCAGCTTTTCCATCCTTCTGTATATAATTCGTGTTAATATTTTGCAACCATGACTTATTAAACTGATGGTTCTGTAGTTTTCACACCTGTCTGCACCCGCTTTCTTTGGAATGGGGATTATTACATTTTTCTTAAAGTCTGAGGGTACTTCGCCTGTCTCATACATCCTAGACACCAGTTCAAATAGTTTTGTCATGGCTGGCTCTCCCAGAGACTTCAGTAGCTCTGACGGGATATCATCTACTCCAGGGGCCTTGTTTCGACTTAGATCTTTCAGTGCTCTGTCAAATTCATCTCTCAGTATAGTATCTCTTATTTCATCATCATCTACATCCTCTTCCCTTCCTACAATAGTGTCTCGAAGGTCATTTCCTTTGTAGAGCCCCTCTATATACTCTTTCCACCTTTCAGCTTTCCCTTCTTTGCTGAGAACTGGTTTTCCATCAGTGTCCTTGATATTCATAGAGCTGTTTTTCTTATCGCCAAATGTTTCTTTTATTTTCCGGTAGGCTGAATCTATTTTTCCCCTATTTATACATTCTTCTACATCCTTGCATTTGCCTTCTAGCCATTCCTGCTTAGCCATTTTGCACTTCCTGTCAATCTCATTTCTTAGTCGTCTGTACTCCATTTTGCCTGTTTCATTTACTGCATTTTTATACTTTCTCCTTTCATCGATTAAATTTAGTATCTCCTGTGATATCCAAGGATTCTTTGTAGGTCTTGCCTTCCTACCTATTTTGTCCTCTGCTGCCTTCACTATTTCATCTCTCAATTTTACCCATTCCTCCTCAACTGTTTTATTTCCCCCTGTTTCTGTCAATTGTTGCCTGAAGCTCCCTCTGAAATTCTTAAGAACTTCAGGTTCCTTCAATTTATCTAGGTCCCATCTCCTTATTTTCCTACCTTTCTGTAGTTTCTTCAGTTTCAGCCTACAGTTCATAACCAACAAGTTATGGTCAGAGTCTATGTCTGCCCCTGGGTATGTCCTACACTTCAAAACCTGGTTCCGAAATCTATGTCTTACCATTATAAAATCTATCTGGTATCTCCCGGTGTCTCCTGGTCTCTTCCACGTATACAACCTTCTTTTGTGATTCTTAAACCAGGTGTTCGTTATAACTAAATTATGTTCCGTGCAAAATTCTACCAGGCGGCTTCCTCTTTCATTCCTTTTGCCCAGACCATATTCACCCACTATCTTCCCTTCCCTTCCTTGTCCTACAACCGAATTCCAGTCTCCCATAACAATTAAGTTTTCCTCTCCCTTAATTGTCTGAATAATTTCCTTTAGCTCCTCATATATTTCTTCGATGTCCTCATCATCGGCAGAGCTAGTTGGCATATAAACCTGTACTACTGTTGTCGGTGTTGGCTTCGTATCTATCTTGACAATGATAATGCGATCGCTGTGCTGGTCATAGTAGTTTACCCGCATTCCTATTTTCTTATTCATTATCAATCCTACTCCTGTGATACCCCCAACTGATTTTGTATTTATAATCTTGTACTCACCTGACCAGAAATCCTGTTCATCCTGCCACCGAACTTCACTAATCCCCACTATATCTAACTTCAACCTATCCATTTCCCTTTTTAAATTTTCTAATTTTCCTACTCGATTAAGGGATCTAACATTCCACGCTCCGACCCGTAGAATGCCAGTATTGTCTTTCCTGATGATCACATCCTCCTGAGTAGTCCCCGCCCGGAGATCCGAATGGGGGACTATTTTACCTCCGGAATATTTTACCCGAGAGGATGCCATCATCATATGTTCATACAGTAGAGCTGCATGTCCTCGGGAAAGGTAACGGCTGTAGTTTCCCCTTGCTTTCAGCCGTTCGCAGTAGCTGTGTGGCAAAGCCACATTAGCTGATGTTACAAGGCCAGCTCAGTCAATCATCCAGACTGTTGCCCCTGTAACTACTGAAAAGGCTGCTGCCCCTCTTCAGGAACCACACGTTTGTCTGGCCTCTCCACAGATACCCCTCCGCTGTGGTTGCACCTACGGTACGGCTATCTGTATCGTTGAGGCACGCAAGCCACCCCACCTCGGCAATGTCTGTGGTTCATGGGAGTGGTAACAAACCTACAGTTTCAAAAAAAAAGTAGAAAGTAAGAGGAAAGGTCTGTTCCTAAGTAATAGCCACTGAAGAAGTGTCGGCCAGACTTTGCAGAAAAATTTACTTGACACATATCAGGTGAAAACATTTCTAAGCGCAATAAATGCTTTAGTCATATAGGATCGTTGTGATGTCGAGATAATGGATGGAGCAGGAAACAGTACTCATAAGGATCAGGGCTACAGTGTTGTGTAAGACTGTAGAAACAGCTTCTGCAACGATGTATGTAAATGTTGGGCTTATGCTTACATTTATGCTGTATGATTTGCGCCAGCTGAACAGAGCTGTAAGGAGGGCAAAAAGTAGTTGGATTATCTGCTAAGGATAGCTGCTGTGTAGAAGCGTGGATGATACTTTTGGAATTTGGGACTTCATGAAGCACAGGCAGTATCTCAGTGGGAAAGAGGAGGGTAAACTGGCTGGGTTGGAAGCAAAGTGCATAAGGGGAAACACAATAACTCATGGGAGTACCTGTTTTGTACGATAAGATCAGTTTTCCAGTGAGAAGCTAGACAGGCAAGCCCTAAAAGTGTTAAAATATCACGAGTCTCTCAATAGTATAGTGAAAAGTAATGTTAGTATGTTTGATCAAAATATCGTGGGATTTAAAAGTAAAGTAGATTAGTTTCTGGTTTGTTTGGATGTTGACGAATTGGCGACGCACAATTAATTTAGAACACTTGTGGTCTATCAAATCGTGAAACAGCATCAATTTAGACTACAAACAATACCTAAGATACAGTTCCTGCACGTCGCTTGGAAGTTCAGCAAAATCGACGCTGAATACTAAAAACGCTATTGTATTTACAAAACGTAAAATTAATATTTCTATAAATTTTCTCTCTCATATAATTGACAGCCGCGGCGGAGCGGCCGAGCGCATTGAGGCGCTATGCTACGATGCGCGAGGCCGTTCCTCGTCGGGGGTTGGAATGCCCCCTCGGGCATGGATGTTTGTGATGTCTTTAGTATAAGTTAGTTCATAAGTAGTTTGTAAGTTTAGGGACTGATGACCCAGCAGTTAAGTCCCATAAGCTTTACAAACATTTGAACATTTGAATAATTGACAGTTAAATTGCTTTGTATAACCGACGTTGTTACCACGAAACTACTGTGCATGTAAGAGCGATACAAATATTGAATTACTTTCTTCATAATGTTTACAAATGACTTTATTGCTTCATTATGCTCACGGGAAAGTTTAAATTAATGATGTTTACAAAGCTGCCGATTTACGCAGGTGGCATAACAAAGCATGAAGATATTGGACGTCTCAGACGGAAAACGTGTATAGTGGGTTAGGTTATTTTTGTTAGGCAATTGGAGATTATTCCTGGATTTGACAGACCACAAGAGTCTCATATCGTCCTCTCTCCTAAACCACTGTGGTGTGGTGTAAACAGCTATCTTTACAACCTGTAGCGCCGGGCCTGCCATGTTCATTCCTACTTCGTCTTAACAGCTGGCACTCAGGCAAATTAACACGTCAGCAGTCCGAACTCAGCGACGTCTAACGGGGACGAAGATACACGAAACTGTGGGCGCACATATATCGATTCAGAATCAAAATTGCACATGAAGTAAAGGGAGAAGCGCATCCACTTTATAAAGTTGTAACTATACAGAAATAACAGTTTGTAACGATATTTGATTCAGTTTACAAGACACTTCTGGTTTTAAAGAAAATTAGTTTCCTAAAGAAAAGAAATAAATAAATAAAAACAATATTACTGTAATTTTTCTACGATAGTCACAAATTGTTAAAAATGTGGTATTGCTTCTAATTTGCGCAGCGAAAATGAGCATTTCGAAACACAACGGCGATACAGTGGAACTTGTCAATACAGGTGTATACGGAGGTAATTTGGAAGAAGCGTTGCACATCGCATTGACATCCTACTGTCGATATGTCTCGAACACGTGAGCGTCGCAGTGTCGTGTATCGAACAAACGAACGTCGCTGTATTGTAGGAGACTAATGTTGGTAATGACGCAGACAGAAACGAAAAAAAAATGATAATCATTTGGATTTGTTTGCTTTTTTTCTTACAAGAATTTAAGCTGTACTCTTAGCTTCCTGCCTAACCATATCCTTTAAAATCATGGCATATTCATAGAAAATGGTAATGTACTGTTGTCAGTCGGAATATGAATCTGCAGTCCTCGCTTGCATCTTCAATACGCATTGATAACAGGCCATTATCGATCGTAAGCCACCATCGACAGTAGGCCGGTAATGCGATGTAAAACGCTTCCTCTGCAATGCCACAACAGAGATCATTCGTCACTAAAGCTTTCTACAAGGACGTAAAATATTCCTGTAATTACAATGTTTATGAAGTTGACACTTCTACACACAAAAATGGCTTTAGACGAACCTTGGTAAACAATTGACATGGCTGGTTAACAAAATGAAATTGTGATGAATATAACTGCAGTGTCAAATATCTTCACATTCAATGAATGCCTATGAGAATTTATGTTATGCATAAGCACAATGGTGGCTGTCACGGCTTGGGTAAACAGAGTTATTTGTTGATAGCTTACCATGTGACTGCCAACGTTGCTCCGTGTTCTTACTGCATTCAACGGTCTTCTAAGATTTTCCTGAACGCGGACGGATACATTCCTGTAGTTGACTAGTCGCTTCGTCACAAACTGATGCTACGCAACGGTCCAGACGGTTGCAGAGGCAACAGTATTGTTGAGAAATGCATCTGCATCTACACTTCCATTACTATTCTGAAATTCACACAAACAGGGAACGCTACAACGTTCGTATCACGGATTTTCTTCAAACTTTGTTCTCTTTTAGCGGACTATTAGGACAACATAATGTGAAAGAACTAAGAGGCAATACTTAAACGATTTCGAGAAAATCGCAGTAGCAATTTCACGCGTCGAACACGTTACCGTGTGTTGCAGCTGTAAGTAAGCCATATGCAAGGGAAGACGATGGTCCACTAGTTAGAGTTCTGGCATTTTAGTTGGTGGATCGCCAATATGATCCTAGCTCATACCGTCGTTTGATTTTATTTTTTTCTTCAGGACTGATTATCTTACTTCATATATATTACATTTCAATAGAAATGTAATGAAAGAAATATGTGTAGTTGCATAGACATTTATTGAATCTTCAACGTTATATTATTATTACAACAAATATAATTTTATATATAAAAACAGTCTAGAGTGCAAAGAATTTTATTTATATCCACTAGTTGCAGTCCTTTTTTGCACTATCTTAAGGATTGTAACTCTGAAACTAGTTGATATAAGTAAAATCATTACACTAAACTGTTTTTTATATATAATTTTAAATAAAAGAGTACTGTTACCCCAAAAGTGAAACAAAAATGTTTCCAAAAATATGTCAACAAATATCATATTTATAATTTTCGACAGACTCAAGTTGCACTTGTCAGCAACAAAGCGAGGGGTAGGCTCCATTAGCAGTGAACCTGCATAACGGTGAGACGTTGCTAGTGTAGCAAGAACGAACAGTGCACGTACGACGCTTTCACAATCACAAGATTTGCATTTTCCTGCAAAAGTGGAGGTGCCTCCCGCTTCTCCCACTACTGTGGATGGTGACTGCTATGTGCATAACGCGGTTTCGGATCGTCAGTTAGAAGACGCTTTTGTGTACTTTGAGATTCTTGCATATGCCTGCGTTTTTTTATTGTTTTTTTTTTTATTAGTGTTGAAGAAAAAATGCAAACAAACCTCTGTATGAGCTAGGAGACAACTTTGGTTCACCAATTGAAAGCCAGAACGCTAACCACAAATTTTATTATTTTATAACTAAATCTTATTATTTATACATTCTACTGGATCACTGATTTCTTACAGCTGCAACATGTTGGACGCATGAAACTACTACTGCGATTTTCTCGAAAGTTTACGTATTGTGCCATAGTCCTTGCTCATTATGTTGTCCCAGTGGTCTACTGAAAGGGTACAAAGTTTGAAGAAAATCCGTTTGTCCCCCCTCCCCACTTGTAAGATGTCTGGCAGAGGGTTCAGCGAACCATATTGAAACTATTTCTCAACCGTTCCACTCTGTAATAGCTCGTGGGACGAACGACAGTTTAAATATTTCGGTTCAAGCTGTGATTTATGTTGTTTTATTATGATGACCATAACTCAATATTTCGGAGAGGATCAACAAAATATTTTCCCCATTCGGAAGAGAAAGCTGGTGATTTAAATTTCTGAAATAGGTCTCGTCACAACGTAAAACTCATTATCGTAATGAGTACCACACCACTTAAGTAACATATCCGTGACACACTCTACCATACTTCCTGATAATACAAAACTGGCTGTCCTTTGTACTTTTCCGACGTCTTCCGTAAAACCGATCTGGTAAGGATGTCTCACAGTTGCATAGTTGCAACAAAGTTTGGAAAAGCGTCCAGTGAATTTGTTGCATCTTCATAGTATTCTATCCGCATAGCGCAGTCTTTCTTCACAAAATTTCTTCGGATTCATCCAAAAGTTTTCAGAGTTAACTGAGATGGACTTATGGACCATCTAAATCCTTGAACATGTTGTCTGGTTAGGGATCTTTTTCACATTCTCTCCAAATTGTTTTAGAGTGTCTTGACCACTACTGAATTTCAGTGATAAGTGCAGAATCCCCCATGAGGTACAAACCTACAGTTGCTCCTATCGTATATTAATAGTTTTATTAAACACATTGTGTACAAGTGAGTTACGTTTAAATTACATTAATTACGGTCGCTATTGCCTTTCTCCAGTCTTTTGAGAGTGTGTTCAGTGGTTGTGGTCTGCTCTTACAGTATCTGGGACAAGTCTCGTAGCAAAGTTTGCCGATGCAGTGCTCCTTGGGGCCATGGTATGCTCCATTCTGGTATAACTTCCCGTAGAACCATGGACAGCAAAACGGGCGTAGAGGTGGCTGAGTTGGAAGTTCGGGCCTTACGCACATCTGATTTCATCGCTTTTGGTTCCGTTAGCTCCTTCGGTAACTCCCTTGACTTGTTTTCCCTCTCCTCGATGATGCATTTGTAAGCTCGCGTCTCTGAGCTAGTCTGTTTCTGTAGCTGTTTCTCGTAAACTTAAAGTGACGGAGCTCCTTTTAGGAATCTGGGTTTTACATTATCCAATGTCGTCAGACTTTTCGCCGTCAAGTAGGACAATTTAAGCTGAATGCCATATGTTGCTGCAAGCATAACCTTCATCTTGAAGAGCTTTATCGCTGTTGGCAGGTATAGGTTTCCTAATTTTTGGGTATCATAAGTGGCTTTTGTTGCAACTGCCGCTCGTTATTGTATATGCAGGGAGGACGTGGTTTCAGTTGATTGTAGTGTCACTCCCAAGTATTTGAAACACGAATTCTAGCGTTATTTCGCCACACGTCAGATGATCCGTCTTGGATACCCTTCCTCCTCTTCTGAATTTCATTGCTTTCGTTTTTGTGCTGTTTATTTCCATTAAGTTTTCTAGAGCCCAATTTCTGATCGTGTCCATGGATGTTTGCAGATGTTTTAAATTCCTCGAGAGTATAACCATGTCATCTGCATACATAAGAAGTTTTACATTACTTGAGTATATATACCGCCCAATATCTGCCGTCATTGCATTAATAAGTATTGGACTCATTGGATCTCCTTGCGGGACTCCTCTTGTTTGGATGATATCTTCGGACATGGATAAACCGTCATATATTACTACCTGATTTGAATCTAGAATCGACTTGGTTGTTTGTAATTCGGGGCTTGATTTATTTAAGTCTTCTGTTGCTTCTGTCGAAAGCTTTGGAGTAATCTATAAAGGCCGCATACTATGCGGTAGAAGGATGTAGTAGGTGCTCCTATCGTATACATGTGTAAATGTAAGAAAAATTGATTGAGTGTTTACTAAAATGAGTAGCATTTCTCTCACACTTCGACTCCTCTTATGATTACTGCATCACATCTGTTCTTTATTCTTATTCCCTTGCCAGTCTTTTCCAAAATGTTCCAATGTTCAAATGTTTGTAAAGTCTATGGGACTTAACTACGGGGTCATCAGTCCCTAAACTTACAAACTACTTATGAACTACTTAGGAACTAGGACGGCACAAATATCCATGCCCGAGGGGGGATTCGAACCCCCGACCGTAGTGGCCGTGCAGACCGTGACTGAAGCGCCTCAGTCTTTTCCCTAGAACCTCTGAAACAGTGAATGTTTCCAGTCGGTAGCTTTCAAGTTTTCACAGATCGCTTCGTGCACCGTTTCCGCTGCCCTGTGTTGCATGACGCAGCGGCGCTAAAAAACGGGGAGAGACGAAACGAAAAACTAAAAAACGCAAACAAACGTTACACGTGTTTCCCGCAAATTCATACCTGCGCCCCTCGCAAAAATTAATTACGGGGAGCGCCGTCGTATCTCTTTCCACATGGGCGCAGTCTAATTTAAATATAATTAGCGTAATTAATTTGCACCTGCAGTGCAATTTCCTTACGCGGGGGGTATGATTAAATTAGTTATCAAGCGGGCAGAAGTTGTGCGACCAGTGGCGCTTTTCGCCTGAGTGCACACTCGCAATTTAATTCAATTCGAAGTTCCCCAGCCAGACCTTCTCCGTTTCCGCCACTCCTTTTTTCTGTAGCAAAGAGGATTTTCGAACTCGCTAACATAATTTGAAAATAATCCATTAATTATTTTTTGACATTTTAATAAGCACACAATAACGTACTGAAATTGGATTTCTAATTGTATTATCCGTAACGTTTTGAATCCAAAGAAAAATCTGTGTGGTAGCAATAATAGACAGTGTCGTCAACGCAGCCAGTGTTGTGCAGTGTGTTCACCTGGAATAGAAACAGGGTAAGTCAATTATTATCCGCCATTTACTTATATTTTTGCTTATATATATATTGGGTGATCAAAAAGTCAGTATAAATTTGAAAACTTAATAAATCACGGAATAATGTAGATAGAGAGGTAAAAATTGACACAGATGCTTGGAATGACGTGGGGTTTCATTAGAACAGAGAAAATGTCCGACAGAAGGCGCTTCATCTGATCAGAAAAGCAATAATTAGCATGACAAATTAAGACAAAGCAAAGATGATATTCTTTACAGGAAATGCTCAATATGTTCACCATCATTCCTCAACAATAGCTGTAGTGGAGGAATAATGTTGTGAACAGCACTGTAAAGCATGTCCGGAGTCATGGTGAGGCATTGGCGTCGGACGTTGCGTTTCAGCATCCCTAGAGATGTCGGTCGATCACGATACACTTACGACTTCAGGTAACCCCAAAGCCAATAATCGCACGGACTGAGGTCTGGGGACCTGGAAGGCCAAGCATGACGAAAGTGGCGGCTGAGCACACGATCATCACCTAACGACGCGCGCAAGAGATCTTTCACGCGTCTAGCAATATGGGGTGGAGCACCATCCTGCAAAAAATCGCACGTTCCAGCAGGTGTTTATCACCCAGGCTGGGGATGTTGCGATTCTGCAACAAATCTGAGTATTTCTCACCCGTGACGTTAGCAGTTACAAAATCAGAATCACGCGCCATCTGTCGGACATTTTTTGAACTTTTTTATTTTTGTTCTAATAAAACCCCATGTCATTCCAAGCATGGGTGTCAATTTTTAGTTCTCTATCTACATTATTCCGTGATTTATTATGTTTTCATATATATATATATATATCTGTGTGTGGCGTGTATTCCGAAAAAAACAGACATCACTTATGTTCGCGCAGTTGTTATTCTTTCATATTCACAGAATATATGTAGGGCTGGGTACATATTTTCAGTTTTGCCCATTCACAGTTCAAATGTTTGTATAGCTTATGGGACTTAACTATGGGGTCATCAGTCCCTAAACGTACAAACTACATATGAACTACGTAACACTAAGGACGGCACAAATATCCATTGATGTCATATTTCTGTGTACATGAAAGACTAACAACTGCAGGATCACAAGTGACGTCTGTTCTTTCGGAATACACAACATACATATATATATATATATATATATATATATATATATATATATATATATATATATATATATATAATATGCCAATGATGGCCAATGATCCTTTCGTTAGTGGGGAGGTGTGGGCAAGTTTGGAGCCCTTACTCCTACGGGAATTAGTACATAGTGACTACGAGTTTGAGTACTGTGGGGAAGCGTGCTTAGGGAGTCCTTGAAGGTGTGGTGATCACTGTCACAGAGTAACATATATTTGTCTGTGTCACTGTGTCCCCTGTGGGATCGACGATGCTCAGGAGAGTAGTCGGCTGATCCAATAATCTAATCACTGTATTCAGCATCTGTCTCATATAAAGCAGTACATACTAGTAGCCACCAGTCGCAGCTAGGAGATAGAGTCCAGGAAATACTACACTTCTGATCATCATCCAGGGTAAATGGTGAACTCAGGTACTACCTTCAGAAAGCTATGGTTGTTGCCTGAGGCCAACTCAGACTTCATTGGTAGTTCCTTAAAAGTCATTGTGCACGTGCGGGTTGACCGAGAAACACCAACTCGAGGAAGGACTATCGTATGATGAGTCACGCAATGTGGAATCCCATAACAAGACACCCGGCATCCGCGAACATGAACTGGAGACCCTACAATATTTTGTGAGTTTCCGCACAGTGTCTCGACGATTAGCGGATTGCCTATGACCAAATGTTCAAATTTTGTAAATCTTATGGGACCAATCTAGGTTGATCATCAGTCCCTAGACTTACAAACTATTTAAACTAAGTTAAACTAACCGTAACGTGGTGCTCCAGACCGCTTGCGCTCCACTACTACCGCGTGGCTGCCTATGACCACGTGGCCACTCCCATGCGGCTAGGACTCTCCTTAGTAATGAGGCGTAGTATATCAAAGAAACAATAAATGGCACTGTATTTTTCCGTTTCTTTTTAGTTTACTATACTAGTGACTAACACTTCCTTCAGTTCGTTTCACCTGTAGAATTAGGCGCCGTTATCTTTTCCTTACGAATACCTAGTATTATTGAATTTCCTTGACTAAGATAATTATTTCTAAATTCGCTTTATTTATTAAAACATAATGCAATTTTCTTGTTTCTTTTGTGCAAAACCATTAATCTCCCAATTCTCTTGACCGATTGCTCTGTAACAGTGACACAATGTTGCATTCTAATGCAAGAAATTTTTAAGATAACTATTTCTTTAATATGTATACATAATCACTTTGTTGGGATTTTTTTGTAACAAAGTCTCTCCATTATGAATTTTATATAAATTCAAATGTGACGTAGAGGATATATATATATATATATATATATATATATATATATATATATATATATATATATATATATATATGAAGATGCACAGAAAGAGGCAAAAGAAGAGGTAGATGGA